>JANHMN010000024.1:13057439-13079659 GCA_030674055.1 Rhabdomys pumilio
CTCCTCTCCTCTCTTCTCCTCTCCTCTCCTCCTTTCCCTTCCTTCTCCCTCTCCTCCCCTCCCCTCTTTTCTCTTGTCTTCTCTCCTCTTTTATCCTCTCCTCTCCTGCACATTCTTCTTCTATCTCAAGGTGGCTTCTTCTTTCTCACCCCCTTGAAGTCTCAAGTCCAGGAAACCTAAACCCAGCTATTGGCTCCTGGCATTTTTATTTATCAATCAGAATTAACTTGGGGGCAAGGTCCCAAAGGCTATGTGCAGATTCCAGATCTTGAAGGCTAGCACTTAGCATTAAAATAAACAGTAAAAGACAAAACCTCTATCTAGGCCATATTAAAAATACAATGGCTGTGTGTTTCTTTCATCTGGGAACATAAATGATCCAGGGTGAGAAATAACCTCAGGTTGGGATCATTTTTAATATTTTTTTACAACAATTTTATTTCCAGCCAAGATGAGCAAGCATGAATCTTCATTTGTGTCTTTGATAACTCAATACTATAATGAGTGATTTCAATTTATAAACAGGGCAAATTTTGTCTCACATCTGAAATTTAATTATTGACTTGCTTAAACAATTGGGCAATGAAGTCAGAATATTTAATTCATAACAGGGAAAAATTTATGAAGCTGAAATATATCCATATTTTAAATGTGTAGACAAAAACACAAAAATAATTATGCAGTATACAGAAGTCATAACACTTAAATAAAAACAGAAGTTCCAAACAGGACATACTTGGAGATGAGCTATTGGTTAGAGAGGGTCCAGAGGCCTCCAAAACACTACAGGATATTACCATTTCTCTTGGTTGCCTATGAGAAATAGAATAGTATCCCATTGTTAAGTGTATGATACAGTTTGGACACATGGCACAGAAATCAAGTTGGAAATCAGCTGGAGACTCTCACTTGTTGACTATCATTCATACTCCCAATAAATGAAACACAGGTATTTTGGAAGACAAGATTTATCAAGTATCACCTGTCTATAGATTACATGTGCTCCAATACTAACCCTCCAGTAAAGAGACAATTATTCCACAGCTACCTAAGGGATAATTTTCCTTGGATTACATAATATATCAGTGTACACCAGATATGTAAATACTAATGGAAGTGTACACCTATTTCTGGACTATAATCCTCTATCATGCTTTATGTTCTGACATTTGATTGAAACTTATCTTTCTTATTCCTTTATTTACTATTTCATATACTGTGAAGCCCAGATAGCCTGCAAACTCAAGATCTTTGTAATCCTCTCTGCATTGTGCTGTGATTTCAAGCCTACTTTAACTATTTAAGGATTATTAGCAATGGTTTTGTTCACATTTTCTTTCATTTGTTGCTTTTTTGATTTTGTTTGCTTATTTGTTCATTCCTGTTCATATTGCTCTTCTTCTAAGATAGCGTATCTCTACGTCATCCACCATGGCCTGGAATTTACTATGTATGCTAGACTGGACTTCAAATTGTGATCCTTCTGTCTCAATTTCTTTAATTCTTATATGCATGTGCCAACATATTTCTTTGTCTCTGTCTCTATGTGTGTGTCGTGTGTGTGTGTGTGTGTGTGTGTGTGTGTGTGTGTGTGTGTTTACCATTATAGCTGGTGACACGAACCTGCGAGAGCAAATCCTAAAATGAGCTGGACAAAAATTACCTTGCAATAGACAACTTTATTCAAAGCACTAGGCAATTTATACTCTGACACTAAAGAAGTAAGAAGTTAATAAGATTTACAGTCACAAGGACAATCCATGGCAAAACCATACTTTTTTGAGATAGGCATATGAATATAACACCTGGGTTAAACTCATACTTACCTGCACCTGGGAGGAAATTGCAAGCAGATTCCAAGAACAATTTCATGGTTTTGAAGAAACTGAGATCAAAAGACAATTGCCTTTTTTCTTGGAGATTTCTTAAACCATTTAGAATTCGCCTTGCACAACTTCATTTGTAGACTGTGTTTGGTCATTTGTGTGTGTGTGTGTGTGTGTGTGTGTGTGTGTGTGTGTGTGTGTATGTGTGTGTGTATTGTTATGATTGTTTATCTATAGATGAGTGAACATAAGTATACAAAGTAACATAATCTCTACTAGAAAGACCTAAAATTAAACAAGAGTTATTGTAAGAAAATATATTTATATAAGGCAGAATGTAAAGGCATCATTTAAAAGACATGGACATTGAAAAATGTAAATGATATTCATTAATGCATTACTTTTCAGAGCATTGTGAACCTTATTTATCAAATTAGCCCATACTTAGGTAACCTTAGAAGAAAGCAAAATGCACCATAAATAGTGTCCACTGAATGAAAACATTATAAATTCATAAGTGTGCACTATTTTTATCTGGTCTGGTTATCACTGGGATGCTATTATTCAGGTCTACAAGCCTCATGATGAAGAATTAACAATCTTGTTCGGGTTACCATTCCAAGAATATGCACTAAACATCCTTGAGAACATGGAGATAGAATTTTCTCCCAGAAAAAAAAATGAATGAGCTTATTAATTTTTTTTAAAAAAGGACATTTCTGAGTGTTTCACAATTGGGGCACATTTATCGGCAGCTCCTTACATTGAGAATTCCCTAGGACTGAGGCTGAGAAACATACAGCATTGTGTACAGATAGCTTTCTCCACACTAGTTCTTTGAAATGGGAAGTGAAGAGGTAAGATCTTAATTGACAGGATGAATACTATCTACTATACTATGAATACTTAAGTTTCTTGAAGCTGACTATAGTGTTTTGTGACTTCTCTGAATAACAATTAACATTAACAGGCTCAAGAGTGAACTTGAAAGGAGGGTAGATTCTCACCCCTTTAAGCAAAAATTCTTACAACGGTAAGCAGATATTTGCAGAGACTCCTTATGCTATGAAAAATATACTAACTCAAGACTGTTTTACAACAAACAAATGTCATTGTCAATAGAAATAAATAAGGTAGATGTTATTACCAAGGCAGAGAGGAAGGTAAGAAATAACAGAGGAAGGAGATGAGGAGAAAGGAAGACAGGGAGGGGAGGAGAGAGAAAAAATGAAGCAGGCCTCATGTCAGTCTTACAATTAAATTTTTACTTTAATGTTAGGGTTTATATCTCTAAATTACTTTTAGACACCACCAATGAGAATTTCTATATGAAAACTATGTTCAGATAGTGTGGTAAATTTTTGGAAGCTGCATGACAATGTTAGTAGATGTAAACATTGTGAGGTGATAAAATCCTGAAAAGTAACACATCTGTTTTTCACTTCCTTATCTGTGATGAGATTATTTAAACCTCTATTATATTAATCAGTGACATATACAAAACAATTATTGACCACAACTGTCAGATTTGCAATGCAGTAAATTTTATTCTTTCTTAAATAAACTGTATATTTTCACCATAATTTTTGATGTTCACTTCTAATCGCCTCATTCTTACCCTGGTAAGCATCATTTTCCCCAAGTTTAGAAATGTTCAGAGACATATTAGAAAGTTATCTTCAGTTCTCTATGATGGTATGTTAGCAAGACATAAGGTTGGGGAAGGATTGGGTTTTCAAACAAGTGTTAGTGCATGTTTTAAGGCTCTTTTAATTGCCAAGTTAAAATTAAATTTGCTTCTTCTACAGTATTTATTGTAAGTTGCATTGATGGTACACTTTCTAATTTCATTAGTGTGTTGAAACCTGGCATGTCTGGTCTATCAATCAGCTTTTGTTTTATTGCCCTGAGTAGTACAGAACCTTGGCTTTCTGAAAAAAGCTTGCAAGTACTGGAAGAAGTGAGTTTGGCTTTAAGCAGAAACAAGAGGGTAGTGGGCTTGATTTATTGCTGGTATAACAGCTTTAATTGCATTAATTGTTAGCTGCTTCTGCAATTGCTTTGACACAAAAAGTTACCACAGCTACTTTTGTTACTCATTTAGCAAAAAAAAAAAAAAAAAAAAGTTACTAATATGTTGAGTATACAAGAGGATTTAGATAGGCATTTGGAACATCAGACTGATGCTCTTTATCCTATTCAAATTATTGGAAGGAGGTTCAGCGTTTAAGAGTAAGAAGCTATCTTGAGTGTCATGCCAAATGCCAATGGAGTTGTGTTCTTTCTAAAATTTACAATTATAGTCATTATAATTAGGAAAACAATTAAAGACACTTGTAGGGTATTTGGCATAATTCTAACACCTCTCTGGATGTTTTGGCTTTGCATAATGAGAGTCTGAATTTAAAGAATGCTGCTCTGCTGAGCTTTGATGCTGAAGATACTGCTGACAAAATTATCCGTGGCTTGAGGTCAGTATTTCCAATTTGGTCAAATGTCAAGAATGTAATATATAGCTTGATCATGCTAACCCTGCACACAGCATACACCAAATGATTTGAGGCCCCTAACATATATACACCAGAGGACTGAATGAGAGAATATGCACCTAACTCCTAAAGATTTGAGGCACCAGGGAATAGGGATGTCTGATGGAGTGGGGATAGGAGTTGGGGACATCTTCTTGGAGACTGGGGTGCTAGAAAAAGGTAAAGAATAGACTGTTAAAAAGTATTAAAGAATAAAATAAATATTTTAAAAATAACATTAATAATTCTAACTAGAGTAAGAGAACATTTCATAGTGTTTGAGTTTGAACTTTTCTGATGATGAATAATGTGCATTTGTGTGCTTGACGGCTTCTTATATGAGTGCCTTTGAAACATACCTATTTAAGTCAATGTTTATTTTACAGAGCTTTCTTTCTGTAAGGTTTTTTGAAATTATATAATCTACATATTAATTCCTTGTCTAAAGTGTAATTTGCACATATTTTCTCCCACTGTACAGATCAAAGTAAAAGTTTTCTCTTTATAGTGTTTGTTATATAAGAAACAAACAAACAAGCAAACAATATACTCTTGCTAATTCTGATATTTTCATGTGGTTTATGTTTTCCTCTGAAAATTTCAAAGCTTCACATCTTACATTTAGGGTTTGGTGCATTTTAGGTTGACTAATATCAGGAAGACACAGAAAACAATTACCTTTTTTCTGTCTGTAGACTACCCATTTTCCTAGTACTGCTTACTGTACAGACAGTGTTTTGGCCAATTCTTGTTTTGAGGATTTTTGTTCAAAATCACTTAATTGGATATCTGTGGGTTTACTTCTAAGGATTCAATACTGTTTCGATATTCTCTATGGTGTTTGCTAAGAAACTTTGCTGTATATTAAAAAAAAATCCAAATGCTTAACACTCTAATACTTATCAGTTAAATTAGGTTGATTTAAAGTTTTTAACAGACATTTTTCTCTAATCTCATATTACCAAACAAAATCTCTTGAAATTCAAGTAGCTACAAACAAAATTACAGTTTAAATATTTACTGTACCATAAACAAGAAATACTCAATATTTTGTAGATAGAACCTCAAGAGTGAAGCATCTCTTCTTGAAAAAGACTCATAATTCTCTGGAAGCAAAACTCGCCATAGAGAGTGACAAGGCAGTGCCCCAAGAACACATTAGCACTAAACAGTTTCTGGAAAAAAAGGAGAATTCAGAGAGCTGACTGCAATTTAGACAGAGAGCCTCAATGAGGCAGATTTAATGATTTGCTCATGCTTCTGTGGTTTCTTATGTTAGGCACCTGCCTATGAATCCCTTGTTCCTGCCAGCAACTTCTTGTCTAGATCTATGTAAATAAACCAAAAATACCCATTGTTTCATAGAACCAGACTTGTACCACATTATTTCTTTGATTCTATGGTTAAATAGACTTTCTTATTTTTTTCCTAGAAGAAGTCACAGCCTTCACTGTGAAGCATCTGCACTTATCTCACTCATGGTTGTGAAGAACAATAATGAGGTATCCCCTGCTCAGCAGACAGTGTGATAGAATGAAACAGTGTGATAGAATGTAAGTTTTTATTTATGTTCCTTAAATTATCTTTTATTTGACATAAAGAAATAAAATGTAATAGACTTCTTAAAGTACACATGTAACTTTTAGAATTGTGATATACCTCACCAGAAAGGCTTAACCAAATTCCTCAGTCCCACCATACCAAATAAATAAAAGAACACACACACACACACACACACACACACACACACACACACACATATATATATATATGTACATATACATATATATATATATATATATATATATATATATATATATCACTAATAGAAAATAATAACATGAAATGTTACTTTGACACCATGTTTGCAACCCTTTAATATGAGGCTCTTATGGGAATAAATGCATTTTTAAATTTATACTTCAAGTTCTTCCAGATAAGCTCTCTGCAACAGTAATTTATATTCTTATACTACCCCTATCTCTGTAATAAAACATATTCTTACAAAACCTTCATTATCTGTGATAGTTTATATTCTCTTACAATCCCCAATCTTACAGTCATGGAGAACAATTCTCCTGAAGTTCACTCTTTCTTCAGAAGTTTGTTCTTTTCTTTTGCTTCTCTTTCTTTTTAAAAAAATTCTTTTAAAGTACAGCTAGCATAGAAAAATCACAATCATATAAAGCCTATATCTGACACAAAATTATAAAGATACAGTTTCACAAAGGCTAGTATTTTACTCTTGCTAATAGAGCTGGTAATTAATGACAGCTCTGCCAAAAAGAAAAAAAAAATAAGTAACTCTCTTATGACACAGAAAATACACTAAAATAAATTTTATTATAAGCTATTATGTAATTTATAATAGATTGTATATAACATATAATATATGTGTATATGTGTATAATTTTTTAATTTGCTGCTCTAAGATAATCAATAATAATCATAAAGACAGCAGCGCATAGTCTGAGTGTTACAAAGTCTATAGTCAGGTCGTCTGAATGTTGTCAGCATCTTCCTGCAGCAGCATCTCATGTCAGAACAAGACAGAGAGTCTGGGAGCAAGAGTCAGGATGCAAGGAGGAGAGTGAGCAGTAGAGAGACTAATATATTATTTTTATGAAGAATCCAATTCCATATAAATGATTCCAGGTCTTTAAAAGCTGCATCAATGCAATCAGTACAACTGCTGACTGGATTGATCATCTCTTAAAAGCACTATAAAATACTTTATACTGGCAATTACATTTTGTAATGGTTTGGGGAGATTTAAACTATGGTAAAGTGGATGTTATTTGCTATTTCCATCAAAGAGCATTTGAAAAACAAAACATTTAAAAGCTGTTAATATACCACAGCACCCAAAACCAAAACTTTAGAAATACCTCAGAAAGATATTTGCACCAGAGTTTTTGTTGTCTATTTAAAATTGTTTCATTACATCACCTTTACAGTTAATTTACTTATATGTCTATAATTTATTTATGTGTGTACAAGAGTGTGTTTGTGTGAGTAATTATGTTTGAGTGCGTTCGCACACGTATGTTCATTTGCCTGTACATGCTAGAGTTCAACCAGTTTATTTCCTTGGCCATTTTACACATGTTATTTCAGATACTATCTATCTTTGACCAAGAACTTGGTGATTAAACTAAGATTGCAGGACAGTGAGCTTAAGGACCCACCTTCTGTAACTGTCCATTGTGGTCGTTAGAAATGCCTTCTTTACATCACACTCTGTTTTTTGGGTGAAGAGGGGTGAGGTTCAAGAGGGTTAATTTGACTCTCAGTCTTACATGTAACCCCTTTATCTACTGTGTTATCTTCCCAACCTTGTCTTTAATTTAAAGTCACTGATTATTAAGACAATTATACCATGCTTTTTTCAGTGAGTGAAGAATATGATTTTTCAAATTTTGAATATGCCTCTTTATGAAGGAAATTATTAGTGTCTTAAAATCCATTGGGAAAGTTCTATTGACCTCCCATTGTGGCTTTCTGTGTGTAGAATTAATTTGAAGATTCATGGTTTAAAAGTCCATTGTTTTTAGAAAACTGTGAGTCCTTTCACCATTCAGTGGTGATTCATTTAATAGGGTCTGTCCCGTGTCATTAAAAGTTTCATTTGAAGGGAATAATATTCTTGGCTCATTTTGATTACAACTAGATAAGACACTAAAGACGATTTTCATAGAACATATGTGCTATGGGTTCTACTTCCCAATGACCTTGAGGAGGCATCAGACAATATTTAATAACACATAGATAGAAAGACTCTGTTTCTAGCGTTACCAAGTTACAGTGGTGCTCCTGAGCTGATGGTATTAGTTTGGAAAGCCCTTTCTTTATATCTTTCAGAGGCACATTACACAGAGGGAATAGATTAGTGTGATCACTATGCTCCCAGTTCTATAGCCTCTCATGGATAGGGCTAAGTGGTTCATCATAGAATAAGTTTTCTGGAGTATTTCAGCTGTCACTGTAAATTTCACAACACTAAAGATATCTTCATTCGGTTTCATTGTGAAAACAGTGTCATGACACACTTGGTTGGGCAACTTACAAACCTGGACAATAAAAATGGATGCTGAAGATCTGAAGCACATGGAATACATTGCTTATGGACATCTACAGGTATGCAGCCATGTTATAAAACAGTCTGGTGGTACAAAAAGTGAGTTACTATAGTGACTGGGAACACTTTCAAATTAAATGTCACATGGTCACCACCAAAGAAAGTAAATCAGGAACAGGGACAGACTATTTGACTCACAACTTAAAACTAAGAGAAATAATAACTGTACTGTCCAATGACATGCTTTTATGTATTATTTATGTAATCTTTATTTGGACTTATTTCAACAATTAATACTTTTAAGAATGTGATACAATGATAATGGCATGGAGGAGTTATTTGCTTACTGATTTTCTCAAACTGCTGTAATAGTGAAGGACGAAAGCTTTACAACGGTAGGAATCAAAGAAAACCTACTAAAAGTGAAACAAGTTACAAATCCTCTTCTCCAAGTTAACACCCCCCCCCAACACACACACAATACAGTGAAGAATCAAGGAAAATGTATTGACCAGTACACAATAACTCTTGTTGTTATAATTAAAGGTAAGAAGGATACCAGATTCTGTTTAAAACTTTCTTTTGATTAAGGTTTTTTTCAGAGCAACTTTAACATCTTTGTTCCTAAGGCTATAGATTAGTGGATTCATCATGGGGACCACAATGTTGTAAAAGACAGAAGATATTTTTCCCTTGTCCAAAGACCCAGATGAGGAGGGTTTCAGATACATATATGCACATGATCCAAAGAACAGAGAAACAGCTATTATGTGGGAGCTGCATGTGCTGAAGGCTTTGGACCTGCCTGCTGTAGAACGTATTTTAAGGATGCTGGAGAGGATGAAGCCATAAGAGATAAATATGATGAGAGTGGGTACAATGATGTTTTTTCCTGATATAATTAACGCCTCTATCTCATTGACATAGGTGCTGGTGCAGGAGAGCTGCAGCAAAGGGAGGAAGTCACAGAAATAATGATTTATTGTGTTTCTGTCACAGAAAGACAGTCTCAGAATGCATCCAGTGTGGATCATGCCATCAGAAAACCCCATCAAATATGAAGCAAGTATAAGACAGGAACACACTTTAGGAGACATGACAATGTTGTACCTGAGTGGATTGCAAATGGCCACATAGCGATCATAGGCCATCACTGTCAGCACGTAACACTCAGAAATGCCAAATAAACAAAAGAAGTAGAACTGAGTCATGCATCCCTCATAAGAAATAATGTTCTTCTTTAGTACAAAGTTCATCAGCATTTTGGGTGTAACGACTGAACAATAAAAAAGGTCTATGCAGGACAAGTTAAGGAGGAAAAGGTACATGGGAGTGTGAAGGTGAGAATTCAAAACAATCAGCGTGATCAAAATAAAATTCCCCATTGTAGTTATCATGTACGTCACCAGAAAGAGTAGGAACAGGGGTATTTGTAGGTCAGGCTGGTTTGTTAACCCCATCAGGATGAACTCAGTGACCAAGGAAACATTTTTCAGAGCCATTCTTCTCTAAAATAAATCTATAAGAAGAAAAAAAGATGAAATTAGTTAACCTAAAAGAACACACCTCAAAAACTTCTTCTAAATAAGTGAGGTACTTAATAGAAATGTCTGAAGTTTATTAATTTGAAAAAAGCAGTCACTTTTCATGATATCACATTACTCAATGGCATAGTCTATCTCTTTAAAAATGAAGTATATTTTAGAGCATGAACAAGAATGTATACAAGCTGACTAGAGTACTGTCATACACAATACAACTATTAGAAAGACTAAGGGAGAAGAGTGAAGTAGGTTGTGCCATGTCAAGTTGTCCTTGGTCTCTTTACTGTTGTTTCTTTGACTCAGCCTCTTCCTTGGGCTGGAAAAGGCTAGTGTAAAGGTTCTAAACGTCATCTAAATTTAACCCCTGCATAACATAAACAAAATAACTTAATTTTACAGATAGTTAACATAGTGTACTAGGTATCTACTCTGGGAGTTTAAAAAAGACCAGCAGGTATTGATTGATTAACTTTTTATACAATAAAACCAGTGGTTTATTGTGTATACTTCAAAATGTAGCATGCTTGGCAATAACTATCTGTTGCATCAATAGAGAATTAAAAGGATCATTTTAATGTGTTTATGTGGTTTAGCTGAGTCTGTATCTCTCTCTGTATGTCTCTCTATCTCCCTGTTTCTATGCCTCTCTGTCTCTGTCTTTGTCTCTTTCTGTTTCAGTTTGTTTTTATCTACTCTCTCTCCCACTCTCTCATTCTGTGTGTGTGTTGCATATGTATGTATGTATGTATGTATGTATGTATGTATGTATGTATGTATGTACGTACAAACTCATACATGTATTTTTTTCAAGCATGTAATTCATAAGGAAATAGACAAACTGGAAAGAATACACTTTGGCACACAGTTATTGTGAACCACCTTGCAGGTAATAATCTCCAAGTGGATGATCTTTGTGAGGCAAATATGGGCCATGCTAATAAGGGCCATCCAAATAAGAACCCCTGGAGCTTGAGGTCAGGTCCTGTTGCTAGGATGCAGTTTATTGAAGTCAGCTCCAGCATTCTTGATGTGCTTGAGATTCCTAAACTTAAAAACATTCCTTTGAGTTGATTACTTTCATTTTCTGGTTTCTTATTGATGGATCACTCTCCAGTTTAGATGTTAGCCCTCTCACAACAAAAATCATAAATTCAAAAGTGAACTCTTTCTATTGAAAAGACACCAAAAGCAATTCCTGTTTTACTAACTGCAGAAATCTTCTGCCCAGGTCTCAGGATATTTCCTATTGAATTTTGATTAAATTTTATGACTGTACAGATTGAAAAAAAAGGAAGATCTTGGGTGCTGGGCTTCAGCACAATACAAAACCTTTCCGCACACATAATGATCTCAGTGTGTAAAATGGAAAACACTTTATGACCTCTATGGTTACTAAAGCAAACAGGAGGGGGGAAAATCAGAATTAAGGAGTAAATGGATGCCAAATGTCACTGTATAAATTTATGAATAAGAAAAAAAGTAAGTACATATACTAAATGTTGGTTTTAAACCTTCAAGGACTTTATGCTAAAAAGAAATCCATTCAATTCACAAAGATGCCTAGACCTAGAGATGTACTGTTCAACATATTAACAAGAATAATGTCCCATTGTTTTCTTGAATTTGTTAAGAGGGTTTATCTTAAGGTTACTTTCTCACTACATACACATTAAAAACAAACAAAAGCAGTCCTATGTTCATAAACACATGGGTTTAAACAAATTTGTCTCATATGAACATTTTAGAGTGTTCAGACAGCTAAGTGAAAGTGCTAATTAAAAAATAAAATATTGGCATAGAATTCAAAACTTACCCATCTTTGGTGAGAGAAACATTATTGCTTACTTACAGGTTTTATTTATCCTGGTATCCTGAGGAGGATTAAGATGTCCTTGAACCCAAGGTGATGCAGTACAAAATTAATATTCTATACTCATTCTATACTCATTTCCTCTGAAGAATCACAGGGAAGCATAAACCTTTTCTTTTTATCATGTTGGCCACTGGGTGAGACATTAGATAGATACTTTATATAATTTACTACTGTCCTACATGTGGCTATGGTTAAGGAAGAGGCTTTCTCTTCTCTGGACACAGGCCTCAGTATAAAGAGGGAATGGGATTATTGCATTTGCATGCTTGACTGTGATGTATGTCTAAACCTTTAGGAACTAATTCTATATTCATTTATAATTTCCCCTTTAGGGAATTTACTTCCTCTCTGCTGGGACCAAGACTGAACTCTCATCTGCCAGTCACCTTCATCTCTTAAAAGAAATCTGTTGCTTCTGTTGTTTTCTCTTTGTTTCCATATGCTATTATGGTAATTTTCACAGAGTAAATTTCCTTTATTGTGTACTGTATCATTATTTTTGTTTTTTTTTCAAGGAACTCACTTTTTATTAAATATTTTTCTCATAGCCATGTCTTGCTTTTATAGATCTGTATAAAACTCAGGTAGTCACTCATGCTAAGCATGTGCTCTACCACTGAGCAATATACCTAGACCTCATACACATTAAAATCACATTTATTGCACTGTGTGAAGTAGGGTACTCTTTTATTTACACCACTCAAGAAGTAGAGGCAGGAAAATCTTTGTGACTTCAAGGCTGGCCTGATTTTACATATTAAATGCCAGACCATCCAGGGCTACAATAATAATATATTTTCTCAAATAAATAAATAAATAAACACACAAACAAAATCAAATTTATGGTATTGCAACTCAGCTTAATATTTTTAAACAGTTATTAAAAAATGCTGAATGGGTGCCCTGCTTGGTCATTAAGAGTTTAGAAACTAGATGAACATTTTTTTTCAGCAAAAAACTTGTTATTAAGTGATTAAAAATAAGCAAATAATAAGTATGTAAGTGTATTATCTATATATTAATGAAAGTAGTAAAACTTAAGTCATATGTGAGTTTGATTTATTTTTATTTGTTTGTGGGTTTTTTTCTATTTTCAACATTTAAAAATTACAATAGCCTAGCACTTTGGTGGAAAAATCAATGTAGAAAGGGAAGGTATACACAAATGGAAATGCAAATTAATGTAAATTAAAACAACTTTAATATACCATCTCATTACAGTCAGAATGACTGTTATCACGTAATCAAATGAAAGCAAAGGGTAGATTCAAGTACCACCTGAAGGTGGATCTGTAGTCTTCATACACACATACTATAAAAATATGTGTAAAATTAATTCAAGATCTAAAAGTCACAAAAGACACTATTTATTTTTATTTTTATTAAAGACTACTTCAAATTTTATAAGTACAAACATATATATATGAAAAATATATATATATGTATATATATACACACTAATGAAAATAATGAAAATATATAATTGTTCTGAAGCACAATTCATCAGGCCTTATACTTAATTTATTATTACTATGTCTACATTAATTAGAAATTATGTAAACAAATGATCAATTCTTTTGATTTTATTTGTAATTTAAAATAAAATCCTATGTACATTGTTTATGAGTAACAACACTAGACAATAAATATCCACAGTGAAGTAATTAAATTGAATAAAATGAAATATTCATTGTCTGATATAATTGTTACTTCTTTGTAGCCTGAAATGTAAAATTGATTCTTTTATAAATTAAAAAAAATGTCATTAACCAGAGTCACTATGTGGTATATTGGACTCAAATCTAATTTTTCTCATTAAAATCATATAGATGATACTTCTTCTTGCTGTCTTCTGCACAGTTCCCTATATTTTTGTTAACTCTGATTCTATTACAAAATGATAAAGTACCTATTATTTGTCATTTACGGTTTTAGATGTAAAAGGTTTCAATGTTTTGTACCATTAAATTTACTTTTCTTTGAGGTGAGAAATAGCCTAGGAGAAAAGTGTGCAACATTGATAAAAATTGTCTGTGTATTTATTGCAGGATTGATATGGTATCATAAATCATGCTGAAGACACAGAAACAAAGATGAAGTTATCCACATATTATAAAGAAAGATTACAAAAGTGTACATTGATGTAAAAATGATCTTCAGTGAAAAAAAAACAAGAAAAAAAATAAGTTTCTCTGATTTCTTATGAGATTATTTTTTCTAATTAAATGTCTAATTTCTCTGAAACTTAATCAATGACTCCCTTAGTGCCACCTTGACATCTTTGTTTCTCAAACTGTTAATCAGAGGCTTGAGCATGGGCCCAACATTAGTGTAGAAAACTAAAGATATTTTTCCTTGTTCCATAGATCCAGAAGAATATTTAAGATGCATGAATGCAGTTGATCCAAAAATGAGAAATTGCCGTAATTTGAGAGCTACAGGTGCTGAAGTGCTTTGATCTTCCTTGTGTGGATTTGATGTTTAGAATGTTGGCAAGGATTAAAACATAGGAAATGAGAATGGTAAAACTGGGAACTGTAATGTTAATACCCACAACTATGAGAACCACGACTTCATTGACATAGGTGCTGGTGCAGGAAAGTTGGAGGAGAGGGAAAATGTCACACAAGTAATGGTTGATGATATTGGCATTGCAGAAGGTCAGTCTGAGCATACAGCCTGTGTGGGCAGAGGCTCCAACAAATGCCATCCCATAAGCAACAAAAGGTATCATAGGACAGACCTGAGGAGACATGATGACCTTATACAGCAGTGGATTACAGATGGCCATGTAGCAATCATAAGCCACTGAGGTCAACATGTAGCATTCAGAGATGACAAAAAAAGAGAAAGAGAAACAGCAGAGTCATGTACCACTCATAGGAGATAGAATTTCTTCTCAGAGACAAGGTTCATCAGCATTTTGGGGCTGAAGACAGGAGAGTAGCTGAGATCAATGAAAGAGGTTGAAGAGAAAATAGTACATGTGGGTGTGCAGGGGCGGATTGAGGCCAATCAGGATAAGGAAGCCAGAGTTTCCCACCACCGTGTGACTATGTAGATCATTAGAAACAGGTAAAAAAGAGGCAGCTGGAGGTTTGGATGATCTGTTAAACCAACAAGGACAAACTCAGTCACAAAGGAGCCATTTCTAGTCAACATGGTTATCATTAAAAATCTAGAAGAGAAGAAAATTTTGTTAATGGATGGACCAGTTCTGTTCCATGATTTCACCATCAGCTGAATTTAGCACAATTTACAAATGTTACGCTTTTGTATCTGATTCTATTATCACACTGTCTTATTACAGCAAATGTGAGCTAGCCTGTGCTTATCTTCATAAACTGAATTCTCCAATACTATTCTTCTATCCTTGCTTCAACCTATTGAGGTAGTCTGCCTGACTCACACTCATATCAATTAATTACCATAAATGGTGTGATATGGTTTACAAAACACAGTCTCTTCAATCTGGTCCTTCAACTCCCATTTCTTTGCTGCATTAGACATCCTAGTTCTTTGTGATGTACATAAACCGTGAGTTCTGGTCGGGCATCAGCTGGACAGATTCATTCCTCACAGTGTGTGAGGTTTCCAGAGCACTTACTAGATTCTATGAAGCTAAAAATTGATAGCATGTATAGAGGATACCCATAGTAGCTCAAGTTTTATTATTTTAATACTATAATATCTAACTATATTCTTCAGTGTTTCTTCACATTTTCTTCTAATCTCTTCTGGTTTCACACAGGGATGGAGAAAGGATTTTCTTTCAAATGTTTACAAAGAAATGAAAGAAAAAATAATAATTAATGTGGGTGTGGTTTTCATTAATGATACAGATTTTTAATGCACAAAATGTTTTCTTATTATATATAAAAATCTTTCTACACAAGATACTTTAGTACATTGTTTAAAATAAATACCCCCCGTTTGGTGTTGTAGCTTTGCATTTCATGAGTTACCTGGACCTATTATGCTTGTCCTGCACTCTAATTGAAGAGGAAGCCAAAACAACAAACAGGAAACATCTCCTCTAGCCATGCAGGAACACTAGTGGAGAAATAGAGACATTAACACTCCCACAAGATGCTCCAAAGTTTGTTCTGCCTATAAGTAATGCAGGAACAGGGATAGAGGAGAGAGTGAGAGAATGGGCAAATAATAACCAGCCCAACTTGAGACCCATCCCATGGGCAAGCACTGATCCCTGGCACTGTAATGATCCTTTCATCCTCTTTCTCCACTTCCTCACCAGCATCTGCTGTCACCTGAGTTTTTGATCTTAGCCATTCTGACTGGTGTGAAATCTCAGGGTTGTTTTGATTTGCATTTCTCTCATAACTAAGGATGTTAAACATTTCTTTAGGTGCTTCTCGCATACTCGAGATTTCTCAGTTAAGAATTCTTTTTTTTTAAAAATAGGTTATTTAGTTCTCTGGAGTCTAACTCCTTGAGTTCTTTGTATATATTGGATATTAGCCCTCTATCAGGTGTAGGATTGGTAAAGATCTTTTCCCAATCTGTTTGTTGCCGTTTTGTCCAATTGACAGTGTCCTTTGCCTTATAGAAGCTTTGTAATTTTATGAGGTCCCATATGTCAATAATTGATCTTTCTACAATATTTATTATCTTTATTGTTCCAGAACCCCCAGAGCTCCCACGTACTGAACCACCAACCAAAGAGTATACATGGAGCAACCCATGGATGGCTTCATTCGCATTTGTAGCTGAGGATGGCATTGTCAGGCATCAGTGAGAGGAGAGGCTCTTGGTCCTGGGAAGGCTCCATGCTCCAGTGTAGATAAATGGCAGGGCGAGAAGACAAGAGTGGGTGGGGAGGGGAGGAAGCACCCTCATAAAAGCAGGGAGAGGGGCATGTGATGGGGGTTTCCAGAGGGGAAACCGAAAAAAAGGATAACATTTGAAATGTAAATAAATATCCAAGGGGGGAAAATATGATCCATTGTTATGCTTGCAAATAGGAGCATGTCATCCTTAGAGAGGCCCCACCCAGAATCTGAATCAGACTGATACACCCACAACCTAACAGTGAATAGAACTTGGTAACTGTTATGGAAATATGTCAGGAAGAATTGTGGGCCCCAAAGGGGAAAGGAACTCCACTTACATATCAGACATATAAGCCTATTTTTATGCATATACATACACAGTTTAAATAAAATTATCACTTTTGTGATGATAACACTTCCCCAAAGGACACAGGCTATCTAGCAAAATTGCCAGTACTAGGAATGAAAATACCCATTTTGAGTTGTTGGCCAAGGGAGTCCAATAGACACCAAAAAGTATAAGGTTACTGCTGTTGCCCTTGGTTGCCTCCCAGAAGTTGAAAATAAGATAGCTTAATGAAGATGCCAAACACTTCGAACACAATATGTGAAGGAATTGATCAGGACCTGACCTGAAAGCCTACCCCACAAGGACTAGCTTTCATAGTACTACAAGGTCTTATTTGAGTTGCCAAAAAAGATAATTAACCAATAGTAAAACCCAGTAATGACACCTACAAATCACAACAGTGACTAACATAGCAAGACACTCCTAAAGATGTAAAGTAGCACCTCATATCTAGGAGGTAACCAACAGCTGTCTATGTGGACTTAAGGTCAGCTCAATAAAAGAGAATTATGCTTCATACTGGAAACCTTGCCAATTCTCAGAGCTAGTGAGGTTAACGATTCTAAAGCAGAACACATAATCAACACATTATTAAAACATCATAAATCTTCCCACCTGCATTCTAAATACTTATCCTTGTACCAAACCAATATGGACACCTCACACCACCCATCAATGAAGCTTCTCTTTACAATAAATGAAGAATACTACAGGTGGTCAAATTTTAGAGAACAATTAATCTTTGGTTCCAAGTCCCAATTTACAAGTCTGCAGCATAATTTCTGCACCTAAGGCTCAGGAAATATCGGGAAAGAGGGAACAGCATGGTTACAAGACAGAGTACCAGGAAATCTTTTGGGAGATGGAGTCACCTAGAAATGACACACCCATGATATTTCAACAACATTTTTGCTAAACAAGACCTGAACAAGTAAAACACCATTTTAATTGACATGTTAATGTGGAAGGGAGAAAGCTCATGAGACACGACAACCAGACAAATTAATGCTCACAGCGGACAAAAAAAAAATTGGTCTTCCCCAGCAATTGACTCTCTTATTAGTTCCTGAATACCAAGTCATCTACCCTGAAATCATACATTCAAGCAACACTAAACAGAATCAGCAGGATAGACAGATTATATATATATGTGTGTGTGTGTGTGTGTGTGTGTGTGTGTGTATGTATATATATGTATGTATGTATATACACATATAAATATATGTGTGTAATATTTATATATGATTGATGATAGATAAATAGGTATATATACATATAGTATATGTAAGTATATAAAGTAAAAAGAGGCCATTAATTTGAGAGGGAATTGAGACTTGAAGAGATAATGAAGGAAGGGGGAAAGGGGCAATGGTGTAATTATGTTTTAATTGAAAATAAATATCTCCTCTTGCTCCAGCTTACAAATTTTATATGTTACATAAAAATGGGTCATGACCACAGATAAGTTTCACAGAGCATTGTCTCAATGGTAACCTGGTGTGACCACTTGTATTGTGCAGCGTATCTGCAGAAATGTTACTCTAAATGACAGGAAAGTAGACATTCTTATCCTGAGATCAATGATACACTTAGAGTAAATAGGTTATATCTGTATACTAAGTAAGATATTTCAATTTTTCTGTACATATTTCCTTTGAATCAAAGTGTTCCTTCCTTGAGAGAGGAGAGAGTTTACTAAGGCTCAGTCTTTACATAAGTTTACAGCTAAAATTTTAGTCATAAATATTATTAAGTTAGGAGTTGATTTAAATACAAAATTATTTCATTTTTCCAGATCAATAAAAGCAATTAAACTTGCAAACTAAACACCTCTGCTGAGATGATAGCTTAATGCATAAAGCATTTGTCATTTAAGAGTGAGGACTGAAGGTCAAACCTGAGAAGTCACATAATTTCCAGGTAGAGACCTGTACTGAGTACTGCCTGTAGTTGCAGTACTCAGAAGGCAGAGACAGAATATCTTTGAATAAGCTGCCTATCCATATATTGCTGATCTCAGACATCAACTGAAAGACTCTAACTCAATGAGTACATGGACGTGTTGATGAAAGTCTCCTGATATCAACCTCCTGCATCTTCATTCACACACATGTACATGCACACCTTGTACTAACACTCCTATGAACACGATACACACATGCAAATGGAATCAATAAACAAGCCCATTTACTTCCCAGAACTGGGCCACCAGGCTTTGCTGTTGACTAGAAAAGAATACTCAGATGACATTTTGTATCTTAAATTTACAACCAGTATAATGGTTTTGGGGGGGCTATATTTTCAAACAAATGTTTAAGAACTTTTCAATTATCATGCTCAATATAAATAAAAGAAATACAGTTTAAATGCTCATCAGAGCACACATACCCACTATCATTTTATAATATTTCCTCCAAACTGAAGCAGTCTCTCCTGGTAGAAAAGGCAATGCTCCTAATATTCAAGAAGCTCACAATATCAACAATTTGTTGCCACAAGAAAAGGTTACTAGGAAACGGTCCCTGAAGGAAGAATGCTGTATGTAGAGTTGATTGCCTGTCAGTTTTGGGGATTTAGTGAGCCATTGCTTATGATGGCCAGGGCTTATCATTGATACAGCTATACCTGAGTCTCTTATATTCCTGTCAGTGTCCCATCATCTACATTCCTATGAGCAACCCCAACAAATTCATCGTTTTACCAACTTGACTTGTATTCAATTGTTTCTTTGATCTGTTGTTGATACCCTAAGTAGAATAACTAAAAGCATATCCTTGTGTCGCCAGACAAAGTCTTATGATGCACATGAAAGCTCATGTGTTCTGCACTGATTCTGGTCATGTGAAGACGCACAAAAGAAAATGTTCTACAGTACAATTAACTGCTTTGTGGCTGTCTGACTAAGCCATTTTTCTCTGCAAATAAATATATCACATGAAATAGGCTACTTAAAGATACATTTAACAAAGAGAACATGAATCCTTGGAAAAGCTTAATCTCCTCAGTCTCACCATCCTAGAAAAGGATTCCTAATTATAAAAGAGGATGAAAATATTATTCTGTGTCCCATGCATGTGCCACTTAAACATGTACACTGTAAGTACATGTTCATTTTTAAAATTGATCCTAAATCTTTTCATTATCTTTATAATAAGGCATCATCCCTGAGTCTATTTACTGACAGAAACCTAACTTTTAAAATCATTATGAAACCACTGTATAGAAGGTTTGTCTGTTTTTTTTTCACAATTATCTGCCTTGCATTTCTTTACCTCTACACAATGATATAATTCTAGTTTCTGAATCATAAGCTGTGTGCCTTTAAAAGATTATATAACTACTTCCTTTTTCAGATACATCTAAAAATAACAATATAGACATACATATTACTCTTGATCTTGAGAATCATACCCAAACAAAAGTATGTATACTCTTTATTCCAACAGCTTAAATGCAGCTGTGGTTTGATTATTGCAGGAAGCAAATACATTGTCCTTACAAAACTGCATTCTTCATATATAAAGAACAGAGAAAATAAATTGCCCTGTGTCCTCTTTCCAGGAATGTAAGTATGTCACTTACAAAACAATCATATACCAATCAATATATTAGAGAAAAACTCACAATTTCGGCTTGATTCAACAAGGCAATCAGATTCTCTGTGTATTATCAAAATAGTGGTGGTGGACTAGGCTGATTACCTCCTCAGAGTCATGCAAGGATCAAATATTATTGGAATAAAGCACAGAGTTTCATTATAACTGTGAGACTAAAGATCTGGAATAACAAAACCTCTCTAAAGGACCCAAAATAAGCTTGAAAATTTGATAATTATGCTATACCTATATTTTTGTCCTCTTTTATCTCATCTAAGTAAATTAGTTAATGAAACTCACTGTTGTCTAAGGAAACAAGCAAAGAAAACCAAAATTGTCTAAAAAGAATTAAACAAAAAAAGAAAAGAAGGAAGGAAGGAAGGAAGGAAGGAAGGAAGGAAGGAAGGAAGGAAAAAGGATAGAAAAAAGAAAAAAGAATGGACATAAAGATCACAGTTTATGAAATTCCTTGCAGAGAAGGCACATGACAAAAAGTCATAGCCATTGTTATTTTCTAAAAAAGAAAGACAAGGGAACAGGGTCATGATCTAATATTGGCAATAACCAACATCTTGGAGTGACATGAAGATGAAAACAACTCTGATAAAAAAAAATTAGACCTAGGAGTTACATTTCATAGTAGTAAGAAGAAAAAGATTACAGTGGAAAATTTTTTCCATACTCTAAAGAGGAAAAGAAAACAGAACGGAAGAATGTAATGAAAAAGACAAATAGAGAATTTAGAGCAATGCAGTGGTGCAGGACCATAAAAGCCCAACTGTCCATTCAGCTTGTGATTCTTTTCATTGTTCTCTTCACAGCAAGTTTGACATCCTTGTTCCTGAGGCTGTAAATGAGAGGATTCAGCATGGGTACCACAAGAGTGTAAAATAATGAGAAAATTTTCCCTTGGCCCACAGTCTCAGCAGATGTTGGCTTGACATATGCAAGCAGTCCAGATCCATAAAAGAGGCTAACAGTTATGATGTGGGACCCACAAGTGCCCAAAGCTTTGGACCACCCTTTACTTGATGACATATGAAGAATATTGGAAAGGATCATAGCATATGAGACTAAGATAATGAGACTAGATAAAATGATAATTGTTCCAACCACAGCAGAGCTCACAAGCTCATTCACATAGGTGTTACTACAGGAGATCCAAAGGAGAGGGAAGATGTCACACATATAGTGGTTAATGATGTTTGAATTACAAAAACTGAGCCTTATCATAAACCCTGTGTGAGTCATGGCCCCAGCAAAACCCATCAAGTAAGAACCGAACACCAGCAGACAGCAGATCTTAGGAGACATGACAGTTGTGTACTGGAGTGGCTGACAGATGGCCACATAGCGATCATAGGCCATGGCTGTTAACACATAACATTCAGAGTTTACAAAAAAGCAGAAGAAAAACAGCTGGCTCATGCATCCTTCATACGAGATGGTGTTGTGCTCTGAAACAAAACCCATCAGCATTGTGGGGTTACAAACAAACGAATAACAAAAATCAATGCAGGACAGATTGAGGATGAAGAAGTACATGGGGGTGTGAAGATGTGAATTCAGGCAAATGAGATTCATTAAGCTCAGGTTTCCCACCACAGTGGCTGTGTAGTTTAATAAGAAGAGG
>JANHMN010000024.1:13079759-13099717 GCA_030674055.1 Rhabdomys pumilio
TAACAAGAAGGAAGACCCAAGTGAGGATGCTTCAATCTGACTGAGAAGGGAGAACAAAATAATCATGAGAGCCAGGGGGAGGGATGACCTGGATTGCAGAGGGAAGAGGGAAGAAAAAGGAGCCAGGAGCAGGTATGAGGAGAAACAGGAGAAAAGCCCAGAGGGCCAAGAGAATGAATGGAAATGTGAAGCTACTGAGGCTTGGGAATTGGAGGAACCTCTAGAAAGTTTCTTTTTATTATTTATTTATATACCAGTCATTGCACTCTCTCAATCCTTCCTCCCACAGTTCCTCATCCCATTCCTTTTCCACCTTGCCTCTGAGAGGGTGGTTCCCCTTCACCAAACCTCCCCCTTTCTTGAGGCCTCAAGTCTTTCAAGGATTCTCCCACTGAGACCTGACCAGGCAAACCTCTGCTATATATGTGCCAGGGACCTCAGACCTGGCTCCTGGTTAGTGGCTCAGTCTCTGGGAGCTCCCTGGAGTCTGGGTTAGTTGAGACCTCTGGTCTCCTGATAGGGTTGACCTTCCTTTCATTTTCTCCAATCCTTTCCCTAATTCAACTTTAGGGGTCCCTGACTTCAGTACAATGGTTGTATGTAAGTATCTGCTTCTGTCTCAGTCAGCTGCTGGTAGGGCTTCTCAGAGGACAACCTGTGAGGCCCCCATCTGTAAGCACGTTATAGCATCAACAATAGTGCCAGGCCTTGGTGCAACCCCAGGAGATAGATTCCAAGTTGGGCTGGCCATTGGACCACTTCTCCTTTAATCTTTTCTCCATTTTTGTTCCTGTAGTTCTTTTAGACAGGAACAATTCTGGGTCAGAAAATTTGACTGTGGGTTAATAATTCTGTTCTTCCACATGAGACCATGTCTATCTACTGGTGAAGGACTCTTCTAGTTCTCTTTCCCCAATGTTGGATATTTTGGCTAAGGTCGCCCCCAATGAGTCCTGAGAGTCTCTCACTCCCAAGTCTCTGATACTTTCAAGAAGGTATTCTCACAACCTCCACCACCACCCCCGCCATGCTGCTTATCTCTATTCATTCTCTTGGCCCTCTGGGCTTCTCTCCTGTTCCCCCCGTACCTGATCTTGTTCTCTTTTTCCCTTCCCCCTCTTGTCTCCACCCAGATCCAAATGGAGAAATTATCCAAATGATATTTTTCACTCAGAATGATATTTTCTAGTTCCATACATTTGCCTGCAAAATTTATGATATCCTTGTTTTTAATAGCTGAACATTATTTTTTGTGTAAACAGATCACATTTTCTATATCTATTCTTCAGTTGAGGGACATCTGGGATGTTTCGAGCTTTTGGCTATTACAAATAAGGATGCTATGAACATGGTGGAGCTTATGTCCTTGTGGTATAATTAGGCATCTTTTGGGTAGATGCCCAAGAGTGGTATAGCTAGGTTTTCAGGTTGAATTATTTCCAGTTTTCTGAGGAACTGCCAGATTGATTTCCAGAGTGGTTCTACCATTTTGCAGTCCCACCAGCAATGGAGAAGTGTTCCTCTTTCCCCATATCCTCACCTGCATTTACTGTCACCAGAATTTTTTATCTTTGCTCTTCTGAATGGTATAGGGTGGAATCTCAGGGTTGTTTTGATTTGCATTTCCCTGATGACTGATGATACTGAACATTTCTTTAGGTGCCTCTGAGCATTTGAGATTCCTCAGTTGAGAATTTGGGTGCTCCTGCCCCTCCCATACCCAGAAGTATAGGTTTTTACAATATGTCCTTATCGTTCTCTGGATTTCCTCGATGTTTATTGTTATGCCTCCCTTTTCATTTATGATTTTGTTCATTTGGATATTTTCTCCATGTCTTTTAGTTAGTTTGGATAATGCTTGTCTATCTTGTTTATTTCGTCAAAGAAGAAATTGTTTTATTGTGCCTCTGTATGGTTATTTTTGTTTCTATTTTATTGATTTTACCCTTCAGTTTATTTATTTATTTATCTTTGCTATCTAATTCTTTTGCATTTAATTTCTTCCTTTTGTTCTAGAGCTTTCCTGTGTGATATTAAGTTCATTCATAGTATAAAAATTTTCCAATTTCTTTTTTTTAATTAGGTAGTTTTGTTTATTTAAATTTCAAATTTCCACTTTCCCCGGCGGAAACACCCTATTCCATTCCCTGCTTCTATGAGGGTGCACCCCTATCCATCCACCAACTTCTGCCTCACTATCCTGGCATTCCCAAACACTAGAGAATTGAGCCTTCTTAGGACCAAGGGTCTCTTCTCCCATTGATGCCCAACAAGAGGATCCTCTGCTACATGTGTGGCTATAGCTATGAGTCATTCCATCTGTACTTTTTGATTGGTGGTTTAGTCCCTGAAAGCTCTGGGGATTCTGGTTGGTTGATATTGTTGCTTTTCCTATGGGGTTGCAAACCCCCTCAGCTCCTTTTGTCCTTTCTCAAACTCCTCCACTGGGGTCCGTGTGCTTAGTCCAATGTTGGCTTCCAGCATCTACCTCTCTATTTATCAGGCTCTAGCAGAACATCTCAGGAGACAGCTATATCAGGCTTCTGTCAGCAAGCACTTCTTGACATCCAAAATAATGTTTGGGTTTAGTGTCCATATGGGGGATGGATCCCCAAGTGGGGCAGTCTCTGGATGTCCTTTCCTTCAGCCATGACTCCACACTTTGTCTCCTTATTTCTTCCCATAAGTATTTTGTTTGCCCTTGCAAGAAGGACTAGATTACCCACAGTTTGGTCTTCCTTCTTGAGCTTCATTTGATCTGTGAATTGTATCTTGGGTATTCCAAGCTTTGGGGTTAATATCCACTTGTCAGTGACTGCATATCATGTGTGTTCTTTTGTGACTATGTTACTTCATTCAGGATATTTTCTAATTCTATCTATTTGCCTAAGAATTTCATGAAGTTGTTGTTTTTAATAGCTAAGTAGTACTCCGTTGTGTAAATGTACCACATTTTCTGTATCCATTCCTCTGTTGAAGGACATCTGGGTTGTTTCCAGCTTCTGGCTATTATAAGTAATGCTGCTATGAACATAGTGGAGCATGTATCCTTGTTATATGTTAGAACATGTTCTGGTTATATGGCCAGGAGTGGTATAGCTGAGTCCTCAGGTAATTCTATGTCCAATTTTCTGAGGATCCTCCAGACTGATTTCCAGAGTGGTTGTATCAGCTTGCAATGCTGCCAACAATGGAGGAGTTTTCTGGTTTCTCCACATCCTCATAGGCAACTACTGCTATGAACTTAAATCTGTAGTAGTGTTTCTTTTACAAATTTTGATGCATTTGTGTTTGGGGTAGAGAAGTTAAGAATTGCAATATCTTGATAGTGGAATTTTTCTTTAATGAGTATGTTGTATTGTTCCCTATTGTTTTGAATTAGTTTTGGTTTAAAGTCTATTTTATTAGGTATTAAACTGGTTATATCAGCTTGCTTGTTAGGACAATTTGCCTAGAATAGCTTTTATCAACTCTTCCCCCATGATGTGACGTCTTTCTTGGATGTTAAGGTATGTCTCTTGGATGCTGCAGGACAGACCCTGTTTTCACATCCATTCTTTTAATCTGTGTCTTTTTGTTGGAGTATTGCGGACATTCATATTGAGAGATGCCAATGACCAATGATTGTTTATTCTTGTCATTTTGTTGTTGTTGTTGATGGTGTTAGTGGTGGTTATAAAGATAGTGGTGGTGATGGTACATGTGTGTGTTTCTGTGCTTCCCTTTTTTTGATGTTTCCTCTCTGAGATTATTTATTCCCTGTGTTTTCATAGTTATAGTTTTAACCTTCTTCAGTTTGAGGGTTTTTTTTCTTTTACTTTCTATATGGCTGGGGTTGTAGAGATATATTTATAAAATTTGGCTTTATTGGATAATATCTTATTTTCTTCATCTATAATGATTGAGAGTTTTACTTGGTGCAAAAATCTGTGATGAAATGTGAACATGACAGAGCCATTGGAATAAATAACAGTCTTGTTGCTCTTTCTACTAAGCCTGCAGAAGACTGGACCTGCTAACACTCAGACATTGGGTGGAGAAGAGCTCCTAGTGCCCATGGTCTCCATGCATCATTATTGAATACTGATAGGTCAAAAGGGAAGAAAAGTCATTGTCCTCAGTTGAATGTACACTGGTGAACCTACCAGACTGCATAAGCTAGTACTAAATCTATGAACAAAATTGAAAGTCCTGGTTAAATTCAGTTAGCCACAAGCATAAAATAAAAGGCCATGAACAAGGGAAAGGAGCTTGTATGAAGAAGACAGATTATTAGAAGGGGTGTGAGACAGATAGTTTTAGAAAGTAGGGGACTGAAGTATTAAGAATATATCATATACATAAATACAATGGTGAAAAAAACAAGTTTTATTGGTAAATAAAGTTAAAATAAACTGTTACTTGGGCTTTTCTCTGGAGTGAACTGGTTCTTTTTTTTTCTCTGGAGTAGACTGGTTCTCTTTTGCTGCAGCCATTGATAGTCTATGGCTCTTTGTCTAGGGGCAGCACCTTGCGAAATGTCTCCCTATCACAATGGCATGTCAATTGAAAGTGTCATTTCTCGGATCTCATTTAGGCAACCATATTTTTGATATTTCGTAGTGTTGTACCCCGCCATATACAAAAGACACTGGTTGGATGGAAGACAGCAGATAAGTGAGGGAAATGAAATACATATAGTACTCATGTATGAAGTTCTCAAAACAATGAGACAATGATAGTGAACATGAGACAATGCCAACTGCATGATATATGCCAAAATGTAGAATATAGTTTTCTATTACTTTATTCAGATAAATCAATTTTATATCTAAACAAAAGCATAATGCTCTAATGGGCCTCTTAAACCATCTGTTTATTGCAGAAAGAAGAGGAGCCAAGCATAACTGTGATCAGAGAGGCTTCATCGAACAACTGATTGAAACTGCTGTAGAGACCCACAATCATTAGGCGAGCTTGGGTGAGAGAGAGGAAACATGGAGGAAAGGAAGGAGGGGAAGCTTCAGTCTGGATGCAAAGTAAATAAATGACTTAATTACTAAAAGGGAAAGAAAGAAAGAAAGAAAGGAAGGAAGAAAGAAAGAAAGAAAGAAGGAAAGAAAGAGCACCGTGCCTCAACAAAAGGTCTTTAGCAAAACTCCTTAGCTTCTTCAATGAGAAAAAGCATCATTAATTTTTTAAAAAATGAAAACAATGAAATGTTGTGCTTCAGGTTAAAACTGCTCCTTCATGGACACGTGTTTTTTTCTCTATCTCTCATCAAAGCCTTGTAGATAATTTATGTTCCGGAAACATCTTTGTCAGTGCTGCCATGCCCATAAGGCCTACTTTAGAATTAAGGATGGAGCAAATCTGAAGAAGTACTGCCAGTTCTGTCACAATTTTATTTTCTGTACTTACATTTCTTTTTGATATTCATTGTGTTTAATATCCGGGATTCTGGCACCTGCCTACATTCTCTCAGACAATCAACTATATACCCTTAAAGAATTCTTATAACCATTTTCACATCCACAGTACAGGAAAAGAGAGATATATTTAACAGTATATTTTAAAATGTGACTTGGGAAGATATTTCAGGTATTTTTACCAAAGAAGAAATGTGAAAACCAAAGATTATGGATTAAAAAAAAAAAGTTACTGGTTGCTCCTTATCTGAGATATAAATAATGTACATGAACACAACCTTAGCATATTTACTAATCTGACATATGCATGTTGATGTTAATGAACAAACCTAAAATTATGAACACAAATGTATTTGACCAATGAAATATAATCTCAGCTGTGGCTTATTTTGGGACCTTTTGTTATAAAAGAGAATCCCAGTCATGTAATAATGAAAATAAAAATTTTTGGTAGCATGTGTAATGCTCTATTCAATAGACAAAAACTTTTTAAAAATAAACCACATACATAATCCACAGATGAATCTTATTGTAATTCCATTTATATTCAGACAAATTGTCAGGAGAGCAGTATGGTTGGATTTAAAGAAAATCATGGGGAGAGAGGTAATCTACCTAGATCTTCAGATATCTGAAAAATTAAACATTATTCAAAAAACATAGTATCATTAAAGACATATAGTTTAAAACCACAAATTAGAAATATTTTTCCAAGACTCTGAAAAAATGCTCAAAGGATTGCTGACTTTATAATCTAACATTTTTATTATCTATTTTCAATTTTAATGCAAATACAAGTAATAAATACCCCTAAACAAGAAATGGATCTGCAAAAATCTTTCAGAAAACCAAAACAGAAATGAATTCATTAAGAAAACAATCAAGATCCTGGCATTTCTTGCACAGATAAAATATATTTTAAAACTAACAATTGGTAGTCTAAGTTTACGATAATAACATATCATTTCTAGGTCATTTCTTCCAATTCATGAAGAACACGGTGTCTTAAACAACAGGGAATTGCCATCAAATTCTTAGAGGCAACTAAGGGCCACAGGAATACCCCAAATTATTGGGGATATTCTTTTCAACTCTCTTGAGCAAAAACTCAAAAGAATGCTTCTCATGTCTGGCACTGAAGTTTTTGTGGGGACTAGCTTCAGAGTATCTGAAGGTTTGATATAATCTAACAAGGGAGAAAACAATCAATAATCCTAGCTAGCTGCAAAGCCTATGAAAAACAATGGCCATGATAGCAAGATGGCTAAGAAGGTAATGATGGCACCAACCAACATCTCTCGAAGTGTCTTAAGTCCTACATAGCACAAGGGAATTGATACCTGATACTTTTTCTTTCTTTTGGATATTTTCTTTATTTACATTTCAAATGTTATCACCTTTCCTATCCCCCCCCCAACCTCCTTGTCCCAATCCTTTCCCCTTTTTCTATGAGGGTGTTCCCTCACCTACCCACCCACTCCCAACTCCCTGCCTAGAATCCACCTCTTGAATTTGCCTAGCATCTACCTCTGTGTTTGTCAAGCTCTGGAAGAGCCTCTCAGGAGACAGCCATATCAGGGTCCTGTCAGCAAGCATCTTTGCATCCACAGTAGTGTCTGGGTTTAGTATCTGTGTATGGGATGGATCCTCAGGTAAGGCAGTTTCTGGATGGCAGTCTCTGCTCCTCACTTTGTCTTTATATTTCCTTCCATGAGTATTTTTTTTTCTTCCTTCTAAGAAGGACTGAAGCATCCACACTTTGATCTTCTTTCTTCTTGAGCTTCACATGGTCTGTGAATTGTATCTTGGCTATTCTAAGCTTTCTAGTTGGTATCTACTTATCAGTGATACAGTGATGCATACCATGTGTGTTCCTTTGTGATTCAGTTACCTCACTTAGGATGGTATTTTCTAGTTGCATTCATTTGCATAAGAATTTTGTGAATTCATTGTTATTAATAGCTGAGTAGTATTCTATTGTGTAAATGTACCACATTTCCATTCCTCTGTTGAAGGGCATTTGCATTCTTTCCACCTTCTGGCTATTACAAATAAGGCTGCTATGAACATAGTGGAGCATGTGTCCTTGTTATATGTTGGAACATCTTCTAGGTATATGCCCAGGAGTGGTATATTTAGGTCCTCAGGTAGTACTATAGCCAAGTTTCTGAGGAACCTCTAGACTGATTTTCAGAGTGGTTGTCCCAGCTTGAAACCCTACAAACAATGGAGGAGTGCTCCTCTTTCTCCACATCCTCACCAGCATCTGCTGTCAACTGAGTTTTTGATCTTAGCCATTCTGACTGATGCGAGGTGGAATCTCAGTGTTGTTTTGATTTGCATTTCCCAGATTTCTAAGGATATTAAAGATTTCTTTAGGTGCTTCTTGGCCATTCGAGTTTCATCAATTGAGAATTGTTTCTTTAGCTCATTTTTAATGGGATTATTTGGTTCTCTGGAGTCTGATTTCTTGAGTTCTTTGTATATATTGGATATTATCCCTCTATCCAATGTAGGACTGGGAGAAATTTTTTTCCCAATCTGTTGGTTGCCATTTTGTCCTATTGACAGTTTCCTTTATCTTACAGGAGATTTGCAATTTTATGAGGTCCCATTGGTTGATTGTTGATCTCAGAGCATAAGCAATTGGTGTTCTGTTCAGGAAATTTTCCCTTGTGCCCATGTGTTCGAGGCTTTTCCTTACTTTCTCTTTTATCAGTTTCAGTGTATCTGGTTTTATGTGGAAGTCTTTGATCCACTTGGACTTGAGCTTTGTAAAAGGAGATAAGAATGGATCAATTTGCATTCTTCTGCATGCCAACAATGAGGTGAATTAGCATCATTTGTTGAAACTGCTCTTTTTACCACTGGATAATTTTAGCTCCTTTGAGTTCTTTATGTATTTTGGATATTAGCCCTCTGTCAGATGTGGGGTTAATAATGTTTTTTTTTTTCCTCCCAATCTGTAGGTTGCCAATTTGTCCTCTTGACTATGTCCTTTGCCTTAAGAAGCCTTAAGCCTCAGTTACACGAGATCCCACTTCTCAATTCCTGATTTTAGAGCCTGAGCCAGTGGAGTTTTGTTTAAGAAATTCTCCCTGTGCCCATGAATTTGAGTCTCTTTTCTACTTTCTCTTCTACTAGACTCAGTGTATTTGGTTTTATATTAAAGTCCTTGATCCACTAGGACTTGAGCTTTGTGTAGGATAACAAATATAGATCTGTTTTCATTTTTCTATGTACAGACTGCCAGTTAGACCAACTAGCACCATTTATTGAAAATGCTTTCTTTTTTCCATTTTATATTTTATGCTTCTTTTTCAAAGATTGTTTGTCAGTGTGTGATTTTATTTCTGGGTTTTCAGTTTTATTCCACTGATCGACCTGTCTATCTTTGTACCAATACGATGCAGTTTTTATCACTATTATTCTCTAGTATATCTTGAAGTCAGGAATGGTGATTCCCTCGGAAGTTCTTTTATTGTGAAGAATTGTTTTCACTATTCTCAGTGAATTTTGTTGTTGCTGCTGTTGTTGTTTTTCCATACAAAATTGAGAATTGCTTTTTCCTCGTCTTTGAAGAATTTTAATGAACATTGCAATAAATCTGTAGGTTGCTTTTGGTAAGGTGGCCATTTTTACTATGTTAATCCTATCAATCTATGAGCATGGGAGATCTCTCCATTTTCTAAAGTCTTTTTTGATTTTTTTCTTGAGAGACTTGAAGTTCTTGTCAGACAGATCTTTCACCCGTTTGGTTAGAGCTACCCCAAGATATTTTATATTACTTGTCACTATTGTGAAGGGTGTTGTTTACCCATTTTCTTTCTCAGCCTGTTCATCATTTGTATAACAGAAGGCTACTTATTTGTTTCAGTTAATTTTATATCCAACTACTTTGCTGAAGTTGTTTATTAGCTGTAGAAATTTTCTGGTAGAATTTTTGAAGTCGCTTATTTGTACTATCATATTATCTGCAAATAATGATACCTTGACATCTTTTTTGCCAGTTTGTATCCCATTGATGTACTTTGGTTCTTTTATTTTTCTAGCTAGCACCTTGAATACTATATTGAATAGATACAGAGAGAGTGTGCATCTATGTTTTATCTCTGATTTTAGTGGGATAGCTTCAACTATCTCTCCATTTAATTTGATATTGGCTGTTGGTTTGCTGTATAATGATTTTATTATATTTAGTTATAGATCTTGAGTTACTGATGTCTCCAATACTTTTAACAAGAAGGGGTGCTGTATTTTGTCAAATGCCTTTTAAGCATCTAATGAGATGTGATTTTTTTCCTTTGAATATGTTTTTATAGTGGATTACATTAATGGATTTTGTATATTGAACCAGTGAAACCTACTTGATCATGGTGAATGATTGGATTTGGTTTGCTAGAACTTTATTTAGTATTTTTGCATTGATAATTATTTGTAAGCAAAATTTGTCTGAAGTGTTCTTTCTTTGTTGAGTTTCTGTGTGGTTTAAGTATCAGAGTAATTGTGGCACCATAGAATAAACTAGGTAATGTTCTTTCTGTTTCTATTTTAAGGAATCGTTTAAGAGTGTTGATATTACCCCTTCTTTGAAGATCTGGTAGAATTTTGCAGTAAAGCTATCTGGCCTTGGACTTTTATTTGGTTGGAAGATTTTTAATGAGTTCTTTATTTCTTTATGGACTATGGAGCTGTTTACATAGTTTTCCAGCTTTTGATTTAACTTTGGTATGTGGTATCTATCTAGAAAATCATCCATTTTATCCAGATTTTTCAGTTTTGTTGAATATAGGCTTTAGTAGTAGGATTTGATAATATTTTTTATTGGATATTAGGATCTCAACTCCCACTGGTTTCTTGAGACCATTTGCTTGGAATACCCTTTTCCAGCCTTTAACGCTGACGTAGTGTCTGTCTTTGGCATTGAGATGTGTTTCTCGTATTCAGCAAAACACTGGATCCTGCTTGCCTATCCAATCTGTTAGTTTATGTCTTTTTATTGGAGAACTGAGTCTGTTTATATTAAGAGATACTAAAGAGAGATGAGTGTTAGTTCCTGTTATGTTTGTTATTGTAGGTGGCATTACTACATATATGTGACGCTCTCCTTTTGGTTTTGTTGTGAGATGATTAATACCTTGTTTTTTCTTTGGTGTAGGTGTTGGAGTTTTCCTGCTAGTATTCTCTGTAGGGCTTAATTGGTAAATAGATAGTTTTTAAATTTGGTTTTGTTCTGGAATATTTTAGTTTATCCGTCCATGCTGATTCAGAGTTTTGCAGGCTATAGTAGCCTGTATTGGCATTTGTGTCTTCTTAGGGTAAATATGACCTCTACCTAGGCTGATCTGGCCATTAGGGTCTCTGTTGAGAAGTCTGATGTAGGTCTGATATGTCTGCCTTTACATGTTACTTGGCCCTTTTCTGTTTTTAATATTCTTTCATTGATGTGAGCATTTAGGATTTTGATTATAATATGACAAGAGAATTTTATTTTCTGATCCAATCGATTTGGTGTACTATAGGCTTCTTGTAAATGTATAGCCATCTTGCTTTAGGTTGGGGAAGTTCTCTTCTATGATTTTGTTGAAGATATTTTCCAGTCTTTGGAGCTGGGAATCTTTGCTCTCTTTCCATTGTGTCCTGGGTTTCCTAGCTGTTTTGGGTTAGGAATTTTTTCTGTTTTGAATTTTCTTTGATAGTTGTGTCAATATCTTCTAAGATATCTTCTACACATGAGATTTTTCTTCTATCTCTTATATTCTGTTGATATTTACAACTGCATTTCCTGATCTCTTTCTTAGGTTTTCCATTTCCATTTGTGTTTTCTTTATTGTTTCAACTTCCAGTTTCAGGTCTTGGATTGCTTTGTTCAATTCCTTGATCTTTTTAATTGTGTTTTCCTGTATCTCTTTAAGGAATTTATTTGTTTCCTCTTTAAGGCCTCTACCTGTCTACCTGTGTTTTTCTGTATGTCATTGGGTGAGTTATTTATATACTCCTTAAAGGACTCTATTATCTTCATGAGATAGGAATTTAGGTCAGCATGCTGGTTTTCAAGTCTGTTGTATCCACGGCTTGCTGAAGTGGGAGAACTTGGTTTTTATATTGGCTTCTGTTGTTTATGGTCTTTTGCTTGCCTCTTGCCATGTGGTCATCTCTGGTGTTAACTAGCCTGGGTGTCTATCTCTGGAGACTGCCTCCTGTGCCCTGGGGCTGCTGCAGGGCTCCTGGGAGGCCTTTAGACTATGGAGTCTTTGGAGGAGCAGACAAGCTGATGATCTGCCTAGGTAGAAAGTGCAGGCTAGAAAGTGAGTGGAGTTCATACAGTGGATGAGGTTACACATAGACCCTGAGTCCACTGGACTCCTCAGGGTTCACAGCTTCTGCAGTTATTTGGGATTGTCTCTTACCTGTGACCCTGACTGTTGCAAACTTCTTGGGAGGACTTCAGATTATGGGGTTTTCAGAGGAGCAGACATACTCAAGGTCATCAGTTTTTACAAGTACCTCTGCATCTAGTGCTGTGTCCTGCTTCAAACCATTCCAAGCTGGGCTGGCACCAGGCAGGGAAAAAAAAACAACTGGCTAGCATGTTAAAAGAAAGTAACATTTATACAAAATAGATGGAAATAGAAAGTATTTTAGATATATGAAAATGAGTGTGAAAGTTTCTTCATAAGAGCTTAAATTAGAGCCATTATGTGATTCTGGTTTGTCATTTCTGGCATCTCATAGGTATACATACACACTTACCTTTACCCATGAATTCTTCATTGTAGCTGAATTGTGGGACTAATATAAAAGCATAGAACTGTGAATGAGTGGATAAAAAAGTACACTGAAGATTCATGATAGAGTGGTATTTAGTACTAAGTTCTGGAAATTGAAGGGAACAGCATGGGAGTTCAGATCATGTCAATTGAAATGTGGGATTCAAAGAGACGCCATATTCTCTGTCCTGTGCAAAAGCTAGCTTGAAGAGAGAGTAGTGCATGCAAAAAACAATGAAACTACTCTATGTACATAATTAGAATTCCATACTGAAGAGCATTAGTTTGCATAGTCAATAAATTATAAATTGAATTTTTAATATAAATATAATTAGAAAATTGATAGGTCAGACGTATTTCTTTATCCTAGCTAGTTCCCAACAACAATGCAGAAAACCAAGATTTATTTTAAAGCTTCACCTCAATAATTGGACAGTCTGCTGATTTATATTAAATTCCCTAGCTACCTCCTGGCAAGAATTTTAATAATTCTTATAATTAGAGCTTCCAATGACCAATTGAACCCTATGAACTCTTCCTTCCTCTTGTTGCAGATCTTCCATTTGGACCCCTTCCTCATTGCTCTGAATGAAACTCTTCTTCTTCTTCCTCTCCTCCTCCATGTCTTCCTCCTGATCCTTCTCCCCTTCTTCCTCTTCCTTCTTTTTTCCTCTCTATTTGCACTCTTACTCCCCCCACCCCAAGCTCCCTCACCTGCTCTCTTGTTCTCTGACTCTCTAGCTCTCCCTCTATCTCCCTCTTCCTTTCTTGCTCACTGTCTTACTCGATCACTTGCTCTCTTGCTTACTCAATCTCTCTAATTTCCCTGGCTGGTAGTAGTCCCACCCTATTCTCTCTTCTGTCCAGTCATTAGGTGATCAAAATATATTGACAAGGCAAAAAATAAAAGACAGGAATTGTACACACAAACTTGAGACGGAAATTCTTGGCATAAATATTACAATGCAATTGTCCAGATTGAAACAAAATATGAAGGCAGACAAACCAACATTTGAAAAACACAAGAATAAACTTTACACAATGCATAAAAACAATATGCCTACAATATATGTTAACAGAGAGCCTGAAGATTCTCCAGGGTTTAAAACAGCATGACTTTACATACACAGCACAACAGAATCATTCAGAATTGACTGGTTGCCCTAGAACTTCACTATGTTTCTCTTAGTCCTCTTCTGCTCCCACTTAATCCCTAGCAATCATAAATATTTGCATGACCACTGAGAGTGTACACACTCCACAGAATAGTGGCACTAGGTTCATTTGGTATCCAACCTATGGAGGCCACGTTTTTCACGTAGCAGTGTGTGCTTAAGACTCCTCCACATTTTTTAAGGCTCAATGCCTAATTTCTTCCCATTTCCTTATATGGAATGTACTACAATTTGTTCATCCACCCATCTTTTGAAGAATATCTTCGTTGGTTATTGGTATTTGGAAAGATGAGTGAAGCTGCTACATTCACATTCAAGTTTTCTCCTGCACACTTACTTTCAAACCACTCAATAGCAACTATCTAGGAGCAGATTGACTATGAGATAAGATGATTTGCTTTGGTCTTCTGTTGTTGTTGTTTTGGTTTTGTTTGGTTTTGTTTTGAATGTTAAAAGAAGGGGAGAATAAACTTGGTTGGGTAGGAATGTAGGAAGGATCTGGGAGGAATTGCAGGAGAGAAAAATATGAACAAAATATATTTTCTGAAAACAAAATTAATTAAAAGTAAAGCTACAATATTCTTTTTTAGAATGTCACTCATTGTAAATTCTCATTAAAAATGCAAATAAAATTTTCTATTGTTTGAGATCTTTTTCAATATTAAGAAATGCTGGAGTCAGGATTTTCTTTTCAGGGTTACTCATCCTGATGAATGTAATATATGGAATGGTTTTATTTTGTAATTCCATAATTTCAAATAAAGTTTACATTTGTTCATGTTGGTGATAAATCCCCATATTTTTTGATGACATGGTTATTCAGATTTTTTACTTTGTCTTATTAACTTTTACTTTATGATTTAATGCTTAGTGTTATTTACTTACTATAGATAAATGTTTCTCATGGTATATTCATTTTTAAAATATTCTCTGTTATTGTGTGGTTTGGTTTATCTTACTTTATTGACACACAAGCAGATAAAAGGAGACCAGACAAATATAATCAGATAAAAATTAAGATGCTAGCCTCTTCATATGAAAACTTTTGTCCCTTGAGACTAGTCAAATACTGCAAAGAATTGGTACTTCCATTTTAGGGCAAGATGGTCCACCTTAAATCTTCGTGTTCTTGATAACTCAGTGTTATAATGAGTGATTCCAAATTATACACATTGCAAATTTTATCTAAAATTATCTAAAACTTGATTATTAACTTACTTAAATAATTATGCAAATAAGTAAGAAAATTTAATCCATAACAAGGAAAAATTGATGAAGGTGAAATATACCCATAATTTAAATAAGCAGACAGAAGCACAAAAAACAGTTATGCTGTATACAGAAGTCCTAGCATTTAAATAAAAATAAAAGTTCCAGATATAAAGGTATCTATATGAGCCCAGAGAGTGCCCAGCGGCCCCCCAAATAATACAGGATGTTATCATTTCTCTTAGTTGCCCATCAGAGGTAAGTAGTAGATTCCTATTGTTAAATACATGATACACTCTGAGCACTTGGCACAGAAATAAAGTTGGAACTGAGATGGAGATTTCTTTTTTGGCTCTCATTCATGGTGCCAGAAAATGCAACACAGGTCTTTTCACAAGAAAATTTATTAAGTTTCACTTATCTATAGATTATGTGTGCTATAATACTGTTCTTTAAAAGATAATAATTTAACAACTATTTGAGGGGTAATTTTTCTTAGATTACAAAACAAACCCAAGTAAGCTATGTTCTTAATTACTAATGAAAATGTACACTTACTTCTGAACTACAATCCTATATCAGGATTGTATACCTGATTGTACACTTGACTGAAATTTATATTTTTATTCATTTATTTACTATTTTAAATATGATCTACTATGTAGCCCAGATAGTCTGCTAATTTAAGATCCTTGTAACTCTCTCTCTTTGTGGTGCTGTGATAACAAACCTGCGTTACCATTAAAGAAGTATTGGCAATGTTTTTGTTGATGATTTATTTCAGTTGTTACTTCTTTGATTTCCTTTGTTTTTTGCTGTTCATATTGCTTTTTCTTTGATATAAAGTATTTTTACATCATCCACCATCAAAATTGTGATCCTCCTGTCTCAGTTTCTTTAATTCTTTTATCTTATTCATGTGCCACCATGCCTCTCTCTCTCTCTCTCTCTCTCTCTCTCTCTCTCTCTGTGTGTGTGTGTGTGTGTGTGTGTGTGTGTGTGTGTGTGTGTGTGTGTCTACCTCTCTAGTTGGTGACATAAACCTGGGAGAGCATTGCATGGAAATGAGTTGGATAAAACTATCATGCAATAGCAAGCTTTATACTCTGGTGGTTAAGAAGAATCAGATTAATATTGTGTTCAATCACAAGGACAAGCCACAGCAAAAGCATGTATTTTCATACAGGCATATGAATACAACAACTGTAGTAAACTCAACCTATTTGTTACACCTGGGAAAAACACACAGCACATTCCATGAAAAACTCCATGTTTTTTTTTTGAAGAAACTGAAGTCAAAAGACTCTTGTCCTTTTTTCTTGAAGTTTTCTTACAAGCACTCAGAATTCCCTTCTCACAACTTATTTCATATGTAGGCTGTGTTCTGTCATGCACACTCATGCACTCGTGTGTGTGTGTGTGTGTGTGTGTGTGTGGTATGATTGTTTATCTATAAATGAGCAAACATAAAGTTAGAAAATAGCATGATCTCTAAGAAAAGGCTAAAATTAAACAAGAGTTTTGTAACAAAATATCATATTTACATAAGTCAAAATATAAGATATCAATCCAGAGACAGGAACATTTAAAATGTAAATTATGCTCTTTAATGCATACTTTTCACAACATTATGAAGCTTATTTATGACATGTGCCCTTACTTTGGAAACCTTAGAATAAAATAAAATGCATCATAAATAATCACTATTGTAAGAAAAAGAATAATGAATTTATATACCTGCATTATTGTTATCTCATCTGGTAATCATTGGGAGGGTCATATTCAATTCTACATATCTCATGATGAAGAATTCAAAACCTTGTTCTGAGTTATCTTTCCAAGAGTATGCACCAAACAATCTTGAGAAGATGGAGATAAAATTTCCTCCCAGAAAAAAAGAATGGATTTGTTTAGTAAAATTTTTAAAAGAACATTTCTGAGAATTTCAAAATGGGACCCTTTCATCAATAGCCCCTAGCACTGAGAGTTTCTTAAGATTGAGGCTGTAACATGTACAGTACCATCTGTCAGTTTTCTCCACACTAGCCCTATGACATGAGAAGTGAAGACATAAGAAGTTAACTGACACTGTGAATACTGTCTATCATACTGTGAATGATTAAGTCTCTTCAAGCTGACCCAAGTGTTTTATGATTTCTCTGAATATCAATTAACAGTGGCAAGTTCAATTGTGAACTTGAAAGTAATTTTAAGCTTTTAAACATAAATTTTCACAAGTGTAAGCAAATATTTTCAGAGACCCCTTTTTCTATGCAAAATATATCAACCTACGACTGTTTTACAACATACAAATGGCATTGTCAATAGAAATAAGGTAGATGTTATTACAAAGGCAGAAAGGAAGGTAAGCAATAACAGAGGAAGGAGATGAGGAGGAGAAGAAAGAAAGGAAGAGGAGGAGGAGGGAGAAAAAAGTGAAGCAGGCCCCATGTAGGTCTTATAATTACTTTGGTGTTAGGGCTCATATCTCTAAATTACTTTTAGACACTATCAATGAGAATTTGTATATGAAAATGGTATTCAGATAGTGTGGTTAGTTTTTGGAGGCTGTGCGACATTGTTAATAGACATAAACATTGTGCAGTGATTGAATCCTGCAACGTAATGTACCTATGTCTTCACACCTTTATTTGTGCTTAGATTATTTAAAACTCCACTGTATCAATCAGTGAAATACATAAAAATGATTATTGACAATAATCCCCAGATTTGCAGTTTATTTATTTTTCACATAAACTATAAGTTTTGATCACAACCTCAAGTGTTCACTTCTAAGCATCGCTTTCAGAGGTAAACATCACTCTTCCTACAGTTTAGATGTGTTCAAAGGACACAGAAAGACAATATCTATGTAACTATGTTGGGACCTAACACAGTGATATAGTCTCAAATGTTATAGCATTTAAAATATTGAAGTTGAATCACATTTCAACAACATTTGCTCTTCCATCACATTGGAGTTTGGACAAAATAAAATCAATTTCAAGTGTTTTTGAACACACACACACACACACACACACACACACACACACACACAGAGACTCCATCTGGTTAGCATAAAACTTCTTGACTGTAAGAGTAGCCACAATGCAACTATTTCTCAGGTAACTGAAGAACTATGCAAGATAGAAAAGAACAGATTTATCTAGAAAGGAAGAGTTTAGGTTTTCCGTATCATGAAGTCACTCTTAAAACTTCTGACCTGGCATCTCACCCCACAAAGACAGCATATGAAGCTGATGATCCTTGAACACATGAATGAAACCAAGGTATAGACATCCTCTTCCATGATCACCACAGCTGCTGGTCAGGGATAGAATGAGCCTTGCCTTAGGTTGTTGTAATAGAGTAGGGGATGGCATTCTTTTTTCATTATTCTTGCTCTTGCCACAGCCATGGGGTGCTAACATATGAGGTCTCATTACTCTTGACCCCAGGATACTACTTTCTAGGCAACACTGTGCCAGGGCAAACAACCTGAAATGCGAAATATGCCATGTTTCCTTTGCTGACATGGGCCCAGTACCACTTCATCTAAGGTTCAAGTTGTTGCAAAGGTCTGTTCTGAGGCTCACTGATGAACTACAAGGGGAGAAAGAACTGCAGAGAGAAATATTTGAAATTTCTGATGAATGCAGCAAATCCAGAATCTGTGAACATCTCGATTACGTAGTGAGATTGAATGAGGTAGGTGGGTAAATGGGCACTATTCATGAGTTTTAAAATGTTGTTTCTTGGACTTTTTAATTTCATATTTCGACAACTCAAAAGACATATAAATGTTGCCTTTATATTGATACTGAATTTTCATGAATCAATATAATTATGTTTTTGAAAGGAATTCAATATGAATTCGACATATGTTGATATAAAGTTATGAAACCAGTCTACATAATTCCAGTTATATATTTGAGGAACCTGTGATATCAGAATAATATAAGCAATGTGTGCAGATTATATACATAATTTAACAAATACATATACAACACACCAAACCTTCAGTAATTACCAAATTGTGATGCTTAAAAAATTATTGGCCATTATCTTAAGAATAAATATTATTAAATATTTTATTAAAATTATAATTTTTAATTTCTAAGGGTAATATGACTAGCTGGCAAACCAAAAGAAGCTAGTTGGTTTGATAGAACTGAGCCAAATAATTACATGGTTTATTCTGCAGCAGAATATGATGCTGACTAAAATATAGAACTCAGACCTCACTTGTTACTAACATTCACTTTCTGGTGAGTGTCAAAGCTTTATAGACATGAGTTTTTCACATCTTATTCTATGTATTTACTAAATGTTGTTTGCCTACTAAAATATGGGTTTCTGAGAAAATTTCAAATCATCTTACACAAGTCCATTTATCATACTTTCTAATGAATAAAATGAAAAACCCAGAGTGACACCGACAAATTAAACAATGCAGTAATCTATTCAATATTAAAATAAATCCCAATGCTTAATTCTCTAATACTTATCATTTAAATTAGGTCTATTTAAAGGTTAATTTCAAACATTTTTTTCTCTCCAAGCCCATATTTTAAAACAAAATCTCTTGGAATTCATCAAATAGGAACACAATGGTGACAGTTTAAAGATTTACTGTACCATAAACAGGAAATATTAAAGATTTTGTAGATACAACCTCAAAAGTGAAGCATTTGATCTTCAAAGAGGCTCATAATACTCTGGAAGCTTTCAAAACTCACCATATTGACAAGGCAGTGCCCTAAGAACACATTAGCACTAAACAATTCCTGGAAGAAAGCAGAATGCAGAGAGCTGACTGCAGTTTAGACAGAGCACCTCAGTGAGACAGCCTTAATGGACTATCATGCATCTGAGGCTTCTTCAGTGAGACACCTGCCTATGGATCCCATATTCCTGTCAGTAACTTCTTGCCTAGGTCTATGTAAATAACTCCAAAATAGCCATATTTTCATAAAACCAGACTTGTTCCACATCACTTCTTTGGTTTGCCATCTGGATTACATAAAGTCTGTTATTGTTTTCCTAGGAGAAGTCACTACATTCACTGAGAAGCACCTGCCCATAATTCACTCGTGGTCGTGATGAACAGTAATGCTGTATCTTCTGCCCAGAAGACACAGTCATAAAAGTGGAACAGAATGCAAATTTCTATTTCTGTGTTTTATGAATAAATAATTTTCTGTCAAAATGAAGATATACCATATAACAGACTTCTTAAAGTATAAATGTAACTTTGGAAATGATGACAAGACTCACCACAAAGTTTAACCAAATTTCTCATTCCCATACCAGAAAAATAAAACATTATTTTGACACTCACCATGCTTGTTGATACTTTAATATAAGGCTTTTGTAGGAATGTGTGCATTTTAAAA
>JANHMN010000024.1:13109127-13144775 GCA_030674055.1 Rhabdomys pumilio
GATAGATAGATAGATAGATAGATAGATAGATAGATAGATAGATAGATGATAGATTGATAGATAGATAGATAGATGATAGATAAATAGATAGATAGATAGATAGATAGATAGATAGATAGATAAAGTAGAGACTTACTTTGCAATGAATCTTTTTGAATTGAAACTACAAACAAGACTATCTATCAGCTATACTCCTAAGCATTAAGGAGGTTTTGTTTTTTTAGAAGTACACTCATCTTTTTATTTTTATTTTTACAATATAGTACCTATTTGAGGCAACACAGAAAACAACCTAGGCATTAACATCTATTATCAGAATTGAAAGATTTGAGACACTGGGCAGAGAAATACACCTAATATACATTTGAATACCTTTAAAAAATAAAACCATATTACAACAAATTAGAGATGTCCATCACAACTTTGAAGCTAAAATTTTCAAAAAGAGACTGCATAATAACTAAAAATTTGGGGAGTTATTCCAAGCCAACAATTTTTCTCATCATTTCCTTTATGAAATATATCTGTAGGTCATAATACCATCAAATAAGGGAATAGTTATGAATATTGTTTCCAAACATTAAAAACAAATGAATTGTAAAGAATATATGTGTAAGATTACATAGCAAAACACCAGCATAAATCTAAGCATATTAAGTCCCAAAACATGTACACACATATTTACAATTCATAATGAGAAGAAAAATGATACAGTAGAAACTGTGTTGGACTTTTGGAAATGTAAGGAGAAATACAAAGAATAAAAGATTGGTAATGAAAAAGACACATTAACCCACTGGGGACAGGGTTCTGAGAAGCACCACTGGTTTGATTATCTTGTGATTCTCTTCAAGGTTTTCTTCACAGCAACTTTGACATCTTTGTTCTGGAGACTGTAAATGAGAGGGTTCAGCATGGGCACCAGAAATGTATAAAACACTGAGAAAAATTTTCCTTGGCCCACAGTCTCAGGAGATGATGGCTTGACATAAGCAAGGAGCCCAGATCCATAGAAGAGACTAACAGTGATGATGTGGGACCCACAAGTACCCAAGGCTTTGGACCAACCCTTACCTGAGGACATATGAAGGATATTGAAAAGGATCAGTGCATAAGAGATTAAGATAAGGAGGGAACACAAAATGATACCTGTACCCACCACAGCAGAGCTCACACGCTCATTGAGATAGGTGTCACTGCAGGAGACCTGAATAACAGGGAAGATGTCACACATGTAGTGATTGATGATGTTGTTATTGCAAAAGCTGAGCCTAAACATTAAGCAGGTGAGGATCATGGCACTAGCAAACCCTATCAAATATGAAGTGAACATCAGAAGACCACAGATCCCAGGTACCATGATAGCCTTGTATAGTAAAGGCTGACAGATGGCCACATAGCGATCATAGGCCATGGCTGTCAGCACATAACTCTCAGAGTTCACAAAAAAGCAGAAGAAAAACAGCTGAGTCATGCATCCTCTGAAGGAGATGGTGTTCCTCTCTAGAACAAAACTCATCAGCATTTTAGGGGTAAAAACAAATGAATAGCAAAAAATCAATGAAGGACAGATTGAAGATGAAAAAGTACATGGGGGTGTGGAGGTTTGAATTTAAGAAAATGAGACTCATTAAGCTCAAGTTGCCCATCACAGTGGCTGTGAAGTTCAGCAAAAAGAGAACAAACAGGAACAACTGGAGTTCAGGTTGGTGTGTCAGTCCCAAAAGAATAAATTCAGACACCAAAGAGTCATTTTCCATAATTATTTGCTTCCTGTGTAACATCTGTAAGAATAGAAGGTGACACTACCAAACAACTTATCTTTGACAACAGAATGATAAGTTAAAATTATTGTTTTACAACCTTGGGTTGATGTAACACATAGCAAGTTATAGAAAGATTCTCAAATACTCTTATTAATTTTTCAGGAGCCTCTATTTCCTTTTTACACTAACTGTAATATGTCTATCTGTCCAGAAAGGATGCAAATATACATCCGAATTAGTTATAGTAATTTTCTCTCTTTCTTTTGACTTTACTACCAATTAAAACTGAAAAGAGCAATGCATAAGATCTTTTATGCAGTATTTATATTTTGCATACCTTCGGGTTTTAAAATACATAGCCAAGTCAAAGATGATTTTATACATACCTTTGTTCTCCGAGAGCCTTCATTAGTTCTGGAGCTCTTAGAGCCTCCCTCTGTACGGTACTGAGAAGGCCAAGTGTCCAGTAATAAAGAAAATTATACACAGCACCACAAATTTGTTTATGAACTCCTAGAAGAATTGCACAGGGAATTTTCATCTGAGATTTTTTTTTTTTTGGCAAATGTATTTTCACATACACAAAATAAAATAGCAATCTTACATAAGTCGCCAAAGCCACTGCCTCACTCATATGAGAATATCTATTTTGAGGACAAGATTTCTGAGAAAAATCATTCCGATCACAAACAGTTATTCTCTTCTTTATGACTACTTCCCTGCAGGATGTGTGCCTAGAGAATCTTAATTAGTGAGCTTGTGCTTGTACTCCATGCTACAGAACTAATATTGGCTCTTTTAAGATTCAAAAGTTTTACTTGATTATGATTTCCCACTAGGAATCCCCAGTCCCCTTTGTAGAGTTGTGAGCTTTCTTTTTTGTCTTTCTCCTCTATGCTTTGTACATCTCTACAAGAAAAGTGTCCAGAGACATGCTACCTGCCATTTGTAACTTTCCTACAGGTATCTCTGATTGCAATTATATACATTAGACTAGTTTTTTTAAATACTGTACAAAAGTAAATTCTACAAAAATGTTGAAAAGATAAAAACAATCTCTCATATCAGCCTGAGTTTATATCCACTTCTCCACTTCTTTAGACTTACATAACCTTTGATTGTATATAATTATACCTGCATAGTCTTATGTATGCCTATAAAACAGACTGAGAAAAAGGGGAGGAGCGTGAGTTGTAGACCAGTGGTAAACTTCTCCCTTACAAAAGGCTGTTGGGATTCATGCTGTAAAAACAACAATAGAATTACTGAATAAAATGACTAAATAAAATTAAAGAGGTATTTCATTGAGGTTTTGATATAAAGGTGATGCATATTGTGTGTTAAAACTATATTAGACAGTACAATATGTGGGCAACAGACTGTTAGTCTGTTAGACTACCCTCCATCCTGTTAGAGTAGACCTTTTTATCCATAACCCAAGTTATTACTTAACTGCAATTTCATTGTTCCTTCTGGGCTGCTCTTATCTCCAATTGGCAAATCTGTCCATGCTGTAATGGCTCAGCTAAGTCGTAGTGGCTCTCCTTTCTCCTCTTCTGCACATTCTTCTTCAATTCCAGGGTGGCTTCTTCCTTCTTCTTCTCCCCAGCTCACCAAATCTTAACCCCACCTATTTCTTCTGCCCAGCTATTAGCATCTTTGTTCACCAACTAGAATTAACTTGGGGGCAGGGTCCCAGGGTCTATGTGCAGGCTTGTGTCTTGGGGACCACCACTTAGCATTACAAGAGACAGTAAAAGACTAAACCTCAACAGTAGTCTTTTCAGATTCCACATCCCCTATTGCTAGGAGTCTTAGCTAGATTCCTGGGAATTTCCATCATCCTAGGTTTTTAGCTTAGCCCAGAGACTCCAGTTCTCCTTTATTTCTCCCACACTTGATCCCTCCTGTTCTTCTCCCTAATCCTTCTGTCACTGAGTTCTCTCCCTCCAAACACCCCTGATATCTATTGTGTTTCCCCTTCTCACTGAGATTCATGCATTCTCCCATAGGCCTTCCTTGTTAGTTACCTTTTCTCGTTATGGGGATTGTAACATGAATATTCTATACCTTATGGATAACATCCACTTATAAGTGAGTCCTTTCCATGTTTGTAATTCTGGATCTGGGTTACTTCACTCCGAATGATTTTTTTCAAGTCCCATCATTTAACATTTCTAGTCCCATAATTTAGCATTATTTTAATACTAGTCCCATCTAGTTGAGTAATGATGCATTGTTTAAATGTACCACGTTTTCATTATTCATTCTTTAGTTAAGGGACATTTATATATTTTTCTGTTTCTGGCTATTATGAATAAAGCTGCTATGAACACAGTTAAGCAAGTGTCCTTTTGGCACAGTTGGACATTTTGGAGGAATGTGCCCGAGTGCTATAGCTGGTCCTAAAGGTAGAAATATTCCCAGTTTTCTGAGAAAACACCAAATGAATTTACACAGTGGTTGTAGAAGTTTGCACTTCCACCAGGAATGGAGAAGTGTTGCCCTTGCACCGCATTCTTGCCAGCATGAGTTTTTGATCTTAGCCATTCTGACTTCTATAAGATGCGATCTCAGAATCTTTTTCATTTATATTTTCATGATAACTAAGGATATTGAACATTTCTTTAAGTGGTTCCCAGATATTAGATATTCTTCTGCCACAAATTCTCTGTTTAGATCTATACTCTATTTTTAATTGGGTTATTTGGTTTGTTGCTCTCTAATTTCTTGAGTTTTATATATTTTAGATATCAGCTCTCTGTTTAATGTAGGATTGAAAAAGGCCTTTTCTCATTCTGTAGGCTGCATTTTATCCTTTTTATTTTTTGGTCTTTTTTGTCTTAGAGAAATTTTTCAGTTTCATGAGATTCCATTTATTTATTGTTGACCTTAGTGCCTGAGATGTTGGTACTCTGTTCACAAAGCTGTCTCTTGCAACAATGCATTCAAGGCTATTCCTAGTTTCTATTCTATCGTGTGTCTATTCTATAGTGTTTCCAGCTTTATTGTGAGATCTTTGATCCACTTGGATATGAGTTTCATACATGGTGGAAAATACTGATCTATTTGCATTCTTCTACATGCATGCAGGTAGACAAGCACCGTTTGTTGAAGATGCTATTTTATTTTTATCCATTATGTGGTTTTGGCCTTTTTTGTCTGAAATCAAATGTTCATAGTTGTGTGGGTTTACTTCTGTATCTTCATGTCTATTCCACTGATAAATTTGTTTGCTTTTAGGCCAGTACCATGTCGTTTTTCACTAAAATTGCTCTATCAAACAGCTTGAAACCAGGGATGGTGATACCTCCAGAAGTTCTTTTATAGTAATACAGGATTTTAGTAGCTATCCTGGGTGTTTTGTTTCTCCATATGAAGTTGAATATTGTTCTTTCAGGACCTGTAAATAACTGTGTTGAAATTTTAATTGAAATTGCATTGACTCTGTGTATTGTTTTTAGAAATCTAGCCATTTTCACTGTTTATCCTACCAATCCATGAGTATAGACAATCTTTCTATCTTCATATATCTTCTTCAATTTCTCTTTTCAGTGACTTGGATTTCTTCTCATACAGGATTTTAACTTGCTTGGTTACACTTACATCAAGATATTTTATATTTTGTGGCTATCATGAAGGGTGTTGTTTCTCTAATTAGTTTGTCAACCCATTTATCATTTATATAAAGGAGAGCTACTTATTTTTAATTAATTTTGTATCCAGCCACATTGTTGAATGTGTTTATCATCTATAGGAGTTCTCTGGTACAATTATTGGGGTCACTTATATATACTATCATATCATCTGCATGTAAAAATATTTTGACTTATTCCTTTCCAATTTCTATCTCCTATACCTCCTTTAGTCCTATTGCTGCAGCTAAAACTTCAAGTACTGTGATAAATGGATACAGAGTGCAAGGCCTTGCCTCGTCCTCCATGTTAATGGAATTGCTTTAAGTTTCTCTTCATTCAGTTTGATGTTGGCTACTGACTTGCTGTACATTGCCTTATTTTATTTCTGTTCTCTCTAAGACTTTTAACATGAAGAGCTGTTGGATTTCGTCAAAGGCCTTTACAGCATCTAATGACATAGTCATGTGCCTCCTATGTTTTTGTTTGCTTATAAGGTAGATTACACTGATGGAGTTTAGGAAGTTGAACCATCCCTGCATCTCTGGGGTGCAGCACATTTGATCATGGTGGATAATATTTTTGATGTATTCTTGGAATTGGTTTGACAGTATTTTATTGAATACTTTTGCATCAATACTCACAAGAGAAATTGGTCTGGAATTCTCTTTCTTTTTCTAGTGTTCATATGGTTGGGTATCAAAGTTACTGTAGCTTCACAGAATGATTATGGTAATATTCTCTCTGTTTCTATTTTGTGGGATATTTTGAGAAGTATTGATATTAGATCTTCTTTGAAAGTTTGATAGAATTCTGCACTAAAACCATCTAGTCCTAGGCTCTTTTTATTTATTTATTTTTTTTTCTGGAAGACGTTTGATGACTACTTCTATTTCTTTAGGCGTTATAGGTTTATTTAAATTGTTAGCCTGATCTTGATTTAACTTTGATAGGTAGTATCTATCAATAAAATTATCCATTTCATTTAGTTTTTCCAGTTCTGTAGTGTATAGGTTTTTGAAGTAAGACCTATTGATATTTTGGGTTCCCACAGTGTCTGTTGTTATGTGCCCCCTTTCCTTTCTGATTGTAGTTTTTGTTGTTGCTTTTTTAAATTTTGTTTTGGATATTGTTTCTCTGTCTTTCTGTTGGTTTAGCTAAGGGTTTGTTTCTCTTTTTTATTTTCTCAAAGAGCCAACTCTTGGTATTGTTGATTCTTCATATTGTTCTTTTTGTTTCTAATTAATTGATTTTGGCCCTGAGTTTGATAATTCTCTGCCATCTACTGCTCTTGGCTGTATTTGCTTCTTTTGGTCCTAGAGCATTCAAATATGCTGTTAAGATGATAGGATAAGACCTCTCCAATATCTTTATGATGTCACTCAGTGCTATGAACTTTCTCTTAACACTGCTTTTATTATGTCTCATAAGTTTGAGAAACAAATTAACCCAATTAAACTTGGAGCAAAGAACTAAACAGACAATTCTCAATAGCGGAATCTTGAATGGTGGAGAAGCTCTTAAAGAAATACTACACATCTTTAGTCATCAGGGAAATGCAAAACAGAAGGACTCTGAGATTCTACTTTACTTCAATCAGAAAGGCTAAGACCAACAACTAAAAGGACTGCACCTTGCTGCAGAGAGTATGGAGAAGGGGGATTACTACTCCGTTGCTGGTGGGAGTGCAAACTTATACAACCACTCTGGAAATTTGGCAGTTTCTCAGAAAATTGGAACTAGTTCTATCTGAAGAGCCAGCTATAGTGCTCCTGGACATATACTCAAAGGATGTTCTACTGTATCAGAAGGACACATGTTCTACTTCGTCCATAGCAGCTTTATTCACAATTGCCAGAAACTGGAAACCACCCAGATGTCTCTCAAACAAAATGTGGATTCAGAAAATGTGGTTCATTTACACATGGGAATGCTATTCAGCATTCCAAGGGCATCGGGAATTTTGCAAGCAAATGAAAGGAACTAGACTATGTCATCCTGAGTAATGTAGCTCTTATCAAAAGGGACAGTCATGGTATTTTCTCACTGATAAGTGGATATTAGCCATAAAGTACAGAATACCCATGATACATCCATCAGATCCAAAGAAACTAAACAAGAAGGAAAGCTTGAACAAAGATCCTTGAATCACACTAAGAAAGGGAAACAAAATGGTCATAGGAGGCAGAGTTTGGGTAAATATATTTGATTCACTTACACAACATTCACAGAGGAGAAACTCCAAGAAGTTTCTCATCTTATTAAGTTGAAAACAAGATAGAAAATAGAGTCATTTTAAAATCAATTAAATTTTAGTTATCTATATTTTTAAATGTGCATAATAACAAAGATAAAAGATTGATGTAATGCATAATTTTCAGAACATTCATCATGAGATGTGACATTTTAATAAATGGATTACATATGCAATGCTAATTTTCACATTTTAGGTGTGAAATACAGATAAGATACAAATCCGAAAAGTTTCATAATACCAGTTATGAGACTTATTTACAATGAATATTTTAATCACAGCATAAAATTTTGGTTTTGTTTGGATTGCCTTACGCTTTAAACCTCATATGTATGCAATGTATTTTGTTCATAATCACCTCTCTGTATTTCTTAATTTTAACTAGCATAACCTAGAATTATCTTAGGAGAGATTCTGAAGGAAGTACTTCCTATATCAGGTTGGCCAGTGAGCATGTCTATTATAAACTGTCTTGATTGTTATTTAATATAGGAACACATAATCTGTTTGGAGTAGCACTATTCCATGAGTGTCACAGTGTGAATGAGAGAAAAAAAAGCTCTAAGAGAGTAAACAAGTAACAACGATGTTTCTTCTTTTTATTCTTGATTCTGGGTATAATTTGACTTGCTGCAAAGTTCTGGCATTAAGTTCCTTGGAATGAGGGGCTATATGAAGCTTTAAATGAGAAATTTCCCCCCTTAGTCACAGACATTTGAACATGTGGTCCCGAGCTGGTAACACTGTTTTGAGAAGACTAAGTGGTGTATCCTTTATGAAAGAATTATGTCACTTAGGAGTGGGTTTAAATCCTTGCTTAGCTTGTTCCTTTTGCTTTATTCTTGTAGTTTAAGATATAGGATCTCAGTTTCCAGCTCCTGCTGTGACACCTGGGACCTGTTTCCATGCTGTTCCCACCATTATGAACACTAAACCTCTGGAACCATAAGCTAAGATAAATTCTTCCTTCCCTAAATTATGTGGAGCATGGTATTTTATCACAGCAACAAAAAGGTAGCTAATCCATTGTCTATCAATTATTTTATTTGTTTACATTTCAAATGTTGTCCCCCTGTAGTGTCTCTCCTCCATGAACTACTCATCCCAACCTATTCCCTTTGCCTTTAAGAGGGTGCAATCCCACCCACTCAACCACTCTCTCCTCACCCCTCTAGCATCTGCCTTCTTTGGGGCATCAAGCCTCAACAGGACCAAGTATCTCTCCTCTCACTGGTGCCAGATAAGGTGGTCATCTGCTACATATGTAGCAGGGGCCATTGACCCACCCATGTATACCTTTGGTTGGTAGTTTAGACCCTGGGAGTTCTGTGGGGTCCAGTGAATTGATACTTTGGCTCTTCCTATGGGGTTGCAATCCCCTTCAGCTCCTTCAGTCTTTCTCCTAACTCTTCCATTGGGGTCTCTGGGCTCAGTCCAATGGTTGGATATATGTCTCTGCATCTGTCTTAGTCAGGTACTGACAGAGCTTCTCAGAAGACAGCCATACCAGGCTCTCGTCTGGAAGCACATCTTAGCATCAACAATAATGTCAGGGTTTGATGTCTGTGATTTAAATGGATCTTGAGGTGGGGTGGTCTCTGTATGGACTTTCCTTCAGTCTCTGCTCATTTTTTTGTCCCTGCTTTTCCTTTAGACAGGAACAATTCTGGATTTAAAATTTTGAGATGGGCAAGTGACCTCATACCCCAACTGGGGGCTATGTCTATCTTCTAAAGGTGGGTTCTTCGGGTTCTATCTCCCCACTGTTAGGCATTTTGGCTAATGTCATCCCCATTGGTTTCTGGAAGCATTTGCGTCCCTGGCATCTGGAACTTTCTAGTGGTCCCCCCACCAACTCCATACTGTGACATATTTTTATTCATTTTCTTGGTCTTCTGGACTTCTCTCCTGTCTCTTCCCATACCTAATCCTGCCCCCTCTTTTGTCCCTCCCTCTCAATCTCCCACCCACGTTTCAATCTCCCTCTGCTTCGCATCAGGAAGGAGATATCAAAATATCTCCAAAACCTTTTTATCTTGAAAACCAAAAATATTTGCACACTAAGCAGAGATTCCCTATACCCATCTCACCCAGGAAAATATCAGATCTCCTTACAAACCATAAATAATTCTGCTTTAGTACTGGTCCCAAGAACGGCAGGTCAAACACAGACATCTACAAGAAATGGATATTAAAATGGGTAAATATTGATCAAGATAGTACGGCTCTGGAATGGAATTTTAACAACTTTCCACAATATACTATATTCTAATCAGTCTCTCTGTCTTATAGAATCTCTAGCATGGATGCAATATTTTCTTGGAACTTCAGTTTCTAACACTTAACTTTGATCAAAGATGATGAATAGAACTATTATTAGTATGTATTACTTAATTCAAAAACACTAAATGCGAATACTGGCCATTCTTATTTTGCAATATAAAAGACATACCACATGTCATGGTGTGAGCTGGTGGCTGATGGGTTACAGTGAGCTTTCTGACATGCAAGCCATAAATGTAACACAAGAAGTATCCTCAAAGTCTTCTTTTTATGTGAAACCTTTTAACTGCAACCAATAGAAAAGTCACTTTGAAAATAAGCTCATTTAGGAGTTCACACAAAGTACATGCACACACACACACACACACACACACACACACACACTCGCAATGTCGTAGTGATTTAAATGTCTTTAATTGAACAATAGAATGATGCTATAGGTTTGCAACTGTTTTATTGAAAAGTTTTCATCTATGTTCATAAGGGAAATAAGTCTGTAATTTTTGTTGGATTTTTGAGTAGTTTAGGTATTAGGGTAACTGTGACTTTGTAAACAGAATTTGACAATGTTCCTTCAGTTTTTATTTTGTGTAATAATTCAAGGAATATTTTCTGAAGGAAGAATCCTTCATTGAATTAACCTGGCCCTGGGTTTTTCAATTAAGACTATAAAAGCCAAAAGGGCCTGGGCAGATGAGCTGCATCCTCTAACACACCTCAGAAATTAGCCGAGATGCCAGTCAATACTCAGTGAAATTTTCAATCAACATAGATAGAGAAAATAAAGCATTTCATGATAAAACCAAATTTAAGCAATATCTATATACAAATCCAACCCAACAAAAGATATAAAAAAGAAAACTCCAACATAAAGAGATTAACTACAACCATGAAAACACAGGAAATAATCTCAGATAAGCAAACTCAAAGAACTGTAGCACACACCACCACCACCACCACCACCATCACCAATAACAACAACAATAACAACTACCACAACAACAAAATAGCAAAAATAAGCAAATGCTAATTGATATCTCTCAACATCAATGGTCTCAATTCCCCAAATAAAAAGACACAAACTAACACAGTGACTGAAAACACAGGAATCATTGCTTTGCTGCATCTAAAAAACACACCTTAACATCAAGAATAGATATTGCCCCAGGTTAATGGGTTGGGAAAGATATTCCAAGTAATAGACCTAAGAAGAAAGTGAAACCATTTTAATTTCTAACACAATAGACTTCAAACCCAAAATAATCCAAACAGATAAGGAATGACACTACAAACTCACCAAAAGGAAAAAGAACAGAGATGACATTTCAACTATTAAAATCTATCTTTCAAATGCAAGAACAACCACATTTTAAAAATAAACACCACTATGGCTTAAATCACTTATTGTCATTCACATACTGATAGTGAGAGACTTCAATATCTCATTCTCACCAATGATACGTCATCCAGGTAAAACTTAAACAGAGAAACGTTAGATAAGACTGATATTATAAACCAAATAGATGGACCTAACATAGATACAGAATATTTTACCAAAAGACAAAAGAATATACCTTCTTCCCTGTACCTCATGAGACTTTCTCTAAAATTAGTGCATACTCAGATACAAAGCAAGTCTCAGGGGATCCAGGAAAACTGTCATTACTTCCTTCCTCCTATCAGACCACCATGAATTATTAACACCCAGAGAGACAACAGAAAGCTTACAACCTCATGAAAACAGAACAATTCCCTACAGAATGAAAAAGAGGTCATGACAGAAATAAAGAAATAATTAAAAACTCTACAGTTGAATGAAAATTAATATATAAAATACTCAAACTTACGGGGCACAATGAAAACAGTTCTGAGCAAAAAGTTCATAACAATGAACATCTATTTAAAAATTGGAGAGATCTTAAGTGGGCAAATTATAGTGAAATTTTAGTGGAGTTTTTGTACCTAAGGTAACTATAAGAATTAAATAGTTGTTTTTCTCTCTGTTCTAGGGTAAATATCATACCAAAATGTTATTTTGTATAAGTACTTTGACCTTGAAGAATCATTTTAGAGAATTTTGATGGTTTTCTGTTATCCACAGAGTTGTTTTCCTGAAGAAGCTTTAGAGCTTTAGCATGAGTCTGTCAAAAGGCAGTCCTTGCACACTTGAAATGTCTTGCTATATTGAATATGGCAAACAGTGCACAATAAGGACTAAAGTGACAGGCGTGTGATGTTTTCTTTCATAAAACGGATAGATTAGATTAGCAGCTGTGATACGAGGAAATCGTTTTACTCAAAAAAAAACTTTTGTGTAACAATAAATAAATGTACTTCTGTGTTGCTGTTTGAGGTTCAGTTTATTGGAGTTTGACCTCCCTGCTGTTTGCAAGGCCATATTTCATTCTGGAATGACTCTTTCTTTCATCATCCTGATCGACCCAGAACAACAACAGGCTAAAGAAACACCTTACAACTGATGTGGATGTGGAGAAAGAGGAACAGTCCTCAATTGCTGGTAGGATTGCAAAATGGTCTAACCACTCTGGAAATCAGTCTTGTGGTTCTTCAGGAAATTGAAAATAGTTTTGCCTAAAGATCCAAAAGATGCTCCAGCATATCACAAGAACATGTGTTCCACTTTGTTCATAGCAGCCTTATTTATAATAGCCAGAAGCTGGAAACAAACCAGATGTCCCTCAGCCGAATAATGGATATAGAAAATGTAGTACATTTCCACAACAGAGTGTTACTTAGCTATTAAAAACAAAGGTATCATTAATTTTTCAGGCAAATGAATGGAACTAGAAAATATCTTCCTGAGTGAGGGAACCCAGACCCAAAAGACATAGGTGATATGTACTCACTGCTAAGTGAGTATTAGCCAAAAAGTTCAGAACACTCTAAAGCTGTTGCCTGTATTTGAAGCAGGGTTTTCTACCTAGGCTGTCTTGTCTAGTCTAAGTGGGAGAAACTGTACCTAACCCTACAATGGCTTGCTGCATCATGGTAGAGAGATAGCTGGGGAGGGCCGCCACTCTCTCAGAGGAAAAGGGGAGGGAGAATGAGCAAAAGGAATGTGGGAGAGGAGATGAGGAGACGGGTGGCAGTGATTGGGATGTAAAGTGAATGAATAAATAAATAAATAAATAAATAAATAAATAAATAAATAAATAAAATCACTTAAAAAATATCCTACATCCTTAGCCATCAAGAAATTTCAAATCAAAACTACTGTATGATTTTACCTGTCATAATGGCTAAGATCAATAACACAAGTGACCACATATGTTGGCAAAGTTGTGGAGTAGAGAGAAAAAGCAAACAAACAAACAAACAAACACAATAATCCTCAGTGAGGTAATCTAGAACCAAAGAGATAAATATGGTACGTACTCTCTTTATGTGACTATTAGCCATTAAATAAATAAATAACAAAGTATAATCTATAGACCAAGAGAAGTTATCTATAGGGTATGACACTAGGGGATATATAGAACTCCCTGGGAGAGATGAATAGATTTTTGTGAGTGGACTGAATAGGAGCATCAGGTGGATATATGTAGGGAATATGGGGAGAAGCAGATATAACTGAGTGGTGGAATAGCAATCTAGTGCAGCCAAAACTTCCCAAAGCATATAAAGTTGATCCTAATGAAGTCTCCAAATAATAGGAGAGACAAAGACTCGACTAACTGTCATTTGTCACCAAACAAAGCTTTCAGTACTAGAACTGGGTTACAGTCAATTGGGTTGTTGGCCAAAGTGGTTTAATTGAAACTCACAAACAACCCAATGTGTTGCCAAAGGCAACGTGTTATTCTACACAAACTTAAGGCAAGAGTGCATTGCTGAAGACAACACCCATACAATACACTGAATATATTGATATCAAGCTAGCACCTCCTAGAAGTTTTTTGTGGCCTTCTGAGTAATGACAAGTTTCCATTCTCAGCTGTACCATAAAACTTTCCATGTTTAAAGTCATACTGGAAATATGTAGACCATGTAAGTTGAGGTCAATGAATGTGTCACTGATGGAAAAAGGCAAACCTGGTGACCAGTTCTGTTCACTCAGAACTTCACCATTGGGTCTCAGAGATTTGATTGGCACTACACAAGATAATGATGACATCTCTGAAAAGTAGGGATGCAGAGCGCCTCCTCTTAAAATCATTAAGTCTGAATTCTTTGAGGTCCCTTGAGACTTATGTGAAAGAGTGGTATTGTTAATGTACCTCTTGTGACAAGTCTCCCACTGATCAGTTTATCTCAGCACCATACCTTCATTTTATTGATAGGTAATTTCAACTTATAAACAAGGCAAAGCTTATTTCAAATACATGAATGTGATTCAAAGTTTGGTTAAACTGTGTAAATAATAGTCAATTTTAATACATAGGAAGGAAATTTAATAAGCTCAAGTATAACTGTTTCAAGTTAACATAACAAAGCAAAAGGAGCTGTCATGCTGTTTCCAGAAGTCATGGCCATTTAAATTATAACTTCAGGGTCAGATGCAAAATGCCTTCCATGAGTTGTTGGCTGGAGAAATCCAAGAAGCTCTAAGAAGGAAATAGACTATTACCAATGTTACTCTTTGTTGCCTATCGGAAGTAAAATGTTAAGAGCCTGTTTATAAAGACATTGCATGCTTTAGACACATGACACAGAGAAGGAAAGATGCTACTAAGCTACAAACTTCTTCCTACCTAGCTAGTTTTCATCAAAATTCTAACTCAACCACAAACCAGGCATGCTACAATAATGACCTGCCAGGCTGTGTATGCCCATTGATGCAATGGTAGCAAGAATATTGGGTGAATAACAAACAACTTTGTGATTTGATTTGATTTGATTTGATTTATGCTTCATGTAAAACACTATATATCTGGTGCCATAAACCTTTTTCAAATGTTTACTGTGAGAGACAACACAAGCTTGAAGGATGATAATATACCATTGTTTTCCTAAATGAACGTGTGGTGGTCAAATTGCCTTCTAATGTTTCATCTTTATACCCATAGACTAGTACTGCTCTCAACCTGACACAAAGAAGTTATTTTTCAGTTTATAATTAATGTAGAGACTCACATCTTATCAAAGTACTAGAAAAATATTAATGAATATATCTCATCTCGAAATGGGACCTCTGTATCATGCCTCTTCCTAAGGCCCAGGGAATATTATATATAGAAGAGACAGAAAGAATTTAGGAGCTAAGAGGATGGAGGGGAGTGTCTTGATACTCAGCTCTATGTAATCACCCTTATATGGGAATCCAGTATATGATGTAGTTTCAAATATTGACTATAACCTTTTAAAATCTTGAAATTCAATTGAATTTAAATAATATAAAGTGTCTTCTAGTTCATTTACACACCAAACCTTGAACTGCATAAGTCAATTGCATTTTTCAACTTCAAGTATGTCAACATATCAGAGATAAAAAGTGCCTATAGAGGATGAAATGAGTTTCATGGCTAAATATACTCTGTTCCATGGACAATTAAGCCTATTTTCTTTCCTGAACTGAGCCAGGCTATTTGTTGATTTCTTCTGCATCTGGTTCTGCTACTGACTCAGGTACAGCATGTGAAATACACTATTTATGTTGTGCCTGTGGGTCACACTCACTTTCTCTATTCAATCATGCACTGTATAATAAAAGAACAAACACTGAAAAGTCTCTAGGCACTCAGTCTATGTTTGAGAAATTAATTATGTTCAGGAATCTGATCACTATTACAATGCATAGAAATGCTTGACTCTCTAGGTTTCGCTTGTTTTAGGAGATTGACTGAACTTTTCAAAGGCATCAATTCTTTTTCTAAAATTTTAAGCCATCTATTTTATTCACATACAAATTATAGTTGAATATTATTCACATACAAATTATAGTTGAATGATTCACTGTATCCTGAGCATTATAAATCTAATATTTTGAAGTCATTTTCTTAAAATTGAAAGATTTCCTCTGGGAGATAAATCATGTGCTTAAAAATACTCAAGAAACTCACAAAACCTATTGTCTTCATAAGGCATTGCCTAAAAACATATTATCTATATACAGTGTCTGAAGAAAAACAGACTGTAAAATAAAGCTGACTACAAGATGAGCAGAGAGCTTTACCAAGGGACGTTAGACACTCAATATCACTTCTGGTAGGTCCTCAGTGAACACTAACTACAAAGAGAATCTCCTATCCCAAACAGACAATAACAATACATAATACAAGGCAAGTAATTAACTGTGTAAAAGCAAAACCATATTGCAGTAACTTAGAGATTTCCACTATCTATTTGAAGTTAAAATTCTAGACTAAGAACACAATCAAATTGTTTTTTCATATTTTTGAATGAATTTGCAGGTAATAAGGTAATAAGCCTTGTCAATAAGGAGAAATACCAACATTCTACAGAAAAAAAAAAAACAGAAAGAAACAAATTAGATATAAGGCACAGAATACCAGGCATTTCATTACCTGAAGGAAAATTACAACCAGTGACATGAAGAGAATTCAGAAGTTCTCTTATAGCTCTTATAAAACATCTCAGTTCCATTCCAAGCACCAACATGGTAGCTTGCAGATCCCTGTAAGTTCACTACTAGGGAATTTAATGACTTCTTCTCTCCCTCTCAGGCTCCTGCATTCACATAGTACACTTAAACTCAGAGATGCTCACACACATACATATAAGTGTAAAATAAATGCACAATTATTTTTTCCATGAAAAAGTACTAAGAGTTTTTATTTGAAGGTAACATAAAATGAAAAAAGCAAAGGCTCTTAATCTTACAGAGGCAGTAGACATGACATCATTCTAAACACATTGAATCTAAGGGTGTCTCATATCCTCATATATACATAGAGACATTGTACATTTAGGAAAGAAAGGGTATGTTGATATAGTGTAAATTCTATCAATTCTACTGAAGGACAAAAGCCAAGAAAATAATAGAATATACATAATGGAAATACAAGAGAATAGGAGAAAGACACATCAAACTGGATTGGATGAGGCTAAAGATCATATCAATGGGTAAATTAACATGTGAGTCTCTTCCAGGTTTTTTTCACAGCAAGTTTGACATCCTTGTTTCTGAGGCTATAAATTAGAGGATTCAGCATAGGCACCAAAAATGTATAAAACACAGAGAAAAATTTTCCCTGGCCCACAGTCTCAGCAGATGATGGCTTGACATAAGCAAGCATCCCAGTTACATAGAATAGACTAACAGTTATGAGGTGAGACCCACAAGTTCCCAAGGCTTTGGACCAACCCTTACCTGATGACATATGTATAACATTATAAAGGATCATACCATAAGATATTAAGATAATGAGGCAGCATAAGATAATAGCTGTACCCACCACAGCAGAGCTCACAAGCTCATTGAGATAGGTGCTACTGCAGGAGAGCCGAAAGAGAGGGAAGATGTCACACATGTAGTGGTTGATGATGTTAGAATCACAAAAGCTGAGCCTTGTCATAAAACCTGTGTGGAACAAGGCACTAACAAACCCCATCAAGTAAGTACCACATATCAACAGACAACAGATCCCAGGTGACATCACAACTTTGTAGAGCAGTGGCTGACAGATGGCCACATAGCGATCATAGGCCATGGCTGTCAGCACGTAACTCTCAGAGTTCACAAAAAATAAGAAGAAAAACAGCTGAGTCATGCATCCTCTGAAGGAGATGGTGTTCTTCTCTATAAAGAAACTCATCAGCATTTTGGGGGTAAAGACCATTGAATAACAGAAATCAATGAAGGACAGATTGAAGATGAAAAAGTACATGGGAGTGTGAAGGTTTGAGTTTAGGCAAATGAGATTCATTAAGCTCAAATTGCCCATTACAGTTGCTGTGTAGTTCAACAAGAACAGAATAAATAAGGGCAGCTGGAGCTCAGGTTGGTCTGTCAGTCCCATAAGAATAAACTCAGACACAGAAGAATCATTTTCCAGGGTCATTTGCACATTGTGTGGCATCTATAAGAGTAAGTGTAGATTTTATTAACACAGAAACAATTTTTCACTCCAAGGGCAGAGCTGGAATTATTGATTTCTATGCCTGAATTGGATGCAGTCTTGAGGAATCCCTATTTCCTATTTCCTCTTCTGTCCTGTGTATAAAACTCCAGGAAGAGGCTGGGAAACCTTAATTTCCTCAGATAAAGCATCCTTCCTTTCATTTAGTGTTTAGCACGATTTAAGGCTGAAAAGTGCAATGTGTGCACTTTTCCCCAAATTTATGATTTATATAGCCATGGGTTTGAAGACAAAATGTCGAGATAAAGATTATTCAGTGCTTACCTTGGTTCACCTGGAGCCTTTCCTGACATTGGATATCATGGTATCTTCCTCCACACTGTGCACAGAGGGCCAAAGTTGTGAATATTGGAGCAGGTAATTGCAATCAGTACAGAAAATATATCTCACTCACTACAGTAAGTTCCCTTGGGAAAATGACATGGTTACTCTTTGAGGATTTCACCAAGATTCTTGTTTCATACAATAAAGGAAAATAGCTTTCTTATATGAATCTCCAAAGTCTCAAGGTCAAGATGTTTGAGAAAATTTGTTAGAATCACAGAAAAGCACTCTCTTCTTCAAGATAGTCTCCATGTTGGATGAGTCCCTTGAGAGTTAAATTGTTGAGTCTGTACCAGAGAACTAATATCAGTCCTTTAGAGATTCAACATTCTACTCCATTTATAATTTTCCAGCAGGAGTATCTGGTCCCCAGAGCGGAAGTGTGAGTGACTCCCTTTGTTATTCTCTTCATTAAGTTCTGCACAGCTCTACAAGAAGAAATGTCCAGGGACATACTCACATGCCATTTGTAGCTTTTATATGATTTCATTAACAAACTGTTGACCAAGGATTAATATTATACAAAAACACTCGAAGGAAGGGGATAAAAGATTTTTGAACAGGCTCTAAAGTTTGTATTAATTGACATTAGAACTTTTCATTCCCAGGCCATGAAACTAGACTATCCATGTTTGTCATTGTTTGTTTACATGTGAATATTCTTAGAATAACTGTAAAATAGATTCAAAATATGGGCATAAATTGTGGCCTATTAGTAAAGTTTTTGGTTATCATACAAAAATTTCTGGATACAATTTTGCAAACAATAACAAATTCAAATTAATAATATAAAAGACTATTATATGTTGAGGAAGTCTATAAAGTATATCAGAAAGTTACTAAACATACATAAAATATACATACAATAAAAATACATAAAAACATATTAGTATGTGTTAGCCCTCATACTGTTTACATTCTTACCAAGGTAAATAAATTTGTTCATTTTTGGCACAGGTAGAAAAGATAAATTCTTGCTGCAATGTTGCCCTATGTAGCAAAGACAAAATAGAATCTCTGGCCCCTACTATTCCACGCCATCCTCTTTTTCTCATCACCATAAAAAAATCAGGCATATACTGTGATATTTCCTTAGATAATTATCAAATGTGTATTACATAGACATTAGATTTAGAAAATGTACAGTTTAAGTATATTTTCTCATGAGAACTACTCTGAAAAAAAGACATTAGACACATGACAAAAGTTGCTTAAGACTGGTAATAAAAAGAATAATGCACACTACGCACAAAAATTAATTCATATGTCATTACCTAAATATAAAATCTAAAGCCATAACACTCTTATAAAAGAGTGTAAGGTAAAAAATAATGCTGAGACTTATAGATGTGCAGTCTTAAATTAGCTCTATCTTTAATTGTGAACAAATCTCATTTGTCTTTTCAAAGGATTGAGGGTTTCAGAGGACCTTAGTCATATTAGACAAAGAATTCATGGCAGAGAAATGGGAAATTTGGGGAAAATGAGTTAATGAGAAAAAAATCAAAGAATGTTACCAAAGCAGTGGAGAGCCGGCAAACAAGGAATTATCCTTTCAGTCTTTATTTATAATTGAAGTTATCTTTGGGAACTCTGTGTGTGTGTGTGTGTGTGTGTGTGTGTGTGTGTGTGTGTGTGTAGCTGTGCATATGCCATGATACACCAGTGCAGATCACATTTAAGTGTGAGTCTTCACATTCTACCAGTTTGAGGCAGGGTCAATGCCTCTCTTTCAAATATACCAGGATAGCTGTCTAATCTCCTATTCCCATATAACATTTCCTTGGTGGAATACATGGATTATAGATGTGAATGCTATTGTGTCTGAAGTTATATAGGATCTGGGGAACTGAACTCAGGTCTTTAACCTAGTGTAGTAAGCTATGTCATCAGCTTTATAGAACAACTATTGCTTCTGTAGTGTGTGGCTGTCATCTTGGCCAATACCAGGAGGCAATTTTATGAAGGTCAATGTCTGGAGTCTACATTTTGTTCAACTGATTCAAGTATCTAGGTTTTTCACTATTAATACGATCTCAGGTTATTATAGTTGCTCAAAGTCAAAAAGTTGGGGATTATGGTTTGCATTATTTTCTTCAATATTTTGTTGCTTATTGTTTGATCATATCTACACTGGAATAATCTAGGATGTGAGCTGAACTGGCTAAATCTACACAACAAAAAACCCGATACATTATATTTTCCAACAACACTGTGAAATGGAAACTTTTCATTTGTGGGCTTCTTTTACTTACTTTAATCGGAGTTTTGTAGTTTATACATATTCTGAAACTTTATGTTATATTTTTATCATCCCTGGATCCCAAAGAAACAATCTGAGGGTAGGTGGAAAGTTTATTTTGTTTCAGTGTTTCAGAGGATATCAGTCTATGCTGGCTGATGAAGGCACAGTTGAGAAGACATGGTGGATAGGAGAGGCTCCAATTTTCAACACTAATGAGACTATGAAGCAAAGTCTTGAAGAACAATGGCCAGGAAAATGAAGGATCATGCTGCACCTTTAACTGGATACAACCTTCAATGACTAGCCACAGCAACACACTTCTGTTACTGAAGCCTCAGGTAGACCAGGTTCCATAGTCTCCCAAACAGCCCTATTATCTGAGATTCAAGTTTTAAGCACATGAACCTTTAGAAGGTAATTTATGTTAATATCACAACAGAACCTGTATATATCTTGCTAAATTTATGTTTAAAAAGATATCTATCTTTTTCTATCATTCCTGTCCTACTCCGTCTTTCCTCTTTCTCCTCCTCCTCCTCTTTCCCACTTCTCCTCATTTCCCTCACATTTCCCAAATGATATTGTATTTTTAATTTAAGTCCACAATAAAATTTAGGGTATTAGTGTTCATTTAAATTTCTTTCATGTATCTATCAAAGAAGGGTTAAATAAATTAGTTAAAATAAATTTAATGGCATCCACCTTCCAAATAAATGTTCTCATATATCCAAAAGTAGGATTTAAACTTAATAAACATTATGTTGAGCTCATGATAAAGGAAAAAAAATTACTGTAAGCAGTATAATTTTATTTTATATTTGCCTAGAGAAATAAAACAGAAAATTAAAAGTGATGCTTTAAAATCGGTAAATAATCAAAATATTTATCTAAAATTACAAATTCAACATATAAGTGTACATACACACACACTCAGTCTAATATATATACATATACATATATATATTAGTCTAATATATATATATACATATACATATATATATTAGTCTAATATATATATATTTTTATATATATATTAGACTGACTATGATCTCTTCGAAAGTTATAGATTATCACTAACATTTAAAAGAATGGCCTAGACACTCAACACTAATAGGGATTGAAACACTATTTACATGATATGATGGCTAAAGTTGGAGATTGAAGAGAAGGATCATAGAAAGAGGAAACGGGAAGTAATTCAGGGAACTTACAAAATATTATAAAGTGATCTGCAGTTGGCTCTGTGTACAATGATAATATATACGTTTATATTATCAACTTTTAATATGTTATATAAAATTTCAAGATAAGCAGCCTCAAAAAATAAAAAATATGTTTACCCATTTATCACATTTTTTGTATAACATTTGCATATTACATTTTAAACAATGTGTTATTAGATGATTGCAGAGTTCAAGACTCTGCTAATGAGTTTAGCAACTAATCTTCAGCTTGAAAACACCATAGATGCATTATGCAGAAGACAAGGGTAACTTTACACAGGACAGAGTTTGGATTCCAGGAAATAATGTTAGCTTTCAATGAGTGTACTTCTGAAATATGGGTGACATTCCTTGAAATTGACAAACAGGAAAATAAATCATATAAATTTAACTAGATAGAGTGGAGATCTTTGATTCTATTTGTCGACAGTTCTGAGCCCTGTTACATACTGCTAGAAATTTGTATTTCTATTGTACTCACCATGACGAATCTTGAATTTTCATTTGTGTTTTTACTAAAATATAATTACATCAAAAAGCTTGTCACACACTTGGTGACTGTTCAAAACTGCATCCCTGGAGCTGTCTGCAAAACTAGCAGGCACTTCTACAGGTGGTAAATGACTTCCATGCAGCTGACCCCGTCAGTTTCCTCCTTGTAGAAATTACTTACTGCCTCCATGATTTCAGGATGGCCCTGAGAATTTGTGAATTTTATCCTTACTAGACTTGAGAGATTCTATTACATACTCATCTGCCTTGCTTCAATTCAAAGAAAATTGCTACTTTTAATTTCATTAGTTTTGTGTGTTCTTGAGCATTTATGAAAAAGGTAGTGTGTTGTGTGTGTGTGTGTGTGTGTGTGTGTGTGTGTGTGTATACAGATTCATGCTAAGTTATCTATTACTTGTAGTAGAGCAATTCTTTTCTTATTTGTATAGTCTTGACACCTTTGTTGAAATTAATTAACCATGAGTTCAGGGTTTACTTTTGAATCCTCAGTTCTATGTCATTAATTTGTTTATAGTTACTCTATATTATCCTGATAACTACAACTCTGTAGTAAAATTTGAAATTTGGAAGCATAAATACACAACATTTTTCTCCTTCAAAATTGTTGGTGAGACTATAAATGACACTAAGTACTTAGCTGTGGACATATTTTCTCTATCTACCTCTCATCAAACAGGGCTCACAGTATATCTTCCAAGATATAGCAAAAAGAATGACAAATATAGTATACATTCATTTATATGTGGATGTTAGCTAGGAGATCATTGATAAGAAAACTACAATCTCTATAATCACAGACATTAGAGACAGAGTAATGAACAGGGAGAAGGGTGGATTGCCCTTGAAATGGCCAGTAGAATATTTATAGATAGATGGCATGGGGATTGGAAGAGGAGGAACAAACAGAGAGTGCTAGATAAGAGGAAGCAAGGGAGAATATATGAGGAAGGACAGCCAAACAGCCAGTTGAGAGGGTATTTTAAAACCTAGTATCTATAAACTTCCTATAATACATACTTATATAAAGATGATTTAAATTAAACTGCCAAATAGCATGGAAGACAGGGCCCCAACTAGACAACTCTCATTACAAAATGAAGCTCCCAGTACCTGAAATGGGTTGCATCTAATTGATTTGTTGCTCAAAGGGGTCTCATGGGAACCACTAAACAACATAGGCTATTAAAAAGGCTATGTGGAGGAAAGAAAAATAAAATAAAAATAAAATAAAATAAAATAAAATAAAATAAAATAAAATAAAATAAAATAAAATAAAATAAAAAGGCTATGAGTTTCTTTCCGTGCAATAAGGCCCTATTGTTGAAGGAAATACCTATACAACTCACTGGACTAAAAGATGTGGAACTGGAAAACTACCTAAAGACTTCACCCCTGCAGAGAAATGTTAACAGCTTCTGTAAAGAGAAAGCTAAATGCTATCAAAGGAGAAATGTAAACACAACTCCATCTACAACCCCTTAAATTAACAGTGGTTACCTGCCTGAAGATAATAGGTATAATAATGGCACAAATTTTTTGGAATAAACCAACCAACCTCTGATATGATTTAATTCCAACTCCATAAGGTGGAACTCCTATCCAACCTTGCTTGGGTAGCCAAGGCCCATAGCCATCTATGACCTAGTATGTCATAGACCTAGGGTAAAAACCAAACATTATTGCTCTAATTCAATAATATAACAATACAATTACTCCTAATGCTATTCTGCACTCATTATAGTTCTGTTCCTTGCTCAACCACCACCGGAGAAGCTTCCTCCAACATAAAGGCCCATATCCAGACAATGTTCAGAGAATGAGAGACCTTAGAACATTCAGCCCTAAAAGGAATATCTCCTTAAAATCCTTGCCTTCATGGTTCAAGGATACTGTAGAAGAATAGACAGAAAGACTATAAGATCCAGAAGGGATAAAGGAAAGGAACAAACCCAAGAACTCCTAAAGGCAACCAACACAACTGATGCATGTATAAAGGTGCATGAATGGTACAACATCTCTATTACTTTAGGTCACAAGACCTAAAGGAGTCTACCCCAGACAGAGATGGGGTCTTAGAGCTTAGAAGTGAACATATTTCCCCATTCTTAACACAGAAGCTATCTCCAATGATAAACATTTTAAATGAAAAATTACTTTTCTCTGTAGGAGTCTTAGTGAGGAAACTAATGCCCAGTAATACATGGTCAACAACATATTTGGAGATTCCTTGCCTCATATAATGTTGTGCCAGAGCACTTATTTTAATTTCACAGGTCATCTGCATATATATTATGGCTTCTAATTTTGCTTTTATATGATTCCTGTGTATTCAAATGTGTATAGAATCTAATGAAAATTACCAAAAAAAAATTTTGCAGACTAATGGGACACAATAAAAATAACGTTAAGAGTACCTACACAAAATTTGAAGAGGTCTCATGCTAGCAACTTAACATCACACCTAGAAACTGTAGAACAAAATGAACTAAATATATCTAAATGGGTTAGAGGGCAAAAAAAATTATCAAATTCAGGGCTGAAACCAATGAAATAGAAACAAAGAGAACAGTACAAAGAATCAATCAAAGAATTTCTTCTTTGAAAAAAATCAACAAGATAGACATACTCTTATCTAAACTAACTTAAACACAAAGAGAAAATATCCCAATTAATAAAATCAGAAATAAAAGGGAAGGTAAAACAACAGACATTGAGGAAATCCAGAGACTCAAAAAATCTATACTTTAAAAAGCTATACTCTTCCAAATTAAAACAAATCTAAAGAAGTGAATAACTTTCTCAATAGGCACCACTTACTAAAGTTATATCAAGATTAGATAAACAATTTAAATAGACCCATAACCTCCAGTGAAACAGAAACAGTCATTAAAAATCTTACAACCAAAAATGCCTCAAGGCCCGATGGATTTTAATATAGAATTAATAATATCTGACTTTCAAGGAAGAGTTAATACTAATAAAACCGTCCTCAAACTATTCTACAAATAGAAACAGAAGAAACACTTTCCAATTCACTTTATGAGGCCACAGTTACCCTGATACACAAACCACATAATGACTCTACAATGAAGCATAATTACATTAAAAAATTCTAGTGAATCTAGATTCAGAAATAATCACTAATACACTTGCAAACCATATCTGAAAACACATTAGAAAGATCATCCACCAGGATCACTTGGGCTTTATCCCAGAGATGCAGGGATGGATTAATATAAGAAAATCAGTTAATGTATTCTGCGGTAAAATACACTGAAAAACAAAAATCACTTGATTTTTCTCATTAAATATAAACAAATACATTTGATAAAATTCAATACTCCTACATCGTAAAATTTCAGGAGAGATTAATGATACACAGGACATACCTAAACATAAAAGAAAAGCAATTGTCAGCTAGCATCAAGTTAAATAAAGAGAAACTTAAAGCAATTCTACTAAAATCAGAAACAAGAAAAAGGTTGGATACAGGAAACCATGGAGTTGACCTGGCATAATTGCCCTGAGAGACATGTACTATAGGTTTTTCAGGTTACAATCCTTGGACATGGAATACCCATTAGTTTCTGAGAGACCGACACACTCCTTCACATACTGAAGCATTCAACCCACTTTTGTGTTTTTATGTATGTTCCCTTGGAAGGCAAGGAAGCATGGAAGTTGGACAAAAGAATTGGTCTTAGACATGAATCTTGTATAACCTGAAAAGTTTGCAAACATCATTATATTATGGCAACTACAACTGTATTTATCTTGGCAATTGTCACTATATTCTGTTTCTGAAAAAGGTATAAAATCTCTGATTGCTCTCAATAAAATTATCACAGCTTAATCTCTGCTGTGGCCCCTCCAAGTCACCTGTTTTAATTCCTTTAGGCCCTATCAGATGACTTTGCCCTGATAAGTAAGCATGGGTGCTTACAGCTGTCTACTTTCTCCATCCTATTAATTATAGAACTTGAGGTCTAATCTAGAGCAATAAGGCCACCAGGGATGTACATATTGGAAAGGGAAAAAAAGTATTATTACTTTCTAATGATATGATAGTATACAAAACTAGGGAACTCCTAAGCATCATAAATACTTTCGGCAGTACCTAGCTATATAAGAGAGTAGTGGTAGCCTTCCTATAAACAAATGGCAAATGGACCAAGAAAATATTTAGGCAAACAACACCTTTCCCAGTAGTCTCAAATGCCATCTTGGAGTAACTTTAAACCAACAAGTAAGTAAACACTTGTACTTTAAATACTTCAAGTCTTTGAAGAAAGAAATTGAAGAAGAAAACAGGAAATAGAAAGATCTCTCATACTCATGGCTTATTAGAACAAGCTTAGTGAAACTTGTCATCTTACCAAAATCATCTTACCAAAGTCTACAGATTCTTGCTATGCCCACCAAAATTCCATAATTCTTCACAACAAATAATGCTTGGCAAACTAAATGTGTCTCTGTAGAAGAATGCAAAGAGATGCATACTATCAGCCTGTCCTAAACACAAGTCCAAGTGTATCAAAGACATCAACATAAAACCAAATATTCTGAACTTGATAGAAAAAAGTGGAAAGTAGCTTAGAAACCGTTGGTAAAGGTGAAGATGTTCTGAACAGGACACAACTAGATCAGGCACTAAGTTCAACAATTAATAAATGGAACCTCATGAAACTGAAAAACTTCTATAAGGCAAACAGCACTGCCTTATAGAAGCAACCAAGAGAATGGGAAAATATTTTTAACAAGTCCACATCAAGTAGAAGAACAATATCCAAAAAAATATAGAATGGAAGACACCAAACATCAATAAACCAAATAATTAAATTTAAAAATGGGAAATAGGTCTAAACAAAGAATTCTCAATAGAGAAATCTCAATTGCAAAACTACCTTTCACAACTCTGTTTACTCACACACATAAATTCAAAAAAAAAATTGAAAAAGACTCTAAGCATTCAAACTACTCTTGAGAAAATAAGAATATTCAATAAACATATTCATATTAAAATAAATCGAAATGTTTACTGCTCTCATAACACTAATTTTCATCAGATTGATTTTATATTTCAAAGGCATCATTATTTTCTAATTTTGGCAGTTCTAAGTCAAATGTCATGGATTTTTTTCAGACATTATTAATATAAAATTATGCTTTCATGATTCATGTAATTATTTTGTAGGTGAAATATGGAAGTGAGCACAGGTGCTTACAGTATTTAGGAAACTCACAAAACACATTATAGCTACACATTTTTTGGACGAAAACAGACTAATGCAAAACTGACAGCAAGATTGGCAGAGAACTTCACTGAGAGAACTAAGCCACTCATCATCTGCATTGTCTGTGGGTTTCTCGGTGAACAATATGAAGTATATATTATATCTCCAAAAATAATTAAAAATATAATGCAATGCTACTTGTTGATTGTATGTTTCATGAATGTATCATATTTCTAGCTAATTAAAGAGGAAACATTTAATAAACTTCTTAGCACATATACTAAACAATAAGAGTAGTGACATGATACTTCAGAAAGGATTAACAAAACTCCTTACTCCTGTCACTCCAGAAAGAGAATCACTAATTAAAAATACCAGACAAAATGTTGCTTTTGTAGCTTAGCAGGTTGACACTACATTACTCCGAGGCCTGTAGAGAGATGTGGTTAAAAAAGAAAAAAAGAAAAAAAGAGAAAAAGAAAAAACTTGGTCCTGAAATCTTGTAGACAAGCTCTCTGCTACAGGCATCTTGGCTGAATGTATATTCTCAATGATCCCTCTTTTGAGAAATCATGGGAATAACTCTCCAGCAGGTATCTGTTTCTTCACATTCCATTTTCCTTTTCCTGTATTACTGCATAACAAATGCACCATGTGTAAAAATGAACTATGGATCAATTGTTTGTGGTCTTGCAGTACTCATGTGACCATATCCTCAACGTAGATACATCTAGATAGCTGTGTATCTAGATAAATATAGAGGTAGATATGGATAGAGAAATGGAAATAGAAATCCCTCTTGGTCACAGAAATCCAGTCACAAATCCATTAACTAAATCAATATGTGTTTATCCCATGTGCTATTTCTTTTACAGAAGTAAATTGACATCATTAATAAAAAAAAAAAAACCTATCTTTTCTATGATACAGTGGAGATAGTCTAGGTATTATTGAAAACATGGTGATCTTTGGACAGAAATGTGCAATTTTATATATAAAAAAAAGGTCAGAGAAACAATCCATATATCATAAACAAGAAAGTGACAATTTCCAGTATATATGTAACAAAAATGTTCATTTTCTGAAAAAGTCTCAAACTTGGGGGAATGACCCTCATATACTCTGATAACCATAAAGATAAAAACTTATCCCAGTTAATTACAGATAGCATCATTAATTTCAAGTTAAAATGTTAGAAAAAAACATAATAAATAATTACTAGAATTTTAAGATATACCATTCCCATACTTGTTTTCTCATTGCTGTAATGAAAGTGAAGGGGGAATACCCCTTCAAATAAGGAAACACATCAAAATTATATCAGAAAACAAAAACTCAGGATTAAATGAGTTAGATATAAGGCATAGCACTCTAGAAAATTTAATTTGCTGGAAAAAAAATGTAGACAATGTGGGCAGAGAAGAGGGTTCCGAGGTTAAGAGCTTGTAATACTCTTGCAAAAGGTATGTGTTTCTTTCTCAGAATCTAGCTGGTGGTTCTCATCTGCCTGTAATTCCACTTCAAGGGAATCTGAAACACTCTTCTATCCATGACAGGTCCATAAAGACACATGGCAGACATAAACTCAGGGAGGTTCAACATATACATTTAAACTTTAAAATACATGTACAGATATTTTTTAAGAACATATAAAAAGCACTGAAAAATTTTACCCTCAACTAAAAAAGTTGACCAAGATCTTGTATAGTCTGATTATGCTGAACATGGCATAATCAGAAAAATATTGAATCTGAGGATGTCTCAAATTCTCCCAGTACTCAAAGAGTTTCATTGCATGGTTTAAAAAGAAAGCATGTTATACTATAGATTCCACCAATTCTAATAAAGGGTAATGATAAATAAAAAGAATAGAATATAGGTAATGTAAAAAAAATAAGAATGAAAAAAGTATATCAATCTGAAACTGTGAGGCTAAAGGGGTAAATCAGTTTGTGATTCTTTTCAAAGTTTTCTTCACAGCAAGTTTGACATCCTTGTTTCTGAGACTATAAATAAGAGGGTTCAACATGGGCACCAATAAAGTGTAAAACACTGAGAAAAATTTCCCCTGGTCGATAGTCTTAGCAGAAGATGGCTTGACATAAGCAAGCAGCCCAGATCCATAGAAAAGACTAACAGTTATAATATGAGATCCACAAGTGCCCAAGGCTTTGGACCAACCCTTACCTGATGACATATGAAGAATATTGAAAAGAATCATAGTATAAGAGATTAAAATAATGAGGCAGCATAAAATGATAGCTGTACCTATCACAGCCGAACTCATAAGCTCATTAACATAGGTGCTACTGCAGGAGAGTGGAAGGAGAGGGAAGATGTCACACATGTAGTGGTTGATGATGTTGGAATCACAAAAATTAAGCCTGAGCATACACCCTGTGTGAGCCATGGCACTAGCAAACCCCATCAAGTAAGAACTAAATATTAACAGACCACAGATCTTAGGGGACATAATAACTTTGTATGTTAGTGGTTTACAAATGGCCACATAGCGATCATAGGCCATGGCTGTCAACACATAACTCTCAGAGTTCACAAAAAATAGGAAGAAAAACAGCTGAGCCATGCATCCTCCAAAAGATATGGTGTTCTTTTCTAAAATAAAACTCATCAACATTTTGGGTGTGAAGACCATCGAATAACAGAAATCAATGAAGGACAGATTAAAGAGGAAGAAATACATGGGGGTGTGAAGGTTTGAGTTTAGGCAAATGAGATTCATTAGAGTTAAGTTTCCCATCACAGTGGCTGTGTAGTTCATCAAGAACAGAACAAATAAGGGCAGCTGGAGCTCAGGTTGGTCTGTCAGTCCCATCAGAACAAACTCGGACACTGAAGAGTTATTTTCCATAGTCATTTGCATCACGTGTGGCATCTGTAAGAATAATTGTAGAAGACAATATTAACCGATAAACCGTCATTTACTCCAAGCACAACTTTGGATTTATTGGTTTACAAGCTTGAGTGGGGGAACAAAGAGCCTGGAGAAATCTCTATTTCCTCTTCCCATACTCATGTTAGGATTATCTCTCTCCAGAACGATTCTTTGAGCTTTACTTTCTTTTTTTCACCTAGTGTTTACTAAGGTTTACTACGGATTAAGGCTGAAAAGGACAGTTTTCCCCGGAATGTATGATTTACATAGCCATAAACATGAAGATAAAATAAGGTAAAAATTATTCAGTGCTCACCTTGATTCACCTGGAGCCTTCTCTGACACTGGAGTTCATGGTGTTTTCCTCCACCCTTTGGCCAGAGAGACAAAGTTGTTAATAATGGACCAGTTGTTTGCAATCAATGCAGAAAATTTATCTCAATTGTTAGAAGAGCTTCCCTTGGGAAAAATGATATCTTTTCCTTTGAGGATTTCAGACGCTTGTCTCATACAATAAAGACAATAGCTGTGTTAACTGAGTCTCCAAAGCCTCAGTGTCGAGATACTTAAGAAAAAATTTTAGATCTGAAAATTAGACTCTTGTTTATGACAGTCCTCATCTTTAATGGCCTCTTGAGTTTGAAATCAAACTCAAACTCTGAGTCAGTGATGCAGAACATCAGTCATTTTTATAATTTTCCATCAGGCGTGTCTAGTCCCCAGAGCAGAGCTGGGAGTGGTCCCCTTTGTTATTCTCTTCATTAAGGTCTGCACAACTCCACAAGAAGAAATATCCAGGGACATGTTCATTTCCCATTTGTAGCTTTCCTAAGATATCAGTGATAAAGTGTGAACCAACATCGAAAATTGGAATAAAAACAATTGTAAGAAAAGGGTAAATGAGAATAAATAGGCTCTCGCTTTCTTGCTATGAAACTAAATGCTAGTCCTTGTTTATTTATATCCACATCTTTCTTGAATAACTATAAAATATTCATAAAAATTGACATGAATTCTGGGCCAGTAGTAGTTCTTAATTATCATACATACTGAAAAAAAGGAATATGTAAGAATATCATTGTTATAATGATGGAAGAGTTAATGTTTTCAATGCATTGCCCCAAACACATATCAGAAATTGGTTTGAGTTATTTATTTATTTATTTATTTATTTATTTATTTATTGGCTAACTGCAAAATAAATAAATAAATTCATTCATTCATTTTAAAAATTTTTAAAAACTATTAAAATTCAAATAAAATATATCATAATTTCTGTTTATAATCATGTGCATGTGGTTATGTAAAACTATGCAAGTATTAGCTAATGAGTTCATTTTTGTTTTTTATCTAATATATCATTGTAAATATTTTATTACTCTTACTTTTTATATTAACGTTTGCACAGTTTCTTTATTATGTTATTTTATCTAAATATTTGGTTCTTGTAAGGGTTTGTCCAGCACAAGGGCCTCTTAGCAGTTAGGAGCCATGGAATACCATCAAGTTACACCATACAACAAACCTCACATAAGGGATTTTATTGTGAAGAAACAGCTGCCCCTTTATGGGCAGAGAAACAGCAGAAGATTCGGGAAATGAGAGGGGTTTTATAGGTCTTTTCAAATATGCCCAGGGAACTAGTGGGCTACTGAAAAAATATAGTTAGACCAAAAGTATTGTTTGCCCCTTAATGTTGAGTAATAAAGGCATGGATTTCCAAGACTCTGTACTCTGTTTCAGACCAGGGGTATGATGTTTTTTCCTGGCTCTGTTGCCAATTAGGCGTATACTTTCTTTGGCCCCTTTCCCTGTATTCTTATCTTCTAGAGATCTTACCCTTTTAGGCCTTTGTTGTGTGAGACATTTTCAAGGAAGACATGAACATATGCCCACTCATTCCAGACCAATTAACCACTCACAAAAGGCCAGCCAACTGGACAAAACTGAAATGGCTAATTTTATGTCAACTTGACATAGGCTACAATCCTCTGAAAAGAGGAAACAACAATTGGCAAAATGCCTTCATTAGATTGGACACTAGTTGAGCCTATAGTGTATTTTCTTAAATAATGATTGTTGTGGAGGGGTCTAGACCATTGAAGGTGGGTCCATCTTTGGACTGACTTCCCTGGGTTCTATTAGAAAGGAGGCAGAGCAAGCCAGTAAGCAGCACCCCTCTATGGCCTATGCATGGCCTCTAGCCTCTGGATCCTGGCCTGCATTGTTCTCACTGCTTTTAATGATGAAGCATTATATGGAACTGTGAATAGAATAAATACTTTCTCCCCAAAGTTTATTTTGGTCATGGTGCTTTATCACAGCAATAGTTCTCCTAAGATAAGAGCCATGTGTTTATTGGTCTTACTTCCTGGAGTGTAGTTGAGGGAAGATGGATGGATAGAAAACAGCTACATAAATCAAAAAGCCTGCCAGAGGCTAAGTCACTATTCAAAAGTTGCATCCCCAGAGCTGACTGCAAAATTAGCAGGCACCTTTACAGGTGGGGAATGTTCCCCAGGCAAATCAGCTAGTCAGCCTACAGCAGTTATTTACTGCTTCCATGATTTCAGGAAAATCTTGAGAATTTTAAGTTTTGGCTTTCCTAGATTTGTAAGATTTCTTTACATGCCCACAACCATCTCTCCTCCCTCCAGAGTTGAATGTTTCATTTGAAAGAAAATTGTTATGAAATATTTTTACATTTCACTTGGTCAATTTTGAATATTTTTGATTATTTATAAAATAGGTGCAACTATTACATATAGATAAACAGTCATACTGTAACTGAAGTAGGGTAACTCACTCCTTATTTGTATAGTCTTGAACTCTCTGTTGAAATTAATAAATCATGAGTTCAGGGTTTACTTTTGGATGGTTACTTTATAATATATTTCTGTGACTACTACAGCTTTGTATTAATTGTGAACTTTGGAAATATGAGTACTCCAAGTTTGTTATTTTTCAAAATTTTTGGATAGACTCTAAACTGCTAGTTTATAGCCACTTTGGCTCCAGATGGGTTGTTTGTGAGTTCTGCACCTGCCCAGGAGCTCTCTGGCGTCTCAAAAGGAAAACACACACATGTTAGTTTAATGTCGATATTCCGTGACTAGCTTGATGACTATGCACTTTTAAATCTTCCCACTGTTATCAAACATTTCCCTCCAGTACTCTTGAGTCAACATCCTTAAAATCTATGTTTCATCTCAGCTACCCCTGATCCAATTGAGGGCATTGCCTCTAAGGTCATTTCCCCCGATTCTTACATGACAAGTGAGCCTTTACGTCTTGTCTTTCTTCTGTCCCATTATGGTGATCATTCCTCCTGCATCTTTCCTCTTCATTTCTCTCCTGCAAAAATCCCTAGGTCCTGCCTCAGTCTACCTACCTAGACATTGGATGTACAGCAATTCTTTATTGCCAATCAAATCCAGCTTTTGAGAGTCAACATGAACTGAGACAGCATTAGAACCAATCCCTAACAATAAGTGATGTTGTGTTCTCAGTTGTGGATGGATCATCTCTATCTATCTCTCACCAAACAGGGCTCAAAGTATGTCTGGTGAGAGGGGAAAGAAAGAAAGGCATATATGGTAAGAATTTACTGTATGAAGATGTTAGCTGTTAAGTCACTGATTAAAAAAAAAGTCTCAGCTATTTAACCACAGACTTTAGAGATACAGTAATGGGAAAGAGATGCATCTCCCTAGGAAGGAGAAATAAAACAATTATGGATAGATGTGACAAAGACTGGAAGAGGAGGTTTAAACAGGGAAAAGAGATAAAAAGAGGCAAGGGCAGATATGTGAAGAGTCAAAGATAATACAGCCATTTCAGGGGGAAGTTGAAGATCTACAATAGAAAGTTCCTAAAGTATATACTTATGTGAAGTTGATCTAAATGAAATCACCAAATAACAGCAAAGACAGAGCCCCAATCAGAATCCTCCCATCATTAAATAATACTTCTGGTGCCAGAAATAAATCACAGCTAATTCAGTTGTTGGCCAAAGAGGTCCAAAGGGAATCCCCAAACAACACAGGCTATGGGTTGCTTTCTACCATCCAAGAGTAAGGCCCTTTTATAAACAAACAAATAAAAAATAACCTAAACAACTTGCTGAAGAAAAATAAGTGGACTTGGTTCCTACCTAGAGCCTTCATCCTTCTGGACAAACATTCATACTAGAGTAAGAAGAAAGTTATACGTTATCAAATGATTACTCTAAACACCACTCTAGCTACAAACCTTTCAATTGAAAATGGCGACTGCTAGCAAAATAAGCATGTGTAGTACTATCACAAAGCTTGTAGAAATAACCAACCAATATCTGATTACTGTCACATTCTATGGCATGGAACACATGCCCAACATTGGATGAGTAGCCAAGATTCTGGCACTAGATAGGCTATGGACCTTGGGTAAATATAAATCTTCCTCTTTTGCGAAAACACCAATAAAATGCCTCTTAATCGCATTCTGCAATACTCATAGTTCAGTTCCTTGATTAACTATCATCAAAGAACCTTTCTTCAACAAAACATGAGAATAAATACAGAGGCCAACAGCCAGACGAGGTTCAGAGATTGAAAGTCAATGGTACATTCATCCCTGAAAGGGATGTCTTCTTCAAATCCACCTCTTGGGCTTCAGATAACTCTGTAGGAAAGGAAACAGAAACAGTGTAAGAATCAACAGAGATGGAGGACAGAAAGAAAAGAAAGTCTCCTAAGCACAACACAACTGATGCAAGTGTGAACTTCCTGATGCTGTAGTAGCATTCATAGCAAACACAAGAGTCTGCTACAAAAACAGATAAGGTCTTGGAGCTAACAAGAGAAGTTGACATGTTACCTTAAGAGAAGCTATTTTTAATTGATATCCACTTCAAAAGAAAAATTGCTTTTTTCTAAGGAAGCTCTATTGAGGAAACTAACCACTCTTAAGGATATTACCCATGTTCATCCATAGATGGCCAACACAAAACCAACTCCAGAGCATCTTTGGAGGTTCCTTGTCTCAAAATGTGTCACATACTAATTATTTTAACCTCACAGGTCCTTTGTGTATATATATATATATAAATATATATATATATTTATATATATATACACATATATATATAAATATATATATATATTGGTTTTCAATTTTGTTTTCATGGAGTTCCTGTCTGTGCAAGTGTGTGTGTGTGTGTGTGTGTGTGTGTGTG
>JANHMN010000024.1:13146026-13167213 GCA_030674055.1 Rhabdomys pumilio
TGGATATATGAAAATATACTGGCATGTGTTAGTGCCCTCATACTGTTTATATGCTTACTCAGATAAATAAAGTTGTTCTTGACTTGACTCACTTGGTGTAACTAAAATTTTCCCATGCTGTTGTCTTGTATAGTGGAGATAAAACAGATCTTTGGTTTCTTCCATCCCAGGCTATGTTCTCCTCACCACCGTGCACAAATATTCATGGAGAAAGAATTTGACAAAGAAGTGGAAATGTAGAGGAGATGAGTTAGTAATAATAAGTAAAAGAAAAAGAAAGCTATCAAAGTGTAGAGAACAGACACGCCCAAAGAATATCTTTAACTATTGCCTTTTATAATGCAGGTTATTTCTGTGAACCATGTTTGTGGTGTGTGTGTGTGTGTGTGTGTGTGTGTGTGTGTGTGTGTGTGTATGTTCTTCCCTCCTTCATTTCGTACAGACTTTGTCTGTCAGAAACAGACATGGAACACTGCTGGTAACATCTTTTACATTGTTCATCCTAACTGAGATCTCCCATAGGATAAATTTTTTTATTAATTTTCAGGTCAGTTTCTTGGCAATACTTCTTTACCATCAAACCTAATCCCCAAATGATCTGACCCTTAACCTTCTTCATGAAATGATACAATATCAATCAGAAGTTTATGGAAAGAGAGGTTTCTCCTCCCATTGCCCTAGGGAGTACTCTAATAGTCTAGACAACCCCTGACGTTGTTGAATTACAATGAATTACAATTCCAAAACATGTACATCTCTCATAGCAACACCAAGGATATGTAGCAGAGGATGGCCTTGTCGGGCATCAGTGAGAGGACATGACGACACAGTGTAGGGGAATGCCAGGGCAGTGAGATGGGAGTAGGAAGTATTCTACACTTGAGTGTTAGGCAGAAGTCCAAGAACAATCACCTTACATTCTTGCGCTTGGCATTGACTCCTTTTTTATCAAAGCAAACGTGTTGTTCTTTACCAGAGAATCATTCTAATTGTGCTTTTAGTTGGAAGCTGCATTTTCATCTTGATGCCCAACCCCCAAAACAAAAGGAACTTTAAAACCAATTAGCTAGCTTCTCTCTTGATAGGACTCTGTAACCTCCAAACATTCCAAAAAATATAAAGAAAAAGAAAGGAAAAAAAGAAAGAGAAAGAAAAGAAAGGAAGAAGGAAAGAAAGATAGAAAGAAAGAAAAATATTTATTTGCTTATTATGAGAACACTGTAACCATCTTCAAACACACCAGAAAAGCATATCAGATAGAATTACAGATGGTTGTGAGCCACCATGTGGTTCCTGGGAATTAAACTCAGGACCGCTGGATGAACAGTCAGTGCTCTTAATCATTGAGCCATCTCTCCAGCCCTCTCCCAACATTCTTTAACTTCCTATATTTCTCTGTCTATGGGTCAAGCCTTGAGAAATTCAGTCCTTCCATGTAAGCACGTCTGCTTGTACTGTACTCTTCAGATCTTGTTTAGGAAGTCACCCTGTTTTTGTGTCATCATTGAAATATCCCGTAATTTTTATGGTACAGGATCTCATAGCAGCTGTCCAGATCTTTTGGTTCTTAAGTCCTCCCTGAAAACATACACACCCTTCATCTTCCTCAACTTTTCTTGAGCATTAGCTGCCAAAGTAGCCTTGCAGATATAACTATAGGAAGTACACATCCCACAATCATTTTTCTACACTATGACCATTGTGATTTTATGAAATCAAATACATACATGTAAAGCCAATGACACTGAGCTGATGAGAATGGAAATGGGAAGTTTGGAGGAAGAAAGAAAAGAAGAGGAAATCTATATAATTCTATTTTACTTCTCAATAAACTAAATTTTAAAGGAAGAAATACTTTAGAATGTCAACCCTGTAACTATGTGTAGTAGCACACTGAGTTTTACAAGACCAGGACTCTTTTCTCTACAAACTTCCTGCTAATAATGTATAAATTTAGACTCTAATAACCCTGGTTCTAAGAGACTAACTTGCTCCGTGTGAAGAATTTAACACACTCTGGTGCTTTTGATGCCTTTTTCTTGCTTCTTATTTTATCTCTTCTATTGTAGCACTGACAGGAAAGTAAAAAATTTTCCCCAAATATGATAATACTACAAATAATTCTATTTTATTTGGCTTTTCTGTTTTCTAATTTCTTTGTAAATAGGATGAAATTGAAGAGAGAGATGATAGATATAAATGTTGACAACAGTTTTGGCTTAGTTGATCAGATGGAAATATCATGGTTAAGAAAATTCAACAGGTGAAATACTGTTATCTCCCTCTTCAGCAATAATAGTGTAGGCAACCTACAAATGCATATAGGTAAATTATTTAAGGAAATGCTCTTAGTCTCTATCTATACTAAAAGATTGGGGCCTTATTCAGTCATCATTAAAGAGGCTTCCTCCTCTTCTGGGAGCAAATATGTAGACCCTATGTCAGCCATCATGCAGAGAAAGAGGCCTCAGAATAAACACCTCTAAACAAGATGCCTGCATCAAATTTTGCTCCTCAGAACTCAGAGAACACCACAAAAGAGGAGACAGATGAATGAAGAAACAAAGACACAGGGGACAGAGGATACCAGGAAATCAAAGCCAACTAAATCAACTGAGCAAAGCTCACATGAACTCACAGAGACTGAAGTAAGTAAGCACAGAACCTATACAGGTCTGCACAGGTACTTGGCATATATACTACACTTTTCAGTTTAGTATTTTATAGGACTCCTAAGAGTATAACTGAATAGATCTGTGATTCCTGTGCCTTATTTGGAAACTCACTTTGTGTGTTTGTTTATTATTGGCCTGGACTGCCAACTTTAATAAGATTGTCAAAGTTTTTGTTCTATCTTATTATGTATTTTGTTTTGTTTTATTGTTGTCTTGCAAAATCCTGCTCTTTTCTTTTTCTTTTTTCTTTTTCTTTTTTCTTTTTCTTTTTTCTTTTTCTTCTTTCTTTTTCTGTGCAATACAATTTAACAATTTTATTTTCCAGTGTGTTTTTGATACTTTTGTGAAAAATACTAAGTCTTTGGTTGTGTGGGTTTTTTGTTTGTTTGTTTGTTTTTGTGTTTGTTTTGGGTTTCTTTTTTTTTTTGGTTTTTTGTTTTGTTTTGTTTTGTTTTTTGTTTTTTTTTGTTTTGTTTTGTTTTGTTTTGTTTTGTTTTGTTTTTTTGAGGCCAAAATGATGGAGGGACACTACTTCAATTTAATCTCAGGTTAATGTTTAGCTAAGTTCCCCCTGTCCCCAATCTGCTTTTATACTGTTTCATTTACATGAAAGTATTAAGGTCAGTTCTAGGTTGAGGAACTAGCAATACAATAGATGCAAATAGTCAAGGAACAAGCAAGGCAATAAACACTGATAGTCAAAGAACAGGCAAGGCAATAAACAAAGTACTGTAATCCCATGAACACTGTTTCTAAGGTTTTATCAGGGTGACCAAAATATCTGAGCCTACTTCCCTGTCCTAGCCCAAAGTCATTTTTATGCCTTAAATTACATCTTTGTTCTAGACTAAGATTTAAATTCCTGCCTGAAATTACTTCTTTTCTAAAGAGAGACAGAGAGTGGATCCGGATTGAGGGGGAGTAGGGAAGAAGTAGGAGTAGAGGGAGAAAAATTCTATTTAAATCATATTGTATGAGATAAGAACACATTTAAAACTGGTCAAGGTTAGGGAAAATCTATTAAAGGCATTTTCATAAGCAAACAATGCTGATACTTTCACCAGAACAATTGAAACTCAAAAAAAAAAAAAGAAAAAGAAAAGAAAAAAGAAGAAAGAAGAAAGAAGAAAGAAAAGAAAAAAGAAAAGAAGAAAAAAAGAATCAAAACATAAAACTATATAAGCAACACAATTTTTTCTTTCTTTTTATTGGATACATTCTTTATTTACATTTCAAATGCTATCCTCTTTCCTGATTTCCCCTCTGGAAACCCCCTATCCCATCTCCTCTCCTCCTGCTTCTATGAGAGTGTTCTCACTGCCTCCTCCCTGCCCTGGCATTCCCCTACACTGGGGCATAGAACCTTCCCAAAACTAAGGGCCTCTCCTCCCACTGATGCCTGACAAGGCCATCCTCTGCTATAATATGCCTATAATATGCGGCTTGAGCCATGGGTCCCTCAGTGTGTAGTCTTTGGTTGGTGGTTTAGTTCCTGGGGAGTGTGGTTGGTTGATATTGTTGATCTTCCTATGGGTTGCAAACCTCTTCAGGTCCTTCAGTCCTTTCTCTAATTCCTCCCCTCCTCCCGTGCTCAGTCCAATATTTGGGTGCGAGCATCCACGTGTATATTTGTCAGGCTCTATCAGAGCCTCTCAGGAGACAGCTATATGAAGCTCCTGTCAGCAGGCATGTGTTTTAAAGAATATACAAATCCTAAGATAATAGAAATCAAACCAATATTTACCTCTGGTTACTGACAAAGGTGGTGATTAATTGAAAGAGCATGAGAGAACTTTTTGGACAACTGGAAATTTTATAGCTTCTTACTGGAGATGATCTTATATATGCACATATACTTCTAAAGAAATAAAAAATATCTGAATAATTTCTTAACGTATTACTGTGTAAATTGTCATGAAGTAAAATTTAAAATGTGTTATAAATACATTTATGGACAACAGTGTGTATGAAAATTAGTATAGTTCAACATTATAAGCAATGTTAATTAATGTATGAGATATTTATTGTGGACAACTAGAGAAAATTTTAATTGCATAAATATATCTCTGATGCAGAGTTAAAAACACCCATTCATCTACATTATTGTCCATTCAGATACATAAGGCTGGGGTTGAAAATATATGCTTAGAAAGAATATTCTGGCTTGCAATGGATCTCCTTCTAAAACTTGGAAGAAATTATCTGATATTGATGCCAACTGAGCAAAAGAAAAATCAGGTACAGACAAAGATGTTCCTATTGTCTCATCTCATTTATGTACCTCTTGAGTTTTGTAAACACTACATGGTGGTTATATTTCTATCATCAATGATGACACCAGCGTTCAACTTCTGATTATTTTTTTTCCAAAGAACAGTATAATATGTATATTTTCATTTTAAAAACAGGTCAAGACTTATTTCAAATTAAATGAAATGTAATTCATAATTAGCTTAAACTAATATGCCAAGAAGTAGGAAAGTTCAAGTAACAGCTAAGAAAAAGGCTGTTAGTTCAGTCACACCCATAAGTAAAAGTAATAGACAAAAACAAAAAGACCAATCGATCATAACCATATTTCATAACTAAAAAGAAAAGGAAATTTTAAATTAATGGCAAGCAATTAAGATGTGGAATATTTGTCTTGATGTTATAGAAATAATGATGACACCAGGCGGTGGTGGCGCACGTCTTTAATCCCAGCACTTGGAAGTCAGAGGCAGGCGGATTTCTGAGTTCGAGGCCAGCCTGGTCTACAAAGTGAGTTCCAAGTCAGCCTGGGCTTTACAGAGAAACCCTGTCTCGAAAAAACAAACAAACAAACAAACAAAAAAGGAAAGAAATAATGATGACAATTTCGGAAATAAACATAGAATAGTTTAAAACTACATACACCCACTCAAATCATGAGAACCTGAAACAAAATTTCAATCGAGAAACATTCTACAAAGCTCATGGATACTATTGAGACTTTCCATTGTCCAAGGCTTACAACATAACTGAATTTAAGATAGTAACTACAAGAACAGAAGTTGGTGTCCCCATGACCCCAAGGAGGCATCTGGATGACACCCAAGAAGACAAACAGAACTTTAGGAAACTAGAATAATGTGAATAACAAACACATACTGAGACATGTGTGCCAGTATTTGGTTTGAAAGTACAGTACTGATAATTTTTGTTTCTACCTTAGTGAGAGGTATTGGTCTGTAGTTTTGATTTGTTGTGTCATTACCTAACACTACCATTAGATTGACACTGGCTTCATAAAAGACGATTATAAGCATTCTTTCAGTTTGTATTTTCTTTCATAATTTAAGACATAGCAGAAATTTTTCCCAATGGTATCTCACTGGGTTTATAAACCACACGTAAGTACAAATGCACAGAATTAGACAGCCAAAATAAAGCAAACTTACTGCTGTTTCTGTTGAATTTTTGTCTAATATTTCTCTGTGTGTATTTTTAACTTACTGGCCTCCTACTTGATTTGATGATTTCAAATTTGATGATTTTGAGGGTTTGGTTTCTGTTTGTATTTGTGTATATTTTCTATGAAGTTTTGTTTGTTTCCTTGTGGTCTTATTCTATTATTATTATTATTATTATTATTATTATTATTATTATTATTATATTTGATCATTTTTTTTTCTAAACTGAGAGAAAGAAGAGTAGGGTTGAATGGGGAGGAGATCTAAAGGATCTGGAAGAGAACAAATGTGGGGAAAGAGTTATGGGAAATATTGTATGAATTTTCACTAAAATATAACAAATATTAGTTGTAGATGTTCTTTGAGAATCTGAAAGAATTCTTCTGGGAATCCATCTGTACTGTGTATTTTTTATTTGAAAGGTTTTATGTTACTGAATTAATGTCCTTTTTGGGCGTGAGTCTCCTTGACTTAAGGTGGTGATCTCTTCCTGGCTTAATCTTAGTCATTTAGATGAAGATTCATCCATTTTATTTAAGGTTTCTGCAATAGTGCAATATAGGTTTTAACATTATTCCCTTACCATGTGCTGAATTTTTCTAGTGTCTATTTTAAAATTTCCCTATTTACTTGTGGTTATGTTAATTTGAATCTCTTCTCTCTGTTTATATTCCTTTATTAATTAGGCAAAGGATTATATGTGAAAGCTGTTTATCTTTTTAAAGAATCAGATCTTAGATTTTTTTTATTTTTGTATCATTTTCTTCATTTCTATGGCACTAATTTCTGCTCTAGATTTTATTGCTTGCTCCAACCTACTGTATTTGTGTTTGATTTGTTCTGGTTTTTGAAATTCTTGAGATGCATTACTAAATCATTTATATGTGCTTCTTCTGGTTACTTAGTGAAGGCACACAAGCCTATACATTTTTCTCATATGTTGCTTTTAGTGTAACCCAGAGGGGTTACCTCTCATTGTATCAGAATGTGCTGTGCAAGGTACACAAGAAATTTAAATTGTTCTACCAAAGATAAAGCCTATTAATAAATCAATACTGAGCCTCTAAAGATATTCTCAATAGTGCAATAGTAGCCATTGATAGTAAGTAACAGCTATCTGATTGTACTAAAAGCCTATTCAAAGGGCATTTAAACAGTACTATAAACAGTCAACTAGAAATTATTATTGCTATTTTCCTAAACCAACATCATTTCTAACTCTAATGCAACTATTTGTTCTTTAGCTGTCATTCTTTATCAAAGAAGTTTCTTTTGCAGCAGATGGTGACTGTCCCAGAGATCCATAACTGGACAAACTACAAAGCAATTCATACCAACCCCAACTGATATATCTAAACATAAGTCTAAGAGATAATGATGACAAAGGGATTAGAACAGTTGTTAGAGCCAGAGGATAAGAATACCTGTTGGTAGATGGTAACTTCAAGACATGACAGAAAAGCTGTACCCATGATACCTCAACAATATGATTGCCTAACAAGGCCTAGATAATGAGGGCACTTGAGGAAAATTTCACTAGGCTCTCCCTGTAGTTGAAGATCTACATGCAATGGGTAGCTGTTGAGAACTGGAAGATTCACGAGATTCCAATGCCATGCTTATCTTGACCGTTAAATTTGAAGATGTTGCCCTTTATGTTAATGTCCCTTAAGAAATTAAAATCAATGTAACTAACCTTTTATCCAAAGATGGATTTTATATGCATTTGTTAATATGCACTGGTTAATATGGAGTTATGAAACAAAATTTCTCATTCCAATTATGTAAATGGAGATATAATGTTGCAGAAATTATATAAGAAATACATCTACATTATGTCTATATTGTAACAAATATATATGGAGTACCTCTAAATACTAATTGTCAGATGAATTTACCTTTAAAATTTATCTTGCATCTAACTTACTTGTAGTGCTTTTGAAATTACAATAATTGTAATAATTTATCTATAACTATTACCACATTTTAATAATTTATCCATAAGTATGATCAAATGCAGCCTGATTAAAATAATAAATCAATATTTTTTGCCAGGCTGATATAAAAATTACTCCTGTAAAACTAGCCTCTTTGAGAAAACTCTGCCAAGTGTATTTGTTCATATTTTCTCCACCTGTCTTAGATAATTATGTCACACTCAAGCCACAGAACACAGTCTATTCATGTGATTCATATTATATATTTTCAAGTTTCAAGGAATTCTGAAAATGAAACTTCATATACCTTATTATCTGTATTTGTTAATTATTCCCTGGTCTTATTAAAATATGTCTTAAAATAAAAATATAAACCAACAATTTTAATAACTTGTTTTTCAGATACTATAACAAATGAAAACAAAGGAAGTACATCTCAGCATTGAAAATAAGGATATATTTAAATGTAAAAACATTATAATAAATATTGATTTCATATATCACACCAATAACTTTATTTTTATTTACTTGTTTATTTATTTATTTTGGTTTTTCAAGACAGAGTTTTTCTCTGTAGCCTTGGCTGTCCTGGAACTCACTCTGTAGACCAAGCTGGCCTCGAACTCAGAAATCCGCCTGCCTCTGCCTCCCAACACCAATAACTTTAATAACTTTACATTCATCTTCTATGATTGCTCTTTTTTCTAAGCCTATATTACTAATCTACTACTTCGGAACTTTGAAAACACCACGATCTTGAAGTATATATAAGAATTACAGTTTGAATAGTCTTTCTTTGACCACAGCATCTTCACTGATGGATACATGCCTGAATTCATGCAAAGTTGAGGTTAAAAACTGATAATGTACCTTCTATAGTAGATACATATATGAAAATTTTATAGAGCATAGTTTATATTAACTTTTATTGTGAGCAATAAAACAATAACATTTAATAAGCTTCTTAAAGTATACATTTTGTTAGAGAAATATTGCCATTCTTCACAAAAAAAGCTTGATCAAAACATTCAGCTTCACTGCCCTTGAAAAATTGATCGTTAACATGAAGAAACAGGTTTAAATGTCACTTTGTAGCTTTCTCTACTCACTGTATATCAAAGTCGGGTTTTTACATAGGCATTTGCTTTTATTCCTACTTACTTCTTCATAATCCCTATTAAGGTTTTATGGATAACATCTCTAATACAGGCAACTTGGCTGAACCATCATTCCAATATTTCATCATTTAGAACCACACTGAAACAAACAGCTTTCAAAAAGTTCTTTATCTCTTTACCACCCTATTTCTTTGCACTTTTGCATAAATAAATATTCTTCTTTTAGAAAACATTTATCTGGTTACCTCTTCTTAGAAACAATACACAGCTAAACGTAATGATTAGTGGGACAATGGAGAAAGAAGACTCAGCTTTCTAGGTTTCATTTCTAGGACTTAAAACAGTCTCATAGATTTATTTTCATTAAAGAGATGTAAAAGGAAAATATAAAATAGCATTATCTTTATGTGTAAAATATAGTAGATCAAAGTCTTTATCTGGAACAGGTAATGAAGATCAGCATGGATAATCTTAGAGTGTAGAAGGGTCTCAAATCCAAGAATAGTGCCACAAAGCTGCCTGCCAGATGATGATGATGATGATGATGATGATGATGATGATGATGATGATCAAAGTGGTAGTGTCATGGTATGGATGCTTGTGGTGTTGGTGGTATTAGTTTAATTTTGATGCTGCACCTATGTGTGTGTGTAATATAGTAAAAATTATGAACTGAATGATAAAAAGTGATGAAAGGGGAAAAATGGAAGACAGGAAGAGTAGAAGAAAGAAAGGTAATGGGGATGAAAACAAAATGAAAAGACCCTACCATACAGTGAGAGAGTACCATACACATTTACCTCAGATTGTGATTCTCTTCATGGTTCTCTTTGCAGCAAGTTTGACGTCCTTATTCCTGAGACTGTATATAAGAGGATTTAGCATGGGAACCATGAGAGTATAAAACACCGAGAAAAATTTCCCCTGGTCTACAGACTCAGCAGATGCTGGTTTGACATAAGTAAGCAACCCAGAACCATAGAATAGACTAACAGTTATGATGTGAGAACCACAAGTACCCATGGCTTTAGACCAACCTGTAGCTGATGACATGTGAACAATATTTAAAAGGATGGAAGCATATGACATTAAGATAACTAGACCAGATACAATAACAACTACACAGGCAATAAGAGAGCTCACAAGTTCATTGGCATAGGTGCTGCTGCAGGAGAGCTGGAGAAGGGGGAAGATTTCACACATGTAATGGTTGATGATGTTCGAATCACAAAAGCTGAGCCTAATCATGCAGCCAGTGTGAGCCACGGCACTTGCAAATCCCATTAAGTAGGACCCAATCATTAGAAGGGAACACATCCTAGGAGACATAAGAATGGCATAAATCAGGGGCTTACAGATGGCCACATAACGATCATAGGCCATTGCTGTCAGCACATAACACTCAGAATTAACAAAAAAGCAGAAAAAGAATAGCTGAGTCATGCATCCTGTATAAGATATGATACTTTTTTCAGAAACAAAACCTATCAGCATTTTAGGGGTACAGACAAATGAATAACAGAAATCAACAAAGGATAAATTGAAAAGAAAAAAGTACATTGGGGTGTGGAGGTGTGAATTCAGACAAATAAGAATCATTAAGCTCAAATTTCCCATTACGGTAGCTGTATAATTCAGCAAGAACACAAAAAACAAAGGCATCTGTAACTCAGGTTGGTCTGTTAATCCCATAAAAACAAACTCAGTCACAGAAGAGTCATTCTGCATAGCCATTTGCATCATGGAGTCATCTGTTGGAGAGGGAAAGCAAATGACATTAAAAGAAAAATAATTTTTAACGGACAAAGACTTTTGAAACTGGTGGATTTGTAATCCCAGTGCTTTGTGAAAACGCTGCATGGCATTCAATCATCACAACACAAGTGAAATCCTCAGAAATCCCCAGTCCCTTCCTTCCCCAACTAGGATTTGTTTCTTTCCAGAGAAAATTCTGGAAAGCACTCTTTGTGTCTCGTGAACATCTGTTTTTCCATACTCTTTAGTCATCATTACATATCAGAGATGTTTGAAAAAGAAATATAAATGTATTATGGAAAGCCTTGAATTTATACCTTTGTGGCTGAAGGAAAATTATCAACACAAGTAGATTCAGTGATCAGCTTTGTTCCACAGATACTTTATAGCTACTGCAACAAATGGACCTTTCTCCTTTGTCGTGAAGAATCCAAAACCTTTGATCATAATGATGGGAGTAGCCATGGTGAAGATCTGTCTCTAACACCCTATCAAGATTATGTTGTAGAATATGACTATTTCTGAATAAGATTTTCATTAGAAAATACTTATTCTCACCTGCAGAAAGAAAATAACATCCTTCTATGAGCCTGGAAGATGTTTTCTGGTTATAGTGAGAACATATTTCATGATCAAGAGTCCTGTGAAAATTGTTTAGAATCCTGGAAAATTATTTTCTCTTTAAGATGTCCTCACAGGTTTCATGAGTCCCTTGAGTGAATAGATTACTGAGCCTTTGTTTGCATCATGCACCATAAACAGTGTTGGCTCATTTGAGATTCAAACCTGTGCTCAATTTATAATTCCCCATCAGGAATACTGACTGACAGAGTACCAGGTGGTTTGCTTTGGAGCTTTTACTAGTAATTTCCAATAAGCACCAAGAAGAACTGTATTAATACATAATATATTATAAATTAATGTTCTACAATATTTTGTAAAAAGTAAGTTGAAAGACATATATATATATGAAAGACTATATACAAAAGACTATATATATATATGTGTACATATATATGTATATATATATATACATATATATATATATATATATATATATAGTGTGTACTTTATTTTATATATAAAATAAAGCCAGACTTCACAAATTCCTCACATTGAAATTGTAAAGTTACAAATCTTATTAACCATTATTTATATATATTTATAACTGTGCATTTTTATGTATATCTATAAACTGAGACTCATACGAGAAGGATTAGGCCAGGGTCCAGTGGTAGAATATTTACCTTAGATGTAGAAAGTAGAAGATGCACATACATTTATATTCTGTACCTCAATAAATAATAATAATAGAATAAAACATAAATGGACTTCACAGTCCATTTAATATTAATTAAATTAAATTATTTACTATGTGTATTAGAACTTTGAGAGTTATATGAAAAGAAATTGTTGAATATTTTTTCATCTTTATTCATATGAAAAAATTCTTATCCCTAGTATTATTACTATTTAGGTTGGACAAGGAATTGTGATAGTATTCTGTAAAACAAAATAAACAACATCCTTAATCCTTTCGCATTTTATATCAATATTATTCTTCCCATCACCACATATACAAAGAATTATATCCAAGGTAAATACTTAAAGCATTATTGAATATTCTATGAGTACCATAGTACCTTTAAAAATGAGATGTTAAAACAGTTTGCTTTGTCAGCTTGGAAGATATTGATTAGACTAAGAAAGAATTTTCTTGTTATTAACCATATATATATATATATATATACATATATATATATATATATATATATATATACACACACACACATATATATGTATATATATATATATACACACATATATATATGTATATATATACATATATATATAATATAAATATAATTACATCATTTTTCTTTTCATTTGCTTACTCACAACTCTTCCATGAACATCCTCATTCTCAAATTCATGACCATTAACCATGTGTTTATTGGACTTATTTCCAGGAATATACTTGAGAAGATGGATAAAAAAAACAGCTGCATAATCAAAAAGTCTTCCACAGACAAGGTCACTAATCTCATACTGCATCCCCAGAGTTGACTGCAAAACTAGCAAGCACCTCTACAGGTGGAGAATGCAGCACTAGCAAATCAGCTAGTCAACCTATAGCAGTTATTTACTGCTTCCATGATATTCAGGAAAATCTTGAGAAATTATAAGTTTTAGCTTTCCTATATTGATAAGATTTATTCTTACATTTAACTTAGTTAATTTTGAGTATTTTTGAGTATTTATGTAAAAGGCATAACTATTATATATAGGTATATAAATATATAGATAAGACAGTCATCCTAAGTTACCAGTTAACTGAAGAAGGGCAATTCTTTCCCTATTTGTATAGTCTGGGCATCCTTTTTGAAATTAACAAACCATGAATTCAGTGTTTACTTTTAGACTCTCAGTTCTAGTTCATTAATTTATTTGTCTGTAGTTACTCAATAGCACATTATTCTGATGAATACAGCTTTGTAGTAGATTTGAAATTTGAAAATTGAGTACTACAACTTTGTTCTCTTTCAAAATTGTTGACTGTAAATGTTGCTGTGTATGGATGCATCATCTCTGTCTCTCACCAAACAAGGCTCAAAGTATGTCTGGAAAGAGGGGAAAAAAGAAAGGTACATATGGAATGTACTATATGTAGATATTAGCTCTTAAGTCATTGATTAAAAAAAAGTATAATCTATATCACTTCAGAGTTTAGAGATACACTAATGGAAAAGAGATGGATTTCCCTACAAAGGGGAAGTAGAAATGTTATGGATGGATGTGACATGACTAGAATAGGAGGGTCAAACAGGAAATGGGAGATAAAAAGAGACAAGGGAGTGTATGTGAAGCAGTGTCAGGGGCAGCTTTGCTTATACACTGAAGGCCTAAAATCAGCCATAGGCCTGCTAGCACAAAATCTTTGGTCTCTGTGGAAAAACACTGAAACAAATAACTATAAGATATTGTAAACAGGCAGCTTTGGTGACAATTTACCAGCCTGGTTAGGAACAAGTAGTCATAAGTCTTGTGGATAGTCATAGACCTTGGGTAGCCTTGGTGGATAGTACCAACTTAGATAAGGACAAGCGAATCATAGGCAGAGTCATAGTGAACTGTCCCCTGAACCTTCACCCAGCTGACAGACACTCTATTCTAGAAGATATCTGTAGTCCACCTGAACACCTATGCTCCTGCATCATCCCCTTCCCCACATCCTGCCTTTTTGTGTATATAACCCCTGTGTGAAAAAGTAAAAAGTAAAGTTTCATCAGCCTATAGACAAGCCATGCTTCATTGCGTTTGCCTGTTTTCCCCCCATTCTCTCTTAGGTGATCTCCCCAGACTCTGTTTAACGCCCTGCAGCATGGATAAAACAGCAATTTCAAAGGGCAATTGCAAATCTAATACAGTAGAAACCTTCTAAAACATATGTATATGAAGCCAATCTAAATGAAGTCAACAAAAAGTAAGGAAGATAGAACCCCAGCCAGACAACTCTCATCATTAAATAATGTTTCCAGTACCAGGAATGAGTTGCAGCTACTTGAGTTATTGGCCAAACAGGCTGTTGAGAAGGTTATGTGTTGATTTCCATAACCCAACAGTAACACCCTGTAGCACACACACACACACACACACACACACACACACACACACACACACACGGAGGGAGAGAGAGAGAGAGAGAGAGAGAGAGAGAGAGAGAGAGAGAGAGGTACCTATACAACTCATTGAAGAAAAGAAGTAGGGAGATCTGGTGGGGTGAGGTGGGGACATCCTCACAGAGATAGGGGGAGGAGGTACAGAATATAGAACAGTCATAGGGTGGACCTGGAAGTGGATAAAATCTGGACTGTAAGAAAAGATTAAATAAAATATGAAAAAAATAAAGAAATAATTTTAAAAAGAAAAAGAAGTGGACCTGGTGACTACTTAGAGTATTTACTCATATAGTTAAACGTTCATTCTACTATAAAGAGAAAGTTAAATGCTACTCTACCTATAAATCTTTCAATCTAAAATGATGACTACCAGCAAAATAAGCATATGTAATGATGGCACAAAGCTTGTGGGAGTGGGAGTTACCAACAATGCTTGATTACTGTCAAACTCTATGCCATGGAACACACACCAAAACTGCCTGAGTAGCCAAGACTCTGGGACCAGAGAGTTCATCAACCTTGGGTAAATACAAATCTTCCTGTTCTGCTAAAAGAACATACCACTAAAATGACTCTTAGTGACATTTTGCAATACTCATAAATATATTTTTGATCAACCATCATAAGTGAATTTTTCTCTAAAAATACATACTAATAAATTCAGCCAGAAACTGTGCTGAATGGGAGACCATGGTATATTCATCCCTAAGAAGGATGCCTTCTTCAAATCCACCCCTTGGGGCTCAGAGAACTCTATAAAAAAGAAAACTGAAAGAGTATAAGAGTTTACAGGGTGGAGGACTCAGAGAAAACAAGACTACCTAAACATAATACAAATGATGCATTTTGTGAACTCCCAGAAACATTCATATGGCGTGCAGGGGTCTGCAACTGGTAAAATAGGGTCTTAGAGCTAAGAAGAGAAGTGGACATATCACTCATCCCTAAGAGAAGCTATTTTCAATGCATATTCACTTTGAAAGAAAAATTATTATTTTTTTTTTCAAATAAGCCTTACTGAGGAAACTAACCATTTTTAAAGGTAGTCCCCGTGTTCAGTAGTAGACAGTTAACACAAAACCTGCTCAACGGCATCTTTGGAGGATCCTTGTCTCATAATGCTGTGTCAGGGCACTACTTTTTTTTAAACCTCATGCATCCTTTGTGTATATATTAGGTGTAGAGTATGCGGGAACATGTTACCAGACAGATATAAGAACTATGAAGGTTTAGTTAGCTCAGACCCTAGAAATCCCAGAGAAGAGAGAGAATGGAGAACAGTAGGAGTACAGCTGTTCCATGTCTGTGTACTTGCTCTGGAACATGTAATCATAACACCTCACTGAGTCATGTAGTCACGTGAGTCATAACACCTGGAGTTCTCCATGTGAATGGAGATAGCCCTGAGCCTTTAGCCAGTGAGGTTTGCTTCCTGGGTATTTCTTCCTACAAAAGGTATTTAATCCTTTGGTTCACCCTGAATAAAGTGGTGGTTCACCCCAGTTAAGAGTGTATGTATTTATACCCACCATCAAATAAACTAGTATAAACAAGCAAGGATCATCTAAGAGTTGCTTCATTAAGCATGACCACAGAGAAGGCCTTCATCTTAAAAAGATGCACCTAAAACTCCTCAGGAAGGCCTTCTCTCCTACAGATGCACCAGCATACTTGGCCTTTGTGCCTAATCAAAATGGATCCTACTCTTCCTGGACTCTGGCTTTCCTTTCCTGCCTGGCTAAGAGGACTGAAGCCCTGAGGGGCCAGCAGAAAAAATCGAAACAGGCAACCTTGGAAGGTAGGAGGTAGGGGGGCACCTTCCAGAATGTACCAGAGACCTGGGAGGTGAGAGACTCTCAAACTTAAAAGATCTTAGATGAAATGTCCTACAATGGGGAGAGGGAGCTTGTAGAGCCCACCTCCAGCAGAAAGACAGGACATCAATTGAGGGGTGGGGTTGCCATCCCACAGTCAATAACTCTAATTGTTTTTGTCTGATTGACCCATAATTGTTTCTGTCTGAAAGCACTGCAGGGATGAAAATGGAGAAGAGCCCAAGGAAAAGGAGGTCCAGCAACACGCCCAAATTAGGATCCAGCTCAAAGGGAGGTCCCAAGGCCTGCAGCTATTACTGAGGGTATGGAGTGCTCATAAACAAGGGCTTATCATGAATGCCCTCCAAAAGATCCAAAAAGCAGCTGACAGAGTCAGATGCAGATATTTACACCCAATCAATGGAGAGAAGCTGCTTATCCCTGTGGTTGAATTAGGGAAAAGCTGGAGAAGCTGGGGAGGAGGGCAACTCTATAGGAGGACCAGCACTCTCAACTAACTTGAACCCCTGAGATCCCTCAGACATTGGACCACCAACCAGGCAGCATATATGAGGCCTCCAACTGTAGTCACCAGCAGCCACAGACAAACTGGGTTCACCTGAATGAAAGGCTGGAAATGAAAAGAGACAGAGGGGCAAGAGAAACATGGAGCTACGACAAAGTTCCCTGATCAAAGCTCAAAGTTTAATATCCAGCTCCCAACACACATACAGCAGAGGACTGCCGGGTATGGACTCAGTCAGAGAAGATGTACCTAACCCTTAAGAGACTGGAAGCACCAGGGAGTGGGAGATCTGGTGGGATGGGTAGTGTGGGATGGTGACATCCTCATGGAGATGGAGGTGGAAGGGTAGGGGTGGGGAGGTAGGAAAGAGGTATATGATATGGAACAGTCTGAGAGTGGACTGGGAGGGAGATAAAATCTGGATTATAAAAAAAAAGATTAAATAAAATTTTAAAAATGAATTATAAAATTAGACATTTTTTCATAAAATAAACATAGTAAATTTCTGTAAAAAAGAAAATGTGTGGGAGCCTAGAGGTGAACTTACTGTTATTCTTTAGCTATATTACCATAGAGACAAATAGCCTTAAAATATTTATTAGTATGCTCACAAATAAATTATTTATCCCTTAATCTCTTAATTTCCTCTTCACAATGAATTCTGCGAATTAAGAAATGTGTGCCTGTTCAAATGCTGAGAATTAGTGAGAACTGCATGCTCACCCCAAAAGAACGCATAATACTACCTCCTCTGTGGCCCAGGGACCTCATAGAAAAGGAGACAGAAGACAATGAAATAGGTAGAAGACTGAAAAAGAAGATCTATATGTCCTTGAGGTATGAAAATGCCAATAAGTAATGACCTTAGACCAACTGTGCCTGGTTCCAATGAACATATACAAAAATGATTGGGTCTACCTATCAACTCCATCCATTGATTGTAGAGTTGCTCACAAGGAAACAAATAACAAACACAGAATAAGAAAGAAATCATGGATGCAAAACTTTTCACGATAGCCTCAAATAATATAAAATATCTATGGTAACCTATCTAAGCAAGTCAAAGTCTTGTATGATAAAACTTTAAGTGTTTGAAGAAATAAATTAAAGAAGACATCAGAAGATATGAAGATCTCCAATGCTCATAGTAGATTTAACATAGTAAAAATAACCTTTTTACCAAAGCAATCTACACGTTCAACGCAATCCTAACTAAAATTGCAACCCAATTCTTTATAGAACTTGAAAAGACAATTCTCAACTTTGTATGGACAATCAAAAGGTAAGGGATAGATAAAGCAATCCTCAGCAACAAACTAACTCCTGAATGTCTCACCATTCCCAACTTCAGGTTTTACTTACAGAGCTATAGTAAGAAAAACTTCGTGCTATTGGAATAAAACAGAAATGTTGATAAATGTAATTGGATTATAGATCCAGAAAATTTTCATGCATATATGAACACACAATATTTTTTTTGAAGAAGCCAGAAGTACATACTGGAAAAAGACAGCATCTTCAGCAAATGGTGCTGATCAAACTAGATATCTGTTTGTAGAAAATTGCAAATAAATCCACACTTATCACCCTATACAAATGCAAGTCTGAGTATTAAAGACCTCAGTATAGAATCTGATACACTTATTCTGATAGAAAAGGAAAAATAGCCCTGGATGCATTAGCACAAGAGAAGACTTTCTGAACAGAAATTATCCAGTATAAGATAAACAATTAATAAACAGGACTTTATAAAACTGAAAACTTTCTATAAGGCAGAGGTTACCATCAATCAGGCAAAGTGGCAGCCTACAAAATGGAAAAAGATTTTTTTCCCAGTTCCACATCCAATAAAGGACTCATATCCAACATATAAAATGAACTCAAGAAACTAGGTGTCAAAAATAAAAACCTAAATAATCAAATTTAAAAGTGGGGAATAAATGACAAAAATATCTACTTGCTGAAATAGTCTCAAACTCATGGGGGAGTGGAGAAATGTGCAGATGAATAGGCCAAACACATGCTGTGATCACCACAGAATAAGAACCTTATTCCAGTTAATTCTAAATTTTCCTCATCAATTTCGAGCTCAAATACTAGAAAATGAACCATATCAAATAATAGCTGAAATGTTGACAATTATATCAACCCCACAGTTTTCTTCTCATCTCTTTGAATGAATATACAGGTAATAAACCCACCAGATCAGGAAGTTGTCTTTCGTATCTGATATCAGAGTAATATCAGACAACTGAGAACAAAAATAAGTAAAGCATAAAATTCCAAGAATTTTATTATTGACTGGAAGAGAAGAGACAGTGGGGCAGTGGAAAGGGCTCAACTGTTAAGAGCACTTGATGCTCTTACAGAAGACATGGGTTGCTTTCCCAGCATGTACTTGGAGATCCCCACCTGCCTGTTACTCTTAATCTAAGGATTCTGAAACCATCTTTAATCCATGATAGGCTCTTAATGATATATGGCAAACATACATTTCACAGAGGTTCAACACATACATATAAACTTTTAAAAAATATACAAATATTTTTAAAAGAAATACGTGAAAGAAAAAGCAATAAAAATTTTTATCCTCTGGTAAATAAAAAAAAATCTGAACAAGGTCTTAATCTAATAGAGACAGTGAACATTACAACATCTTAGAAACACATTGAATCTGAGGATGCCTCATATTTTCACAGTACACACAGAGTTACATTGCTTGGGTTAAAGAGAAATGGGGTATTATAGTATAAATTCTATCAATGTTTTTGAAGAACAAGAATTAATGAAAAGAATGAAATATATATAATATAAAAGAAAAAAAACACATAAAAAAAAACCTACAAAAACAGAAGATGAGGAGGCTAAAGGATGTAACACAGAATAAATCAGTTTATGATTCTTTTCCAGGTTTTTTTCACAGCAAGTTTAACATCCTTATTGCTGAGGCTATAAATAAGAGGGTTCAACATGGGCACCAGTAAAGTATAAAACACTGAGAAAAATTTTGCCTGACCCACAGTCTCAGCAGATGATGGCTTGACATAAGCAAGCAGCCCAGATCCATAGAAGAGACTAACAGTTATGATGTGGGATCCACAAGTGCCCAAGGCTTTGAACCAACCCTTACCTGAGGACATATGGAGGATATTGAAAAGGATCATAGCATATGAGACTAAGATAATGAGGCTACAGAAAATGATAGATGTACCTACCACAACACAGCTCATAAGCTCATTGACAGAGGTACTACTGCAAGAGAGTTGGAGTGGGAAGATGTCACACATGTAGTGATTGATGATGTTAGAATCACATAAACTGAGCCTTACCATACATCCTGTGTGAGCCATGGCACTAACAAACCCCATCAAGTAAGAGCCAAATATCAACAGATCTTAGGGGACATAACGATCTTGTACATAAGTGGCTGACAGATGGCCACATAGTGATCATAGGCCATGGCTGTCAGCACATTAACTCTCAGAGTTCACAAAAACGCAGTAGAAAAACAGCTGAGCCATGCATTCTCTGAAGGAGATGGTGTTCTTCTCCAAAACAAAACTCATCAGCATTTTGGGAGTAGAGACTAATGAATAACAGAAGTCTATAAAGGACAAATTGAAGATTAAAAAAAAAGTACATGGGGGTGTGAAGGTTTGAGTTTAAGCAAATGAGATTCATTAGAGTTAAGTTTCCCATCACAGTGGCTGTGTAGTTCATCAAGAACAGAACAAATAAGGGCAGCTGGAGCTCAGGTTGGTCTGTCAGTCCCACAAGAATAAATTCTGACACTGAAGATTTATTTTCCATAGTCATTTGCGTATGTGTGGCACCTGCAAGAATAAGTGTAGAAAGACAGTATTAACCCATGAACCATCTCTCACTGCAAGAACAGAGTTGGATTTATCAGTTTCCGAACTTGAGTAGGTAAACAAGGAGTCTGGGGAAATCCTTATTTCCTTTATCCACTAATCATGTTCCTTATCTCTCCAGAAAGATACTTTCTTTAATTATTAAGTCATTAAATTCTCTTTAATGTATACTAAGTATTTTGGTTGACCAGTGTAGAGGAATATTAGGGCATTGAGTTGGAAGTGGGTAGGTGGGAGGGGGAGCACTCTCATAAAATCAGGGTAAGGGTGATGGGATGGGGGGTTCCAAAGGCAAAACCTGGAAAAAGGATAACATATATATTTCATATATATATATATATATATATATATATATATATATATATATATATATATATAT
>JANHMN010000024.1:13167223-13229354 GCA_030674055.1 Rhabdomys pumilio
TATATATATATATATATATATATATATATATATATATATATATATATTGTTTTGAAGTTAAAATCTCAAGATAAAAACTATTTGAAGCTCACCTTGATTCACCTGGAGTCTTCCTTGACATTGGAGTTTATGGTGTCTTCCTCCACACTGATCAGAAGGCCAAAAAGTTGCTAAAAATTAAGCAGGTCATTCGAATTAGCAGACCAGTGCCTCACTTCTATAAGAGATTTACTAGGCCAATAACAGACTCTCTGTCCGAGAATTTTACAAAGATTCTTGACATACACATAAAAGAACATAGCTTTCACACATGAGTCTCCAATATTCCATAGTCAACATTTCTGAAAAATAAAAAATAAAACCATTACAAGCATGGAAATTTTCTCTTTTATGAGTCGCCCTTCTAGATTATTCCCTTAAGGGTAGAAATTGTTGAGTTTGTGCCTTAGAAATAACATCAGTTCTTTAGAGATTCAACAGTCTACTCCATTTATGACTTCCCAGCAGGAGTGTCGATTCCCTAGGGAAGACCTGAGAATTTGTCATCTCTTCATTAAGCTCTGCAGCGCTCTGCAAGAGGAAATGTCTTAGGACATGTTCACTGGCCATTTGTAGCTTTCCTATGATGTTAAAAATAAATAACTGACCAAATATTAATATTATACATAACAATTTTATGAGGAGGATAAAAGAGTATGAATAAGCTCTCAATATAGTACAAATTTACATTAGAACATTTAACTTCCCAGCTATGAAACTGTAGACTTTGCTGATCCTTGCTTTCGTCCGTCTGTGTTTTCTTATGAATATAAATATTCAGAAAATTGACAAAGCTGAACCAGTAGTAAAATTCTAAGTTAACATACAAAAATTTATATGTATAATTTATATAAACAAATATAATTATAAAATACATAAAATAAGAAATCTATTATGAAACCGAGCAGTGGTGGTTCAAATCTTTAATCCCAGCACTTGGGAGGCAGAGGCAGGTGGATCTCTGAGTTCAAAGCCAGCCTCGTCTACATAGTGAGTTCCAGGACAACCAGGGCTACACAGAGAAACCCTGTCTCAAAAAAATAATCTATTATGTTTTGAGACAATTTATACAATGTATTGGATACATGATAATATACTAGTATGTGTTAGTCTGCTTATACAGTTTACAGTTTTTTAATCTGAGTTTACTCAGATAAATAAAGTTACTCTTCCCTTGACTCACTTGGAAAAACTAATTCCTTCCCATGCTGTTGTCTTGTGCAGTGGAGACAAAACATGTTTGGCTCCTAGCATTCCATGTCATGCTCTCCTCCTCACCATCATGCACACATGAATCATAGTCTAATATATTTCTCTAGAAATTATCAAATATTTATCGCATAATAATTGATAATATCTAGAGAAATATCTTAGGCTACAGTACTAAAATAATTCTATTTATGTTATTTTTTCTTTCTTAATTTTTTTTAAAAGGAGAAAATTTTAAAGAGCATTTATAGATGTAAACACCTGATAACACTTTCGACTTAGCCAACTGATAGAAAACTTATGGTTAACCAAATCCAACAGTAGTAATATACAGTTGTTTCAGCTGCTAAAAGATTGTTCCCTCTCCTGGGTCACCAATGTAAGTTGTCTATAAGTACATATTGGTGAAATACTTGAGGAACAGGCTTTTGGTTTTAACCAAGTCTTAGTTCTGATGTGTTCTGTTTGTTGGCTTTACATTTGGGCAAGCTTCTGGCATTTGAAAGATGAGTTGAACATTTCATTGTATGTTTTTTTTTTTTTTTTTTGGTTACATGGCAGGAGAAAACACTAAAATTTTCATTTCCAGAGTGCTGATTTTATTTACTTTGTTATTTAACCTGACTTAGCATTCATGTGCTTGTGTTTAGTCTCATCTTTAATACCATATTTGAGATACGACAGAAATATGAACTCACATTGTACTATTTTGCAAGAATATGTTATGTCAGACAAACTGTTTTCTGTCTGAGCACTGTAATAGACATGGGAATAATTCCATTGCAGCATAAATAATTGTTCAGAAGACTAAAATTCTAAGTAAAAGAAGTTTTGGAGATTGTTTTGTTACAACTTAGGTGGATATTAGAAGTATATTTTGAAATGTTGGGAACTCTTAGAGAAAATTCTGTTTGGCTTCTTCTTATCATCAAAAGTACACTCCAAATACATGTGACAGTTGTGTGATTCCTATGTGCATTTCTCTATTAGTTTCTATTTATACTTGGGTTGATGGAAGCTAAAAAACTGATTACAATACCAGCACTACCATTACAAATGTATCTACATAAGGTACCTGGGACAGCAAAGAGAAGAGCCAATCTTCCCTCTAGCTACAACACACCTAAAGTCATTACTCCAGCTGACCAAGGTCTTAAAGGGGGTATTAGTTCTATTCCCCTATGATATTCAGTGTTCTACAGGGAATCTCATTATTACATAATCCATTTCTAAATTGGAGTCAACTACATTAGCCCATCTTAGAGATACAAATAAGGGTTAGTTAACTTGTTCCTTAAACTACCTGCCAACTTTTGGTGGTTGGCTTTTTTCAGAAAGTAAAGGGTAGTACTCAGTTCATTGGGCATTGAAAAATTATTTCTATTAATCTTGCATGTTACTGATCTAAAGCACTTACCTAGCATTGCTTCTTGCCTCATCTACCAAGAAAATCCTCTAATCAACTGAGTTTTAAAGTAGTCTGAGGAAAAACTTAATATAGCCAAGAAGTCATCAAAATACCTGATTACATAATTCCAGTTGCTTCACTATCATATTTTTAATACATTGTATTATAAGCTTAATTATTTTGACTTCCCTAGTTTTCACTTGCATAGGGATATGACCATAAACATGTTTAAGATGAGTTTGGGTCTTACAGTTATAATAGCCATATATGCCCTGTCTGTCTGGTTTAAAACTGACAGACATTATCGTTGTCTTTGGCAAACTTTTAAAAGACTAACTGTATTTGAATCTGTGTCTCCATTCAAGTATTATTATGCAGTGGAAAGAGAGACAACTAGTAGATGACCTAATTATTATGAATGAAACGAAGCTCTCTGAAGACGCTTCATACATATTAGGGTTCCTAAAAACTGCTAAATCTGACTCAAATATCACAACATGATTGTAAAGAAATAGAATGTTATCAGACAAGGAGCAAAATCATATGGGGCTATTTTAGTCCTTTTAAAGTGAATTCCGTTGCTTTTTCCATCTGGCATGTCGGTCTTCTGACTGTTGGGTAAACTTGTCACTGTGAATCATTATGATCACTACACTAAAACCAAGGTAAAGAAAGCTACAAGAAAATATCATAAACGTATGAGTTCCCCTCTTCTTGCTATTTAATATTCCCACCAATGTAATTAGAAAATGCATAGATTTGTAGATTATTTAATATGCCAAAGCTTCCATGTAGGAATATGTTGTTCAGGCTAATTTGAGTCTATACGTGTCAGACATAGTCACCCACACTTAGCTCAGAACTAACTATCCCTTATTTTCTTTAAAGCACCATCATTAATTTACATCGACATATTTATTCATGAAGTCCTAGAGTTAATCCCAAGCACAATTCCTTAACAAAGTTAAAAGAACTGTGTTATTCTTAGAGATGAATTTGACCAGGAGAATCGCAACCTTCAATCAACCTTTGTGCTCTCATTATAAAACCATTAATAGATGTACAAAAAAAGATTATAAAGGAAAAGTTTTATTTAGAACAGAATTCATTAGACCAAGTTAGAATATGCATGCTAGAAAAAAAAGAAGTGGCTGAATAATATGGAGAACTAGAAAAAAAAAAATCTCTCAATGATTGGGTTAGAAAACCTAAGGTTGGGATTACTATCCCAAGAGTGCTCTCTCAGAGAAAGGACAAAAAATGAGATCAAAACTATGAAATTAAATTACTAAAAAATACATTACCACAAATATTAAAAATTATAAAAGACTTATTAGCTGATTAACAGTTTGTTATAGCTCACTGGAATATTATGAGCTCAGAAATAAATTATCTTAATATATCAATCTAAACTTTTTGGCTTTAGGTAAAACCTTTAGAATATTTTAATTTAATATTTCACTGGTTTCAATAAACTCAAAAAATGAAAAATGTCATCATATAATATAAAAGTTTATAGAATTTTATGATTTAACATAATCCAGTTTTTTCAACACTGTTTTTTGAAGATGCCTTCACATTTACCTCTCTTCTTCTCTTTGACTATAAATATTTTTTAATCACTTGAAATATATAAATCTAGGCTACTTCAATCCACTGTCATGGGCCAGAGTCACCCATACTTGATTCAGAATAAATAATGCTTTTATTCCAGAAGAATAAAAAGCTTTTGTTTGCATAACCAAATCACAATTAAATAGGAATTTAATAAAATAATTAAAGGAGGAGATTGGGTATATAAACATCATTCTTCACAAAAGAGAAAAGCAATCTTAAATCTAATATGGAAGCAGTGTAGACACATAGATGAGCAAGAAAATAACACCAGGGAATTAGCATGCCTAAGTTCAAGTTTTACTACAAACCTGTAGTAATAAAAATTAGCATTTTATTAGTCAATAGGTCAGCATGAGAAAATAAAGGACACCAAAATAAACCCATTCAACTACAACCACATTATTTTTTAATAATATATTATTAATGAAATGAGAATTTCCTGTATAAATTTTGCCCATATCTCTCACTGAATATCTCCCCTATCTACTCTTGCCTGCCTTCCCACCTAACTTGGAGGACTTTGGTTTGCCTCTCATTTTATCAAAGCCATCCTGTCCTAATTGTACATGGTGATTATTCTTCAGTGTGGGCTATAACAGGAGTATGGTTGACTTAACAGGAGTCTTCCCATACAAGAAAACTAAGTCTCACTCTTCAATAGCTATTAAACTTCAACAGTTTCTCGGCTAATGGTAGGCTTTTGTCCATACATCCTCACCTCCATGCTCAAACTTTGTTTGGCTTGAGATTGAAAAAACAGCAAAGAAGGTTGTCACAGTTTCTGTGTGATCGCAAATGCAGCTGACCTGTTGTACAAGGGCACACTCGTTCCTTTACACTATCTGCCATCACCTCAGGCTCTTACAATCTTTCTTTCCTCTTTTCTGTGAGAATCCGTGAGCCTAAGAGGAAGGGTTTCATACAAATGTCCAATTTAGGGATAAGCACTCCAAAATCTCTTGTTCTCTGAATGTTACCCAGTAGAAAGTCCGTATATCAATTTTTATCTACTGCAAGAAGCTTCTCTGATGAGGATTGATAGGTGCACTGAACTATGAGTACAGGAGCAGAGGTGGATTGCAACCCATTGAAAGAACAACATAGGCTGACCTGAGCACCCAGTTCTCCCAGAGTCTAGATGACCAAGCGAGGAGTGTACCTGGAAGGATCCATGGCAGATATATGTGGAGCACAGGATGGCCTTTCCTGACAGCAATGGAAGGGGAGGTCCTTGTTTCTGGGGGAGGTTTGACGCTGGAGCAGTGGGGTAGGAGAGTGTGGATGGGTGGGGGAGCACCCTTATACAGGCAAAGGGGAGGGAGGAGGGCAGATGTGGGATGGGTGGGTTGATGGATGGAGTAAGCAGAAAGTAGGATATCATTTGAGATGTAAACAAAATGAATGATTATTTTAAAAAGAATTATTTTAATGTTATGTCAGAATAATAGTGGTATGTCACATGTAGAACCAATAACCTATCTAGTCCAGGATTTTGGCCCCACTAAAATTGTCAGATATGCCAAATGTACATTATAGAAAAGATAGCCTGTACAAAAAATGTGATAACAAAACTAAATATTTCCTGTGTAAAAAAAAAATGAACCTGGGTACCTATCTGTCACATGTATTAAAAATAATTACAATCGTATAGATGACTATGACACAAGACATGAAAGGTTTAGAGTAAATTATGAAGAAAATTATTTAAGACACAGGCATGAACAAAGACATTCTAAACAGATTCTAGTACATGAAAGAAACTTATTAAACTGAAAACATAGCCAACAGAATAGAAGAAAATATTTAATATCTATTCATTCAGATCAATATATAAACTATACTCTAGACAATACAATTTTTTAAACCAAGCACCCAAAACTAAACCAAACAATCAGTAAAGAAGGCTAAAAAGATGTATACAAATCTGACAAATAACAAAACAAAAGTAGCCAATAAACATTTAAAAATCTTCAAAATCACTAATCATCAAAGAAAAGCACATATAAACTATAGTGAGATTCTATCTCACCCCATTCAAAATGGCAGCCACCAAGCAAACAGGTAACATCAATGCTGAGGAAGGTGTGGATTAAAATGCAGTGTTTTATATTGCTGCTAGGAAATTAAACACTTCCAGATACCATGACAATCAGAAGTTTCTCAAGCTAATATATGACAAAAGTGGGTAAAGATAAAATTTATTAACACAGTGAATTTTGATCGGCCATAAAGAAGATTGAAATTATTTCATGTGTAGTAAACAGAATACATCTCGTGGTTATTTTACTAAGTAAATTAATCAAGTCAAAGTAAAGTAAATATCATATGTTTTCTCTTCCTTGTGGGTCCTAAACATTATTGATAAGTAAAATTGTGTATTTCCAATGACAGTAGTGTACAATAAACTTTGTTATTTGTTTACATTATAAAAAGTTATTTTTCCAAACAGCATCTAATGGCTTATTTTTCTTTTTTTTTTTTTTTTTTGGTTTTTCCAGACAGGGTTTCTCTGTGTAATCTTGACTGTCCTGGAACTCACTCTATAGACCAGGCTGGCCTCGAACTCAGAAATCCACCTGCCTCTGCCTCCCAAACGTTGGGATTAAAGGTGTGCGCCACTACCGCCCGGCCTAATGGCTCCTTTTCTATTATTATTTCTATAATAATAGAAAACACGACTCACTAGGATAACCTAACCAACCAACTATACCTCATGCCAGAAAAACATGAACACTAATTACAATTATTATTACTAATTATTATGTAGCTTACTATGAGTGCGCCACTTTCTTATGAAGCATCAATAATAATATATACATTTTTCCATTTGACCATCAAAGTCTAACAGAAAAATTCTCTACTATAACATCCTGGCTGGGTTCATATTCTCATAGACACCTTAGTTTTTGAATAATTGTGAAATATTTCTCTAGAAATTCACAGTTTTTGCAATTTACTTTACTCTTTCTTTGAATACAATGTTAACTTCTGTATTATATTTTGTGTAGAATTTAAAGTACATCTAGATATAATAATGAAGTTTATTTTGAAATGCTACAATTTCATAACTATTTAGTTCAGTATGACATATAGACATAAGATAGAGAAAGAGATAGCAATATTTAAAGAGAGAGTAAGAGACAGAGACAGAGACAAAATTATTTCTGGTCTTGTGAATCAAACTCATAAACAACACCATGCATGCTCTGCATTAATAAACCTTAATTAATAAATTAATTGACAAGCCTAGCAGTGGTTCAATTATTCAGACATAAACATTATTTGTTTGAAATGAAAACAACATTGAAACAGGGAAAATGGTACAGACATTATTATGACAATGTTTCCTGACCAAAAATAAATGGTTTTAAAAAAAAATCACAGGCACAGTTCACATATCAGGAAGAAAAAGCAACATTTTTAATTCTACTCCTGCAAAATATTAGAATGCTTCTTTTTTTCATAATGGTGGGGTTTGAGAGACTTGGACAGAGAACTAGATTTAATAAGTGTTCAAATAAGCAAAAAAAGTACCCTGGTTTAAGTACATTATATAATGCCATGACAAACAAGAAGCTAATAGCCTTTAATATGAAATTCTGGCAACTTCTTGATGATTTTCTAATAAAAGTCTCATCTCCTCAAAGTAATATATAGTAGGTAGATGGACAGGCTTCGTAGTAAAGTGTATCCACTATATTTTAAATCAAATTTCAGACCTACCACTAAGCAGCTATATATACCCTTAACAAGTCCATGAACCTCTCTTTGTCTCAGTTTTCTCATTTCAAAATAAAATTAATGACAGTAGTATCATGTATTTAAAAGCTACTTTTTAAAAAAGTCCTTAAAACAATTTCTAGTATGTAAGTATATAATAACTCAATAGGTACTCATCATCATTATTGATGGCAAGATCAATGTCATATGAAAATGTGTTTTATTTATTTATTGGTTCCAATTTTTTACTGCATGTAATTTTTTCTATATGATTTTTAGGTATATAAAAATAATCAAAAGTAAAAAACAAATAAAGGCAACACAAATATTTGAAAAGAAACTACTAGCAAAAATAACCTAAAAATTGTTGAAACTTTGACAATTGTGTCACCTCTTATCTGTGTTATTGAATATGTAGAAAACAAAACAATAAGGCAATGTCCATACAAATTTACAATAAAACATCAAGAAAGCAATCAGTTTGAGGTAAAGAATACTAGTCTGTGGATTTTCTTGGATAGAAAAGTTATATAAGGAGAAATCGTAGATTATGTCCTCAACTAAAAATGCCAAGAGAGCAGAGTCTTAATCTGATACAGGTAATATACATGAACAAATGAAATGCAAGTGCAAATGAATCAGTGGCTACCACTAAAGAAAGAATGGTCCTATACCATTAACATTGCACAGTAAAAGGAAAATGATACCGTAGAAAACATGAAAGGAAAGAAAAAACACAAAAGTTAGCTTATCCAAAAGACAAACACAAAATGAGATGGAATCAGTAGATAAACAGAAACAGAGCCATGAGAAAAGTCACTCGATAGATCATTTCATGAGTCTCTTTATGGTTTTCTTCACAGCAAACTTGACATCCTTGTTCCTGAGGCTGTAAATAAGAGGATTCAGCATGGGAACCAAGAATGTATAAAACACTGAGAAAATTTTCCCCTGGCCCACAGTCTCAGCAGATGATGGCTTGACATAAGCAAGCAGCCCAGATCCATAGAAGAGGCTAACAGTGATGATGTGGGACCCACAGGTTCCCATAGCTTTAGACCAACCCTTACCTGATGACAAATGAATGATATTGAAAAGAATCATACCATAGGAGATTAAGATAATTAGGCTAGATAAAGTGATAACAGTACCCACCACAACAAAACTCACAAGTTCATTCACGTAGATGCTACTGCAGGAGAGCTGGAGGAGAGGGAAGATGTCACACATGTAGTGGTTAATGATGTTAGAATCACAAAAGCTGAGCCTGATCATACACCCTGTGTGAGCCATGGCCCCAGCAAAACCCATCAAGTAAGAACCAAACATCAACATAAAACATATCCCAGGTGACATAACAACCTTGTACATAAGTGGTTGACAGATGGCCACATAGCGATCATAGGCCATGGCTGTCAGCACATAACTCTCAGAGTTCACAAAAAAGCAGAAGAAAAACAGCTGAGTCATGCATCCTCTGAAGGAGATGGTGTTCCTCTCTAAAAAGAAACTCATCAGCATTTTGGGGGTAAAGACAAATGAATAACAAAAGTCAATGAAGGACAGATTGAAGATGAAAAAGTACATGGGGGTGTGGAGGTTTGAATTCAAGAAAATGAGACTCATTAAGCTCAAGTTGCCCATCACAGTTGCCCTGTAGTTCATCAAGAACAGAAAAAATAGTGGGAGCTGGAGCTCAGGTTGGTCTGTCAGTCCCATAAGAATAAACTCAGACACGGAAGAGTCATTTTCCAGAGTCATTTGCTTCACGTGTGGCATCTGTAAAAATAAAGTATTCGAATCAACTCTAACCAGTAATGCATCTTTCACTCTAGGTGAAAAACTTGAATTATTGGTTTCTAAGCTTGAGTTTGAAGAACACATGGCTTGACCTCAAAAGAGCATTTATTACTTCCATCAATGATGCTCAGGAAAGCTACAAAATGGTTCTCTGAATACTCTAACGTTAATTCTTGTGTAATCCCTATGTCCTTTTTTCTACTCATAATATGTGTCCAGAAAGAAAGATGTCAAATGGCCTGAAGTGACTCAGAATATAACTCCTTCCCTTTCTTTTGGTCTTTACTAATAATTAGGACTGAATTATTTTCTTCTGAAGTCCAAGATTTATGAAACTCTGAATTTCAGGTGAAACTGTCAAGGCAAACATTCAATTCTCACCTGTAGTCATCTAGAAACTTTCTTGCTTTAAGGGCACTTGGTACCTTCCTTCTCACTGTTCAAGAAAAGAAAGTGGGTAATCGCAAACAGTAGAGACAATCTCTGACTTGCTAGAAGAGGTTCATTGTAGGAAAGGGAATTTCTGTAGAATGTTCTTCTTACATATTCAAACTCTATAAAAGCAATATTACATGTGTCTCCAAAACACTAACTCATTCAAATGAAAACCTGAAGTTCAAGGATTTCGGGAATGTTATAGGTACAGAAAATATTTCTCTTATTTATGATATTCTTCCTGTGGGATTTTCCCTTTGAGGGCAAACCTTAACGAGTTTATGTTTACATCAAATGCTATAAAACTGAGGTAAGATCTTTTGAGATTCATAGTCCTATTCAGTTTGTAATTTGCCATCAGGGACTACCTCATTCCTGTTCCCAGGGCAGAGCCATAAGTGGTCCCCTTTGTGATTCTCATTATAATTCTACAAAGGAGTTTTCACAGAATTGTTCATTTACTATTTGTAGCATTTCTGGACACCACTGATTAAAGTAATAAACATCAGATCACAGGTTTCAAACTCTACTAGATAGGTAGATGATAGATAGATATATGATTTGTAGAGGAAAGATGATAGATGATAGATAGATAGATAGATGATAGATAGATAGATAATAGATAATACTGTTGGGAGCCAACTTTTAACAGAAAGCAGCTATCCATGCCTGTAAGGTGCACGTGCTAGCCACGCCTCCAAGGCTTATGTCATATCCATGTCCCTACAAGGGGCATGGCAAAAGTGTATAAATACCCCAGATTTCCCCTCAATAAAAGACTTGAGACTGGATCAGTACCTTTGTCTTGTCTCCATTCCTAGCGTCTCTTCCCCTTATCCCCATTCTCTTTCCTTCTGGACCCTGACCCAAAGACTGGAGCAAGCCACAACATTTTTTGTTAAGTCTTTTGACTCAAGCCAGGTAGAGTGGAGCCAGTTGCAACAAAATACATTAATGACAAACTCTACAGATAATTTGTTTTTATTTTCTTCTATGGAAAATGTGTTTATTTTGAAATTATTTCAATTTAGAAATAGAGAACCTCATAGGAAGGGGGAAAGAAACAAAACCACAAAGCATCCAGGCAACGTTTTACTTCATGTGCTTGTCACCCCCTGATTGATTCACTCGTCCCATGATGACAAGGGACTCAGCCACCCACAAGAATGTCACTAATAGGGTTAGGAATCAGTTTCACAGAGAAGCCAATGAATCCCATGATAGCAAATCCTATTACTGTGGTCATGGCCATCTTCTGGAATTCTTTTCTGTTTGGTTTGGTACATCTTTTAACTAGCCGAATTGAGTCCTTTACAAACTGCCGACTTGGCCAACAAACTGCATTACCTGATCCATGTTTGTGGGATGGCGGTTTGAGAAGGTAGAGACACATAGCTTAGGAGTCAGATAATTTAAAAAGAGGGAAAACAGCATTCAAGTGACATGAGATTAAATCTAGGACTTTCCTTTATTTTCACAGTATAGATGGAGAAATCAGTGATCCTTGCTTATATATAATAGTATCTGCATATACTTATAAGTGTATTTTCTGTACACTTAATAAGTACATAGAAACATTAAAAGGGATTTGCATGAAAAGAAGTGAGTTTTGGATTGGAGATAAAATGCTTGCTTAGAATACAAAAGACTGTAGGATCAGTTAATATATTTTATACATATGGAAATTGAAATGTTACTCTTTTCAACATAACTATTATGGTAAAATATATAACAAAGAAAAAGAAAAGGCAGAAAGATTTAATTCATCTCAGAATTTCATGAGATTTTGCTCTCTTTGCAGGGAAAACACAGCACTAGAAGAAGCACCATTTGACTATAGCAGTAGGGACATGCAGAAACCAAATCCTACGTAGCTTTGACCAGAATACAGAAAGCTTGAGCCAGTACCCCAAGTATATATAACCTTCAAGGCTTTCCCCTGGTAATCTACTTTTTCTTTTTTCTTCTTCTTCTTTTTTTTTAGCTTTTTTCTTTTTTTATTGGATATTATATTTACATTTCAGATTTTATCCCCTTACCCCATCCCCCACATCACCCAGTCCTCCTTCCTCCTGCTTCTATGAGGATGTGCCTCCACCTACTCCCTCCACTCCCCACTCCCACCTCCCTACCCTCAATTCCACCCACATACTTGGTGTTTAGCCTTCATGGGACCAAGTATCTCCTCTCCCACCTATGCCCGACAAGGCCATCCTCCCCTACATATACAGATGGAGTCATGGGTCCCTCCCTATGTGCTCCCAGGCTGGTGGTTTAGACCCTGGGGAGCTCTGGTTGGTTGGTATTGTTGCTCTCCTCATGGGGCCACCAACCCTTTGAGGTCCTTCAGTCTTCTCTCTGAGGTCATAGTCACCAAAACCAGTACAAACAGCTTAGAGAAGTCAGTCAAGCATATGAGCCTTTAGAGGCCATTTTACATTCATGTGATAATATGTTCTATCTATAATACTTCAGTAGACTTCTACCCACAACTAATAGGTTGTTGTATATTTAACTTTTTAAATTAACATCAATAATATTGCATTCCTTGTTAACTTAAAATGTCTGTTACTCTTATATACGAAGCAACTGGATTTTTCGTATTAATATTTATTTTATTATATTTTAACTCATTTCATTACAGGAGTTCTTTTGGGTAACTGTTATTTTTATTAGGATTTTTAAAAGGCTTTCATATCATAAAGAAGAAAGTTTATAGCATTCTTTCTGAATAGCCAATATAGTAAATGTGTAAAGTTATCTTTCCATGTAGCAGTGTGTCTTCTAATATTTATTTGAAACAGTTATCTCAGTAACAAAGCTGAGAATACTAAGTATACAGGCATATGTATAATAACTGGAATTCTCATACAGTAATATGAAAGTAAGGTTACACAACTGTTCAGAAAATATCTTCAAAATTTCAAATTAAGGCATGTATATATGTAACATCTGAGGAAACATTATAAATGCCTATATAAATAGTCTATAAACATATGCATTATTTGCTCAAAACAAATTACTAAGTCCTTAACAAAATCTTGTTTACAAATTTTCATTGAAATGACATGTGTTGCACCGTTCTGAAGGAAATACAGAAACAAAGAGTGGAGCAAAGACTGAAAGGCTGATCAGAAACTGCCCCAACTGGGTATCCATCCCATATGTAGACATCAAACCCAGATAGCATTGCTGATGACAAGAAGTGCTAACTGACAGGAGCCTGATATAGCTGTCTCCTGATAGGTTCTGCCAGAGCCTTACCAATACAAATACAGATTTTTGCAGGCAACCATTGAACTGAGCGTGGGAACACCAATGGAGGAGTTAGGGGAAGGACTAAAGGAGCTGAAGGGGTTTTTAACGCTATGGAAAGAACAATAATATCAACCAACAGGACCCCCACTTCAGACCTAGAGACTAAACCACCAATCAAAGAGTACACATGGAGGGATGCACAGCTCTAGCTGCATATGTACCAGAAGAGGGCATCAAAGGGAGGGGAGGCCCCTGGTTCTGTGAAGGTTCGATGTCCCAGTGTAGGAGAATGAAAGAGCAGTGAGGTAGGAGTGGATGGGTGGGTGGAGGAGCATCCTCATAGAAGCAGGAGAATGGAGGATGGGATAGGGGATTTGTGGAGGGTAAACCTGGAAGGGGGAAAACACATAAAATATAAATAAACAAAATAACCAATAAAAAATTTAAAAAAAAGAAATAGCATGAATTGTAATAAAAATGACGAATAAAAATATTTATAAACAAATTTTACTTATAATGTGTTCCTTTTCTGTTTGGTTTACAGTAATATAACAAAGCTTGAATAATGATGAGTATATTCAAGTATTCAAGTATAGTTCACTAAAATTTACCCTCAGGTCAATAATAGAAAGACTTTTCTAATATGTTCAACTAAATATCTTTATTTAGTGGCTTATCAAGCAAGAAGAAACATATACAATAATAATTTCAGAACAAAACAAAGGTGGTGCCATTTCCTCTCTTATTTAAAAGATTTTCTTTGAAAATTTAATATCTCCTGGTTCTTTACCTGCTTACTTATCATCCACTATTTTATAAATACCATCTAGATTGGCAGCAAAGACTATTAAAATATTTCAGATGTTATCTAAATAGCCAAATATGCTTGAGATTTACTTTTGCACACTTTCTGTACTACACAGTTGCATTAGAAAAGACAGCTCCTACAGCCAAAGTAAACCATTTTTGCATATTAACATGAACATGATGGCTTATAGAATCAAACACTGAGATGTTTGTTTGTTCGCTAGCTTCTATATAATTTTTCTCATATTTTAAAGCTAATTTGAATTTAGGAAGTAAAACATCTTTCAAATTAATTGTGTGCAGGAAGATCATTATAATAGGGGTGAATTTACAAGACCATAGGTCACAACTTTCTAAAAGTATGAATTAATATCAAAGATCAGAAGTAAAGAGCTAGTACAGCAATAATCATAAGTATGTTTTTAAAAGGCACAGGCACTGAGATTCAGTGTTTGACCGTTGTCTCCTCACGGTAGAACACAGTATTTTACAGTAAATGTAGATTGTGCTAACTGTTCATAAGATACCCCCACCGCTGAGTTCATGGTCTGTGGTAATTATTTTAAAAAACAAATTTAATTTCAGAATATCTTCATCATGGGTTTGAAGTTAGTGCAAAAGGTGGCTATTGACAGAACTAGTCTGCAGCAATCTTTTATCATTTCCTATTTAATACTACAGAAAATATATACATAAGCAAGAGTGGTTGATTTTCATAACAATAAGAATTTTAATATATACCTAAAATACCCAGAAAGATTATGCAATAACTATATATCATATAACTCTTTGTATTTTGGGGGGTTTATTTTTGTGTAAATCTGAAAAATTTGGTCTTAACCAACTTTTTATGAATGTATAAGCCTCTTTGAAATTTGCTCTTTTATTTGTAAATTCTGATGTTCATTAAGTTCCATGAGAGAGGAGGTAGAAATAAGCATTAAATTATAAAATTTGCTCTTTTTTCTTATAACATGTAAAATTTGTTGATCTCATGGTAAAGCATCCTGCCATTCATTCTGATAAACAACCTATCATTTCTAAATAAAATCTGCCACAGCAAAAACCAGTAAGAAGGCATTGCTCTAACTTTCAGGTTCAGAATTGAAATCAGTGAAGATATGGTTCATATTTTTAAAAAGAAAATTCTCAATCAATTGTTGGGCTTTGACCTCCTCTATGTATCCATGATCTATTACAAGATCAACAATTAAAGAGATTATCAAAGTATGATACATTATATCCTAGTATAGAGATCAGCATAAGGCTTAAGGATCTCTTTGAAGTGTTAATTCTCCTTCCTGCTTTTCAGCCACATACTCTGAGTAACTGTTGATATCTATTTACACATCTTAATACATTTGTACAGTCAAACTCCATTCCAATGTCAAAACCATGAAAATAAATTTTAAATGCTATCTCTAAAGGATCATGTCACGATTCAATGGTACAAGCAATTCATCCCTCATTGGTGTTGACAAGCTGGGGTTGTGTGATATAAGTGACTGGTCCTTCATAACACAGAATCATTAAAGCTGTAAAGAGTCACCCTTGCTGTCCAGTTAGCCCAGTCCTCTGCCACATCTGGACTTAGAGCATCATATCTCTCCAGCCACTGTCTTTATGATGTGAATCTTGGCCAGTGTCAGCTTTCAGGTCCCAAAGAATTCCTTGTGGCAGATCTTCTAACTGTTAGGTCATTACCACATACATGACTCCTGCAAAGGAACAGGAATCATGCTGTCTATGGGGTCACCAGGTCCTCTCTGTCTTTTAGATTTATCCTAAACAACTCTTTAGCTGTATCCATCACTTCATGATTCTCTTGCTTTTGTTTCTTCTGTTTATTTATTAGAAGCACAATGAGTTAGAAACTAGCATCCATATTATGAACTACATAAGCTAAAACAAGTCAAATACAGAGAACAGAAAAAGAATTACATTAGCACTATATTGAATAATGGTACATATTACATGGATATTCAGGTATCTTAAGATTTGTTTTGTTTGGCATGAGTTGATTGGAAGAGGACTCACAGGAATAAGTAAAAGAAATAATTAGATTTGCACAATCAAACAAAAATTCCATTTGTTCAATATTGATGTCATACACACATGAATATAAGTATATATCTAATATACACATGTGTTGTATATGTGTATGTGTGGTAATAATCAAACACAGGAGGATATATATGCACTCAATTACAGAACTAAAATGCCAGCTATTGTTTCTTTTATACAAGTAAGTAGACATTTTGCAAACACCAACCTCATTATAACAAAGGGAATAATGACTTTAGATAGCATGTATTGCTATTGTGTTGTTTCTAAAAGAAATCAGTTCTGATCAATAGTTCAAATACAATGTCAAATCCAACTGTATTTATAACAAAAAAGTACTGACAATGTTAGTGATATTTGAGAAGTCTGAATACAAAATTAGCCTAATTCAACTGCAAATATTTATAATATTGAGCATTACTCAAAAATTACATAGTGTCATTTTCTAATGATGAATTGAAAAACTAAAACAAAAAAATCTTGAAAGACAATAAATAATGCTATTAACTTTGACAACTTTACTGTTTCCAGATTTTTTTCATGTATTCAGCCTTTTATTGTAATTCACACATGTTTTTACAGACACAAAACAGGAAAGGTGTTACAAATCCTCTTTGAAAACAATACCACAAGTAAACTTATTAGAAAACATTGAACTACATGACTTCCCTTTGTTGTAGAAATACATAGATAAATAGCAGATAGAAGTCTCTTAATATACAAAGATACGCCATCCCACTGATAAAGATGAAGCTGGATCCACATTCAGGATGAGCCCCCAGATCATGAATATTTTCTTATCCTCATGTAAGAAAATCAAGAATTTTTGTGGAGCAGAGTGAATAAATGATAAAGGGAAAATCTTTCAAGACTATAAAACAAAAGCTGAATGAAAGAAAAGAAAAGAACAGAAATTGGTAAGTGATAAGAAATTTTGAAGTGAAAAGAAAGAACCAATTTGGAGACATGGATTATGTCAGGCCAAGTGAATCACTCATTGTGAGTCTCCTCAGTGTTCTTTTTAGAGCAAGCTTAACATCCTTATTCCTGAGACTGTAAATAAAGGGGTTCAACAAAGGCATTAGAAATGTACAAAATAGAGAGAAAAATTTCCCCTGATTCACGGATTCATCAGATGATGTTTTGATATGCGTAAGCAAAGCAAATCCATAGAATAGGACAACAGTCATAATGTGAGAACTGCAAGTGCTCATGGCTTTGCACAAACCTTTACCTGACGACAACTGAGTGATATTAAAAAGAATCAAAGCATAGGAGGTTAAGATGAGAAAGCTAGATGCAAGGACTACTGTGCTGACAACAATAGAACTCACAAGCTCATTAGCATAGGTACTACTGCAGGAGAGCTGGAGAAGGGGGAAGATGTCACACATGTAGTGGTTAATGATATTCGAACCACAGAAGCTGAGCCTGACCATACACCCTGTATGGACAATTGCACAAACAAGCCCCATCAAGTAGGAACCAAACATCATCAGAGAACATATCATAGGAGACATAATGACCATGTACATAAGTGGCTGACAGATGGCCACATAACGATCATAGGCCATGGCTGTCAGCAAATAACACTCAGAACTGCCGAAAAAGCCCATGAAAAACAGCTGTGTCATGCATCCTGTAAAAGAAATTACGTTCTTCTCTAAGACAAAACTCATTAGTGTTCTGGGAGTAAAGACAAAGGAATAACATAAATCGATAAAAGACAGATTAAAGAGAAAAAAGTACATAGGTGTCTGAAGGTTTGAATTCCAGCAAATGAGACCCATTAAACTCAAGTTTCCCATCATAGTGGTTATATAGTTCACCAGGAACAGGAAAAACAGGGGCATCTGGAGTTCAGGTTGGTCTGTCAGTCCAGTGAGAATGAACTCAGTCACAGAAGAGTCATTCCCTATAGCCATTTGTATCATCAGTAGATCTGTAGAAACAGCGGTGAAGGGTCACATTAACAAGGACTCTGTCACTGACTTAAAAAGAACAGTTCAGAAAGGACAGGTAGAGCTGTTTGTTACAAGTTTATGCTTGTCTAAAGCCACTAGACAATGTATTCAGAGAACATACTTACCATTCCTGAGAAATCCCTGTTTCTTCTTTCTTGTCAATGACTAGCATCACTTGTGAAAAAATACTGACAGAATTCCTGAAATATTTAAACATTTTCTCCATTTTCTTTAATCTTCATTAGGAATTAGGCATAAAAAGAAATAAGCAGCCCCTGTCTCTTGAACCAATGTCTTTTATAAAGCTTTGCGTTTGTTTGAAGGGATTCTATGAAGGTAAAGACGATTAATGAGATGCTCACGTCCGATGCCCTAAAATGTCACTGCTGTTGAATCACACAATTTCTCTCACTCCAGTGTTCTACAGGTTCTAAGTTTCTTATGATGACGTACAAACCAATTGTACAAACCAAGCAGAACTTTGAGTCTAAAAAGATAGAATGTTTACATCCACAATACATGACGTAAACAGTTGGTACAACTTATCAGTACAATTCTGGGTCTGGCCCCCTACAGTATCTATGTCTAGTGTATGACATAATTTCAGTTTGAGAATTTCTTTAAAAGGTTCTCTTTTCTTGCACAAAAAAATAATATTCTTATTTGTGCATCCAATTTATCATTTCACTCAAATGAGACTCTTATTACTTAGCATTCTGGGAAAATATAAGTAGTTCTCTCTTGAGTCCTCCTCAGCTGAGTAAGTCCCTTAACAGTAAAACTAAAAGAACCTCTGTTTATGTCATGTATTGTGGATGTAAACATTCTCTTTTTAGACTCAAAGTTCTGCTTGGTTTATAATTTCCCAACAGGAATACCTAATTCCCTGAGCAGAATATTGATTGTTCCCTTCAGAATTGTGCTCATTATGCCCTACACAGCTCTGCAAGAGAAAAATCCAAGGTCATATTCAACTGATATTTCCAGTAATTTTCTACAAACCCATACAATTGCATCAGTCACTAGGAGTTCATAGATAGACACACTACAAAAGACTTTTTGGCTTATTTGTAATAGAATTTGGAAACAGCCCAGATGTCCCTCAACAGAGGAATGGAATCAGAAAACTTAGTACATATACACAATGGAGTATTATGCAGCCATTAAAAGCACTGGCTTCATGAAATTCACTGGTGAATGGATGGAACTAGAAAATATCATTCTGAGTGAGGTAACCCAGACACAAAAGAACACACATAGTGTGTACTCACTAATAAGTGGATAGTAAATCAAAAGCTCACAATGCATATGATACCACCTATAGACCACATGGAGCATAGGAGGAAGGAAGATCATGGAGTGGATGCTTCAGTCCTGTACTGAGGGGGGTAACAGGACGATTGTGGGAGATAGGTGGAGAGGAGGTCAAGGAAGGGAGAAAGGAGGAGGAGAAGGAGGAAATAAGGGTGGTAGTATCAGAATATGGAGGAGACTTGAGAGAGGTACAGAGGGTCAGGAAATTGAATAAAAATAGATAGCAGGGGGGATGAGGAACTGGGGATAGCCACTGGAGGTTCCCAGACACCAGAGAAATGTGAGACTCCTAGGACTCAATGGGATTGGCTTTAGCTGTAATGTGCAGAGAATAGGAAGCTAGAAAATGTGGAGACCATCTCCAGTAGATAAGTTCAGCCCCTGGTCCATCTATGTCAAAGGTTTTTGAACCCAGAAATGTTTCAGCCCAAAGGAAGAACAGAGAAAAAGTGGAAAGGACACTGAAGGAAGGGTCAACTAGGGAACATCCCCACCTGAGGATACATCTTGTCTGCAGACACCAACCCCAACACTGCTGCTGTGGTCTAGAGGCACTTGTGAACAGAAACAATGTGTGACAGTTCCTAGGGAGGTCTGGCCAGCAACTGACCAAAGCAGAAGCAGATGCTTGGAGCCAACCATCAGGCTGAACTTCAGGGAACCTGGTGGGGGAGCTGGCAGAAGGACTGGAGGAGCAACCCCACTGTAAAAACAGCATAGGCGGCCTGACCACCCAGTTCTCCCAGAGACTAGACTACCAACCAAGAAGTGTACCTAAAAAGATCTTTGACTCCAGATACATATGTAACAAAGAATGTTCTTGCCTGACAGTAACAGGAGGAAAGGCCATTGCCCATTGCCCATTGTCCATTGGTCCCAAAAAGTTTGATGCTCCAAAGTAGGAGATGCTGGAGCAGTGTGGTGGGAGAGTGTGGGTGAGTAGAAGAACACTCTCATACATGTGAAAGGGAGAAGGGAGGACAAATGTGGGATGGGGGAGTTGGTGGAAGGGGTAACTGGGATATCATTTGAGAAGTAAATGAATGGAATGATTGTTCTCCTGAGGTATCACCTGAAGCTGCTAAATACGCCTTGCTACTAACTTAAGATTGCAGAAATTCATCATCAATGTTGGGTTCTGTCTCTTCCACAACTTCTCTGCTTAGTTTACAGATGGCTGTGTTTTGGCTGTGTTGCCACCTGGTCCTTCCTGTTTTTGTTTCCATTCTTGGATGATACATGTTCCTATTTTCAAAATAACCTACTACTACTTGCCACTCTACTCTAGCAAGCCCTGAATACCCTAAACACAACCTCAAAATTCCCCTTTTTATATAAATAAAAGACTTTTTCTCTATATAATAATAAGCAACATATAGTAGGAACAATTATGAAGTAGTTGTGAAAATTATTAGTTATGAGTTATATTTATAAACTCCTGTCTTTTTATACTTGGCAATTTAGGAGAAAGTGTTTTATTAGCTATCCTATTTTGGTGAGTCCAGAATTTTATATTTAAATCAATTCCTATCCTAATTTCTATCCAAATTTGTTTATTAACTTTAAAATATCTTCTTAGACCTAAAACAGCTTCCTGAATTCTGAACAACTTAAGCTTGTGACACTCTATCTGGTCTTCAATACTACCAAAAACCTGAGAAGGAATAAATATTACCTGGGTATGCAGGAAGTGCGTGTATGCAGCTTCCAAAAATCATAGAAATAGCAAAGGTAGTTTACTGCCTGGAGAGTTTCCAATAATTTCTATAATGTGGAGCATTTATCTTCACCCTTCTGGACCAGAATATCTGACAGACCTTTTATGAATCAGGAATTATTAAGGACTTGCTTACCCTGTCTTGGCACAACTTGTCAATAGATATCTCTACATCTCTTTATCCTTTCTGGACAGCATTCTGCAGGCAGGCCAGCGATTGCATCCGCAAGGTTCAGGGTTCCAAAGGCTAGGAATCTGGCTGCAGGTGCAGGAAGGTCCAGGCGACATGTGGAGTCTGGTTTTCCAAAGCTTTTATTGTTCATGGCATGGTGGTGAATGGGGTGTAGATGGTGCGAGCTCCCCCCCCCCAAAAAGCCAGGGGAGCCTGACTTTTATAGGGAGAGGGAAGAGGGGAGGGAATAACTTAATTAGCTATACCCACGGCCTATAGATAACTCATTAATATTTTAATCTCTGGAGGTGAAGACCTCTACCTGTGCTAAGTGATTGATGGTGCAAGTTAAATGGCCAAGGCCCGACATACATTGATATAAAATTTTAAATTAATTTTGTTACTCTTGGATAGGCATTGTGCCTATGCAACTCATTTACTAATACAAGGCTTATACTCAGTACTTCTAGAATAAGTAATGCAAATTAAAGGTTGGATAATACACTCGTAGTAATATTAGATACTGATTTAATTACATTAAAATGTTTTCAGAATTATTCAAATAGTAAATATCTAAGAGTAATAAATGTTTAACAGTTCAGTTAGATGATAAATGACAGATAGATAGATAGATAGATAGATAGATAGATAGATGATAGATAGATAGATGATAAATAGTCTTCAAAAACATCAGAGATCTGCAAGAATATGGCATTTAAAATCATTTCATTAGTAATAAATCCTTTGACTGTCACAGATATCTGCTACTGAGAGTAGCCCCATCCCTCTTCAAAGACAATATTGAGCATTGTTTCTTCCAATTGAAGTTGTTTCAATTGTGGCAACTAGGTAAGAAATACCCTAATTTTATTTATAGACAAAATACTATCCAATAAAGAACAAACAGATGTGGAGTGGCCAACTGCTATCCTCTGACAAGACAGTGTAAGATAATCCTCAATAATTCCTGCTTCACTTAAGGTCTGTCAGACAGGTGCTCTAACATAGTCAGCTGTCTCTATAAATTGTATAAGTTTTGGAAGCTATGTATTTGTGCTTCCTATATATTCAAGTAATATTTAACTCCTTCTCAGATCTCTGACAAAGTTATAGTCTCATAATTAAACTTAAGTTGTTTAGCATTAAAGAAGATGTTCTAGATTTGAAACGATGGTTTTCAGATGGTTTTGTAAGTTAAAAATCAGCCGGGCTGTGGTGGCACACGCCTTTAACCCCGGCACTTGGGAGGCAGAGACAGGTGGATTTCTGAGTTCGAGCACTGATCCCTTCTGATCTGAGTAGATCTTGGTCCCTAGTTCTTCCTGTCTGTGCCTGAGCACTGAGCAGATTTTGGGCCCCAGCTCTTACCCCAGTAGTAACACCCATGCCACACAGTTCTGATACAACCAAGATAATAGGAAAGACAGGCTCCAATTAGACACAGGGCAGGCAGAACTAAGGAGATTCAGATAGCAAACGGCAAACACGAGTACATAAGCATCAGCAACCTAGGGTGTTTGACATCATTAGAACCTAGTTCTCCCACACAAGAAAATCCTGAATTCCACATATTACTATGAAAGCAGGATTCAGATTTAAAATCACTTCTAATGATGATGATAGAGGACTTTAAGAAGGACATAAATAACACTCTCAAAGAATTTGAGAAGAATACAGGTAAACAGGTAGAAGCCCTTAAAGAGGAAACACAAAAATCCCTTCAAGAATTACAAGAGAACACAACCAAACAGGTGAAGGAATTGAACAAAACCATCCAGGATATAAAAATGGAAGTAGAAACAATAAAGAAATCACAAAGGGAAACTACCCTGGAGATAGAAAACCTAGGAAAGAAATCAGGAGTCATAGACACAAGCATCACCAACAGAATAAGAGATAGAAGAGAGAATCTCAGGTGCAAAAGATACCATAGAAAATATTGACACAACTGTCAGAGAAAATGCAAAATGCAAAAAGTTCTTAATACAAAACATCCAGGAAATCCAGGACACAATGAGGAGACCAAACCTAAGAATAATAGGTATAGACGAGAGTGAAAATTTAAATTTCCAACTTAAAGGGCCAATAAATATCTTCAACAAAATTATAGAAAAAAACTTCCCTAATTTAAAGAATGAGATGCCCATAAACATACAAGAAGCCTATAGAACACCAAATAGCCTAGACCAGAAAAGAAATACCTTCCATCACATAATAATCAAAACACCAAGTGCACAAAACAAAGAAAGAATATTAAATGCAGTAAGGGAAAAAGGCCAAGTAACATATAAAGGCAGACCTATCAGCATTACACCAAACTTCTCACCAGATACTATAAAAGCTAGAAGATGCTGGACAGATGTCATACAGACCCTAAGAGATCACAATGCCAGCCCAGGCTACTATACCCAGCAAAACTCTCAATTACCATAGATAGAGAAACCAAGATATTCCATGACAAAACCAAATTTACACAATCTCTTTCCACAAACCTAGCATTACAAAGGATAATAGCATGAAAGCTCCAATACAAGGAGGGAAATTATACCCTAGAAAGAGCAAGAAAGTAACCCTCTTACAACAAATCTAAAAGAAGATAGCCACACGAAGATAATTTCACCTCTAATAACAAAAATAACAGGAAGCAACAATCACTGGGATAGGGGTTTTCTAGGGAGGGGAAATGGGAAAGTAGGATGGCATCTGAAATGTAATTAAAATATCCAATAAAGAAAAAAACAAGAAAAAAAAACAAGAAAAAAAAGAAAAGAAAATTCCTTAACCTAAAGAAAGAGATACCTATAGAGGTACAAGAAGCATACAGAACACCAAACAGATTAGAACACAAATGAACATCTTCCTGATGAATAATAAGCAAAACACTAAATATACACAACAAAGACAGAATTTTAAAAGCAGCAAAGTAAAAAGACCAAGGAACATATAAAGATATAAGCAGACCTATCAGAATTAATCCTGATTTCTCATCAGATACTCTAAAAGACTGAAAGGCCTGGGAAGAGGTCTTACAGACCCTAAGAAACCAAAAATGTCATCCTAGACTACTATACTCAGCAAAACTTTCAATTACCATACACATAGAAACTAAGATATTCCATAACAAAACCAAATTCAAACAACACCTTTCCATTAACACAGACCTACAGATGATGCTCAACAGAAAATTTCAACCCAAAGGGGGCTAGCTGTACTTAAGAAAACAAAAGAAATAAATAACTTCATTCCATTAAAAGCAATAGAAAAGAAACACACACATACACACACACACACACACACACACACACAGTCAACCACCACCATCAAAATAACAGGCAATAACAATCATTGGTCATTAATATCTTTCATCATCATTGGACTCAATTTCCCCACTTGAAGGCTAACAGAATGGATACTTAAACCAAATCTATCATTATGCTAAATATGAGAAACACATCTCACCAACAAATATAGTCACTATCTCAGTATAGAGGACTGGAAAAAACATGTTCCAAGGAAATGGACTCATGATACAGGCTGAAGTATGTATTCTAATATTTAATAAAATAAACTCATCAAAAGAAAACTCCTTCAAGAGGACATCTTAATTCTGAACATCTATGCCCCAAATGCAAGGGCAACCACATTTATAAACTAAACATTACTAAAGCTAAAATTGCATTTTGAATCCACACATTAATAGGTGGAGACCTCAGCAGTCCACTCCCACCATCGTACAGGCCACTGAGACAGAAACTAAACAGAAAAATAACAAAACTAACAGAAGTTGTGATTCAAATGTACCTAACAAATGCCTATAAAACATTTCACCAAAACACAGCAGAATATAATTTCTTCTTAGTACTTCATAGAACCTTCTCCAAAACTGACCATATAATCAGACACAAAGCAAACCTCAACAGATACAAGAAGATTGAAATAACCTCATACATCATATCAGGTCACAATGAATTAAAGCTGGTCTTCAACAACAACAGAAACAACAAAAAATCTACATATTCATGGAAATCTAACAACTGTATTCAATGATCACTGGGTCAGGTAATAATTAAAGAAATAAATTAAAGACTTTCTAGAATTCAGTGAAAATGAGGGCACAACATACCCAAACAAAATGAAAGCAGTGCTAAGACGAAAATTCATAACAGTGCTCTCATTTAAAAAATGGAGAGCTCTCAACCTAATGGATTAAAAGTACATCTGAAGGAGAGAGAGAAAGGGAGAGAGAAAGAGAGAGAGAGAGAGAGAGAGAGAGAGAGAGAGAGAGAAAGAGAAAGAGAGAGAAAAGCAAGTACACTCAGGAGGAATAATCAGATTGATTTTAAGGGCTGAAATTAATTAATTTGAAACAAAGAGAACAAGAGAAAGAATCAATGAAACTGAGACCTGGTTCTTTGAGAAAATCAACAGGATAAACTCTGAGCCCAGTTAACTAAAAGGTAGAGAAATAGTACCCAAATTAACAAAATCAGAAATAAGATAGGAGACATAACAAGAGACACTGAGAAAATTCAAAGAATCATTAGGTCTTATTTCAAAATCCTGTACTTAACAAAGTTGAAAAATCTAAATAAAATAGTTGATTTTCTAAACAGATACCAGTTACCAAATATAAATCAAAATCAGGTAATTTATTTACATAGTCTTACAATCCCTAAGTAATTAATAGAAGCAGTCATTAAAAGTCTCTCAACCATAAAAGAGGGGGACAAGCAGGACCAGATGATTTTAGAGTAGAATTCTACCAGAATGTCACAGAAGAGCTATGCTAATATTCCTCAAACTCTTCCACAAAATAGAAACAGAAAGAACTCTGTCAAAAAGGATTCTATGAGGCCACAGTCACTCTGATATCTAAACTACACAAAGACTCAACAGAGACAGAGAATTTCACACCAATTTCCATTATAAAGATTAATGCAAAAATACTCAATAAAATATTTGCAAACCAAATCCAAGAATACATCAAAGACATCGTCCACCTTGATCAAGTAGGCTTCATGTCAGGGTTGCAGGGGTGGTTCAATATACAAAAATCCATCAACATAATCCAGCATATAAACAAACTGAAAGAGAAAAAAATGATTATTTTACTAGATGCTGAAAAGGTATTTGCCAAAATCCAACACTTCTCCGTGATAAAAGTCTTGGAGAGAACAAGGACACCTAAACACAATAAAGGCAACATACAGCAAACCAATAGCCAACATCAAATAAATAAAAAAACTTAAGGCATTTCCACTAAAATCAGGGATAAGACAAGACTGTCATCCACTCTTTCTACCTCTCTTCAATATAATACTTGAAGTTTTAACTAGAGCAATAAGACAGCTAAGGGAAACCGAGGAGATACAAACAAGAAAGGAATAAATCAAAGTATTGCTTTTCCCAGATGATGTGACAGTATACATAAGTGACCCCCAAAATTCTACCACAGAACTCCTTCAGCTGATAAACACCTCCAGCAAAGTGGCAGGATACAAAATAGCCTGCTTCTACACTGGTGATAAACGAGCTAAGAAAGAAGTTAGAGAAACAGTATCATTTATAATGGCCACAAGTAGCATAAAATACCAGGGTGTGACTCTAACCACACAAGTGAAAGACCTGTATGACAAGAACATCAAGTCTCTGAAGAATGAAATTGAAGATGGAAAGATCTCTCTGCTTATGGATTCATAGGATTAGCATAGTGAAAATGAACATTTTACCAAAACAATTAAGGATTCAATTCAATTCTCATCAAAATTCCAAAACAATTTTTCACAGATCTTGAAAGAATAATTCTCAAATTCATATGAAAAAACAAATAACCCAGGACAGCTAAAACTATCCTGAACAATAAAAATACTTCTGGAGGTATCACTATCACTGACTTAAGCTATACTCCAGAGCAATAGTAATAAAAACTGCATGGTGTTAGTATAGAAAATGACAGGTGGATCAACAGAATCAAATGCAAGACACAGGAAATAAACCCAAACACCTATGGTCACTTGATTTTTAACAAAGAAGCCAAAACCTTACAATGGAAAAAAGAAAGCAACTTCAACAAATGGTGCTGGTGTAACTGGATGTCTGCATGTAAAAAGATTCAAATAGATTCATATTTACCACCCTGCACAAAATTCAAGTCTACATGGATCAAAGACTTCAACATAAAAGCAAACACACTTAATCTAATAGAACCAAAAGTGAGTAATAGCCTTGAACTTGTCAGTACAGGAGACATCTTCCAATACTGAGCACCAATGGCTCATTCAGGCACTAAGGTCAAGAATTAATAGATGGGACCTCATAAAACTAAAGAAGCTTCTATAAATCAAAGGATACCATCAGAACAAAGCAACAGCCTACAGATTGGAAAAGTATTTTCACTAACTATGTCTGACAGAGAGCTAATATCTAAAATATACAAAGAACTTAAGACGTTAGACACCAACAACCCAATTGACCCAATTTAAAAATGGGGTACAGAGCTAAACAAAGACTTCTCAACAGAGAAATCGCAAATGGCTGAGAAGCACCCAAAGAAATGCTCAACATCCTTAGTCATCATGGAAATGAAAATCAAAATGACTGAGATTCCATCTTACACTGTCAGGTGTGACATGGTTATGCATGACAGTTTCAGCTGCTGGAGCACTGTCAACCTGAATAGTGTATCTCTGGCATTCTAGTAAACAGATTGTGTTGCTCTTTCTTGTATGCTTGTCTGTTGTGCCTTTTTTTTATATATCATATTTACCCGCAAATACAACTCTGGTAAAACTTTTAGGGAAAGCGAGTGAGGGCATTACCAGAGAAGGAAATGGCTTTTATGTTTATAGGAACAAACTTCTCGACCCTAGCTATTCAAGCAGTCAACCCAGGCATAACAGGACAAGGGGTTGTGGATGTGGAGGTTGACTGCCTTAATTGTTCTCTAGGAAATCTTAGCCAACCGAAGATGATGGAGTTGTACCAGCAGATATTTGAAGCAGGAAATTTTATTTGAGAAAACTGAAGTTTCAGTAGTTAAGAAAATTGAAGACACCTCCCCACAAAAAAAAAAAAAAAAAAAAAAAAAAAAAAAAAAAAAAAAAAAAAAAAGGAACACTGGGCTTGGGTCATTAAGATCAGAGATTTCCATAGAAAATACAAGGGACAAGAGAGAAGGATATGGAGGGGGGTTCCCACCCTCTCAGAGGAGAAGGAGAGGGGAATATCAGGGGAAGGGACTTAGCAAGGGAGGAACTGGGAAGAGGAGCAGCATTTGAGATTTAAACAGATTAATAATAATAATAATAATAATAATAATAAAATAATAATAACAGACATCATGAATTTCATGGTCAGATGGATGGAACTAGAAAATATCATCCTGAGTGAGGTAACACAGACCTAAAGAACATGCATGATATGTACTCGTTTATAAGTAGATATTAGCCATAAACTGCAGGATAACTAGGCTATAATCAACAGACCCAGAGAAGTCAAATAACAAGGAGGACCCAAGAGATGATGGTTGAATCTTTCTTAGAATAGGAAACAAAATAGATACCAGAGGTCGATGAAAGGAGGGAACTGGGTGCCGAAGGGAATTCAGAAGAGAATGGAGTGGGGGTGGGGGAGATCATATGTAGAAAAGCAGGAGGGAGAGAAGGGAGATTGGGGAGGGGGGAAGACTATCTCAAGGACATGCCAGAGACCTGCGATGGGGAGAAGCCTCAGATAGTCTATCAGGTTGACTCTAGCTAAAATTCCTAGCAGTGGGAGATAGGGCTCCTAAACTAGCCACTTCCTGTAGCCAGGCATGACTCCCAGTGGATGGATAAGGATAACAATTCACCCACAAAACCTTCAACCCCAAATATTTTCTCACTACAAGATCTTCAGGGACACAGATAGAGCAGAGATTGAAGGAATGGCCAACCAGTGACTATCCCAACTTGAGACCCATCCCATGGACAAAAATCAATCCCTGACACTGTTAATAATACTCTCTTATGCTTGCAGACAGGAACCTAGCATAACTGTCCTCTGAGAGATTCCAGCCAGAAGCCAAGGGAAATAGATGCAGAGTCTCACACTCAAACAGTAGATGGAGCTCAGGGAGTCTTATGGAAGAGTTCTGAGAAAGATTGAAGGACCTGAAGAGGACAGGAACTCCACAGGAAGACCAAACAGCCAGCTAACCTGGACTTTTGGGGGGTCCCAGAGACTGAATTACCAACCAGAGTAAGCATCTGGACCTAGGCCCCCTGCACATATGTAGCAAATGAGCAGCTTGGTCTTCATGTGGTTGTTCCAGTAACTGGGGCAGAGGGCTCTCCCTGAGTCTGTTGTCTGCCAGCCCATGGATCCTGTGCCCCTAAATGGAAAGCCTTGTCTGGCCTCAGTAGAAGTTATGCATAATCTGATAACACTTTGATGTGTGGGAGACTGTGTGTGTGGGGGAGGAGATCTTCTGTAAGGGGGTACTGGGAGTAGAGAAAAGGTTGATAATCGGTTGTAAAGTGAATAAATAAATTTAGTTTTAAAAACCTCATAACTCACATAAGCTTTCATATCCTCAGACCCCTACAACCTGTACTTCTTCAGAGCTTTTTCTTTACCTCTTTCTTTTTTCAATCCAATCCTTTATTGTGAGACACAGGGTTGGATTACTGAAAGCAGTCGCAACGTCTTCTAAATAAAGAATGCAAAGAACTCACATCGAAACCTGGTTTGGGGAGTTTCATTCTTTTACCAGGATATGGGATTGCTGGAGAAAACCAAGGTCTAATTTTTACAGATGATATGGGTTGATCTGACAGCAGCTACTGAGAGGATAAAGCTATTTAGCCATCAACACTATCACTGATGCGAGGAGGATAAATGTGAAAGGAGATATAAACCAAATGGTTTCTGTATCAATTAAGATGACAGGTATTTACCAGCACTCCAGAGGATTACCCAGGTTCTTCCTTGGCAATTTCTGTAATCTCTATGGAGGCAAAATAGTGTCAGTCTTCAGTGATCACACAGGACAACATTAACTCTTTGACTGCCATACAGGGCAGCAATAGCCTTCTACTGCCACACACAAAAGATCCCAGAGACTTTCCTGTGTGTTAGTAACTTGAAAGATTGTCTTATTGGTGAGGCAAACAGGGGCAGTTAATTCTCCAGGGTCTTGGTTTTCCACCTGGCTGTTAGTGAGGCATGGGGCAGTTTTGCCCATTTGTTTACATTCCTTCTAGGTTCCACCCCACAGTTACCTGGCAACAGCCAGGTGTGCCTGACTCACTGTAAAAGAGCCTGTTTGCCCCATCCTCGTCCTCTTGCTTTTTTTTGACTCCCTCTCTTCCATCTCTGTCCCTTTGCTTTGGCTTCCCATTCCTCTACCCCACTCTCTCCATGTGTTCATGGCCAGCCTGGACTCCTCTACTCTCCCTACCTCCGCCCCTCCCCCCCCACTGCTGCTACTGCTACTGCTCCTGCTACTGCTACTGCTACTGCTACTGCTACTGCTACTGCTACTGCTACTGCTACTGCTACTGCTACTGCTACTGCTACTGCTACTACCCCTTCAACTCCCCTCCCCATGCCCTAAATAAACTCTATTCTATACTATACTGTCATGTGGCTGGTACCTCAAGGGAAAGGGATGCCTCAGCATGGGCCCACAAAGACACTCCCTTCCCCCACACAATACTGTGCCTCCACCAAACATATACCTGGCCTCTTTTTTCTTTTTTATAAAACATGCCACCAGTACGTAATGTTAGCAAAATTCAAACAGAAGCCTCTTTGGAGGAAACTGAAGGGCTTCCATCCATAGCTGACATTTTTGTCTATCACAGAAAGCCTTTATTAGTAAACAGTTGTATACACCATATTTGGCAGATCGCTGAGGAGCTTAAAGGGTCATCTATTAATTTTGCCTGATTTTAAACAAACTTTGTTTTCAGTAGCTTGCTTTAGGTTAAACCTTGAAAACATATAAAGAAGTCTAAATAGACCCTGCCCCTGTAAAATGAATTGCATTTGTATTTAGCATAATCATAAGCCAAGTTTTGATCACATGAAAGAATTTGATTATTTATAAGTTGAATAACTATTAACTTACATGTCTTTTCTTTAACAGTCGACATGTTGGTAGATTAGGATTTCAGAGTCTTATTTCTGTCAGTTTTGAGCCTTAAAAATCACAATTATTGAGTTGAAGCCCTTTTAGTACCAAAACAAAAAATTCAAATCATAAACGCAGCCCGTAGAGAGACCGAGAATCTCATATTTTTGTTTTTTGTATTGCATCATTACAGAATATAAAAGTTCTTTGTATGACTCAGTTTATATCAACACCTAAAGTTTAACAAAGTCAGCAAAGACAAAGAGGCCAGGCATAAACTCTTAAGTCAACTTCTGTTAGCCTGAATACACCATAGTTAAAGAGAGACATTCTACAGGCCTTTTGACAAACTGCTTTGGTCATTGTCCCGCTGCATCATAAGACAGGGATATAACAGTTTTTGGTGCTCATAGATATGGCCTTAATTCTTTAGTTTCTCAAATTCTTCTCCACATTTCTAATTTCTCTAATTAGAAATTTTCTAATAATTAGGATACCCCATTGTATCCTAGGTCATTCACCTGTTTCTCAAACCTCTGCTATAATTTATCTGGAATGATGCAGTTCTCTGCCATCCTAGTCTATCTTAGCCAGAGCCTACCTCATGACATTAAACTTCTGGTGGTCTTTTCTAAGCCATATTTTCTTCTTCTTTTTTTAACCTTTTACTAATTTTTTGTGAGTTTCATTCCAGTTCCTCTCATCTCCCCATCCCCTCATATCTGTCTTCTGTGCCTGTAACCTCCCTCCCAAAAGAAACGAAAAAACAAACAAATGAACTAAACAAAAGAAAACAAAGCATAGAAAACACCTTGTTCTGGAAGCTGTACTCTGTTGCAACATATCCCACAACGTTCGTTGCCAGAAGTCTGGCTTCTGTGACATCATCAATATTGGATCCTCACGGGGAATCCTCCCAGTTATCCTGTTGCTGCCCTCTGTCATGGAAATCTTTCATCTCCTTCATCACTGGATCAGCAAGCCTTTCACGTGTTCCAACACTTCAAAGATAATGGAGATTTAGGGGTGGGTCAACCCAAATCCCGGATCTGAGCTACTCAGCTGCCTACCTCTCTCTTCATCAGCACCACCAGGAAGAGCTCTCCAGCCCTGCTCCTGGTAACCCTCCCAATGCTGCCGCCCCCGCAGGAGGCAAAGCCAGTTTTTCTACTCTGATACACTTGGGAATAGCTCCCCAGCACAGAGGTTTCTGGAGCCAGCTCCGTTGGTTGTACTACCCGGTACAGGCACAGGCACACTCTCCCAAGAGCTGTGGCTGATGAAGGCTAAGCCAGCCCTCCTGCTCTCACACCCTTGGGATTGACTCACTTGTGCCTTCCCTATCAGGGCAAGCTCCACTCAGGGGCAGGGTCTACACTCCCAAGTGCTATACACCCTGGTGAAAGGCAGGGATAGCTCTTCTATGATTTCCAAGCCAGCTCTCCCAGATGCCTCCAGTAGCAAGAGGCAAATATATAGAGGGGCCATCCCCGCATACCCAAGCCAACCTCACTAAATATGAGTGGCAGGGGTGGCAAACCCAGACACCCACCACTAGGGCCAGCTAATACTTTTAATTTAAAGACTCAACAAAGGATGTCAGTCCCTGCTAGTGACTATCAGACTGACATTTAAAACAAACAAACGGCTCGAAGAAAGCACCCCAAAATCAAGAGATGATCTGAGCTGATTTCTTTCATGAGACAGCTTCTTTCATTTTCTTTCCTACTTGGTTTTTCTTCTATCAGTATTTTTTGTCTTGACCAATTTTAAATTCATTCTTTAGGTATAGTCCTCTGTGTCCTGAGCAGGGGGTTTCTATCGCCTCGTATACATCTGGCCATAGCTCTCTATTTAAAGTGAAAAATAGAAGTAGTAAAATTACTAAAAGAATCTCTGCATTTAATAAACCAGTGAAGTTCTCAGACTCCGTGAATCTGAAGATGTTCAAGGAGAAACATTTTGGTTTTATCCATGACACTATTCAGAGATAAATCTAAAACCCAGAAGACCAGTTAATTACTCTTTTTAAATAGAGTAAAAAATTGCCGAACATAGCAAACAAAACCTCAATTATATTGTCAGGTTTTAAGGATAAAACTATTGAAGACTTTTATTTACATCTTTGATTATCCTAGCCTCTTTAATGTTGTTTCCCAGATGTTACTGGTTGCTCTGCTATTATAGTAAAAGCATTGCAAAGGTAAAGAGACAAAATTGCCTATATTGCCCCAGCTGTAAAGCTTTTCGTTTTTATTTTTAATCCTTGTGAATAAATGCTTATAGGTGCAGTTTATTGAACATGAATTCATTTGATATCCTATCTTCAGTAAACTCTTTTTTTATTTTGTCCTCATCTGTTTATTTTTATTTCATTTTTTCTTATTATTTCCAGGACAAGATTTACCATGCAAAGAAAAACATCTTAATCCAAAATATCTTACAGACTTGTTATTGGCTCCTTAATTGGTGTATAGCACATAGTCACCTTAATCAAGATGGTAGTGAAGTTACATAGCTCTTACTTAAAAACATTTATTTAAAAAAAGAAAAGTTGAATCAAAGTTATACATATATATATATATATACAACATATATATAGTAGTAATTATATATATATAGTAGTAATTATATTTATATATACTACAATATATATATTTGTGTGTATATATATATATATATATATATATTTGTATATATATTTATGATGTAGTTATTATTTAATATCAGCCTCCAGTCAATTCAAATGTCTAGGCTGCTGCAGCTCTGCCTAGCTCAACCATGTGGCCAGACGCCACCCAGGTGCTGAAGCTAGAATCAGCCAGCCAGAAAATACCAGCCCTGCCACCCACGAGATACCAGCATGGGAGATGGCTCTACCAATCTTCCACACTGTCTCTGCAAGACTGGGCGTTGCCCAGACCATCCCACCATCCATGAGGACCCAGTAAAAAAATGAGACTCTAATGCTTAAAGATCAAAGACTTTATATATTTGGCAATGCTCAATAACAATATGCCCATACAGAGAGAGTTGTTTCCCAGTTAGCTAACCTAAGTAAAAGTTGTTACCCATGACTGCTCTCCATACCTGCATGGCTCTTCCTCCTACATCTCTGCTCTCCCCTATCTCCTCCTCCTCCTTCTCCTCTTCCTCTCTTATTCCTCCTCTTCCTCTCTTTATTCCTCCACCTTAGCTCCTCCTACATATATATATGTATACATATATATACAACTTTGTAATATATATAATATATTTATATATATATATATATATATATATATATATATATATATATATTACATTGTAGTAAATTCGGGTTACCTATGTATAGATTTTCAATTATCAACCCTTTTTTAAAGTTTAAGTAAAATTAGGTTTTGTTAGAGGTTTTACACATTTTCAGCCATACCCAATGAACTTACAAATCTTGAAGCAGAGAAAGTTTACACTATAGCCTTACAAAGTTGATGCTTCAGCATAAGTTTTGGAGAGTTACATGAAACCAAAACTGTGAGGAGTAGTAATAATTCCCACTGGAAATAATCTACCTTATAGCTGTACTGAAGCACACCATGTCTTCTCCTGTGCTGTTTTATTTTTCTCTCTTTGTCACAAAGTCAAGTGGCCCATCTGACAAAGGACATAGTTTTGGAGGAAACTTTTAAATAAGCCTGTTTGGGACTGGCTGGGGGGTGGAGGAAGCTATGTCCAAATTCCAGAGCCAGCTTTTCAATAATGTACAACATAAAACAACATTTTTTTTATATTACCCATACCTATAATACAAATGAATACCTACAACACTGAATCCAGTGACCAGAGGCAGGAATCAGAGATAGGAGAGAAAAGGGAATGCTCAGAGATAAGAGACTCTGGATGAGGCAGCTACAGTAGTGAACATCTGACAGGAGCAGAAAGTAGAGAGAGCAGGAAACTCTGAGAGAGGACGTCACCGAAGTTCTGTTCCCCATGTCTGCCTGTAACTGGAAAAGATCAATAAGGACATAGAAACATATGCAAGAGACAGAGACAACTAAAACAAATTCAACAGACAGGACACAGTTCATCCACATTTTATGAATGGAAGACACATTTTATGAATTTTGACACATTGTTTTAATTTTCTCAAGAACAATAAGCAACATACCAAGCAATCCATTCAACACTCTAACAAGTTTGTGGGCACACCGTAAAATACATGTCTATTAAATAGAGGCTGAAAACGAGAGCACCGTAGAAAAACAAACATTTGGTGGCCACATTCATTTATATATACAGCAGCCAAGTTCCATCTCAGCTTTACCATGGGTCCCTCAAGTGTGGGTCTCCCAATTTCTCAGCTCCCATGCCAGGAGCCCTCAGGGAGCCAAACAATGGGAGTTAGCTTTGTCCAGGCTGAACCTCTGATTTGAAAATTAACTCTGGATCCAGCTTTTCTTCAACTGAACCAAATTCGTGCTTCAGGCAGTGTTCTTAACTACACCTCTAGCTCTTTTCCACATGCTCAGCATGGAGAACCTGCCAGTCTTTTCCCCCAAGCACTGAGCCTCTCTGATTTACGTCTCAGGCCCCAAGGTGGGAGTATGAAGGGACTCAACACAGGTCAGAAAAATTGGCAGCTCCAGCAAATGCCCAGATCTCATTGGGACCTCAAAATATTATAATCCTGGGTGTGCACCAATCTGACAAAAAATATGTTTTAGCAAAGGGCTTTTATTCAGATACTAGTTGGCCTGGGCTATACATGGGATTCTAGATTTCCAGGGTGTAACACTAAGCCACGCAAGACAGAGGTTTATAATGACAGTGTATGACATACAGTTACATCCCATTTATGTGCAGACATACATCCCCAAATCAGGAGGTTACATTCGGGATGTACACACATGTATCTTTGCCTAAGTGCAGCCATGTCTATATGCAATCACAGCTTTTAGCAAACAGTAGGTTTCCTGGTTGTCTTGAGCAAGCAAGATTTGTTTACAGAAGCAGAGGCAGTGGTTCACATTTTGACCATTACAGTGATAAACAAAAATTTCCTGAGAAATGTACAAGAATGGTTTTCAACATTCTTTAAATTTCCATCTGTCCTGGGGTATTTCAGGATAGAGGCAATTTTGTTTCATAGATCTCTTAATCACAGTCAGTTAAATTTAAAACACAGTTAGCCATCACGTAGTAAACTTACTTAGTCACACTATCTCCAGTGAAGACATCGCAGGTCCATATATTCATATACCTGCCTTCAAGTCAAAGAGGAGAAATCCTGCTATAGGTTCCCATATCTTGAATGATCTAAATTACTGTTTCAGGGCACTGGAATCACAGTAGCCTCTCACCTCCTATTAATCAAACTGCCTTATGACTATGAGAAAAGACCAAATTCAAAGGACATTTCCCCTTCTTCAGTCTTTTAAGAAACTAAAACCTTTAAAATGATTTTTTTTTACAAATCATCCCAGAGGTTTGCTAACTGATCTTGTGAGACATTGCTCTAAGACTACTGAAACCAACATTTAGTGTCGCCGCTACATAAATCTTGTAAATATACCTCTTTGAAGTTGTAATTAAGATGTAGCCCTGTGGTAGAACACTTGCCAACCAGGAGAGAGAGTCAGAATACAATCCCCTCAAACACAGTCTACAAATAACAAAATAATAAAATAGATACATTTAACAAAAAGCCTTTATTTTTTCCATTTCTGAGTGTAATATTGACTACCATTTTATGTGTAAATCCTCATGATTTAAAAGGCTGCAGGAAACTGGGCTGGTACATGGTAACTCAAATGTGTTTGCTTTGTTTTCGGTACTGAAAAAGATACCTATGCTTCTAGAAAATTACAGACAAATTATTCTGTCTACCCTAAAAGGATGGTAGGTTAATCACGAGTCGCTTTCTTTACATCTGACATTTTCACGATACTTAATTTAATTTACAGCAGTGTTAATAATTTTGGTTCTACACTATTCTCAGCTAAGTGCTTTAAAATACGTATGTTTAGTTTCTGTCATTTAAAAAACTGTGAAGCTAATCTAGTTGTCAGGAATGTCAGCAACTGAAAGTTTTATTTGGGGCAGCGACAGTACCACTAAGGGTAAGAAATGAATATGGACATTCAGATCCCCACCATGAGAGAAGTGGGTGAATTTCTTCTCTGGTTATGAGGAGACATACTCCACCCTGAAGCAAATATCTTACAAAGGATTCCTCAGCATCTGTCCTCTTGGAATAAAGAAAACTGAAGACCCACCTTTTAAAGGGTTTTCTTCTTTCCACTATTGACCAAAGAAAGGTATGATTTCTCAGTGGTTTGTTAGAGTGTTATCTGTCTCCAGAATGGGGGAAGATAACCACTATTGCAGGAATTCTCAATGAAGTTTATATTACTTGAATTAAAATAAAAATGTGGGTCAAATACAGGGTCTTAGAAATGTCAACAAATATTCTGACAATGATCTACTTCTCCAGTCTGCTCCCTAGTTGTAAATGTTATATATCTTAAGGTTTACATCCATTAAAAACACAGGTTCTACTTAGGTAAAGCTTTTCTTCAAAGTTTTTCTCAGTGCAATGTGAACATCCTTATTCCTTATACTATAGATGAAAGGGTTTAACATTGGGCCCACAATGGTATAAAAAATGGTTGATAATTTATCTTCATCCTCAGATGCACTAGAAGGCTTAAGATACATGAAGGCTGCAGCTCCAAAGAAAAGAGAAACAGTTATCACATGGGAGCCACAGGTACTGAAGGCTTTTGACCTACCTTCAGCAGAATGGATGCTGAGGATGCTGGAAAGGATCAAGGTATAAGAAACAATGAGAGTCAGGCTGGGCACTGTTACATTAAAACCTACCACAAGGTAAACCACCAGCTCATTGATGGAAGTACTTGTGCAGGAGAGTTTAAGGAGAGGGGGTATATCACACATGTAATGATTGATGATGTTGCCATCACAGAAGGTGAGTCTCAGCATGCAAACTATGTGGGCTATGGCACCCACAAGCCCCATCACATAGACCCCCACTGTCATCAAGAAGCAGACCTGATGGGACATGGTGACCTGATAAAGCAGAGGCTTACAGATGGCAGCATATCTGTCATAGGCCATTGCTGTCAAAATGTAACATTCATCAATAACAAAGAAGCAGAAGAAAAAGAGCTGAGTCATGCACTCGGCATGAGAGATGATATTCTGCTTCACAAAACCCACCAGCATTCTGGGAGTTATGACCGTGGAATAGCAGAGATCTGTGAAGGAAAGGTTGAAGAGAAAGTAGTACATGGGGGTGTGCAGGTGAGGATTCAACACAATCAGAACAATCAAGCCCAGGTTCCCTATCACAGAGACCACATAGATTCCCAAGAAGAGAAAGAAGAGAGGCAGCTGGACTTCTGGCTCTTGTGTCAGGCCCAGCAGGATAAATTCTTTCACTGAAGAGACATTTCCTAAAGCCATTTTTCCCTGGGTCATATCTGCAAGAACAGTAAAAATATAGCATTAAAATGAAATCCCAACCATCTTCAATCTACCACACTAAAGACTAAGAACCAGAATAGGATGATAAATTGAAGCTCACACTTCTCTGTGCCTTTCCCTGCCCCTACATTTTATGGGAGTTAAGTCACAGAAATAACTATAAATTTATTGAAGGCATGTATTTGGGAACAATATTCAGAGAACCAGAGATCATTATTATCTTTGTAAGATCTTGGTTTTACTTCTACCTTAACAACCCACTTTCTATTTCAGGCTCAGTGGTAATCTCAGAACAGAAGAGGAAAGGCACATCAAAGGCTCACTGGGTTGCTCAGTTGGGGGAAAGAAAATCATGCATCCAATTCTATACTTACCTTTGTATATGAGACCTCACAAGTGACATTACAGAAGCTTCTATCCTTTCAGAAAAGGGTGCATACAAAAGACGCAGATAAGCTGTAAAGGTGTATAGCTCAGAAAAAAAAATAATTTCTGTTATTAAGTTTGGCTTTTTGGTGGTGAGGGACATTAATTTTGGACTGGGAATCCAAAGCCCTCATTCCTTCAGGTTCTGAGAAGCCATGTTTCTGGATCTTGATTTCTGGTGGTAGCTTTTCTACAATGCCTTCTTTATCACAGAGGATGGTAAATCGCACCTACTCATGTCACAAGAGCCACCTGGTAATGACCCAAGGGGGTTTTATGAGTTTGTAATCTTAAAGGCCTGAGTAAAAATTGAAAATGATGTTTCCCAGATATTTACCCCAGAGATCAAACTTTGTAGCTATAGTACTTACAAAGTAGTCAATAGTAAGACATTGTTTTATTGGAAGTATACAGTATTGGTTTGCTTGGTTGTTACTGTTTGAAATTTTTATACACACAGACAATATGTTTTGATCAAATTCACCCTTGATTCTTTCTCATACAATTCCCTCTCCATTGTCCTGCCACTATTCCCTCTCAACTTTATCTGTTATTTTCCCTTACTTCTATTTGCCCACTGAGTCCACTCAGCAGGGATAATGTGTATAAATGTAGGGCCATTTCCTGAGTGTGAATAGCCTTTCAAGAAGTTCATCCTTGAAGAAAGACTATGCTTATTTCTGATTTAATTGTTTGTTGGGTTTATTAGTGGGTTGGTTGGTGGGTTGGTTGGTTGGTTGGTTGGATGGTTGGTTCATTTGTTGGTTGGTTTTTAAAACACAGTCTCCGTATCTAGCTCATGCTGATTTGGAACTCACTATGTGGTTCAGAAAGGCCTTGATCTTGTCATATCCATGCCTAAGAAGCCTATGTGCAGGATTACAGTATATGTCATCATAACTGGCAGTATTTTTATTCATGTATGTGTTTGTTTGTTTCTTTTTGTTGTTTTCTTTTTGTTTTTTTTTTTCTCTATAGGCTCTTAAGAACATAAAGTAGCTAGGCCTGGTGATACATGCCTACAATACTAGCAAGTATTAAACACTGAGTTCAAGAGACCTACCTGTGCTCCAGAGAGGGATTAGAGTCAGCGTGCCTTGAGAATTCGTCTCAAATATAAAAGTTTACAAAGGGGAGATGGCTATATATAGTGCAATGACAAAGCGATTCATAGCATAGAAGTCCTGTATTTATGTGTTTAACTGGTGGCGCACAAAGGTTAAAAATTGTATTCTTACCACTGTGTCACTTGCTTAATTCTACCATGAAAATTCATTAAATTCTACGACAGACTGGATGCCCTAAACAAGTAGAGATGATTTTCTTGTAGCTCTGGAGGCTAAAAGTCCATCATCAAGTGGGGGTTTTATTTCTTCTAAGAATTCTCTCTTTGGTTTACAGGTGCCTGTGCATTTGCTGTGTTCTAATCTGCTCCTTCCTATGTGTATCTTTATTCCTGATCAACATCTATCTCCATCTTTTTTTTTATAATAAGGACACTAGTCATATTGGTTTAGGGCCCATCCTAACGTTGCAAATTTACTTATCTGAGTATTAAATAATTAGTATCTTTAAGAGCCTAGTACTGTGACTGCCATTTCACTGTCCTGGAGAATGGGACAACTATAAAAACGCTTGCAGGAACACGCCTGCGTTGTAACCACTCGTCTGCAAGAAAGTGAAGACAATGTAGAACTTCACTGAGACAGCAATATCGTGATTAGTAAGACTCGCTGTGTTTCATATCATAGACAAAAAGAAGCTGTCAACTTAATACATGAAATTACATACTGCTTAGAATTTTATTAAAAGGATCAAATCATATGTACATATACACTCCTATTTTATAGGTGGTTCAATAATTTATTCTGTCATCAGAAGTAAGCCTTTAAATATATACACTAGCTTTGGCTTGAGTCTCAGACATAATGACCTAGCTTGAATTATTTCTGGCTACCTTGATTTCTTGGATATCATGGCTTTGCTGTAAATGAACAAACAAATAAATGATGATACAAATACATGAGTACTGGTGCTTGTCTCACGTGAGAATATACTACATCTAATCCCAATAGTATAAAAAATATATTTCCTTAACTATTTTTTAAATATTGTTTTATTTCTTTATATGCTGATTCATGTATTATATGTGACAAATTATATTTGGATTCTATATTGTACTTTGGATTTATCTTACAACTTTAACAATATATTTGGATCTTATATGAATATGTATGGACCTTAAATGGCCCTGAGTTAACTCCAAGTATGCATTAACACAAATTCTCCCCTAAATCAATTGCAGTGACTCTAACACCAGTAACTATAGTCATGTGCTTACGCAGATAATAGTAATTGCAGTTACATTGGAACTTCCAGCAGTTCATCATCAACACAGAGGTTGCAAAGCATGGAGTCGTGGTGCATGCATATAATCTCAGTGCTCAAGAGACAAAATTAAGAGGATCTTAACTTCATAGGCCCCATGGCCTACACAACAGAATCTTTCTCAAGGCAAAGTAAGACATAAATAAGCAGTGAAAGGCTATTGTGTATCAAGGAAATATTGAGCAAGAGAAGATATGTGAAAAGGAACATGTTGATTTACCTGTAATATGACAGTATGTAATATTTTAAATGTGTATCATTTATTTACTGTGTACCTCAGTCTTTACTTAATTGTAGCACAACAGTTTTATTATTAGCTGTCCAGAATCTAAGACTGGAAAGCACAAAGTGTCAAAACCTGCAGAAACCAGATTCAAACCCAGACCCATTCCACTGGAGTTTCAATTTGACACAACTAAATGAGAGCATGAAGAGCTGGGATCAAGGGACACCCAGCTAACACCTAATGCTGCTTCAGCTTACACTGAGCAGGCGTTGACCCACTTTCTCCTATGTTTATCATTAGACAGGAAGACAAGAAGCATCATCCTGTTCGCTGAACATGAAAACTTTTTCTTTAAGACTTGTGTTAAGAGTTGTACTACAAATTGCTCGTGGAACCTAGGTCAGTTATAAATGAGCATGAATTGAGCTTCAGAAGAGAGAAGAAGAAAGAAAAGGCTTTCTCCTGTTTGTTTGATATCACTAAGATTTTTACTGTGTTAAATTACATCCCTTATTTTCACTTGCAATGCCTCAGTTCAACCCCATATTATTATTCTTCACACTCACGTGCACGTCCTTTGGCTTAGCCTTCTCCCATACTATTTACTTATTTCCTCAAACCATTCCTCTTCCTCATCAAGATTATTATAGCCTCTAAAATTCTGCTAGGCTTGTCCTTCTGCCTACATCTTCTGCAGGCAAGCCTGCATTCAGTCAAATCATCTGCCACCTCCTCAGAAAGTCTCTCCTAACAGCCAGCACAAAAACATACTACAGTTTTCCTCCGTGCAGTTACATTCTTCCAAGACATTGTGTATTATTCTTTCCATACAAATTCACAGAAACAAACATTTTTTTATCACATTACTAGTCTGTACCCTTCTGAGATCACAAGTATCATCAGCCTCCTGCTAAACTACATTTTTAATGTTTGACCAAACTCTAGATATCTTGATGTCTAAACTAAGAAAGGCCCTCAGTTTTTATTTGCTTTTTTAATAAACTCCATCATTGTATATAGAAACTTTATGGCATAATGAAAAGAAAATTATAAAAGGGAAAGTACCAAGTGCTAATAAATGGTGGTAATATAATTTATTTGAGGGAAAAAATGAGGTACCTTTAACAATAACTAGTAAACTTGCTTAGTCAAATTCTTTGCAATGAAGACATGGAAGGCCCTTATATTCACATGCCCACCTCAAGTCCATAAAGGGAAAACCTAATATAGGTTACCTGTACCCTGAATGACCTAAACTGTTGTTCACAGCAGATTCGTCAACTCCTCTTTACCAAACTTATCTTAGACTATAGAGAAAAGACAAGAGTGGATAGGCATTTTCCCTGCAGCCTTCATCTTTTAGAGAAACAAATGACCCTTTCAAAATGAAGTCTATGAATATTCCCAGAGGGTTATTGACTGAATGAATCAGATTATTTGTCTCTTAGACTACTGAAATCTGTATCTCTGTGGCATTGCAACATAAGATTTCTAGGTGTACTCTAATCGAAGATACTACCACTGTGCTTATGATATAGCTCAATGAAAGAATCTTAGCATTAAAAATCCTAAATATGAATAAACACCACACACACACACACGCACCAGCAAAGATATATTTAAAAGGCACATTTTCAAAAATCCCATGATTTTAACCATTTTTGAGTTTTCTACTTAAATTCTTGTAATTTCTAAGACTACAGTGTACTGATAGATTGCTGCAAACAATGTATGTGTTAAATTTTTAATACTGAAAACAGATAGTATAAGATTTTAGAAAATTGCAGAATAACCTATTCTCTCTTCACTTAAAGGATAGCGGGTCAATCATCCTTCACTGTCTTCACTTCTGAATATTTCGGTTTTTTTTACTTTGTAGCTGACATTATTTTAATTGAACATAGGTTTGAGTAAAATAATAAGATGAAGACGATGCCAGGATAGTCATTAGTAACTGTTGGCACTCAGAAGCCACATTTCACTTCTCAGTCCTAAAACTCCTACAGAGCGAAATATCTTATTATTAGTTTTATAATTATTATTTTTCTGTCAAAATTACTGACATTTCCAATGCATTTAAGTAGCAATAGGTAGGAATAACTCTCATCACTATTAGGGTTGAAAATCATTTATAAATTATCACCAGAATAAAGCTGAAAGAAATGAATTCCATAAGTATACATAAAATGACAGGGACTAGAAAAGTTAAAATATTATTAAATCTAGACCTTGCTCACAGAACTTGGTGAGAAACTACATGAATATGCTCAATATATTGACTAATTATTGATATGCTTGAGAGACAAAACAAAATTAAACATGAAAACCTAAACATTTTCAGTAAAACTCTCATAACATTGTAAGTATTTTTGTCAATATTTCCCAAGAATGTTGTACATTATTTGAATTTTTTTTCTTTTTGGAAAGAACTAGGACATGTATGATTAATTACATAAAACTTGAATTGCCAATTACGTATAACAATAAACCAAAATCTCTTATGTGACATTTTTTTTAGGGATACATTGGCAAACATATAATTTACCCCAAATGGGACGCAAAGGATAGACCAAAGAAATGATTCTAAGTCTATCCTGTGAATCAATAGGACTACTGAAGTCATTTCTGGAGCATTGGTGAATTTTTCTTCATAATTTACTGAATTTTACATAATAGTAAATAATTTTGATTTCATAATATTCTTACCGTATTTATTTGGATTTGAAATTATTTTACTTATTTTTACCATTGAAGCTAAACAAACGTCCTGCTACTGAGTTATTCCCTCAGTCTTCTCCATAATTGTAAATCTGACATGCCATATGATTTTTCCTCTCATAGCAAATACTAATTCTTCTTAGGTAAACATACTTTTCTTCAAGGTTTTTCTCAGTGCAATGTGAACATCCTTATTCCTTAAGCTGTAGATGAAAGGATTTAACATTGGGCTCACAATGGTATAAAAGATGGTAGATATTTTATCATCATCCACAGATGCACTAGGAGGCTTAAGATACATGAAGGCTGAAGCTCCATAGAAAAGAGAAACAGCTATCACATGGGAGCCACAGGTACTGAATGCTTTTGACCTGCCTTCAGCAGAATGGATGCTGAGGATGTTGGAAATAATCAAAGTGTAAGAAATAAAAACAGTCAGACTGGGTATTATTACATTGACACCCACAACAGTGAAAACCACCATTTCATTGCTGGAGATGCTTGTGCAGGAGAGCTTCTGGAGAGGGGGTATATCGCACATGTAGTGATTGATGATGTTGCCATCACAGAAGGTAAGGCTCAGCATACTACCAGTATGGGCCATGGCACCCACAAGCCCCATCACATATACTCCCGTCATCATCAAGTGGCAGACCTGATGGGACATGGTGACATGGTAAAGCAGGGGCTTACAGATGGCAGCATATCTGTCATAGGCCATTGCTGTCAAAATGTAGCATTCATCAATAACAAAGAAGCAGAAGAAAAAGAGCTGAGTCATGCACTCAGCATGAGAGATGATATTCTGTGTCACAAAACCCACCAGCATTCTGGGAGTTATGACAGAGGAGTAGCAGAAATCAATGAAGGAAAGGTTGAAGAGAAAGTAGTACATGGGGGTGTGCAGGTGAGGATTCAACACAATCAGAACAATCAAGCCCAGGTTCCCCACCATGGAGACCACATAGATTCCCAAGAAGAGGAAGAAGAGAGGCAGCTGGAGCTCTGGCTGCTGTGTCAAGCCCAGCAGGATAAATTCTTTCACTGAAGAGTCATTGCTGAAGGCCATTCTTCCCAAGATCACATCTAAGTGAGAATAGTAAAAGTAGTAGCATTAGAATAAAATCCTATCCCTCTTCCACCAATTTCTTTAAAATAAAACTAAGAACCAACATGGAAGGATAAAAGTAATCCCATCCTTATCAGTACCGGTTTTCAATATCTAAGAGGCCTATGGTATAAAACAAAACAAATATATGACAGGCCATTTCCTTGGGAATATTATTTATGGCACCAATGATCATTCTCGCTTCTGTAGCATCTCTATTCTACTTCTACCTTGACAATTCCTCCCAAGTGACAATCCCAAAAGAAGGACAGATACATCAGAGACTCAAAGGCTCACTCAAATGTACTTTAAGGGGAAAGATAAAACAAACAAGCAAGTGTGCCTTCAAAACTTACCTTTGTACATGGGGACCTCAAAAGTGAATTTACTATCCTTTATTCTCTACTCTTATACCGACAAGTACTCACGTCATTAGAGAACTCTAAAGATATATAGCTCAGAAAAAACAAGAAACAAAAAACATCTCAATGTTGTAACTACATTTGTCTTTCTGATAATGGGAAAAATTAATTTTGGACTGGTGAAGTCAGACCTCTTATTTCTCAAGATTAAGAAAAGCCATGATTCTATATTATCATATTTTTGTGGTGACTTTTCCAAGAATGTCTTCTCTAGTCCAGAGGTTGGTAAATAGCATCTACTGATATCTCAAGAGCCTGCTGATTGGGACCCAAGAGAGTTTTCTGAGTTTATAATCTCAGGGACCTGATTAAAAATTGGAAAGCTTCTGTTTCCCAGTTATTTTTCCCCAGAGATCAGACTTTGTTGCTATGGATCTTACAGATTAGCTCAATACTGATGACATTGCCATATTAGAGTTTATATATATAATTTTGTTTGATTTTTCTTGTTTGAATTTTATAAATATGCACAATGTGCTTTGATTCATTTGCCCAATTGCTTCTCCTACAATCCCTCCCACATCCTCCTTTTGTTATCCCTTTATCTTTTCTTTTTTTCTCTCTTTTTTTTTTACCCACTGAGTCCACTCAGAACTGCCACTATGTATATAACTGTAGTGGTACCTATGGAAATTTAAGTGCCCTCTGAGGGGCCAGCCAAATTTTTTGAAATCAAACTCTTTTTCTCTCAGTAACCATCAATTGTTAATAGTTTCTTGGCCAGAGGTGGAACTTTATGTACATAGGTTTTGTACATACTATGGAGATGACTGTGGGTTCATTTGATCAGGAAAACTCTGAGACCCAAAAATATTGTTTTAGAGTATTTATCTACCACCTTGGTCTCTTACAATCTTTTGATTCCTATTTCCCTTATGATCTCTGTAACTTGGGTGAAGGGATGGAGAGCCTATTTAGGATTGAACACTCCCAGATTCTTAATCACTACCCAGTTCCCAATTATGGATGTTTGTGCTAATCACTATCTCCTACCAAAAGAAGCATCTCTGATGAAGGAGGGAGATGTACTAATCCACAGGTATAATGCATAATGAAAATTTACTAATAGTTTAGTCAGTTTAATACTATATCCACAGCTAAGAAACACTCTTAAGTACTTTTCCAGGGCCTGCGACCTATCTAATCTCAGGTAGTTGGCTACAAGAACTGTGTTAATTTCTGCCTATGGAGCAAGCCTGAAATACAAACAGAAAGTGGTTGCTTACTCCAACAACACTTGTACCAATATTGCATAAGAGCGTGTATCCTGCCTTCTCAGCCATTATTGTAGCTTTCAGAATTCACAGCTATGTAAAATTAATTATTACTATTCACCTGTGATAACATGCCTAGACATTAAGCACTATAAAAGCTAGACGATAGAAATAAAGCTTCTAGGCAGATAAAAGATTTACTTCTCCACCTTATGACTTGAATATATGGTATCTTCACCAATAATATCTCAACATCAAGTTATGGATACAATCACAAACAATGACAATAGTCTGAAAAATTAGGGGGAGGGGGCTATGGAACACAACTGGCAAACAACCAAAAAAGGTACCCAAAAGCTCTGAATTTTGCTTTTATTAGATAATATGTAGTAGGAGAAACACTGTCTCACAATTATAGGGTAATCTTACTTAAACTTGTTTTATACAGAACTATATTTTGGAAAGCTTATACAGCAGTACACTTACTGAGAAATTACACATAATTTCTCAAATATCCTTAATGTTAGTTATTCTCTCTTCAAACTCCATTCTTCATTCTGCCCTTCTACCCCCTGTCCTACCCAATTCTTCCTGCTTTGTTATTTTCCAGTCTTTCTTGATATCACCAGTGCTCTGGATTTACATACATTTTAATTCTGCTAATGTAGGCGCTCTCCAAATCGAAGAGCAAAAAAGCAAGTCACATATGTGTGGATTCTCCATACTTCATTTCACTAGGTGAAATCTTATATGCTTGCTTAGAATGTTTAATCGGGATGAGATAAAAATCTAAACAGTCCCATAAACCCCAAAGAAATAGAAGTAGTCATTAAAATTCCCCAAACAAAAAAAATCTCAGGACCAGATTATTTTAGTATAGAATTCTAACAGACCTTCAAAGAAGACCTAATACCAATACTTCTCAATCTATTCCACAAATTGAAAGCAGAAAGAATGCTACCTAATTCATTTATAAAGCCACAATTATGCTGATACCTAAACCACACAAAGACCCAATAAAGAAAGAGAACTTCAGACCAATTTCCCTTCTGAATACTGATGCAAAAATACTCAATAAAATACTCACAAACAGAATTCAAGACCACAACAAATGATCATTCACCATGATTAAGTAGGCTTCATCTCAGGGTTGCAAGGAAGATTCAACTTAAGGAAATTCACCAAAGTAATCTATTATATAAAAAACTCAAAGGGGGAAAAAACACATGTTCATCTCATTAGATACTGAAAAACCTTTGACAAAACATAACACCCCTTCATGTTAAAAGTTTTGAAAAGATCAGGAATGCAAGACACATACCTAAACATAATAAAAGCAATATAAAGTAAACTCACAGTCAACATCAAATTAAATGGAAAGACACTTGAAGCAATCCCACTAAAATCAGGAATAAGACAAGGCTGCTCACTCTCTATTTATTCAATATATTATTTGATGTTCTGGCTAGAGAAATTAGACAACAAAAGAAATTCAAAGGGATACAAATTGGAAAGGAAGAAGTCAAGACATCACTATTTGCAGATGATATGATAGTATATGTATACTATCATAAGATGATATTATATTATATTATGATAGTATACCTATGTATACTATCATAAGATGATATGATAATATACATAAGTAACCTCAAAAATTCTACCAGAGAACTCTTACAGCTGATAAACAACTTCAGCAAAGTGGCTGTATATAAAATTAACTCAAACAAATTTGTGGCTTTCCTCTACACAAAGGATACATGGACTGAGAAAAAAATTAGGGAAACAACACCCTTCACAATAGTCACAAATAATATAAAATATCTTGGTATGACTCTAACCAAGCAAAAGAAAAATCCATATGAGAAGAATTCCTTTCTTCTCTGAAGAGAGAAATTGGAGAAAATCTCAGAAGATGGAAAGATCTCCCACACTCAAGGATCAGCAGGATTAACATAGTAAAACTGCCATCTTACTGAAAGCAATACAGATTCAATGCAGTTCCCATCAAAACTCCAACTCAATTCTTTACAGAGATAACAAGAATAGTTCTCAAGCTGGTCAATGGTGGCACATGCCTTTCATCCCAGCACTTGGGAGGCAGAGGCAGACAGATTTCTGAGTTTGAGGCCAGCCTGGTCTACAGAGTGAGTTCCAAGACAGCCAGGGCTGTACAGAGAAACTCTGTCTCCAAAAACAAAAACAAAAGAAAAAAACAAAAAACAAAACAACAAAACAACAACAAAAAAAACAAGAACAATTCTCAACTTCATCTGGAATAACAAAAACAAAAAACAAACAAACAAAAAAATAGGACAGCAAAAACAATTCTCAACAAAAGAATTTCTGGAGGAATCACCATCCCCGACCTCAAGGTCTACAAAAGGGAACTAGTGATTAGAAAAAAGCAAATAAGCCAACAAACAAAAAAGTCATGGTATTGTATTGATGCAGAAACAGAGAGATCAATGGAATAGATTCAATGACCTAGAAATCAACCCACACACCTATGGTCACTTGGTCTTTTCAAAGAAGTCAAAATCATCCAGTGGGAGAAAAAAAAAAAAAACAGTATTTTCAACAAATGGTGCTGGATCAACTGGCAGTGAGCATGTAGAAGAATACAAATTGATTCATTTTTCTTTTCTTATACAAAACTCAAGCCCAAGTGGGTCAAGGACCTCCAGATAGAATCTAAATCTAAATCCACTGAGTTTAAAGAATAGAAAGTAAAAAGGGGCCTTAAACACATGAGCACATGGAAAAATTTTCTGAACAGAATAACAATGACTCAGGCTCAAAGATCATCAATGGACAAATGGGACCTCATAACATTGAAAAGCTTCTGTAAGGCAAAGGAAACTGTCAAGAGTACAAAATGGCAACCAACAGTTGAGAAAATCAACTGTTTAACAACCCTATGTCTGATAGAGGGCTAATATCCAAAATATACAAAGAACTCAAGAAGTTAGACTCCAGAGAACCAAACAACCCTATTTAAAAATGGGGTACAGAACTAAACAAAGAATTCTCAACTGAGGAATCTCGAATGGTGGAGAAGTACCTAAAGAAATGTTCAACATCCTTACTCATCAGGGAAATGCAAATTATAATGACCCTGAGATTTCACCTCATACCAGTCAAAATGGCTAAGATCAAAAAATCAGGTGACATCAGATGCTATGGAGGATGTAGAGAAAGAATAATATTTCTCCGTTGCTGGTAGGATTGGAATCAGGTACAACCACTTTGGAAAATCTGGTAGTTCTTCAGAAAATTGGAAATAGTTCTACTGAAGACCCAGCTACACCACTACTGGGCATATACCCAAAAGATGCTCCAACATATAACAAGGACACATGCTCCACTATGTTCATAGCAGCCTTATTTATAATAGCCAGAAGTTAAAACCATCCCAAATGTCCCTCAACAGAAGAATGGATACAGAAAAGGTAGTACATTTACACAATGGAGTACTACTCAGCTATTAAAAATGATGACTTCATGAATTTTGCAGGCAAATGGGTAGGACTAGAAAATATTATCCTGAGTGAGGTAACCCACACCCAAAAGGACACACATGATATGTACTCACTGATAAGTGGATATTACTCCCAAACCTCAGAATACCCATGTTATAACTCACAGATCTTGTGAAGATTAATGGTAAGGAAGACCAAAGTGTGGATGCTTCAATATTACTTAGAATGGGGAACAAAATAATCTCATGGGAGGAAAGGGAGGGAGGGACATAAGTGTAAAGAGGTGGGGAGGAAAGGGGAGAAGGACCAGGTATAGGCAGAGACAGGAGAGAAATCCAGAAGGCCAGTAGAATGAATAAACTACCAGTGGAGGGTGGGGAATGGAAGAAAGCACTAGAAAGCCCCAGATGTTGGGGAAGTGAAAGTTTCCTAGGACCCAAAGGGATGACATTAGCCAAAATACCCAACAGACGGAAGAGAGAACCTGAAGAGACCACCACCAGTAGGTAGGCATGGCTCCCAACTGAGAGATAGGGCCACCCACCCATCTCAAAAACTTTAACCCAGACCCTGTCTACAGGAAACACAGGGACAAAAAATGGAGGAAGGACTGAAGGAAAAGCCTTCTAGAGACTGCTCCACCTTGGGATCCATCCCATCTGCAGACACCAAACTCCAACACTATTACTGATGCCAAGAAGTGTTCCAAGTTAGGAGCCTAGTATAGCTGTCCTCAGAGAGGCTCCACCAGCATCTGACTAAGACAAATCCGACACTCACAGCCAACCATTGGACTGAACTCAGGGACCTCAATGGAATATTTAGGGGAAGGATTCAAGGAGCTGAAGAGGATTGTAACTCCATAGGAAAAACAACATCAACTAACCAGACCTCACCCCAAACCCCAAGAGCTCCCATGGACTATCCTACCAGCCAAAGAGTATACATGGATGAGTCCATGGCTCCAGCTACATATGTAGCAGAGGACTGCCTTATCTGGCTTCAATGGGAAGAAAGGCCCTTGGTCCTGTGGAGGGTTGATGCCCCAGAGTAGGTGGATGCTAGAGGTGTGAGGCAGGAGTTGGTGGGTGGAAGAGAAGTACTCTCTTAGAGAAAATGAAGAGGGAGAATTGGATGGGTATTTTTCAGAGGGGAGAACAGGAAGGGAGACAACATTTGAAATGTAAATAAGTAAAATAACCAATTAGAAAAATAATAAAATAAATAAATATCATTAACCAATTTAAAAAAATATATCCAGTCAACAAATGGGCAAACAACATGAACTTAAAGTCTAAAACATAAGGTACAAGAAGTCAATAAAATTATGAAAAAATAGTATTTTCAGCCATGAGGAAATATAAATCAAAACTACACAAGATTCCTTCTTTCTGTAACCAAAGTCATTATTCTAAAAAAAAGAAACATAACATTGTAACATTGGTAGGTACATGTGCCAAAAGGATGTTACTCTCTTGTTGGAAATTTAAAATTAGTGTAGTTATAAAAATAAACAAACATAGGAAGACCTCCAATGATGTAAAACCTTTCATTTTGAAATGAGCCAGAAATATCTTGCTGTGTCTGTGTTCTCCAATGTCAAAGTCAGGGCATGTAAGATATAGATTTATATTGGGACATCATTCCTAAAGCCATTTTATGAAATCAGTCTATATGTCAATATTGATCAATAAAATGGAGTGAGTTGGGTATGATGGTAAATGCTTCTTGTCGCTCCAGTATTTTAAAGAACGATGTGGTAGGGTTGTAAGTTCAAAGCTAACTTGCAACAAATAATGAGCTTGAGGCTGGCCTAAGCTATATAGTGAGATTTTTGTCTCAAATATTGAGGTACACTAAAAGGTTTTATTCAGTTATAAAGTAAAATAAAATGTCCTTTGCAAGAATGTGGATAGATCTGAAGGTCAATATATTAAAGTGAAATAAGCCACCCTCCCAAGAACAAGAGTCAGATCTTTCTGTTCTGATGTAGAGTATGGTACAAGACAGTACATGAAAAAGAACTCTAGGTATGCAGAAGGGGAAAATAAGGAGGGAGGTAAGAAAACAACCAAAAGATGAATGTGATGAAAGTATATGATATTTACATGTGAAATGTCATATAAAGCCTACTTCTCTGTATAGGTAATATTTGTTATTTAAAATAGCTGAACAAAAATTTTTGCCTCAAAAAGAAACAGAATTTATTATTGAATATTTAATGATACTCAAGATACTAAAATTATCATAAAATATTAAATAATATGTTATTTAATAAAAGTAATGCACTAGAACCATAATCAATATTAGTGTGAACAAGTCTAGGTACAAATTTATGAACAACTTTAGAGACTCCATTCTTCTGCACTCTGGAGACTGTGTAATCCCTAGTGAGAGGTTCAGATCCATTATCAAAAATTGGGGTTTAAGCACAAATCATTATTTCTTCTCTTGCTACTTGATTACCTCAGAGGATGTCATAAGGGAGATGCATTTCTGGATATGTAATGAGATCTGAAAGATTGAAAAACCTCAAACAAATGCAGTGTGCTGGAAGACATGGTGGCTCTGAGGTCTGGTAATATTGCTTTCTTTCATATACTCTTGGTAAGCTCACAACTACAAATTTGAGCTACTCTGGTAATGATTCCTGGAGCATCCTGTTTACAAGGTCTTTTGACAGACTAAAGAAAAGAAGATTCCTTAGCTGTATTGATTTAGCTCTAACACATTAAAAAATATTTTCAAGATTAGCAGAGGTGAGTCTCAAAAAGAGTGAGTACTGAGTTGATTGGGAGGGGGAACAAAAAGGCAAGTTTTCCTGGACTCAATCTTCTATATTGATCCGTATGTGTTAGTAATAGGAGCTCTAATATCCAGTAACACATAATTGCAGTGGGGCTTCTATCCTACTGCCTAATTTTTTTTTTTCATTTTTATCTTGGTTCATCCTCACTCTGGGAACATTGCGAGTATAGCAGCTCCAGGTGACACATCAAGAATATAGCAGTATCCAGAAAGGGGAGATTATCTCTTTCTAAAAACACTGAAATGTTGATGGGTGCTACAAATACAGAAAGATTATATAAGAATATATTTTGAAAATAGTATTTACAAATGTACTTATAAACACTGTAACCAACACTGACGTGTTCACTTGTCTTTCACACATCTATGGAAGCATACTTATGACTCTGCATTAACTCTCTAATTTAGGCTGCAGTTGAACGGAATATGTAGAAAATATGTAGAAAAAGAAGAATATGTGAATCTGAGGTAACAGATATTCCCACAAAGTTATTGTCAATAATTGATTCCTGAGCTATCTGAAGCAGGATATCTGGAATCCAATAGACTGATTCCGTTTTGGGAATCAGAACAAGAGCATGGATCTTTTACGTGAGTGCTTTCTTCCTGGCCATTATGATAGAACTGGGGTGTTTAGTAAATAATGAAAGCAGACATAGGAATCAGGAAGTGAAATGCTAGAAAGCTAGGAACTTTGGAATATAGCCGAGCTAAGTTTGCCAGTGTACTTCATTTGCTCATTCTGTCTCTTTATTTTTCAGCAAAGAGGGAAGTAACTCAGGTAAATAGAAATGATACTGACTCAAAGGTTGGAGTGTTGTTGTTTCCATATGTTTTGATGTCATGAAAAAAAGGAGAATTTAAATTATCTGTCCCTTTGTCTTGCATAAAAGCTTGGAAACAGAACACAAGCACGTCTGCTGATGAAATCTTTCTGTCTCCCCAGATTTTCAGTGATAAGCATGCTGACTGGAAATGGCTCCTTTGTGACAGAATTTGTCCTTGCTGGTTTGACAGATCGTCCGGAGCTCCAGCTGCCTCTCTTTTACCTCTTTCTAGTGATCTACATAATCACAGTGGTGGGAAACTTTGGCTTGATATCCCTTATTGGCCTCAATCCTCACCTGCACACCCCCATGTACTATTTCCTCTTCAACCTCTCCTTCATTGATCTCAGCTACTCTTCTGTATCCAGTCCCAAAATGCTGATGAACTTTGTCTCTGAGAAGAATTCCATCTCCTATGAAGGGTGCATGACTCAGCTGTTTTTCTTCCTCTTTTTTGTCATCTCTGAATGCTACATGTTGACCTCAATGGCCTATGATCGCTACGTGGCCATCTGTAATCCACTGCTGTATAAGGTCGCCATGTCTCCTCAGGTCTGCTCTATGTTATCATTTGCTTCTTATGGGATGGCATTTGCTGGAGCCTCTGCCCACACAGGTTGCATGCTCCGACTGACCTTCTGTAATGCCAATGTCATCAACTTTTATTTGTGTGACATTCTGCCCCTCCTCCAACTTTCCTGCACCAGCACCTATGTTAATGAGGTCGTGGTTCTCATAGTTGTGGGTATTAACATCATAGTCCCCAGCTGTACCATCCTCATTTCCTATGTTTTCATCCTCACTAACATTCTAAACATCAAATCCACACAAGGAAGATCAAAAGCCTTCAGCACCTGTAGCTCTCACATCATGGCGATTTCTCTGTTTTTTGGGTCAGGAGCATTCATGTACCTTAATCACTCTGGATCTATGGACCAGGGAAAAATCTCTTCTGTTTTCTACACTAATGTGGTTCCCATGCTCAACCCTCTGATCTACAGTTTGAGGAATAAGGATGTCAAAATAGCACTGAATAAAGTCATTATTAAAGTCCAGAGCAGATTTTTATCCTGAGTAGAAATGAAATAATATAAAGAACAAAAATTTAAGTTTAAAGAATCTTCAGTTTTACTTCTGTTTCCATGAAGATGTTTTGTTCATACCAGTGTGACTTTAATGTGCATTGCTCCTGTTACTGATATTCTTTCAAATTTATGTTATAACAATAACATGTAACACAAAGGATGTGGCATATCACTAGTCTAGACTTTCAATAATTTTCCCATCTCTATTTTAAGGATTTCAAATATATGTGAGCTAGCAATATATTCATAAAAATAGTATATCTTGTTTGGATAACAGCAAACATTTACTAGTATAACTAACAATAAAATATAGTATATAACTTAATTTTAGATATAGACTACAATGGTTTAGAGCATCGACTCAGCTCCCCATCAAGGGAGGCAACTGTGAAGAGCACGGTTGGCTGTAAATGGCTCTTTCACATGCTGCCTTTGGCTCACTTTGTCATGCCTCAAATTTATCACTGTACACACATAGGCTTACCCAAACATATGAATTCATTTTCTGGTTTGGACCAGAGTTTGGTTTGGTAGGAGACTTCCTGTTATCCTTCCAATGCTTTTTGCACTGCCCCTAATCTGAACTTTCACCACAAAGTTTCCCTCTATCTTTGAGATTAGAAGACTTTCTCTAATCTGAGGTTTCTATTCACTGATCCTGCCCCACTCACTACAGTTTATCTTTTACAAGCAATTACTGCAATAAATGTCTTGAAGTGGTGATAATTTGCTGGATTCCACTTCTAAGCAGAACTGAATGATGACATTTATATGAAAAGCTTCTAAAACTGGGATAATATGACACTCAGAACCGATTGCTTTTTTGTAAGAATACACAAACTCATAGGATGTAATAACTTAGAAACAGATTTACAGGTAAGTATTTTATTGATCTATAAAAACCAACATTCTAATTTCATAGGACAAAATAAAATATTTTAAAATAATCTCTTCTGAAATCACAAATATACACAAAGAAAATTATGCAAAAGAATTGATTCCTCTAAAACTAACCAAAATCATACACAGAACTTAAACAATAAGTCTTTAGAAAATATGATTTAGAAAAAAATCATCTTTTAGAAATCAATAAACCTAAAAGAAAAAATATGTAGCAAATAAAATTCATTAAACTGAGAATATTGTAACAATGAAATAATTTTAGGTTTGTCAGACTTGATGAATACATGCAGTCAGACACCAAATAAAGGCATATCCAAAATATATGATTTATTAAATGATGAATCAGTAACTGAGGACCATTTAATATCATTTAGTAAGTGAAGGCAAGAATATGGAACTGAAGCAGAGAAAATGGAGGGATGTTGTTGCCCTCCCTTTTCCTTGGCAGCTATTGATCCTATAACCTGGCCATAGGCTAAGAGAGTTTCCTTACAGCATTTTTGAGGGTATAGATGGGAAGGGCTGATTGGTCATAACACAGTATCTTTATTATATGTTGGGAAGAGCATATAGGTGGGACTTATGTGCTGAATCATGCAGCACTTGTTGGTCTTCAAAGGTGAACAGCAAGAACTTTACCCACTGAACCTGTCTCTCGGCCTCTGAAGCAGTTTCCTGAAATGTAGACCATTTTTTCTCAGGGCAAATTAGCATATTTATGACAAAGGTGTACTTATGTATTTTCACATAACAAATCATATCGGAAACAAATGATTACTACTCCAACACGAGGCTGTCTTCAACACCTCAGAATTTGTATTTTTATTTTATAAAAAAATCAACCCCTTCATGTAAATGAGATAAATTTCCCAAAGTGATTAAGATCATTTCGTAAATAGTAATAAATTCTGCCCAAAACCCAAACCCATATTCATTTAAGTAATTATATATATATAATTATATATATATATATATTTAATTATATATATATAATTATTATATATTTATATATATTAAATATATATAATTATATATATTTAATATATATATTAAATATATATAATTATTATATATTTATATATTTATTATATATTAATATATATTATATATAATTGCATATTTATATATAAATATATATATTATATGTGGGAGTGGTACTCATGGGTTTTCTATTTTTGTGGAGAATTGTATTAAAATTTTGGTGAGAGTTTCACTGACTCTATAGACTGCTTTGGCATGATGGTCTCATGGGAAGTCTTCTCATCATTTAGTATCATCATTATTATTCAGTATCTTAAATTCCTCACTGACTGTAATCCTTCACATACAGTGAGGAGATGATAAAAATGTAGTTTATGCTGTCTTCATTGCATCTAGGTATGAAAATTCTGACCAACAGTAATATAATACATTGCATGCAGGTGAAAAATGACTTATATGTGATAGTTTTGACTGTGCCTTGCATATGTGTCACATAAGCAATTAAAGGAAATATGATGCTTTCCAGTAAAGAATATACAGAAGAGGACAGACATTTAAATTACATTTTCAAAAACTTACTAGTGCAAAATAAGAAACAGTATGCTCAATAATAAAATGCAACCCTCGCATAGATTTACTATATCATTTGAAGAACTATTTCCCATAATTTGACAAAAAAAAAATACACTCTAAATAAAAAATGGAAAAAACATCCAAGGATTTCATTAGCATTATTTTTAAATAGCACACGTATTTTACAGAATGAGAAATTGTGGAAATGGTAAAACTCTGTTGTGACACCATCCAGCTGTAGTTCAGATCCTTTTCATGCATATTTGTCTGTCTGAATAAGGTACTAGTGAAAGCAGTTTCTTTTGAAACTCTTAACGTGAATGTGCCTTTGTAATTCATACAGAGTACTCCTGAATATATTCATTGTATGCAAACAAAAAATAAAGAAAGCAATGTTCCAATGTCACATTCTCTCAAAGTTAAGGAAAAAGTCAAGACAAACAAAGTATCTTATAAGATTTTGCTCATTTTAGTAGGACATGTACATACATACATACCCACTGAGAATGGTGGGAGTCATTGACTGAGGGGTTTACCAAACCTGATCTTTCTTACGCAGTATAATTACAAACTCAACAATATTGGCAGGTTCCAAAAGATGGCGATATTGGCTTACCTTTACTGGAAAGACTATGTACATGGATATTCATGGGGACAGGTAACTTTGACAGTTACCATACATTAAGACTCTGACATAACTATATTTCATATCTATTTAACTGTCGATCTATTTGTGTATCTGGCTATAGAGCCATATTTTGTATATCTACCTACATTAAATAAAATATCTGGAGCTTCCAGTTAACCTAAATAATCTATAGACTTCTGTGATTTCATGTTAGGTTCCTTAAAGATAAAGATGGTAGTATCTCAATTTGGTCAATTTTGTATTCTACTTTTACATATTAAAACAAGTAAGGAACATTTAATAGCTACTGTGGTTTATAATTTATAATTTAAAGAGTTTATACATTTCAAATGAAAGCAAATCAATTTACTTTGAAATTATTAGTTTTTCTGCATGGATCATCTATAAAGTTTGCAACCCTGGGAGAGTATCATGCAGGATTTCAAGTGAGTGTAAGAGGTCATATTTTGGACCTTAGAAGTGCACCGTTTAAAGACAGCAGCATTCCCTGGAGTGTGGTTATGTTTGGACTAGAAGGGAAACCTTTTGAAGATCGTAAAAATAATACAATTTTTGAGAATATCTAAAGAAACCACAAACTCTTCAGTTGCATTTAAGATATTTCATCCTTGTATGCCAACAGGGGCATGATTAGTTACTATTTAAAATCAATGGAGTGCAACAAATATTGTATCTTTATCCTCTCTCTTAAATTTAGTTTAATATCAGATGGATGAACTAACGCCAAAGAGTTCAGGAAATAGCCAGGGAGCAAGCTTTATCCAAAAACTAAATGAGAACATGATAAAGAATTTCTTGAAGAAAGATTCATAAAAGACAATGTATCTGCCAATCTATTTCATGATTGTAATGTATAATAATACCTCCTGGTAGAAAAGCTAATTTTAAGTGTCACAGTTCTATTGAGTTTACAGAGACAAAAAAGAGAATGTTCTTCATCTTAAAAGAAAAGCTTCTGTATCCTGATTAATGTACTTTTCTTAGATGGTTTAAGCTCCATAAATTTGAAACATATCCTGCTTATATGTGTTTCCAAATGATATTTTGTCTGCAGTCTTCATAATAAAAATACACACAGTTTGTAAATCAGCACTTTTAGAATATTAAAAGACTTGTTTTTGAATAATTGTAATGATTTAAATTTGATAAAAGGTTTTAAAGTTTTTATATATGAATATTTCATATATACTATTAAGTACATTGCTTCAGGTCAAGCTTATTTCTCTTCAAAATTGGTGTTGCATATATTTATCATAAATAGTAACATGAGAAAGACTTGTGCATAAAAATTCTATGACTCATTAAGCATATTTCCTGCTATATCTTCTTATATCTCATTTGACTTCTGCACCCTAGTGTTTATAAGCTCTCTTTGTAACCTATATTCCTTTCATATATATATATATATATATATATATATATATATATATATATGCATTATGGATATAATCAAAAGATGCTCCAACATATAACAAGGACATATGCTTCTCTTTGTTCATAGCAGCCTTATTTATAATAGCCAGAACCTGTAAACAACTCAGGTGCCCCTCAATTAAAGAATGGATATAGAAAATGTGGTACATTTAGACAATGGAGTACTACTTGGCTATTAAAAATAATGACTTCGTGAATTTTGCAGGCAAATTGATGGAACTTAAAAATATCATCCTGTGTGAGGTAACCCAGACACAAAAGGACACACATGGTAAGGATTCCGTGATAAGTAGGACATTGGCCTAAAAGCTCAGAATATCCAGGATACAACTCACAGACCATATGAAGCTTAACAAGTGGGAAGACCCAAGTGTGGATGCTTTAATTCTAATTAAAAGAGGAAACAAAATAATCATGGGAGGCAAAGGAATGAAGGGACCTAGGTGGAATGGGAGGGGAGGAAAAAGAAGGGCAGGACAAGATATGGGAAGAGACAGGAGAGAAATTCAGAGGGTCAGAGAAACGATGAGAATATATAACGGAATGGGGTTGGGAACTGAGGATTGCCAGTAGAAAGTTCCAGGTGCCAGGGAAGCAAGAGGTCCCCAGGACCCAACAGGGTTGACACTAGCCAAAATACCCAACAAAGAGAGACAGATCACCTCCAATAAATAGGCACAGGCCCACAATTGAGGGATGGGGCCACCAACCTATCTCAAATTTTTAATGCAGAATTGTTCCTGTCCAAAGGAAACACAGGGAGAAAAAATGGAACAGAGACTAAAGAAAGGCCATCTAGAGGCTACCCGACATTGGGATCCATCCCATCTTCAGAAACCAAACTCCAACACTGTTTCTGATGCCAAGAAGTGCTCCCACGTAGAATCTCAGTATAGCTGTCCCCTGAGAAGCTCTGCCAGTACCTGACTAATATTTATGCAGATACTCACAGCCAACCATCAAACTGAGCCTAGGGACCTCAATATAACAGTTAGAGAAAGGACTGAAGGACCTGAAGGAGATTGCAACCACATAGGAAGAACAACAATATCAACTAACTGGATCCCCCATAGCTCCCAGAGATTAAACCGCCAACCAAAAAGTATACATGAATGGGATCATGACTCCAGCTACACATGTAGCGCCAATGGGACAGGAGGCCATTGATCCTGTGGAGGCTTGATGCCCCAGAGCAGGGAGATGCAAGAGAGATAAGATAAGAGTGAAGGGGTAAGGGGAGGAGCACCTTCTTAGAGACAAAGAGGTTGTGGGATAGGATGCGAGGTTTGCAGAGGGGAAACTGGGAAGAGGAACAACATTTAAAATGTAAACAAATAAAATGACCAATAAAAACAAAATGTAATCCCAGCATTCTTCAAAATACCATGTTAAAATGAGACTAAGAACCACAATAAAAGGATAATTCAAGATCATATATCTTATGCCTTTTCTCTTTGATTTGCTGTAAATATTTAGTTGACTTGTGGGTTATGATTATGCTGGTTACCCGGAGTTTTGCTGAAATCACAGACTCTTTAGTTGGGCTTGTGTGCAGAGTCCTTCATGTCTGCACAAGAGACGTCATGAAATGTTGTTATGTCATGGAACACAGATAACAATGTGTGGGCTTCCATAAGTGTTGACAGTTGAGGATTGTTTGTGTATGTATATGTGTATGTGTATGTGTATGTGTATGTGTATGTGTATGTGTATGTGTATGTGTATGTGTATGTGTATATGATGTATATGTATATGTATATG
>JANHMN010000024.1:13229364-13249549 GCA_030674055.1 Rhabdomys pumilio
ATGTATATGTATGTGTATGTGTATGTGTATATGATGTATATGTATATATGTATATGTATATGATGTATAAGTATATGAAATATTCTCCTGCCAAGATTATTGGGGAAGATTTTCCCTACTAAGGTTAATGACTCCATGATAATTAGAAACTGCATGAATCTGGGTATTGATAGTGTGTATATGTTCCTCAGCAAGGTAGTAAATGGTGAGACCTTCAGAAAAACCCTTAAGGCTGTGGAAACAAACTCTGAAAACTTGAGTTCAAGAGCATAAATGGTTGAAGTATGCAAAATATAAGAATGCAATATGAATTGTATAAAGCATTTCATGTACCTAAAAGAACAAAGGCAGCTCTACATTAGTGAGCCAGCATGTCATAAATACATAAGGAAGGAAATAAGAAAATTAGGGAGTGGTGATTTCAGGACAGGATCCCACCCAGCTAAGCTCATTGTTTATATTTCTAAAGGCAGGTATATCCTGAATTCAAAGTCAGCCTGAGACACAGCATGTTTACATCCAGGAGTGTTAGGAATAGTGATGTCAATGCAAGATCCCACCTAGGTAAACTTATTGTTTACACTTACAAAGTCACACAGATCTCTAAGTTCAATTGGTAGTTTAAAGATGTACTGACTGTCTTCTCTAACACTAAGGGACTAAGGTCATAAAATATTGATTCATGGAATGATCAAAAGGGAACCTGGGATGGATGATTAATTTGATATGCAAATAAAAGAATGGGCTCTGGTCTGTAAGAGCTGAGCTATCTAGATCTGTCTAGAGTAGTCTCATGCAGAAGACAGGACTGTCTGCTTGAACCCTCAAATTGACTTTGAGTTCTTCCTTTTACCACTTACAAACATCCCGTCCTCAGAAAGCCCCTCACCAAGCTGAGGCTGGAAATCAGTACCTGCGGATTGTTAGAGCGTAATAAAATAGAGCATAAACTTCACATCTCTGCATTTGTGCGCTACCTTATTTTCTTATTATCTATCTTATCTATTATCTTACCTTGTTACTGGGTCAGATGATTTTTGTACACAGTCATTCTAGACATTCAGAATATGACAGGAGGAGAGTGAAATATGCAGTATAGACATCATGAACCACAGACTGTGAACAGCCAGGTTTTACACCTGCAGAGCACTGGCTACAAGTCTCTACTCACCAGCAATTTCCTAACACAAACTTGAGTTTAACCTCCTCCTCTTCCTCCTCCTCCTCCTCCCCTCCTCCTCCTCCTCCTCTTCCTCTTCCTCCCCTCCTCCTCCTCTCCTCCTCACCTCTTCCTCCTCTCCTCCTCCTCCTCCCCTCCTCTTCCTCTCCTCCTCCTCCTCCCCTCCTCTTCCTCCTCTCCTCCTCCTCTTTCTTTTTTTCCTTCTCCTTCTCCTTCTCCTTCTCCTTCTCCTTCTCCTTCTCCTTCTCCTTCTCCTTCTCCTTCTCCTTCTCCTTCTCCCTCTTCTTCATGCAAATCAGTGTTCAGATGCCATTTTGAAAACAATCTTTTCTTCCTCAAGAATCATAAATTTGTGTTCTCTACCCATATCTATTTTGTCCTCACAGTCATAGTGCATCAATTGGTCTTTCAGGTGAACAATACACATCACTTTAGAAATTTGCCACTTAACTATGTGTGATTATTATTCATCAAATTAAAATTATATTTCTTTACACAAAATTTCATCTTTCCAAAGTTTCAGAGTTTTTCCTTTACTTTTACTATTTCCCGTCATTTGGTTTTGTTTTGTTTTTCTAATTTAATTATTTAGTTGGACTATTTTTTGGTTTGTTGTTGTTTGGTTGGTTGGTTGGTTGTTTGGTTGGTTCTTTAGTTGGTTAGTCACTTGCTTGGTTAGTTAAATGATTTTGAAGACACTGCCTTTTTATATATCACAAGTTGGGTTGGAATTAAATATGTTGTTCAGGAAGGCCCTGAACTAAGCATTTGCATGCTTTAGACTCCTATGTATCACTACAACTGGCAGTATTTTTGTTTGATATGTATTTTTGTTTTTATCACTTTAGACTCCTAAGAACATAAAGTAGCCAAGCTTGGTGATTCATGCCTATAATGCTTATTCGCAACACTGGATACTGAGTTAAAGACCTACCTAGAGTTCAGAACAGGTTACAGTTAGCTTGCACAACTCAGTGAGACCTTGTTTCAAACACAAAGGTAAAAAGAGGAATTCCTATAAATAGCTCTATGATAAAATACTTCAAAGCATGAATAACTCCTATAATTTAATACCTGGCAAACAAAGGTCAAAACTTGCATTTTTTATGACTGGGTCACTTGTTTAACTCTATCATCTAATAAATGTTAGTGCAACAGCCTGGATGGTTTAAACAATAATAGCTCAGTTTCTTGCAGCCCAGGAGTCCAGAAGTCAATTGCAAAGTCCATTTCTTCTAAGGTTCCTTAGTTTAATTTACAGATCTTTGTACTTATGCTGTGTTGTCAACTGGTCCTTCCTATGTGTATGCTTAGTCCTGACCTATGCCTTTTTCCATTTTCGTTTAGTATAAAGATGTCAGTCAGATTGGTTTAGGGCTTATCTTAACACTGAAAATCTACTTATATGAGTTTTAAACTAATAACATCATTAAGAGCCTAGGACTGTTAGAGTCAGTCCACTATCCTGGGACAAAGGATACCAACAAAATCTTCTACAGATAAACACCTGCACAATAACCACTACTCTGTGAAGAATATCAGGACTATATGGAACTGCACTGAAACATGAAACAGCAGTGTCAAGATTAGTAAGATTTGATGCTGTGTTTCATATCACTAAGAAGCAAAAGATACCTGTCAGCCTACACTGGCATGAAATCACCTACTGTTTAGAATTTTTACTTTATTCTTATTAAGGGGATCCAATTATATGTATATACTCACTCCTATTTTACAAATGACCAAACACTTTATCCTGTCTCCAGAAACAAAACTTTTAATACATACATCATCTTGTCCAGAAGTTGCAGATATAATGACTACCTTATATGATTGATTATTACATTCATTTCTGGGTATTATAGCTTTCCATTAAATGTGCACGTGCGTGTGTATGTATGAATGATCCTATTTCTCCAATAAAAATTCTTTCAGACTGGATGTACATTCATGGGTTCTTGTCTAGCATGGAAACACACTACATCCAATCTCAGTAGTACAAAAGGTATGTTTTCTTAAATATCTTTAATATGCCATTGGTTCTTTTCTCCATATGCTGATTTCTATGTCTTATGTGTTATAAATTACATTTGCATTCTAGATTATAGTTTGTATTGATCTTACAACTGTAACAAAAATATATTTACATGGATATAAATGAATCTTAGTTAACTCCAAGTGTGTATTAACACAAATTCTCCCTCAACTCAATTGTAGTAACAGTAACACCAATCAATAGCTATGATCAGTTGCTTCCACAGACACAAACAGTGGCAGCTATGTAGAACCCCCAGCAGGCCATCATCAACATAGAAGCTGTAAATACACAGAGTGGTGTATGCATAAAATTTCAGTACTCAAGAGACAAAGTCAAGAGGATTATTTCACAGCCACCCTGGGCTGTACAATGGAATCTTTCTTAAGGCAAAGCAAGACATACATTAGCAGTGAAAGGCTATTGAGTATCAAGGAAACATTGAGCAAGAGAAGGCATGAGAAAAAGATTATATTTATTTACATGGAATATAACATTTAAAACACCATACATAGTGCTTTTTAAATGTGTTTCATTTATTTATTGTGAACCACAACAGTTTTACTACTGGCTGTCCAAAGTATAAGACTAAGAGGATAAAGAGTCAAAGCTTGCAGAATCCAGACTCTTAACAGAGACCGATTCCATTGGTCTTTCCATTTCCACAGCTAAATGGAAGCATGAAGTGACAGGATCAAGGGATTCCATCTCATTCCTACTGCTGTTTCAGCGGACACTGAGCAGACATCGACTAATTTCTCTTTAGACAAAAATCATCATCCTTTCCACTGAACATGCAATGTTTTGTTATTTAAGACTTGCTGTTATATTAATTTTACTACAAATTGTTCCTGGATCCTAAGTTAATAACAAAAGAACATGGATTGAGCTTCAGACTTAGAAGAAAGAAAAGGCTTTCTGTTGTTTGTTTAATATCACCGTGGTTTTTATAATGCATATTTATGTTCATTATTTTCCCTTGCAACGCCTCAGTTCAACCTTATCTTAATTATTCTTCATACATTTGTGCACATTCTTTGGGTTAACGTTTTCACAAAGTGTTTATCTCTTTTACAAAATCATTCCTCTTTCTCACCAGGAACTTTGCTGCCTCTAAAGCTCTGCTAGGCTCCTCCCTCTGCATATACATGTTCTTTAGGTAACCTTGTCTTTAGCCAGGTTGTTGCCACCTCCTCAGAAAAAGCCCTTCCTAACAACCAGCACAAGAAAATAAGACAGTTATTGTCAATAAAGGTACATTCTTCTAAGACTTTATGTGTCATTTTCCCATACAAACTCAAAGGAAAAAATTCATTTTTTTACCACCTTACTAACCAGTAGCTTTCTGTGATAACACACACCTTAAGCTTTCCTCAAAGGTATATTTTTTAATGTTTTTACCAAAATCTAGATATCTGAATATCTAAAATAACATAGGCCATGAGTTTACATTTGCTTTTTAATACATTCCATAGTTGTATGTAGAAATTATAAGATGTTATGAAAAAAATTATAAAAGGGAAAACACCAAATGCTAAGAAATGATGGTAGTATAATTTATTTGATGAAAAGACAAGATTCCTTTAGCAGTAATGAGTAAACTTGTATAGTCAAATCCTTCTCAGTGAAGATATAGAAGCCCCTAATATTCACAACCCCACCCTCAGGTCAATAGGAAAAAAAAAAAAACTCCTAATGTATTTTCCCGGTATCCTGAGTGATCTAAACTGTTGTTTCATTTTCAGTCTGCAAGCACAGGAATCACAACAGACTCATCAACTCCTCTTTACCAAGCTAATTTTAGACTCTACAGAAAAGAAAAGAGTGAAAAGGGCATGTTCACTCGACCCTTCACCCTTTGGAGAAACAAAGGAGCCTTCCAAAATGAAATCTACAAGTGTCTCTAGAAGTTTATTAACCAAATAAATGAATTTCAGTCACCAAGACTACTAAAAATTAGTATTTCTAGGGCACTGCAACACAAATCTTTTGAGAATCTTAATTGTACTCTAATCAAAGATTCCACAGTTGGGCTTAAAGCATAGCTCAATGGAAAAGTACTTGCCAAGCAATCAAGAAAGCTTGAGTATGAACACACACACACACACACACACACACACACACACACACGTAAATATATTTTGAAGGAGTACATTTAAAAATTTTTCAGGACTTTACCATTTTTGAGTATAATAACACTCAGTGTTTTGTCCTTAAATTCTTATGATTTCTAAGTCTAGAGTGTACTGTACTGGAAGATGGCTGAAAAAAAATGTGCTTGCTCACTTTATAATACTGAAAACAGATACATAGGATTTTGGAAAATTATTAAAAATTATAAAACAATAAATTTATTTCTCTATCCCCCAAAGATGTTTGATTAATCATCCTTTACTGCCTTCTGAAATTTTCTCCATAGTTAACTTAATTTTACATAGTATTAAACAATTTTATGCCATAATATACTTACCATATTTAGTTGGATTTTGAGTTATTTTAGTTGTTGCTGCCATTCAGGTTTTTGAAGATCATGCATCAAACCCAGGGCCTTATGCTTATTAGTGAAAGTTCTGTTAATGAGTTATTTCTCCAGTCCTCTCCCTAATTGTAAACATCACATATCATATGATTTCACTCTCATAACAAGTAGAGATTCTTCTTAGGCACACAGACCTTTGTTCAGAGTTCTTCATATTGCAATGTGAACATCCTTATTCCTTAAACTGTAGATGAAAGGATTCAGCATTGGGCCCACAATGGTATAAAAGATGGTAGATATTTTATCGTCATCCACAGATGCACTAGAAGGCTTAAGATACATGAACGCTAAGGATCCAAAGAAAATAGAAACAGCTATCACATGGGAGCCACAGGTACTAAAGGCCTTTGACCTACCCTCTGCAGAATGGATGCTGAGAATATTGGAAAGAATCAAGGCATATGAAATAAAAATAGTCAGAATGGGTACTGTTACATTAAAACCCACAACAATGAAAACCACCAGCTCATTGATGGAGGTGTTTGTGCAGGAGAGTTTCAGAAGGGGAGGTATGTCACACATGTAGTGATTGATGATGTTGCCATCACAGAAGGTCAGTCTCACCATGCAAATGATGTGAGCCACAGCACCCACAGATCCCATCACAAGCACACCCATCATCATGAAGTGGCAGACCTGATGGGACATGGTGACCTGGTAAAGCAGGGGCTTACAGATGGCAGCATATCTGTCATAGGCCATTGCTGTCAAAATGTAGCATTCGTCAATAACAAAGAAGGCAAAGAAAAAGAGCTGAGTCATGCACTCAGCATAAGAGATGATATTCTGTGTCACAAAACTCACCAGCATTTTGGGGGTTATGACAGAGGAGTAGCAGAGATCTGTGAAGGAAAGGTTGAAGAGAAAATAATACATGGGGGTGTGCAGGTGAGGATTCAACACAATCAGAACAATCAAGCCCAGGTTCCCCACCATGGAGACCACATAGATTCCCAAGAAGAGAAAGAAGAGAGGCAGTTGGAGCTCTGGCTGCTGTGTCAAGCCCAGCAGGATAAATTCTTTCACCAAAGAGTCATTTCCAAAACCCATTCTTCCTTAAGTCATATCTGTAAAAACAGTAAAAATAGTAACATTAAAATGAAATCTCAGTCCTTTTTAAAACTTTCCACATCAATATGAGATTAAGAACCAGAGTAGAAGAATAAAATCAATATTTCATTTTTGTGCCTTTCCTGTTTATATCTTATGGGAGTTGCAGTACAGAAACAACCATAAATATATTGAAGCCATTTCTTAAGGAATAATATTCCGGGAAGCCATGACCATTAGTGCCTCTGTAGCATCTCAGTGATACTTCCACCTTAATTATCTACCTCCTATTTCAGGCTTAGTGGTAATCTCAAAAGGAAAGAGACAAGGCACATCAAAGACTCAAAAGGAAAGAGACAAGGCACATCAAAGGCTCAAAAGGAAAGAGACAAGGCACATCAAAGGCTCACTGTATTGTTAGATAGAAAGCAAATCATGCATCAAATTCAGTATTTACCTTTGCACATGTGATCTCAGAAGTGACCTTACTGACTCTTCTGTACTCTCTCTGAAGGACAAGTACAAGTAACACAGATAAACTGTAAAGGTGTGTAGCCCAGTTTACCAAGAAGACAAAAGCAAAAACCAAATATCCTTCACTTTTGTTCTTATTGGTTTGGAGTTTTGGTGGTGGGGAAGCTTAATTTTGGACAGGAGAATCAAGGACTGTCATTCATCTAGGTTCTGAAAAAGCCATATTTCTGGATCATGACTTCTAGTGGTGGCTTTTCTACAATGTCCTCTCTATCAGAGACGTTGGTAAATAGCACCTACTGATGTCACAAGAGCCAACTGGTAATGACCCAAGAGGGTTTCATGAGTTCGTAATCTTAAAGGCCTGAGTAAAATGTGAAAACGTTATGTTTCCTTGTTATTTACCCCAGAGATTAAGCTTTATAGCTATAGTACTTACAAATTAGTTAACAACAAAAACAGTTACTTGGAGGTATACAATATTGCTTTGTTTTGTGGTCACTCTCTGAAATCTTTATAGACATATGCCATGTGTATTGATCAAAGTCATCCATGATATCCCCCTACAATTCTTTCTCCCTCTGTGCTGCCACTATTTCCTCACAACTTCTTCTGTTCTTTTCTCTTATTTTATTTTCATTATTCTTTATTGTTTAAATTGTTTTGCCTACAAAGTACACTCAGTACTGCCAATATGTGCATAAGTATAGGGCCACCCACTTAGTGTAGGTTGACTCTCAGGGGTTTCAGTCTTGAGGAAAAAAATACTGTTTATCCTACTAAGCATTGACCATAAATATTTCCTCAGCTAGAGATGGAACTTCATAACCACACCAACCCTTCCTATTTGGATCTTGGCAGCCTTGATTTTATCCAGGTCTCATGGATACTGTTGCAACCACTGTGAGTTCATTTGAGCCAGAAACGAGTTGAGTCCTGAAAACACTGTTGTAATATAGTCATCCATCACATCTGGAAATTACAGAATTCACAGCCCTACTTATCTTAGTTCCCTGGGATTCAAGAGACAAGGTATGATGTGGAGGTCCCATTTACAAGTGAAAACTCACAGTCTCTTATTTTCTAAATGTTGCCCATCTACTGCTAAAAGAGGCATCTGTGATGAAGGTTTTAGAGATGCAGTAATCTATGAGAATAATGAAAAGTCATTAGGAGTCAGGTTAATGCTAAATTTGCAGCAGAGAAGTAGTCATGAATACTTCCCTAGAACCTGTGATCTATATAGTCTCCAAGAACCATGTCAGGTATGACAGCTGCCTGTATTCATGCATAAAATCCTATCAGAAAATGGTTACTCTCTCAACATTTACACAAATATTTCACTAGTGGGTATGTCCTTCCAGTTTGGCTGTTAATGTAGCTTTCATGATTCAAACCTGTGCAAAACTGATTATTACTTTTCTCTTTTGATAGAATTTATAAGCTTGTAGCACTATAAAAGCTGGACAATACCAGATTCACACACCAACTTCTTACATAAGACATGAACAATTTTCAAATAATCATACATGCTGCTAACTCTTCAGTCAATTCTAGGTAAATACAAAACCTTAATTTATCTATGTCATGCCTTGAAAATATGTGATATCTTCTGTTGTTAAGGTTCATTCATTTATTTGGGGTCCTAAAAAGCATTGGCAATAGCCTGCAATATTGAGGGTTGTGATAAACCAATGGCAAACAACTCCAAAATAGACAGTCTATTCCTGGTTCTGGGTTTTTATTTATTAGCCTCTAATATCTATTAGAATGAGTCTCTCCCAATTATAGGACAACTCCATTTAAATTCTTTTTATATATTTTAGGAAGCTTGCACAACAGTAGGTTTACACATGACCTTTTTCAATGTTCATTAGAGTTAGTTATCCCTCTTCCAACTCTCCCTCTAGTCTTCCTTCCCATTTCCTGCTATCACCTCCATGGAGTCCTCCATTATTCCACATTCTTCCTTCAAGTCACCCGTGATCAACTTCTACATACATTTTTTTTTACTGCCAACTTGAGCAGTCTCTAAATTAAAAAATTATGAAAATCTGTCACAGATACATTGGACTTTTTATAATTTTCAGTCCTAGATGAAATTTTATGTGCTCCATCATAAAGTCTTCTTCATAGACACCACACATATTTCTTAAACTAAGCCCATAGTGTCAAGGTGATTTTGGCCATTTTCCTCAGAGCTACTTATGAAGCACTTAAAGCAATTAAAGCTGATACAGGTAGGGATGCTCTGGGAATATGTGTAAAAGAATGAATAAATGAACACCCCTTTTGAATTTCTAACAATACATACATACTACACACAATATTTGTCTCATAGGCAAACACTAATAGTGTGTCAATGCTTTTATTTATAGACAAGAATGTGAATAGAGGTGAAATTCATAAGTCCATAGGTATCTTTCAAACCAACAAAGTGAACTCTAAATCAGAGTTACGAAAGCTCAGAAAAAAAAAAAACCCTATAGATTCTCTCCCTTATGGTCCCACTGATGTTCTAGAAATGCTGAGACTTCCTAATTTGTTTCCTCGTACACCTGTAGCTTAGACAGAGATCAGAGGAAATTTTGTAACAGTGTAGTATAAGTAAGGTCTAAACTGCCAAAATCAATGTAATCTTCCTTTTGGAATGTTATTAGGGCTCATTACAAGTTCGTGTTTCACGGCAAAAAAATTAAAATGTCTACAGCACTTAGAAAGATTAATATGGTCAGGAAGTACTAGGGAAATGGCTAGCTCTAGAGAGGGAAGTAACATGAGTTGAAGAAGCAATTACAACAGACAATGAGTGGCAACAAAAGACAAGCTAAGAGTCAGGACCAATGAAGTAGCAATGAAGAAGGAAATCACAAAAAGAAAGGAAGGTCCTTGAAAAAAAGTGATGCTATGTGATGTTATAATATAGAAATAAATATATCATAGATAATAGGTGGTAGATAGGTATTGATAGATGATAGATAGATGATGATAGATAGAGGATAGATAGATGATAGATGATAGATAGATAGATAGATAGATAGATAGATAGATAGATAAACAGATGATAGATAGATAGATAGATAGATAGATAGATAGATAGATAGATAGATGAGGCAATAAAAGTGAGGATTCAATAAGGTTTATCATAAAAAAGATACAAGAAAACAACAGCCATAAAAAACACCAAGACACTGGCCTAAGGGCTGATTGAGTTGGGCCAGTTTTTCACATTCAGTCTTGAACAATTGCACATGAAAGTACTGATTTAAAGTAAAGAAATGTACCTCCCAGGACCCAACAGGGACGACATTAGCTGAAATATCAAAAAAAAGGGGGGGGGAGAAGCTGTAGAGACCATATCCAGAGGTTAGGCATGGCCCCTGGTTGGGGGATGGGGCAACCCATTCTTCTCAAAGTTTTAACCAAGAATTGCTTCTGTCTAAAAGAAATACAGGAACAAAGAGTAGAGCAGAGAGTAAACAGGAAAGGCCATCCAGAGACTGCCCCACCTGGGAATTTATGCCATATGCAACTACCAAACTCAGACACTATTGCTTATGCCAAGAAGAGCTTGCTGACAGGAACATAATATAGATGTCTCCTGAGAGGCTCTACTAGAGATACAGATATAGATGTTTGCAGCCAACCATCAGACTGAGCAAAGGAACCCTAATGGAGGAATTAGGGGAAGGACTGATGGAGTTGAAGGGGTTCCTATGAAACTCATAGGAAGAACAATCAACCAACCAGACACCCTAGAGCTCCCAGGGACTAAACCACCAACCAAAGAATACACATGGAGGGACCCATGGCTCCAGCTGCATATGTAGCAGAAGATGGCCTTGTCTGGCATCAAAGGGAATAGGCCCTTGGTCCTGTGAAGGCTTGATGCCTCAGTGTAAGGGAATGCTAGGGTGGTGGGGTCTGAGTGGGTGGGTGGGTGGGAGTAGGTGGGTGGGTGGGTGGGAAGCAATACTCATGGAGGCAGGGGGAGGAGGGTGGGATAGGGAGTTTTGGGAGGAAATCAGGAAAGGGATAACATTTGAAATATAAATAAACAAAATAACCAATAAACAAAGAAATGTACAAAGACTAAACAAAATTTAGAAACAAATGTCAGAATTTGAGAAGAAGCACATGTCATTTCTCTAGATAACAAAGCACAGGATTAACGAAGTCTATGGAGAACCAATAAAATGCTGAAAGAAAAAAGGTGCCACAATTGCAGATTTTTCTACTTATATAAAGAAATATACCAACTGCTCAAATGAATCTCAATTACTCCTGACTCTCCAATATTACTAAGGGACCAAAAATTCCTTAGGGAAAACTTGAAATGTGCCCTGCAGAACATACATTCCTTGAATTCCTTGAATTGATTCATTAAAATATGTTCCATATAAAATGATAAAGAATTTGTTTGATTAGTTTTATTTTGTTTTTTCATTTTTAGTCATTTCTCTCCTCCAGTAGCATACTAAGTATTTCCAGCACTGTGAGTGGTAGTCAGTGGGAGTGAATCTTCTAGCTAGGTACTAGCTGAATACTCTATGTTCAATGGCATAAGCTATGTCAGCAATAAGGTCTTCATATCAGGTTGTTGACTGAAGCAATAGCCTTGGAAATAGCCTGGTATGTTCAGTCCTAGGAGGAGTCTATGGGCCCCTTTTAGCCAACAAGTTGACAAGATATAACTATTCCTAATATTAGAAGATTGAGTTGGTAGTATAACATGTTGACTTGAGATCAATATCTTGAACTGTTAGACACTGGTTCAAGAGGTTTCAGAGAAGACGGATTTTAGCCTGTTGCCTAGAGATTATTTTTGTGATATTCTGGCAACAAATGTGACTGCTTTTTGCCTTTGTCCTAAGAGTTCATCTGCCTGAAGCTAATGTGAAGAGATTTAGATTACAAAGAAATTTATACTACACCTCAAAACAACATAGCTTAGACTCTCTCCTGTGGCTCACTCTTAGGAAGAGTCTTTTGATCAAACATAGCAACTTGAGATAGGAAAAATACAGAATTTATAGTTCAAGGATTAAAGGGGCACCAGGAAGTGGAACTAAAGAACTAAGTTCCTAAGGGAGTGGAAATCTTGAGGCAAGACTTTACACAGCTAAACTTCCATCTTCTGAAAAGGATGTTCTCCAAGGGACACTGCCATCTATTCTAAATTTACAGTGAATTTGCAGTTGTATGAGGGATACTTACATTGCACTAGGCATTATTATGACCTGGTTATGGTTTATACATTTGTATTTGTACAATGGATATGTATGTATGTGCATATATACATATACAAGGATACATATGTTGTATAATATATATTCATAGATATAGCTGCATAATATATATATACATATATATGGATATATGCATGTATTTGTGTGTGTGTGTCTGTGTGTGTGTGTGTGTGTGTGTGTGTGTGTGTGTTCATTATTATGACCTGGTTACTGTCTTCATTTGTATGTGATTGTGTGTCAAGTTGACAAGAAGTAGATTGTGATGGCAATTCTCAGTTGTCAAGTTGAATATATCTGGAATGAACTATGATCTAGAAATGGAAGGCATACTTGATCTGAATCTTGAGGCAGGAAGGCATCATGCCTTTGATCCAAATCTTGAGACTTAAAGACATAGGCTTCTGATCCAGACCTTGAAGTGAAATGACACATGTTTTTTATCTGGATCAATACATGCCTTGAATCCAGATCTTGAAGACTAATATACATGAAATTCATGAGTGGTGGTAAATGCCTTTAATCCCAGAACTTGATAGACAAATCTCTGAGTTCAATGTCTGTCTACAGAGCAAATTCATGGACATTCAAGCTTAGTCAGTGAAGAAAATTCTCAAAAACAGAAATCTGGTGAAGATATAATTGAACGAGGGGGGTCAATTTCCAGACCCAGCAGGGAACAGAACTTGGTAGCTTTGGACACACAATTCTGGTTTTAGAAGCAGGAGTGAGTTTCCCCCTGCAACCATAAAAAGTCTCTGAGGTCATGAATATGTCAAGGGTAGATCTGCATGGAGGCCCAGAAAGATCATTGTGTGAGGCAAACAAGGTTGTACCTTATGGTGGCAGCCAGACTGGATAATGTATGAGTCGCCCAGGTGGTGCTGGTTTTGAAGGCACAAAAGGTCATAGAGAGAAGCTGAAGCATAGCACTGTCGGAGGCCAGGAGAGGCAATTGGTAAAGGCTTTAGTGTCAATTGAAGACTGAACAAATTATGCAAAGAAGTTGAAGCTTCGTATTGTGAAGAGAGCCTATGAGTAGCTATTGGTAAAAGTGCAGCCTAGTTGCAGCAGAAGACCCATTATTTTAGAGATGCCGGTACCATAGGATGACTACGAGGAACAGCAGCAGCAGAAGCTATATTCCAGAAGCTGTGAAGATAAAATGTGAATTGCTTTAGTTACCCCAAGACGTTAACCCAGAGTCATGCAATACCTGCTGAGAATAGCTGCTAACATAGAGTGGAATCAACTCAAAAGAAAGAAGTATGTTGCAGTTAAAGATGAAGTGTATTGGAGATCTGAGGAGCACTTCCACATTAGACATGGAGAAGAATAGTTTGGAGTTTGTGCAGCTGAATTTCAGTCCTGCTTTAGTCCGGTGTTTTCTCACTGTGCTCCCTTCCCTACATTTTAGAATGGTAGTATATATCTTGTGTCATAATATGTTGGAAGTATGTGATACACTTTTTGATTTCAGTTTTATGAAGGATTATGGTGAAGAAATTACATGGATCTCCTTGAATTTGGATATTGGAGGAATTATTGTTATAGGAAGTTTGTCACTGTGGAGGTAAGCTATGGGGTCTTAAAAGCTATGGGGTCTTAAAAGCTATGTCTAGAGTGAAACAAATCCAGTCCCTTTAGCTGCCTGAAGATCAGAATGTAGAACTTTTAGCTCCTCTTGCATGATGTCTACCTGCATGCTTTCATGATATTCTCGCCATGATGATAATAGACTGAACCTCTGAAATGTAAGCCTGACTTACTAAAAGTTGCCTTGGTCATAGTGCCTCTTCATAGCAATAAAATGCTATTATAGAAATATTCAGAAACTGCTACTATAGCAGGGTTCACAGAACTTTCACAAAAACCTTTGGTATTAGTTGCCTCTTTGCTTGAAGTTAGCCACCACCACCACCTTAGGCTCTTTCAAGCCTTGAGTGTTAGTTGTCTCTTACCATATTCTCTGAGAATGTTAATGTGCTTTGATTAAATCAACCCTCCTTCCTCTGTCAATTTCTCTCAAAGCCTGTCTGCCACATCCTACTCTCAAATTTGTCTTCATTTTTTTATGCATGGAATCAAGCCAGTGTGCTTTATAGGTGCATGAGAAAAGGACCATCCATTCGAGCATAGACAGCCTAACAATGCTACCTCTTTGAAGAAAATAGACTCACCCTACCATAGCAGCCCTAGATTGTGACATAGGAACATAAAATGTGAAAGTCAGAGGGACTCATGAACCCTTAAAGAACTATTGAGAGTTAATAGTTTGAATCTGTTTTTTGTTTGTTTGTTTGTTTGTTTGTTTTGGATTTTTTTTTTTTTGGAGATGTGAAAATCTTTATTGGATATTTTATTTACATTTCATATGCAATCCCCTTTCCCCATTTCTTCTCCCTAGAAAACCCCTATCCCATCCCCCCTTCTCCTTTTTGATTTTATACTATTTTTTGATGTTAATCAAAGGCTTTATAAGTTTGGTAATGCTCAATAACAAGATTCCCATACAATCAGAAGTGTAACCCAATACCCAACCTAGATATACCAACTACCTTTGACTGGCGTAGACATTCAAACATCAGCCTCCATGTTCCCCACCCTTTCTCTCTTGTCACCTAGCTCCTCCTCTCCTTTCCTCCTCCTCTCCTTACTCCTCCTCTTCTTCTCCATACTCCTCCCACCTTAACTCCTCCTACATACCACCCTCCCTGTTAAAATAAAACTTTTCTCTTAAAATACAATTAGAGCATAACTATACAAATTTGGGTCAGTAAGGTACAATATAGACCTAACATCCAGTCCATCATTTTGTTGACTAACCAGAACCTCTGTCATCTCTCCTAACTAAAAGACTTAGTTCTGAACCTGGCTTTTTTTCTTGGCTTTAGAATGAATGTCAGCTGAAAACTATCTTAAATGAGTTATATAGGCACAATGCCTATGAGAGTAGCAATATTAATCTTACTTTTATGTTAATAAGAAGCTCATAGCAAAGAAAACCTTAAATTTAAAATCAAAATAAATTTTGTACCATTTAAGAAATTATAACTTCACCTTAATAACAACTATACATATTTCTACCAATAGGTTATGGCTATGCAATAATCCTAGCGAATACTCCCTGTTCCAACGAAAAACCACTACTTTTGCCTAGAAAGACAGCCCAATATTAACCACCTCAGTCCCCAAGCCCAGGTAAGAGGGGCACCAACTCTTCATTAACTTCTTCAAGCTGATTATGGGTGTTGAGATATTAGAAGAGGGGCAGGGGGAAGAGTAAATTAATAAGCCACTGATGCTGTGTCTTCACTGCATCCAGCTGGAATTCCAGGACATCAAAGGTTCGGGCAGGTCTGCTCAGCTCGCTTGATGAGTAGATATACTGAGGCTGTGTATTCTTGAATATACAATTCTCAAAACAAATTTTAGTATCAAGATAGTTTTTTGTTTGAATTCTGGAATCTAGTCTTCTGGCAGCCTGCCTCTGTCATGTCCAATCCATATACTTGTGGGATTTTTTTTATGAGGGTGTGCTCCCACCATCCTCCCATTCCCGCCTCCCTGCTCTTAAAATTCCCCAACAATAGGGAATCCAAATTTTTAGGCAACAAGGCCCTCTACTTCCACTGATGCCTAGGAAGACCACCCTCAACTACCTATACAGGTAGAACCATAAGTCCTTCCCTTTGTGTTCTCAGGCTGGAAGTTTTAGAATGGCTACTCCAGCTTGTTTCTTAGGACCATTTGCTTGAAAAATTGTTTTCCAGCCTTTTACTCTAAGGTAGAGTCTGTCATTGTCACTGAGGTGAGTTTCCTATATGCAGCAAAATGCAGGGTCCTGTTTAAGTATCCAGTCAATTAGCCTATGTCTTTTAATTGGAGAATTGAGTCCATTGATGTTAGAAGATATTAAGAAACCATGATTGTTGCTTCCTGTTATTTTTGTTATTAGAGGTGGAATTATCTTTGTGTGACTATCTTCTTTTGGATTTGTTGGAAGAGGATTACTTTCTTGCTCTTTCTAGGGAGTAGTTTCCCTCCTTGTATTGGAGCTTTCCTGTTATTATCCTTGGTAATGCTGAGTTTATGGAAAGATATTGTGTAAATTTGGTTTTGTCGTGGAATATCTTGGTTTCTCCATCTACGTTAATTGAGAGTTTTGCTGGGTATAGTAGCCTGGGCTGGCATTTGTGATCTCTTAGGTCTATATGACATCTGTCCAGCATCTTCTAGCTTTTATAGTATCTGGTAAGAAGTCTGGTGTAATTCTGATAGGTCTGCCTTTATATGTTACTTGGCTTTTCCCTTACTGCATTTAATATTTTTTTTTTGTTTTATGCACTTGGTGTTTTGATTATTTTGTGACAGAAGGTATATCTTTTCTGGTCTAGTCTATTTGGCATTCTATAGGCTTCTTGTATGTTTTTGGACATCTCGTTCCTTAGATTAGGGAAGTTTTCTTCTATAATTTTGTTGAAGATGTTTATTGGCCCTTTAAGTTGGGAATCTTCACTCTCATCTATAGCTATTATTCTTAGGTTTGGTCCTCTCATTGTGTCCTGGATTTCCTGGATATTTTGTGTTAAGAACTTTTTGCATTTTGCACTTTCTTTGACAATTGTGTCAATATTTTCTATGGTATCTTCTGCACCTAAGATTCTCTCTCCTATCTCTTGTATTTGGTTGATGATGCTTGCATCTACGATTCTTGAATTCTTTCCTAGGTTTTCTATCTCCAGGGTAGTTTCTCTTTGTGATTTCTTTATTGTTTCTACTCCCATTTTTATGTCCTGGATGGTTTTGTTCAATTTCTTCACCAGTTTGGTTGTGTTCTCTTATAATTCTTTAAGGGATTTTTGTGTTTCCTCTTTAAGAGTTTCTACCTGTTTACCTGTTTTCTTAAATTCTTTGAGAGTATAATTTATGTCCTTCTTAAAGTCCTCTATCATCATCATTAGAAGTGATTTTAAATCTGAATCTTGATTTCCTAGTGATGTGGGGAATTCAGGACTTTCTTCTGTGGGAGAACTAGGTTCTAATGATGCAAAGTACCTTGGTTGCTTATGCTTATGTTCTTTCACTTGCCTTTCGCCATCTGGATCTCCTTAGTGCTATCTTCCCTGTCTCTGACTGCAGCCTGTCTTTTCTATTATCTTGGTTGTTTCAGAACTGTGTGAAGTGGGTGTTACTACTGGGTTAGAGCTGGGGTCAAAGATCTGCTCAGTGCCCAGGCCCAGACTGGAAGGAACCAGTGCTCAGGGCCAGGAGTGAATTCCTGGATCCCAGTGGGTCCTAGTTACTCCCTGTTTGGGGCTGGTGTTGCTGACTTTTTACCTAAGGTACTGCCACAGGTCATGGAAATTTCTGTTATTGAAATTTTGTTTCATGAATTTCACTACAGACTGGTTATAAATGAACATTGACTGGGCTTCAGAATATTGGAGAAAGAAAAAAATAAAGTCCGTTGCATGATTCATATTGTCTTGGTTTTTATTGCACTTATTGACATTCATTCTTATCTCTTACAAAGGACCAATTTAACTTCATTTACATTTGTATGCATATTCTTCAACTTTGTCTGCTTCCATACCATTAGTCTGTTTCCCATAACCATTCCAAATTTTCATAAAGGCTGTTCCTGATGCTGAAAATAAGTTCACCTTGTCACTCTGCTTAAATTTTCAGTAAAGAGCCCTGTCCTCAGTTAGGTTACCTGCTATCTACTCAGAAAGAACCCTTCCTACCAGCTGACCCAAGATATGAAGAAAATTGTTCACAGTAAAACGTACAATTACATTTGTTCAAGACATTGTGTATCATTTTTCTAATACAAACTCACAGACACAATTATTTTACCATCTTACTTCCATGATAACAATGGCCTTCACTTTTCTTCAGAGCTGTATTTTTTTTAATAGTCTTATCCTCCATTCCAAATCTAGACAAAGCAAACCAACATGGGGAAGACTCCCAAGAGCAGGCAAAAAGAATCAAAGACACTCCCATTCCCACAGTTAGGAGACCCACAAAACACCAAGCTAAGAGCCACAAGACATATGCAGAGGACCTAGTGTAGACACATGCGGGCTACATGCTTGCTTGCCACTTTAGATTCTGAGAGCCTATGTGTGCACTGTTTACTTGATTTAGAGGGTCATGTCTTAGGGTCTTCTATTTCCTTTGACTCTAATGATTCTCCTGTCCCCTATTCCTTGGGATACCCTAAGCTCCTCAGAGAAAGAATCAATGAAGACCTCTAACTTGAACTCTCTGTACATACTATCTGACTATATACTACTGTTTGAGCAAAGCCTACAAAAGTCTTGATGTCTAAAATAAGGTGAATGCTGTGCTTATGTTTCCTGCTTCAGTCAACTGCATCACCATATGTGGAACTCTGAGACAGAATGAAAGTGAATTATTAAACGGAAATAACAGAGTGCTAATGATACTATATGATGGTTTGAGTAAAGGACACATTTCCTCTACTAATAACTAAAAAACTTGCTTAATAAAATTGTTCCAAATGGAGACATACCACAGGCATAGATTCACAAACCCACCCTCAACTTCATGAGGGAAAGATCTAATAAAGTTTCCCTGTACCACCAATTAACTAAATTGTTTCATTTTCAGTCTGAGAACATTGGAATCACAACAGACTTATCAATTCCCTTTTACCAGACTGTTTTAAGACTGTAAAGAAAAGATCAAATTAGAAAGCATTTCTCATCTCTCTGTTAGCCTTTGGAGAACCAAAGGAATTTTTCAAAATCAACTCACCTACAGATATTCTCAGAGGCTTATTAACAGAATAAATAAGTTGCTATCTTTAAGATTACTGAAATCGGTATTTCAGTAGCACATCAATGTAAGATTTCTAGATGTACTCAAATCAAACTTTCAATACTTGTGCTTAAAATGTGGCTCAGTGGTAGAGCACTTATCTAGCATGCAAGAAAGCCTGAACATGAACTCCCCCACATAAACTGAGAAAATAGAAAAAAAAATGTTTAAAAATATCTTGACCTTTCCATTACAGAGCATAATATCCAGTATTTTGTGCTTAAATTTTCATTATTTCTAAGGGTAGAATGTACTATACATTTATAAGGCTGCCCCAATGTTACTCTTGTGTTTTCAATATAGAAAAACTATAGAATAAACTCTTCTCTTTACCCTAAAAGAATGATGGATTACTTACCTTTTGCTGTCATTACGTCTGAAATTTCCTCAGTAATAGACTTAACTTTATATACTGTTAAATAATTTTAATTCCACATTTGCATCCCATTTGTTTTTGTCTGATTCTTGTCTTTATGTTACTTTGGTTGTTCTAGCCATTAATACTTTTCAAGATTGTAGGTCAAATCTAGGGCCTCATGACTATAAGCAAATGTCTGACAATGAGCTGCTTCTTCAGTCTGCTCAGAGCTCTAAACATCATATGTCCTAAGTTTTATGTCTTTAACAATTACCACATTCTAATTAGGTAAATATCTTTTTCTTCAAAGTTTTTGTCAGAGCAATATGGACATCTTTATTCCTTATACTGTAGATAAAAGGATTCAGCATTGGACCCAAAATGGTATAAAAGATGGTAGAAAATTTATCTTCATCCACAGATGCACTAGAAGGCTTAAGATACATGAAGG
>JANHMN010000024.1:13258616-13271128 GCA_030674055.1 Rhabdomys pumilio
TAAAATATAGAAGGGAAGTTCCCCTTTTACTCTGGTCTTTTCTTTATATTCTTAAAGCACTCTGATAAAGAGGAGTTGACGAGTCTGTTGTAATTCCAGTGCTCTCAGACTGAAAATGAAACAGTTTAAGTCACTCAGGATAAAGCAAACGTATGTTAGGTTTTCTCTTCATGAACTTGAGGAGAGAATGTTTGTAAAGACAAGCTATATCTATTTTGGGAAGAAGTTTAGTGTTTATCACTAGAGAAACTCTCTCTTTTCTCAAATTATACAGTCCTAATTAATTAGCACTTAGTACTTTCTGTTTCATAATTTTGCTTTCGCTCTGTCTCTCAAGTCTCCACCCAGTGAACAAGTTTAATGAGTTATCAAATTTAAACTATGAGTCCATCCTATTTTAGCCATAGAGATACCTAAGCTTTGTTTAAAAAAATGAAAAATATAGCTTTGAAAACAACCGAAGATCCTTCTGAATGCAGTAAGCTACAAACGAGTAAGGTGAAAAAAATTAACTTTTATGTTTGTGAGATTGGTTGGTACAATTAACACACAAAGGTCTTGAACAAATTAAGACAAGTTAATAATTAGTACAAATTAGTACAAATTCTCAGCATTTGTACTGAGACTAAAGTAATGGTCTTATCATCTTGAATTGTCTGGTCGAAGGGATCTCTCTGAGGGGTGTCAGGTGAACTGACCGAAAGCATGGTTGTCCACAGGACATTCAAGTGAGAGGAGAGTAGAGTTTCAGAGGCAGGAACAGTCTTGACAATTACAAGGCATGGTTCTGGGAAACAGATGAAGATGAGAGAAGCTTACCCAAAGAATGTGTATACAGGTGTGAACAAGGTGTTTACAGTTGGGACTTCGCAGGCAGAAAGATTGGATGTCAATGACCACAACAAAAATTGAATCTGGAGGGCACAAGAGCAGGAGGACTGGATCTGCCTCTTGCTGGCTGTGACACTACATGGGCCAGCAGGGCCAGGGCAAGATAGTTGTTCCCTGTGACGTAGGTGCAGAAGATCTGGAGGGCTGACAGACTGAGAGACCCCTTCCCAGTCTAAGGCTTTAAATTGGGGTGCCCCAATATCTACCCCATCGATGAACTAACTGCAGGATTGCTGCTGGAGTACACGAAAGGGCCAGTCCTACACATCGAAAATTGCAGGATCTCCATGACACCGGGTAACAGGGAGATATTCAGCAAGAGTCCCAGAGAGTTTCCAGTATTGATGGTGTAGCAGAAGCCAAAGCCTGGTACCAGACCAATGATTTACTGCAACGAACATTTGCAAGCAAAGAGGTATGGACAAAAATGGAATACTGTAGGACATACTGTGACACACTGCAGCTTCTGCAATGAGATTTTTCTCAGTGGAGGGAGGGCTGCATAAGAATAGAGAGAGTGCATAGGGAGAAGGGGAGATGAGTGATATTGGGGTGCATAAATGTCAAATTCACAAAGAATCAATAAACACTTATTATTATTATCTTTAATCTTTCTTTTACGGTCCAGTCATTATCCACTCTCTGACAGTTCTTTATAACATTCCTCCTCCTCCTCCCATCTCCAAGAGGAAGTCCCCACTCCCCCACACCTCCCCTACATCCTGCCAGTACTTCCTATTCCCTGGGACCTCAAGTTTCTCAAGGGTTACGTGTGTCTGAGGCCAGACAAGACAGTCCTCTGCTGTATATGTGTCAGGGTGCCCTGGACCAGCTAGTGTATGCTGCCTGGTTGCTAGCTCAGTGTCTGAGAGACCTCAGGAGTCTACGTTAGTTGAGACAGCTGGTCTTCCTACGGGGTCACCCTTCTCCACAACTTCCAGCCTTTCCCTAATTCAACCACAGTGGTCCTCAGATTTAGTCCATTGGTTGGGTATAAACATCTGTGTCTGTCTCAGTCAGCTGCTTGTTGGGCCTCTCGGAGGACAGCCATGCTAGGCTTCTGTCTATGAGCATACCATAGCATCAGTAATAGTGTCAGGCTTTGGAGCCTCCCCTTGAGATGGATCTCAAGTTGGGCTGGTCACTGGACCTCCTTTCCCTCAGTCTCTTCTCCATTTTTGACTCTGCAGTTCTTTTAGGCAGGAATAATTCTGGGTCAGAGTTTTTGACTGTGGGATGACAACCCCATCCGTCTATTTGATGTCTTGTCTTTCTACTGGAGGTGGGTTCTACATGTTTCCTCTCCTCACTGTTGGGCATTTCATCTAAGGTCCCTTCTTTTGGGTTCTGAGATTCTTTTACCTCCCAAGTCTCTGGTACATTGTAGAGGGTCCCCCCCATCTGCCACCTTCTGAGGTTACATATTTCCATTTATTCTGCTGGCCCTCAGGGCTTCACTCCTGTTCCCCCAATACCTGATCATGTTCTCCTTTCCTCTACCCTTTCCCTGCCACTCTCTCACTAAGTTTTCTCCCTTCTGCTCTCTGCTCTTTTCTCCCTCCCAAGTGGAATTGAAGCGTCCTCACTTGAAGTCAGAGTACCACTATTTGCAGATAACATTATAGTATACGTAAGCGACTGCAAAAATTCTACCAGAGAACTTCTACAGATGATTAAAAAAAAGTTTTTTAAAATGGCAAAAATAAATGAATTGATATCAGACTCTCAAAGTCTTGGCCCAACACCAGCTACCTTAAAAAAATCGAGGAAATATCAATCATAAAGTGAACTTTTTTTTTTCCCTCATCCTATATTTGGAACCAGAGTTAGGTGTTCATTTATAACCAGTCTAGGTTTCATGAACAATTTGTAGTGAAATTCATGCCACAACAAATCTTAAATAAGAAAAATTGTCATGTCCTGTGGGAGGGATGGTGTTTCTGGCTCACAACAAACAAGGGAAAATGTAGATCAATGCTTGTCAGATGTCAGCTGAAGCAGTAGTGGAGTTAGTTGGGAGTCCCTTCACCTTGCCTCTTCACCCCCTCACTGAGCTGCGTCAAATGGAAAGACCAACAGAATGGGTCTGGGTTTGAGTCTGAATCCTGCAGGTTTTGATGCTTTGGGCGCTCAGTCTTAGATTCTGGACAGTTAATAAAATGGCTGCGGTACTCATTAAATAAATAGTGCGGTAATAGTTAACGAAATGACACATGTTTAAAAAGTACTACATATCGTGTCTAAGATGTCACATTACAGGTAAGTAAATGTGCAGCTTTTTTGCCATGCAACTTATATTCCTCATTATGTCTTTTATTGCTTATTTGTATTGTTTTGCCTTAAGAAAGGATTGTCTTCTGTAGTCCAGCATAGTTGTGAAATTGTGACCCTCTTGGCTATGTCTCTTGAGTCTGCGATTATAGGCAATCACCACTACTCTATATTCACAACTTCTGTGTTAGTGGCCTGCTGGAAATTCCGGTATAACTGCTGTTGCTAGTATCTGTGTAAACAACCGATCATAGCTATTGGTGTCACTGTCATTGTAATTGAGTTGAGGGAGAATTTGTGTTAATCCATACTTGTAATTAACTCAGGGCTATTTAAGATTAACATATATCTATGAAAATGTATTTAATGTTATAGTAGTTGTAAGATCAATTCAAACTGTAATATAGAATGCAAATCTAATTCGTTACCTACACTATATATGAATAAGCATATGGAGTAAGGAACCAAGGGCATATTTAAAAATAGTTAAGGAAACGTGGTTTTGTACTGTTGGGAATGGATGTAGTATTCATGCATGCCAGACAAGCACCAATACTCATAAACATCTAGTTTGAAAGGATTTTGTTGGAGAAATAATACCGTGCTTACATATTTATTTACTCATTTAATGAAAAGCAATTACACCCAGGAAATGAAGATAACCAAAAGTCATATAAGCTAGGTCATTATATCTGAGATTCATTCGCAAGATAGTATAATATTAAAAGCCTTATTTCTGAAGACAGGATACATTGTTGAGCCATTTGTAAAATAGGAGTGTACATGTACATATAAATGGATTATTTTAATCAGGGTAAAGTGGAAATTCTAAGCAGTAGGTGATTTCATACCTGTGCAGGATGATACCTTTTGTCCCTTACTGATATGAAACATATCAAGTCTTACTAATCTCGATGTTGCTATCACAGTTATGCACTGATTTCACCTTCTTTGTGGAATAGTGGCTATCACGAAGGTGTATTTCTGCAGGAGATTTTGTTGGTGTTTTATTCCTCAGGACAATGGACTGACTGTAACAGTACCAGGCTCTTAATAATGTAATTAGTTTAAATAAATTTGCAGTGTTAAGGTGAGCCCTAAACCAATCTGACTAGTGCCCTTATATGAAAAGAAAATGTGGGCACATATGCATGAAGAATGGACACACACATAGGAAGAACCAGGTGAAAACAGCAAAAGCATGGCCATATGTAAACTGAAGAAAGAAATCTCAGAAGCCACACAAGCCACACTTGAAGATGGACTTCTGGACACCAGAACTGCAAGAGAATTATCTCCTCTCGTTTAAACCTTCTGGTCTGTTACGGTATTTAAGTTTTTATTTTTTTAATGGCAGACAGTATCAAGTGACACAGTGGTCAAAATAAAACATTAATCTTTTTGTGCCAGGTATTAAAGAGGTCTTTCTGCATGCCAGGAGGTGCTTTATTGTTGAGCTAAACATTGCCATTCCTGGTTTTACTTTTGTATATGATACAATTTCTCAATGAGTTAACCGTGATGACCTTTAGCCCTTCCAGGTGTCCAGGTAGATCTTGAACTCAGCATCCAGAGTCGTTAGGATTGTTGGCATGTATCACCAGGCCCAGGTATGTGATTTTTTGAGAGCCTAGAAAGTGAAAGACAACAAGAAAACTGGAACAACAACAACAATAACAACAACAACAAACTAGACAAAAAACCCCTATTAACTGTGGTTTATATATTGTATTTTACATTACAACCCCAGAGGGGAGTCTAAGGCAGAAACTACATAGTGAGTTACAAACTGTGTCTTTCAAAACCAATCCACCAACCAAATAACCAACCAGCCAACCAGCCAACCAACCAACCAACCAACCAACCAACCAACCAACCAACCAACCAATCAACCAATTAATAAACCAACCAATTAAAAAAATCATCAAAACCAATCAACTGTCAAACCGAGAAACCAAGCAAACAACTAAGTCAGAAACAAAACAAAACAAAACAAAACAAAACAAAACAAAACAAAACAAAGCAAGACAAAACAACAAATAACAAAAAAGAGAAAAAAGGTAAAGTTAAATAAACTCTGAAACTTAGGAATGAAGGAATTTTAAGTAAAAAAATATAGTTTTAATTTGATGAATAATAATTACATATATTTAAGTGACAATGCCTTCTAAAGTAACTTGTATTGTTCACCTGGAAGACAAATTGAGGGACTATAACTTTGAGAACAAGGAATATAACCATTTAGTTAGAGAACACAAATTTATGCTCACAGAAAAGAAGCACTGTTAGACATTCATATAATATATACCAGGGTACATCAAATCTACTGGAGAACAGTTAAAACTTTTAGTACCTACCTGTGGCTCTCACATCATTCGCATTTCTCTTTTCTTCAAGTTTGCATCGTTTATATAGTTAAAATATGTGTCTAGGATGCATCGGGGATCTTACTTTCTGTTTTCAATACTAATGTGGTGGCCATTTACAATACTCTAATATGTAGTCTATGAAACAATGACGTAACAATTGCACTGATAAATGCCCTGATGAAATTTCAGAGACTATATTCATTATACAGACATGTCTTCATTATTTAGATGAAGAAACAAAGACTTTGAAGGACCTTAACTTTTCTGTGGTGTTATACGTGGAGAACTGTATATTTTTCATCCATGTACTATTTACACCAGTTGCCATATCTTCAAGAGAATTGTCTTATCTTATTTTTTTTTTTTTTGGATAATCTTGCTCAGTTTTTGTTTTTCTGTATTTCTGTCATTTTTTTTTTTATAAATTTTAAAATGAATGGCTGTGTATCTCTCTGGCAGTAATACATTGATGTGTTATATTATTGCTCATTTGGAAAAAAAGTGTCAGTAGCTACTATATTAACAAATGTTCAGATAACAGATTTATCTCCGAAACACTGAGGTGTTTCATAGAAGCATCCTCACTACACTGTGAGCATTGTCAGCTGCTCTAGGCATAAGCATGGGGAAATCCTGTTTTACTGTTTTGATTTTCCTGGTTGTCGATAAATGACAATATGTACAGCATATGTTGTCACCTACCTCTAAGAACCCCAGTAATCCTAGAATCTGAATCATGAAAGACAGTGTATGCAACTCCATGTTTTCTTGTCTAACCAGCAGTGACAGGATTGCACAGAAACACATACACACATGCACACACACACATGTGCACATACATGCACACATACATTACATATCCATCTCTGTATTGTAGTAAATAGAGGGCTCTTCATATTATAAAAAGTTGTATAAGTTACCATATAAAAGTGGATGAAATACTTTGAAATATACTATGTAATTCTTACTATACAAAACCAACCAAAAACATTACAATTAATAGTTAATGAAACCTGGTAGATTATACTCTACTAATTATAAACAACTTTAGGGTCTAGTTTATCATTTGGCCATTGGCCTTAGGCAATCCTGCTTAGCTCTTTGTCAAGAACAGCACCAAGAATATGTTAGCCTGTGACTAGTAAGTCTTTTTGTGTACTGTCTTGCTTAGGCAAAGGTTTGTTTACCTTAAGGTGAGCCAGGTAAAGACTTACTGTGAGTCTTCTTACTGTAGTTTTCTTACTGTATCTTTCACAGGCATTTGCCATAATAAGTATTTTCCGAGTCCTATTATATCTTGATATCATGCTCTAAGGAAATTTTAAAGGGCAGAGGAAAATTATAAATATTTTTCAGAATTGGCATAAAGCAATGATAATTAAATAAATCGCTTGCTATCAAAACAGGTTGTTGGAATAGAATGGTGGATTTAGAAGCCGATCCTTAATTATATATCCGAATATGTTTTGAGCAGAACTAAAATAATCCTCTTGGGAAAGTAAATCTTCATACTCAGATGTAGTCGGACAACCAAAGTGAACTCCGTTTTTTGTTCATTTTTAAATGTTATGTTTAAGAGAGAGAAAGAATATAAAATTGTGTGGGTAAGGTATGAGGGAAGAACTAGGAAGACTTAGGGAGAAGAAAGAATATGATCAAAATATATTTATGAAAGTGGGTAAAACTATAAAATGATTGTCAATGAAAAGTAATAACTGACAAAAATAGTAAATTTGGAGAACTTATTTTAAAAGGGCTGAGTATGGCAGCCTTAGAGAGTCCTACTCAGCTGTATGTCATGATAAGCAGCTTTTAAAGAACCCAGCTGGTTAATCATCTGTAGGTGATGTTTCTCTTCTCATAACAAAATGTTTGGCAGGGGTTCAGGTTTCTCTGAAATGAGCCAGTCAATGATTCGGTGGGGTGGTTGGATTTTATTAGCCCTTACTGTTTCAGCCTAGCCTAAGTTTCTCCTGATAGGGAGACTACAAAGACTTCCTGACATCCTGCAAAACGTGTTCTTGAACTGCTGACTCAGTCTAAGATACCTGCAACACTCTTATTTCTTCCTCATTTCTTAGGTGTTAGAACTTCATAATGGCCCGAAACCTTCATCACTTACTCTTATTTCCTTCTATTTCATTCTTTTTCCTATTACTTTGTGTATTCATTCGTTTTTACATCCAGATTGCATTCACCCTTTACCTCACATTCCTACCCCTCACACAATATCTTTCCCAACCTCACTTCCTCTTTTCCTGTGAAAGCTGGCCCTTGAAGTAGAACTATTCTCAATTACCCGAGGAATCACCAAATTGATTTCCAAAGTGCTTGTGGAAGTTTGCAGTCCCACCAGGAAATGGAGGAGTGTTCACCTTGCTCCACATCCTCACCAGCATGTGTTGTCACTTGAGCTTTTGGCTTTAGCCATTTTGATTGGTAGAAGGTGGAATCTCTGAGTTGTTTTGCCTTGCATTTATTTCCCTGATGACTAAGGACTTGAACATTTCATTAGGTGCGTCTTGGCCATTGGAGATTTCTCTGTTGAGAATTCTTTGTTTAGCTTTATACCGCATTTTTTAAATTGGATTACTTGGTTTGTTGGTCTCTAACTTATTTAGTTCTTTAGATATTTTGGATATTAGTCCTCTGCTGGATGTAGGGTTGGTGAAGATCCTTTTCCATCCCATAGTCTGCCATTTTGTCCCAGTGAGGGGTTTCCTTTGCCTTTCATGAGTTTCCATATTAATTGTTAATCTTAGTACCTGAGCTATTGATATTTTTTTCTCTTCAGGAGGTTATCTCCTGTACCAAGACATTCAAGGCTATTCCCAATTTTCTCTTTGATTAGATTTAGTGAATCTGGCATTATGTCGCGATCTTTTTCCACTTGTGTTTGGGTTTTCTTCTGGGTGATAAATATGAATCTGTTTGCATTCTTCTACATGTAGATATCCAGTTATGTCAGTACCATTTGTTGAATATTCTCCCCCCACTCCGTTGTACGGTTTTGGCTTCTTTGTCAAAACCCAGGTGTCTGTAGGTGTACAGGTTTTTCTGGGTCTTTGATTCTATTCTATTGATCAACATGTCTGTTTCTGTACTTAAACCATGCAGTTTTTATTACTATTCTTATGTAGCACAGCTTAATGACAGGGATGGTGTTGCCTCCAGTTTTGTGGAGTACACGATTTTGAAGTAATACCTAATGATTCTTTGAATTTCTTCAGTTTCCATTGTTATATCTATCTTTTCATTTCTGATTTTATTAATGGGCATACTGTCTCTCTACCTTTTAGTTACTTTTACTAAGGGTTTGTCTATCTGTTGATTTTCTCAAAGAACAAGTTCTTGGTTTCTTTGACTCTTTATATTGTTCACTTTGTTTCTAATTGATTGTTTACAGCACTAAGTTTGATTATTTCCTAGTGTCTGACCTTTTTTTCTATGTTTATTTCTCCTTTTTGCTAGCACATTCAGGTATACTTTTAAATTATTTGTATGAGAACTCTCTAATTGCTTTACTTAGTACTATGAACTTTCCTCATAGCACTGGTTTCATTGTGTCTATTGCTGATAAACACTTTCAGCAAAATGGCTGAATATACAATAAACTAATAAAAAAAAATCAGTAGCTCTCCTTTTTCAGTGTGTTTCTTTTGTTTGTTTGTTTTGTTTCCTTTTCTTGTTCTTTTGTTTTTGCATTTGAAATTGGGAATTGTCCTTTCAAGTTCTGTAAAAAAGAGAGTGTGTTTGAATTTTAATGGGGATTTCTTTGACTCTGTAGATTGCTTTTGGTAAGGTGGTCATTTTTACTATGTTAAGTATACTGATCCATGAGGGTGGGAGGTCTTTCTATCTTCTGATGTTCTCTTTATTTCTTCAAAGACTTGAAATTTTTGAAAAGAATTTGCTAATGACACAAATGTTTGTTTACACAAAAAATAATTTAGAAAACCTTAGCTTACTTTCTGACATAGCTATCCAAAGATCTAACTCAAAATTCAGTTTATAGCAGGAACAGAACTTAAGGCATTTCCTCACCTCTAAGAGTTTACCAATAGTTTCAGATTCATAGAAAGAACCAGAAAGTTGTGAACCATTGTTTTTGTTAAGGCAACACCTACTTATCTCATTTTTATTTCAGATGACTCTTTTAAACACACAGCCAGATGAAACTGTACAAAATATTTTTATAGCTCGAAATAAAAGCATTCAGAAAATGCAACACAGGACTGCACCTTCCAGTGCCCACATCTGTTACCCATTACTAACAGGAAGTGCTGAAAACCAAAAGCTTAGTGAGGGCTACAAGGATAACCCTTGCACATTGTAGAATTCTCACACTTTTCTCAAGGTCTCTCACAGAGTATAAATGATAAATACTGGGTAGAACAATCAATGACTTTATGCAATCTCTGTGTTAGCAAATATTAATATTATTTTGTTTGTTTGTCCGATACAGGGTCTTCCTAGTTCATTTTGGCTCCAATGGAACTCCTTATGCAGACCAGGCTAGCCTTGGACTTAAAGATATGCTCACTCCACCCTCTGCCTTCTGAGTGTTGAAATTACAGACATGCATCTCCATATTAAGCTTTTAATATTATTTTATTTTTAATATTTATATAGAAAGGCCAGCATGCCTCTCTACCACCGGAGCACCCATGAGTCATTGCACATACTGTCTGAATAAGTCAACTCCATTTTGGATCCTGGAGAACAATGGAATTCCTCAGAACCATAGACAGCTACTTTTTGCTGAAAGTGTTTATCAGCTGTAGAAATTCCCCAAGCAGATCTTTTAGGGTCACTTATGTTTACTATCATATCATCTGAAAATAAGAATACTTTGATTCTTTCCTTTTATAACCCTTTGATGTCTTTCAGTTGCCTTATTGCTCTAGCTAGAACTTCAAGTACTATATTGAATAATATGGAGAGAGTGGACAACCTGCTCTTATTTCTGATTTTAGTGGAACTGCTTTGAGTTTGTCTCCATGTAATTTGATAATTACTATTGGCTTGTTCTAAATTGCCTTTATTATGTTTAGGAATGTCCTTCGTATCCGCAATCTCTTCAGAATTTTTATCAAGAAGGGGTGTTGGAATTTTTCATAGACCTTTTATGCACCTAATTAGAGGATCAATGTTTTATCTTTTATTTTAGTTTGTTTATATGATGGATTATATTTATTAGCTTATGCATACTAAACCATCTTTGCACTCCTGGGATGAAGCCTATTAGATCATGGTGCATAACATTTTTAACATGTTATTAGATTTGGTTTGCAAGTATTTCATTGAGTATTTTTACACCAATATTTGTGAGGAAAATAGGACTCTAATTTTCTTTGTTGAGTCTTTGTGTGGTTTGTTTATCAGGGTGACTGTGGCACCATGAAATGAATTTGTTAATGTTCCTTTTTCTGTTTCTATTTTTAGGATAATTTGAAGAGTATTGGTATTAGATCTTCTTTGAAAGTCTGGTAGAATTAGTTCTGCCTCCCCCACCTCCAACTTTTGGTAGGAAGATGTTGAATGACTGTTTCTATTGCATCTATTTCACTAGAGATATAAGCTTTTATAAATTGTCTGATCTTGATTGACCTCAGTACACGGTATTTATCAAGAAAATTATCCCTGAGGGGCTACTTATACTCCTGTTGTTGGCCCTAAACTCATATACTTACTGTAAGTGTTGACATTATTTCAATGGGTTTAAGAGAAGAGAGAGAAAAAGATACAATGTTGTGAGGGAATAGTGAAAGATAGAGGAGGAATTGAGGTGAAATCAGGGAGAACTTGATCAAAACACACTGAATACATCTATGAAATTTTTAAACAATAAAACAAAATAGTACTTGCTACAGCCAGTAAGTCAATGTCATCACTATTGAACAAGTCTGTGAGAACCATAGCAACAAAGCCTGATCTCTGGGGAAAATACCTGGGAAGCACAGCTTTTCCAATTTTAATTAGATCTCTATAGTTACAGACTCATTAAAACTCTCTTGGGTCATTAACAGATATTTCTTATGACATTAAGAGATGCTCTTTACCAACTTCTGATCTAGAGAAGACATTCTGGGTAATACTACCATCAAAGATCATGATCTACAACCCATGGCTTTTCTTAATCAGGAAGAATGAGGGCTCTGGATCTCCAGTCAAAAATTAATTTTTCTTATCACCAGAGAGTCAAATGTAGCAACAGTAGAAAAGAACATTATTTTTCTGGGCTATACACCTTACAGCTTATCAGTGCCATAGACTTGTGAAGTCTATGTGCAGAAAGGTAAGTACTGAATGCACACATGTGGTTATTTTTTTCTCCCAAACCACTTCTGACAGAGTCAGTGAGCCTCTAATGTGCCTGTGTTTTCCCTTTTGATTTTATCCTTGTACTTGTAGCGGGCCATTGGCACCCTAAATATTATTCCTAAAGAAATAGCTTTCCATAGATTTATGGTTATTTCTGTAACTTAGCTCTGATAGAATGTGGAAAACAGAGGGACAGGAAAGAATAAGCTTGATTTTTACCTTTCTTTTCTTCATCTTAGTTTCCTTTTAAAAGGGTAGGTTGGATAGCGCTTGGATTTTATTGTAATGTTATGACTTTTACTCTTCTCACAGATATGACCTGGGGAAGAATGGCTTTAGGAAATGACTCTTCAGTGAAAGAATTCATCCTGCTAGGCTTGACACAACAGCCAGAGCTCCAGCTGCCTCTCTTCTTCCTGTTCTTGGGAGTCTATGTATTCTCTGTGGTGGGGAACCTGGGCTTGATTGTTCTGATTGTGGTGAATCCTCACCTGCACACCCCCATGTACTACTTTCTCTTCAACCTTTCCTTCACTGATCTCTGCTACTCCTCTGTCATAACCCCCAAAATGTTGGTGAGTTTTGTGAAGCAGAATATCATCTCTCATGCTGAGTGCATGACTCAGCTCTTTTTCTTCTGCTTCTTTGTTATTGATG
>JANHMN010000024.1:13271822-13285919 GCA_030674055.1 Rhabdomys pumilio
GTGTGTGTGTGTGTGTGTGTGTGTGTGTGTGTGTGTGTGTGTGTGTGTGGTCTGTTTGAGAGTGGGTAGCCTGTAAGAGATGCATCCTTGAGATGGATGGGGTTTCTCAAAGTATTCATCAACTGTCAACAGTTACTCAGCTAGAGGTCAAATTGATGACAGTATCTGCCATTTCTTTTTGGGTCATATCAGGCTTTATTTTGTTCAGGACTTATGCCTACAATTGTTAACACTATGTGTTCCTTGAGAATATCATGAAAACATTGTTTTACCACAGTCTTGTATCAGCTCTGGCTCTTACAGTCTTTCCATTCCTACTTCCAAAATGATTCCTAAGACTTGGGTGAAAGGGTGTGATGTGGAGTTCCCTTTTAGGACTGAGCACTCACTATGTTTTATTATCTCCCTGTAAACCAGCTATAGATATTTGGGTTAATCTCTATGTATTGCTAAAAGATACATCAAAGAGGTCATCAAAAGAGGCTAAGAGATACAGTAGTCTATCAGTATAATAAAAAGGCATTAGAAATCAATTTGATACTATATCCATAGCAGGTAACAGTCATAGATACTTCCTTATGACCTACTGATCTATCTATCTAACCTCAGTAGTCTGTACCAGAAAGTATGGTAGGAGTAAATTTTGTGTGTAGAACAAGCCTGAAATTCAATAAAAATGTGAGTTACTCCTAAAACACTATGACAGCATTGTACCAATGGATATGTCCTATGAAGTCAGCCATTAATGTAGCTTTCATGAATCACACCTGAGTAAAACTGATCACTGTTTCTCCTTTGATCAAATATATAAATTTCTAGTGTTATAAGTTTGAACAATACCAGATTACTCTCCCAACTTCTTACATGAGACAAGACCAGCTTTCAAAAACTGATACATTGCTATCTCTTTAAATCACTCAGAGTCATTGAGAAACAGCTACCGTGAAAGGATTAGCTTCTCACTAACTCTTCAAAGCAGGCTGAGGGTAATCGGTGCTTATAATGAGTTTATATAATACAAGTATAATTACCATAACTTCTTTTCAGGTCTTCATGTTTGAATTGATTGTTTGGACTCTGGCATTATATATAGACATATATAATTTAGTTATGGACTGTGTATTCCTGTTTTTCAAAGACTTTTACCATGAAGGGGTGTTGAATTTTGTCACATGCTTTCTCAGCAACTGGTGAGGTGATGATGTGGTTTTTTTCTTTGAGTTTGTTTATATAGTGGGTTACATTGATGGATTTTTATATATTGAACCATCCCTGCATTCCTGGGATCAAGCCTTCTGGATCATGATGGTTGATTGTTTTGATGTGTTCTTCGATTCAGTTTTCAAGAATTTTATTAAGTATTTTTGCATTGATATTCATGAGGGAGATTGATCTGAAGTTCTCTTTCTTTGTTGTGTCTTTGTGTGGTTTAGGTATGAGCATAATTGTGACTTCATAGAATGAATTGGGTAGTGTTCCTTCAATTCCTGTTTTGTGGCACAGTTTGAAGAGAATTGGTATGAGGTCTTTTTTGAAGGTCTGATAGAATTCTTCACTAAAACCATCTGGTCCTGGGCTTTCTTTTTTTGGTGGGGAGACTTTTAATGACTCCTGCTATTTCTGTAGAGGTTATGAGACTGTTTAGATGGTTTATCTGCTCCTGATTTAACTTTGGTACCTGGTATCTGTGTAGGAAATTGTCCATGTCCTCCAGATTTTCCAGTTTGGTTGAGTATAGGCTTTTGTAGTAGGATCTGATGATTTTTTTAATTTCCTCAGTTTCTGTTGTTATGTCTCCCTTTTCAGTTCTGATTTTACTAATTTGGATACTGATAAACAAAAATATTAATATAAAGAAGGCATTACATGATTTCTCATTAAAGGGAAACAAGGAAACAGCAGAAACAAAACCTCTAAGAAACTATCCCAAGAGCTGACAAAATTGTAATACTGCTAAAAGCAAAAGCTAAAAAAAGTGAAATTATGGTGAGTTTTTTTTAACCTTTAATCTTGAACAACTGGACATTAAAATTACAAGTTTGAAGTAGGGAAATGTACCCAAAATAGAGTAATAAATTCAGACACAACTGTCAGAACATGAGAAGAATCAGGTCATTTCCCTAGATGTTGAAGCAAAGGATTGATGAAGCCTATGAGAAGAAAAAAAAAGTAAACAAAATGGGAAAAAGAAGAAAAAACAGATGTCCCTCAATTCAGGTTTTTGTATTTTAGATAAGAAGAAATATAACAACTGCCAACATGAATCTCAATTAGTCTTGACACTCCAAAATTACTAAGGGACCAAAAATTTCTTAGGGCAAACTTGAAATGTGCCCCACAGGACCAATATGCCTTGGTGCCCCAGGGTGATCAGGACTTGGAGATTCATTAAAATGTATTCTATGTAAAATGTTAAAGAATTTTTTTGGTTAGTTTTGTTTTCATTATCTTTTTGTTCATTTCTCTTCTGCAGGATCCTGCAAGGTGTCTCCTTCACTGTGAATAAAAGTCAATAGGAATGAAGCTTCTAGCTGAGTACTAACTGAATGTCTCCCTATTCAGTGACATTAAATGGTGTCCAAAATAAGACCTTACTGTCAGGGTGTTAAGTAAAACCAATAATAACCTTGCCAAAAGCCTGTGATATTTGGGGTGGGTCAGTCTACTGAACCATTTAGACAAGTTAGCAAGATGTAATGAGTTTCTGACACTGGAGGGTATGGTTAGTGGTATATAATGTCTAGTTGTGGCATTGTCTTCCCATTATATGGTGACTCCTTTTAAATTTCTCTTTGATGTATTACGAAAGTATTACAGTACAAGAATTCCACAAAGCTTTTCGAAGAGCCATTAGTACTCTTTGATGATTTGCCTGAAATAATCCATCAGTAGCTGGGGCTCTTTTAATTTTTCTGTCCTCTATGAACCTGAGGGGAGAGATGCCATATGAATGTCCCATTTACTGTTGAGCACCCCAAAGTCTCTTGTTCTTTGCATATTAATCAAAAAAGCATCTTGATATCAATTCTTATTTATTGCAAGAAGCTTCTCTGCATGTGATGACGTTTACATTGATCTATGGGTATAGCATAACTCATTAAGAATCATTTTAATATGTATATATTTTAATATGTATATACATTAACACTTGTTAATGTATATATTTAGCAGAAGTTACCCAAGAAAAGAATGGCCCTTAACATTTCTTAATATTCCATCTGTCCTAGTTCTCCATCATTTAGACAGGGTCCCAGCTACTGATTAAGCCTGGGACACTTTTTGCAGTAGTCAATGTTATCACAATGCAGGCAGAATCAGTTTGTAAGGGACCATACAGCTGCCATTAGGGGCTAGCATGTTTGACTATGACAGGAAATGTTTTAATAAGTAAACAGTTTCATATGCCATATTCAGCAGATATCTGAAGAACTTTAAGAGCCATATACGCAATATTCATGATTTTAAATAAACTTTACTTGCCTTTAATCCTTGCTTCAGATTTAACCTTGAAAACATATGTAAAGGACTAAATAAAGAATGTCAATGTAAAATGAATTGTGTTTGTATTTATCATAATGATAAACCTTTGTTTTGATGACATTAAAGAGTTTGATTATGTATAAGGTAAATGACTATTAACTTGCATGTTTTATCTATAACTGTCTACAAGTTAGTAGGTTGGAATGTCAGTGTTGTTTTCTCTTAAGTTTGAACTTTAAAAGTCCCAATTATTGAATTGAAGCACTCTTATTACCAAAATAAAACTTTAAATAATAAATGCAGTGGAAAAAATCTTTTACTTCCTCAGTAGAAAAGAAGAGATGAGAAGTGAACCCAAGCTGTATCAGGCACCAATGGGAGAAGAGGTCCTTGGTCCTGTGAAGGCTTGATGCCCAGTGTAGAGGAATGCTAGAGGATGAAGTGGGAGTGGGGGGGGGGAGGGGGGGGTGGGGGGGGAGAGCACCCTCATAGAAAAAAGGTAAGGTGGGATGGCATAAGGGGTTTGCAGAGAGGAAACTGGGAAAGGGAATAACATTTGAAATGTAAATAAATTAAGTATCCAGTGGGGAAAAGATAAGAAAAGAAAAGATGAGATGAGAGCTGTACCCAACCTGTGTGAATACATAGTTTGGACTGGGTCAAGAAAGTCTTCCGTTTCTGTTCTATCCCTAGTCCTAGGCCTGGAACCTTCTTGTAACACTATAATCTTCCATGCTACCTGATTAGGTTTAGTTTCTTTTCACTTATGCCTGAAGTGGTCTGGGTAGCCACACACTAACTTTGTCAATATGTTCTAACGTTCTGTCTCATTCTCATTCTCTGCCTCATTCTTTCTTTCTGTATCCAGCTTTTTCTTTCAGCAACCTGTCTCTGTACAACTATCCAAGTAAAATGCCATCTTCTTCTCTCTTATCCATCTATGTATGTATGTATGTATGTATGTATGTATGTATGTATGTATCTACCTATCTATCATCTATCTATCTATCTATCTATCTATCTATCTATCTATCATTTATCATCTGTCACTTGCTAAGCTTTGCTCTCTTCAGTCCTCTCTTTTTTCTGTGCTCTTCTTGTGAGAGTTGGGCCAGTCTTGTCTGTGACTCATTCTGTAATATCTTTGTCTGCTTCTCAATTAGATATCATTTTCAAATATGCCTACTTTTTTCTGAACTTAAGGTTACCTTCATTGTCTTAGATTAAAAATCTGTACTAAGGATGTGTCTGCATTCCAGCCAGACAGATTAAAGATGTGTCATTCCAGACAGTTCACAGAGACCTACAAGGTCTTTGAATGTGAATCCTTGCCACAGCAGCCTTGTTGCAGGCTTAAAATTCCTCTACAATGCAGCCCACTGAGACACTGAAAAACGTATTACTTGGTCCTTTCATATTATCTCATTACAGAATACAAGAGTTTCCTGTATTTTCAGTTTATACGAATAGCTAAAGTTTAAAGCAATCAGCAAAGACAAAAGGCCAGACATACATTAATTGAGTGTCTGTTAGCCTGAATAGACCTTAGGTAAGGAGCGACATTCCATAAGCCTTTCAGCTGACTGCTTTGGCCTTTGTACCACTGCATCATAAGATAGGAATACCTCAGTTTTTGGTGCTCATAGATATGGCCCTAATTCTTCAGCTTCTCATATTCTTCTCCACATTCCTAACTTTTCTTTTATCCTTTTGCACATCTTAGGCCATTGGCCTATTTTTCAAATCTCTGTTACTCTTTATCTAGAATGATACAGATCTCTGCCATCTTAGTCTATTCAAAACCTCCTCTAGACCTTATCTCATGACATTAAATTCTGTTGGTCTTTTCTAACCCATATGTTCTGGTTATCTTTTTTAACTTTTAATGGATATTTTCTCTACCCTGTAAACCTTTCATTTTTATTTTTAATCCTTGTATATAAATGTGTGTTGGTGTAATTATAATATCTTGTATAAAATGCATTGTTTTAAAATTCTGTCTTCCATAAACTCAGTTTTTATGATTTTGTCCTCATCTTTGTTTTTATTTATAGGACAAGATTTATCAAAAAAACACCCATCCTACTGTAAAATACCCTAGAGAACTGTTGTTGCCACCTTAGTTGGTTTATACCACATAGTCACCTTAATCAAGATGGTGGTGAGGTTACACGGTTGCTATTTAAAAACATCTATTTAACAAAAAAAAAAAAAAAAAAAAAAAAAAGTTGAACCAAGTTGCATATTTGATGTTCTAGTAAATGATTAATACCTATGTATAAATTTTCAATTATGAACACCTTTGTTATAAGTTTCTATTAAACTTTTTCTAACAGATTTTACAAAATTTTAACCATACCCAATGATCTTTCAAAATAATTTACACAATACTCTTACATATCTTGAGATAAAGTTCATATTTCAGCAAAAGTCTTCATGAGTTAAACGAAATCAATTAGATAGATAGATAGATAGATAGATAGATAGATAGATAGATGAGAATTATCAATAATCCTCATTGCAATTAATCTACCTCTTAGCTTCTTTAAAGCACACAGTATCTTGTGCAGTGCTATTGTGTTTTTCTCTCCTTGTCACAAAGTCAAGTGACACCCTGACACAGGATAGAGTTTTTGAGGAAACTTTTAAACAAGTATGATTGGGATAGTGTGGGTATGGGGCTCCTGAATTAGCTTTTTGATAAAGTAGAACAGCATAAAACAACATTTTATTATTATCCATACCGAAAATACACCTGAATCCCTGCAGTCAACAATATTCACACATTGTATTAGTTATCTCAAGAACAGTCAGCAACAGAACATGTAAGCCATTCAACACTACAACAAGTTCATGAGTATGCAAGAAAATGTATTTCCATTAAAGTGAAGCTTAAAAAGAAAGTTCATGAAGTCAGAAGACACCATACAAAAGCAAATATCTGGTGGACACCACCATTCATATACATGACAGCCAAGTTTCAGCTCAGCTTTTCTGTGGTTCCTTCAAGTACAGAACCTCCCAACTTCTCAGACCCCATGGTAGGAGTCCTCAAGGAACCAAACAATGAGAGTGAGCAGTATCCAGGCTGAACCTCTGACCTGAAAATTAAGTCCACATCCAGGTTTCTCTAATTCCACTAAATGTGTGCTACAGTCTGGATTCTTAGCTACACAGCTGAAGACTGGCAGGTGCTACTATTTCCCATTCTAGGCATAGAGAACCTACCAATTGTTTCCCCAAACACTGTGCCCCTGAAACATACCTCAGGCTCCAAAGTTGAAGCTTGCAGGGCCCCAGGGCCTATCACAAAATTTGTCAGCTTCCGATGAATACCTATATCTCATTGGGACATCAAAATGTTATAGGCCTGTGGTGTTCACCAGTCTAACAAAAAAATTAAGGCACTAATGTGGATAGTGTTTGGCCAGGGCTATTCCTAGGAGTGAAGATTTCAATGATATAGCACCAAGGCACAAAAGACAGAGGTTTCTAAACGAAGTCAAAAACATAAGGTTACATCTCATCTACAAGCAGACATGCATCCTGAAATCAGGGGATTACATTATCTTTAAATACACAAATGTCTTTGCCGAATGCAGTCATGTCTAAGTGAAATCATAGCATTGAGAAAATTTATGTCAGTTTTTATGGTTTTTTTTTTCATGGTTTTCTTGAGCAAGCAAGCTTTGTTTACAAAAGCAGAAGCAGCGGTTCACATTGTGACCATTATTGTGATGAACAAAAGTTTCTTTAAAATAGTACAAGAATGACCCTTAATGTTCTATAAGCTTCCATCTGTCCTGTAAATATCGAGGCTTTTAGGCTAGAGGCAACTTTGTTTCATAGATCTCTTGATCACACTAAGTTGTACTGAAAGCATAAACATCCATCACATAGTAAGCTTGCTTAGTCAAACATTTTCCAATGGAGACATGGTAAGTCCTTATATAGACATACCTACCCTCAGGTCAATGAGGGGGAAGCCTACAACAATAGGTTTATCTTAAATGCAGTGAATTACTGTTTCAGAGCACTGAAATCAAAACAGACTCATCAAATCTTCTTTACCAAATTGCTTTAAGACAATGAGAAAAGGACAGAGAGAAAAGGGCTTTCATTTTCCTTCTTACTTCAGCCTTTTGAGAAGTGAATGAGCCTTTAAAATGAAATCTCCTACAAATCATCCCAGAGGTTAACTAACTGAAATAGTGAGACCCTGTCTGGGACAACCACATAAACCTGGTAAATGTACCTACTCTTAGTGGTGATTAAGATGTAGCTTAGTGGTGGAACCCTTGCTTAGCATGAAAGACAGTAGAGATATGATGTCCCTAAACACAACTAAAAATTAAAAATAAATATGTATTTTTTTAAATCTCTTAATTTTTTTTATTTCTGAACATAATATAATGCAGCCTTTTGTACTTAAATGTTCATGATTTCCAAGGTGGAAAGCTACCTTACTGCTAGTTTGTTCTTCAGTTTTCAATACTAAAAGGATAGGAATGTCTTGGAAAACTTCAGATAAACTATTTTCTCTACCCTAAAACAATGGTCCATTAATCATCTTTCACTGTCTTTACTTCTGAAATTTCCTCCATAATTAATTTAATTTTGCAATATGTGAAATAATTTCGATTCAACCCTATTTGACAGCAGTTTTTAAAAAGTAATCATTATTTCAGTTCCTCTCATTATTGGTTTAAAAAAAACCTATAGATTATATCCAGAAACTACTGAATATGAGCAAATCCTATGCCAATTACTTACCATTCCAGTCAATATTCAGAAAATGTAAAGCTCACAGGCCATAACACTTTAGTTCCATAACAAATACAGAGTCTACTCAGGTAAAGATGCTTTTCATTAAAGTTTTTCTCAGTGCAATGTGGACATCCTTATTCCTTATACTGTAAATGAAAGGGTTTAGCATTGGACCCACAATGGTATAAAAGATAGTAGATATTTGATCTTTATTTATAGATGCACTAGAAGGCTTAAGATACATGAAGGCTGCAGCTCCAAAGAAAAAGGAAACAGCTATCACATGAGAGCCACAGGTACTGAAGGCTTTTGACCTACCTTCTGTAGAATGGATGTTGAGAATGTTGGAAAGGATCAAGGTGTAAGAAATAACGAGAGTCAGGGTGGGAACTATCACATTGACACCCACAACAATGAAAACTTCCAACTCATTGATTGTAGTGCTTGTGCAGGAGAGTTTCAGGAGAGGAGGTATGTCACATGCATAGTGATTGAGGATGTTGCCATCACAAAAGGCTAAGTTTAACATACTACCAGTAAACACAATTGCTTCCGAAAACCCTATCATATACACACCCACTGTCATCAAGAGGCAGACCTGATGAGACATGGTAACCTGGTAAAGCAGAGGCTTACAGATGGCAGCATATCTGTCATAGGTCATTGCTGTCAAAATGTAGCATTCAGCAATAACAAAAAAGGCAAAGAAAAAGAGCTGAGTCATGCACTCAGCATAAGAGATGATATTCTGTGTCACAAAACCCACCAGCATTCTGGGAGTTATGACAGAGGAGTAACAGAGATCAATAAAGGAAAGGTTGAAGAGAAAGTAATACATGGGGGTGTGCAGGTGAGGATTCAAAGAAATTAGAATAATCAAGCCCAGGTTCCCCACCACAGAGAACACATAGATTCCCAAAAAGAGGAAGAAAAGAGGCAACTGGAGTTCTGGCTCTTGTGTCAGGCCCAGCAGGATAAATTCTTTCACTGAAGAAGAATTTTTTTAAAGCCATTCTTCACTAGGTCATATCTGTAGGAACAGTAAAAATTGTGACATTAAAATGAAATCCCAGCACCCATCAACCTAGCACAATAATATCTCAGTCTACTTCTACCTTGAATATCGATCTCCCACTCCAGGCTCAGTAATAACTGTAAAAGAGAAGAGACAAGGCACATCCAAGCCTCACTGTGTTGCTGGGTTGCAGTTAGAGGAAAGAATATCATGCACCCATCCAATCCAGTACTTACCGTTCTACTTCAAGACTAGACAAGTTACTTTACTGACTCTTTTGTGCATTCACGGGAGGGCAGGTACAGATGACATGAATGAATAATAAAGGTGACTAGTACAGAAAAAATTAGTTTCTGTTGTTACCTGGTTTGGATTTTTGGAGATGAGGCAAATTAATTTTGGACTGAAAAATCCACAGCCCTCATTCTTTTATATTCTTAGGAGTCATGAGTTCTGGTTCATGACTTCAGGTGGTGCTTTTTCTGATAATTCTGCCTTTATAATAGTGGTTGGTAAACAGCATCTACTGTTGTCACAAGAGCCACCTGGTAATGACCCAGGAGGGTTTTATGATTTGTAGTCACAGGGACCTGATTAAAAATTAAAGGGCTTATGTTCTCCAGGTGTTTTCCCAAGAGATCAGGTTTTGTTGCTATGATACTTACAAATTAGGTCAATAGTAATGGCTTTTGCTCATTTCGAGATAAACAATTTTGTTTTGTTTCATAGTTTTATACAATTAGTCAACGTATTTTGAGGAAGTTTATCTCTGATGTCTTCCCTTTCAATTCTTCACCCATCCTCCTGTCACTATTGCCTCCCCCATTCATTCAGTTTTTTCAATTATTTAACACACTGTATCTATTCAGTATTAAGTGTGTGTGTGTGTGTGTGTGTGTGTGTGTGTGTGTGTGTGTGTGTGTAAGGGTCATATGTTTGAGAGTGGGTAGCCTGTAAGAGATACATCCTTGAAATGGATGGGGTTTCTCAATGTGTTCATCAACTACCAATAGTTACTCAGTTAGAGGTCAAATTGATGACCATATCTGTCATCCCTTTTTCGGTCATATCAGGCTTTATTTTTCTCAGGGCTTATGCCTACAGTTGCTAACACTATGTGTTCCTTGAGAATATCATGAAAAAATTATTTTTATTGTAGTCTTATATCAGCTCTGGCTCTTACAGTCTTTCCATCCCTACTTCCAGAATGATTCCTGAGACTTGGGTGAAAAAGTGTGAGGTGGAGTTCCTTTAGGACTGAGCACTCACTATCTTTTATTATCTCCCTTTAAACTAGCTATACATATCTGGGTTAATCTCGATTTATTGCTAAAGAAACATCTGAGAGGTCATCAAAAAAGACTGAGAGTTGTACTAGTCTATCAGTATAAGAGAAAGACATGTTGGAATCAATTTAATACTATATCCGTCTCAGATAACAGTCATAGATACTTCCCTATGACCCGCTAAGCTATATATCTAGCCTCAGCAGTTGGCACCAGTAAGTATGGTAGGAGTGAATTTTGTCTGTGGAGCAAGCCTAAAATTCAAGTGTTGGTTATTTTTAAAACACTTATGACAACATTGTATCAATAGATATGTCTTGCCATGCCAGTCATTAATGTAGCTTTCATGATTCACATCTGCGTAAACTTGATCATTACATTTCTCTATTTATAGCCAGTATATACTTTTAGCTTTATAAGTTTGAACAATACCAGATTAATCTCCCAACTTCTTACATCAGACAAGACCAACTTCCAAAAAATGACACATTGCTATCTCTTTAAATCACTCAGAATCATTGAGAAATGTAGCTGTCTGTGGCCATGAATGAACTGGGTTCACCTGAAAGGAGGGCTGGAAATGAAAAAGGGAGACAGAGAGGCAAGAAAAGCATGAAACCAAGACAAAGCTTTCTGATCAAAGCTCAAATAAACTGTTAGTTTCTGTCACTCAAACCCCAGTGTATATTCCTGCGGGCCAAGTCCAGATGTAAATTCTTCTGTTCCCTCAGAGCAAAGACAATGCCACTGCAGATTCTAAGAATAGAGAAGATTCTGCCTCACCATCTAATGAGGTGTTTTGGATCCAGCCAATACCCAGGGCTAAGCCGACAATCAAACTCTATTGTAATGGCAAAACCTTCACTGGCCTTTTGGACTCAGGAGCAGTTGCCACTGTAATATCAATGCAACATTGGCTCCCAGTTGGCCTCTGACTGCTTCTGCCACACAGCTCAAGGGAATTGGACACTTCAGGGATCCCATGGTTAGTTCTCAAGCCATTCGCTGGTCCGATGAAAAGGGACACTCTGGACTGGTCACACCCTTTCTTATTCCTGACTTACCTATTAACCTTTGGAGTCGTGACATTTTGGAAGGAATGGGAGTTGTCATGTTTAGGCCGAATGATACTGTAACTCGACTTATGATGAATCAAGGCTATACTCCAGGACATGGCTTGGGCAAACATTCTCAGGGGATCCCCGCTCCTGTAGAGGTCTCCCCCAAAAGACAATTGCTTTGGTCTGGGATATCCTTTTCTATAGGGACTGTTGACATTCCTGCACCACCCCATGCAGACAAAATAAAATGGAGGTATTTCTCTCCCATCTGGGAACAAGCTGCCTCCTACCTTTTCTTGCATTATAATTAGACTAAAACCTCTTTTAACTTTAGAGGTAACTTTTATCTTATCCCTCTTGAGAATACATGGTGGGCCTGCTCCTTTGGACCCACTCCATGCATACACCTTACCACCTTTACGGCTTCAAAGGATCTTTGGTTCAGGTTCTCCTGCAGTTAGCCTATTAATCCTCAGATGACTTGATTGTCCAGCTGGACTGGACAGGAGAGCGGACAGGAGAGGGGACAGGGAGGGGAAAGGGGAAACATGATCAGGTATTGGTGGGGAAGTGGAAACAGGACTGAAGCCTTGAGGAGGAGCAGAAAGAATGAAAAGAGGCAACCTCAGGATGTAGGAGGTGGGTGAACTCTCTAGAATGTACCAGACATGAGAGACTCTCAGGAATCAAGAGGAGGGACATTGGATAAAGTGCCTTACATTGGAGAGAGAGAACTTGAAGAGTCCACCTCCAGTAGAAAAAGAGGACATCGAGTGGAGGGATGGGATTCCCATCCCACAGTCAAAAACTCTGACACAGAATTGTTCCCATCTAAAAAAAACTGCAGGGACAATAAAAGAGAAGAACCTGAGGAAAAGAAGGTCCAGTGACAGGCTCAAATTGGAATCCAGCTCAAGGGGAAGCTAGAAGACCTGACACTATTATTGATGCTATGGTGTGCTTAAAGACAGGAGACTAGCTTGGCTGCCTTCTGAAATGCCCAACAAGCAGCTGAAAGAGTCACATGCAGATACTTATACCCAACCAATGGACAGAAACTGGGAACCCCTCGTGTTGAATTATGGAAAAGTTGAAAAAAAGCTGAGGAGGAGGTTGACCCCATAGAAGACCAGCAGTCTCAATTAACCTGGACCCGCGAGATCTCCCAGACACTGAGCCACCAACCCACACACAAGCTGCTATGACGCCCCTGACACATATACACCAAAGGACTGCCTGCTCTGGCCTCAGGGAGAGAAGATACACCTAATTCTCAAGTAACTTGAGGCTCCAGGGAGTGAAGACAACTAGTGGAGTGGGGTTTTGGGGGTGGGGACATCCTTTTGGACATGGGGGATAGGTATAAGATGAGGAACAGTTAGAATGCAGACTAGAAAGGGGATAACGACTGAACTGTAAAAACAGATTAAACAACAACAATAACAACAATAATAATAATTATATGAAAGGATGGAAGGAAGAAAAAAGGAAAGAACAGAAAAATGAGAGAGAGGGAAAGAAAGAAAGAAAGAAAGAAAGAAAGAAAGAAAGAAAGAAGAGAAAGAAAGAAAGAAAGAAAGAAAGAAAGAAAGAAAGAAAGAAGAGAAAGAAAGAAAGAAAGAAAGAATCCCTACAGCTTTCCTGAATGTGGCCCTAATTTTCTGGAAATTCTAAGAATTCCCAAAGTTTGTTCTCACACACAGGTAACATAAACTCAGATCATGGGAAAATTTGTAAATAAATTGATTATGTATAAGGTAAATGACTATTAACTTGGATGTCTTATCAATAACTGTCTACAATTTAGTAGGTCAGAATTTCAAAGGTTTTTTTTTTCTCTTAAGTTTGAGCCTTAAAGTCACAATTACTGAATGGAAACACTTTTATTGCCAAAATAAAACTTCAAATAATAAATGAAATGGAAAACAATCTTTTATTTTCTCAGTTGAAGAGATGGGATGGGAGCTGTACCCAACCTGTGTGAATACATAGCTTGGGCTGGGGCACCAAAGTCTTCCTTTTCTCTTCTATCCCTAGGCCTAGGCCTGATTCAGTCTACCTTCTCTTGACTTCTAAGTTGGCCTCAGACCAACTTTGTCAATATGTTCTAATTTTCTGTCTCCTCATTGTCTGGCTCATCCTTTCTTCCTAAGTCCAGTGTATTCTCTCAGGAGCCTATCTCTGTAAAACTATCGAAGTAAAACTGCTATCTTTTTCTATATCTATCTATCTATCTATCTATCTATCTATCTATCTACCTATCTATCTATCTATTTATCTATCTACCTATCTATCTCTTAGTCTGCTTTGCTTTCTTCAGTACACCTCTCTTTCCTGTGCTGTTGTTGTGAGAGTTGGGCATGTCCTATCTCTGACCCATTCTATGAAATCTTTCTCTGATTCATCACATTGTCTGCTTCTCAGTTAGACATCATTTTTAAACGTGACTACTTCTTTCTAAAGTTAATATTACCTTTATTGTCTTAGA
>JANHMN010000024.1:13295952-13306565 GCA_030674055.1 Rhabdomys pumilio
AGGAAGGAAGAAAGGAAGGAAGAAGGAAAGAAAGAAAGCTATAGCTTAAATCCCTGAATGTCATCCTAATTTTCTGAAAATGCTGAGAATTCCCAATGCATTTTTTTTCACACACATGTAACATAGACTCGGATCATAAGAAAATGCATAATAGTGAATTATGTTAAGATCTGAAATGCCAAAATCAATGTTCTATCCCTTTTGAAACGCATTGAGAGACATTATTTTTTGATCTTTTGTCATACAAAATCGAAACCACCATTTCAGTACTTAGATTATTATTGCCTGGGAGAACTGAGAAAAAAGGCAAGCACTAGAGAGGGAACAAGGCTGAGTTTCATAGGCAATTACAACAGGCAGTGAACGGGAACAGGAGAAAATGTGGAAAAAGGGGGGAGAGAGGGAAAAGAGAGGAGAGCAAGACGTGAGGGGGAGAAACAATGAAAAACAAAAGACGGTCTCTGAATTAAGAGTAATGCTGTGAGAAGTTGTGATAAACAAAAAAATATAAAGGAGACATTTCAAGAGAATATTCAGCACGATTTCTCATTAATTAGGAACAAAGAAACAGCAGCAACAAAAAACGTCCAAGATGACTCTCCTAGGGGTTGACTAAGCAGCAACGAGCTAAAAAGACTGAAAATTTGGTTTGACTTTTTACATTTAGTCCTGATCAACTGGGCATGAAAGTACAAGTTTGAGGTAGGGAAATGTAACAAAAGACTAAATAAATTCAGACACAACTGTCAGGACATGAGAAGAATCAGGTCATTTCCCTAGATGAGGAAGCAAAGGATTGGTGAAGCATATGAGAAGAAAAAAGTAAACAAAGTGGGAAAAATAAGAAAAAATGGATAACCCTCAACTGCAGATCTTTGTATTTTAGATAAAAAGAAATATCATGACTGACAAAATGAATCTCAATTATTTTTGACTCTCTAAAATTACTAAGGGACCAAAAATTCCTTAGGGCAAATTTGTAATGCACCCCACAGGACCAATATGCCTTGGTGCCCCAGGGTGATCAGGACTTGGAGATTCATTAAAACGTATTCCATGTAAAATGTTAAAAAAAAATTTTTTGGATAGTTTTGTTTTCATTATCTTTTTGTTCATTTCTCTTCTGCAGTATCCTGCAAGGTGTCTCCTTCACTGTGAATGAAAGTCAATAGGAGTGAAGCTTCCATCTGAGTACTAACTGAATGTCTCCCTATTCAGTGACATTAAATGGTGTCCGAAATAAGACCTTACTGTCAGGGTGTTAAGTAAAACCAATAATAACCTTGCCAAAAGCCTGTGATGTTTGGGGTGGGTCAGTCTACTGAACCATTTAGACAAGTTAGCAAGATGTAATGAGTTTCTGACACTGGAGGGTATGGGTATGGTTAGTGGTATATAATGTCTAGTTGTGGCATTGTCTTCCCATTATGTGGTGACTCCTTTTAAATTTCTCTTTGATGTATTAGGAAAGTGCTACCAGTACAAGAGTTCCACAAAGCTTTCCAAAGAGCCATTAGTACTCTTTGCCTATTTGCTTAAAGTAATCCGTCAGTACCTCAGACTCTTAATTTTTCTGTTCTCTACTCTATGAACCTGAGGGAAGAGGTACCATTTACTGTTGAGCACCCCAGAGTCTCTTGTCCTTTACATATTAATCAAAAGAGCATCTTGATACCAATTCTTATCTATTGCAAGAAGCTTCTCTGCATGGGTTGATAAGTACATTGATCTGTGGGTATAGCATAACTCATTAAGAATATATATATATACATATATATATATATATATATATATATATATATATATATATATACATTAAGCAGAAGTTACTCGAGAAAAGAATGCCCCTTAATGTTTCTAACACTTCATGTATCCTTTGGCCAGTGGTGCTTTCAGGCTAGAGGCAAACTTATTTCATAAATCACTCAATCATAGTAATTTAAACTTAAAGCGCAATGTTAGCCATAATAGTCTCCCTTAGTTGTACCTTGAGTCAAATTCTTGACTCTGCGGTAGGTACATTTTAATATTGAGATTTGGTAACTATGAGGTTTTGGCACCCATATCAGAATTTATATATCTGCTTGAAGCATTTCTGATGCCTTAATTGTCAAAGCAATGATCAAGAACAGAAGTGGGAGGGATCCTGGAAGAGCAGACGACACAGTTGTTACCAAGGAGGGATCTGAAAATGAGAATGAAAACCAATAGCTTGCTTCATTTGGAGTCTTTTCCCTCTCTAGGAAGGATTTTTGTGTTGATGTTTGTTTGTTTTCTTTTGGAATTTTTTTAAATTTTCTCTTGTCTTGCTTTGATTGTTTGGCTCTTGGTTTTGTTTAAGAGTGTTTTGGGTGAGAAGTTCATTGTTTTTAAATTTTATTTTTTGTTCAATTTTTGTTTCTTTGTTTTTATGTACAGAAAAAAACATATCTACTGATTCTTGACTGATTTGTATAGAAACACCAATTTTTTTTCTTAAAGTGATATAATAACTTCCTTGTTCTGTACAGAGGTCTAATATTGCAAAACAACTTCAGCTAATGAATCAACCTGTTGGTAGACCTCAGACTGTTCACTTGTAATTGATTCTTTCTTGATATTGAAGGAGCCCAGTGACCAGCACAAGTCCTAGTGTGCCAGGAGTCACTAGAAATAGCCATTTGTCTACTTTGCCAGAGAAAATGAAAGAGATTCCTTCTATGAAGGGAAACTAGATGCTCTTGGACATGTCATTCCAGCTTTTTTATTGAGGATAAGGGATGATGTATTTTATTCTGTTAATGATTTTTATCTAAAATTAGGACATTATTGTTAGGGCATTGGAAGGTTGGAATGTTAGTCAAAGAAAGGGTCTGAATGCAGGCAATAGATATTCATCAGAAGCATTTGGTTTCTCTAAGCCAGCTGAAGACACAAGGAAAAATCACACAGTACAGCTCTACATAAGATTTCAGCAAGCCCACGGACTTGCTGCAGTTTCATAGAACTGCCTGAGACTGGTGTGGTGTAGATCACTGTGGAAAAGTTTGTAGTCTATAGATGATTCCTGGGTAGTGACAGGACAGATATAGCCTACGGACAGAAGTTTAAATTAAGGAATTTAAAGTCAAATCTGATATTGGGAGCTTCCACCTCAGGAATATGACAATAGGCAGGGAGCTTCGGCTGTTGGTTGACATGACAGGAATATTTATCTGGAGTATGTTTGACCTGTCACAGGTGGATGCATGTTCTGACTCCCTGAAACTTACATGAATTTTTATAAATTAGAGAGGGAGGGAGAGGGAGAGAGAGAAGGAAAGAGAAGGGGGAAAGAGAGAAACAGAAAGAGAGGGAGAAAAAGAAAACAGAGAGAGAGAGGGAGAGAGAGAGAAAGAGAGAGAGAGATCAGTAAACTTCTAGAGTAGACTGACACCTTTGAGTCATAGTAAAAGACAAAACTAAATTATTTAAAGTTAAAAATATTAACATTTCTTCTATCCAGAGTTTTGACAAATACACACGTATAGATCAGACAGATATTTTTAGTATGAGAAATATTTTTAAGTGTATACTTAAATCAAAGAAAATTAAATTTTAAATTTTTGAGTTTGTTACTGTAATAATCGTAATCAGGGCTTGACCAAGACTAGCCTAATAGCTTACCAGAACTCTAGTGATTAACATATTAAAACCCTGAATATTGGAAGTATTAACATCATAGATCAGTTTAAAGTTTTATTTATTATTTTAATATTAATTATTCCCCAACTCTTACGACTTGCATTCATTTGCCTTTAGTCATTTTCTTAGACCCTCAAGCTGTTCTATCCTCAGACCTCTACAACTCAGATCCCTCAGACCTTTTGCTTTTTTGTTCAATAATTTATTTTTTTTCACCTTACATCCCAATCAGAGCCTTCCTCCTCTCCTCCCAGTCCTACAACTACAAACACCCCCATTACTCCCTCCCCTTCTCTGCAGAGAAAGGGATGCTACCCCAAGAGTGCCACCCCACCCTGGGACATCTAGTCCCAGCAAGACTATGCATATCTTCTCTGGATAAGGCCCAACCAGGCAGTCCAGGTAGGGTAAGAGGATTCAATGGCAGGGAACAGAGTCAGAGATAGCCTCCACTCCACTTGTTAGAGGACCCACATTAAGATCAAGCTGCACATTTGCTATAAATATGTAAGGTGCCCAAGTCCAGCCCTTGCATGCTCTCTGGTTGGTGGTTTGGTTTCTGTGAGCCCCCATGAGACCAGGTTAGTTGATTCTGTAGGCCTTTGTGTAGTGTCCTTGTCCTGTTAAGTTTGTTCCGTTCTATCCCCCACTCTTACACAAGGCTCCATGAGCTCTGCCTGATGTTTTGCTGTAGGTCTCTGCAACTGTTTCCCACCACTGCTGGATGAAGCCTCTCCAGGGACAGTTATACTAGGTTCCTGTCTGCAATCATAGCAGAGTTTCATAAATAGTGTCAAGGTTTGGCTCTCTCATAAGGAATCGGTCTCAAGCTGGGGCAGTTATTAGTTGACGGTTCCCTCTTTAGCTCTATATGTTTACAGACAGGACAAATTTTGGGTTATAGGTTTTGTGGGTGGGTTAATGCCCCCTCTATTCTCTGAAAGTCCTGCTTGGCTACTGGAGGTGGTAACTTCAGTCTCTATATCTCCCTCTGGTAGGGTCATACCTATAGACTCTAGATATCCTCCTCAGTCTCATACCTCCAGCTAGTCACACAGATGCTCCCCAGAGATTTCTAATCTCACTCTTATCATTTCCAGCACCACCCCTACTAATGACACCTGATCACCATTCCCTTTCCTCACCTTACCCTCTCTCCCACTAAGTTCCCTCTCTCTATTTGTCTCTGATGACTATTTTGTTTCCCCTTCTGAGTGAGACTCTTGCATCCTTCTCTGGGTCCTCCTTATTGCCCAGGTTCTTTGGGTCTTTGGATTGTAGCACGGTTATCCTGCACCTCATGGCTAATGACCATATATACTGTCTACAAACCATATACATCTTTTTGGAACTGGGTGGCCTCACTCAGGATGATATTCTCAAGTTCCATCCATTTGCCTGTAAATTGCATGATATCTTTGTTTTAAATAGCTCAGTAGTATTCCACTATATAGATATACCACATTTTCTTCACCCATTCTTCAGTTGAGGGACATCTAAATTGTTGCTTTCAGCTTCTGGCTATTTTGTATAATGCCTCAGTGAACACAGTTGAGCAAATGTCCCTGTGGTATAGTGTGGGGTCTTTTGGATATATGAAGAGTGGTATAGGTGGGATTGGGAGTAGAGTCATTCCCAACTTTTTGAGAAATTGCCAAACTGCTTTTCAAAGTAGTTGTACAAGTTTGCACTCCCATCAGCAATGGAATAGTTTTCTCCTTGATCCACATCTCAGCCAGTATGTGCTGTCACTTGAGTTTTTATTCTTAGCCATTAGATAGGTGTAAGATGAAATCTCAGAGTTGTTTTGATTTGCATATTCCTGATGACTAAGGAAGTTGAATAGTTTCTTTTTAAGAGCTTGTGCCCTTTAGAGATTTCTTTGTTGAGAATTGTCTGTTTAGCTCTGCACACCATTTTTATATTGAGTTATTTGGTTTGTTGATGTCTAATTTCTTGAGTTCTTTATATATTTTGGATATTAGTCCTCTGTCAGAAATAGGGTTGATGAATAACTTTTCCCATTCTGTAGGCTGCCATTTTTTCCTTTTGATCATATCCTTAGCTTTGCAAAAAGCTGTTCAATTTATGACGTCCCACTTATTAATTTGTGATCTTAGTTCCTCAGCTATTGCTGGTATTTTCAGGAATTTGTCTCTTGTGCCATTAACTTTAAGGCACTTCTTCATTTTCTCATCTATTAGATTTACTGTGTCCAATTTCTTTTTTTCTTTTATTGAATATTTTCTTTATTTACATTTCAAATGTTATCCCCTTTCCAGGTCTCCCCTCTAGAACCCCCTATCCCATCTCCCCTCCCCCTGCCTCTCCCCTACCTACCCATCATCTGGCATTGCCCTACCCCCTCAGGCTGTCCAATTTTATGTTGAAAGTTTTGATCCATGTGGACTTAGGTTCTGTGCAGGGTGATAAATATGGATCTACTTGCATTCTTCTGCATGCAGACGTCCAGTACGATGAGCACCATTTGTTGGAGATACTGCCCTTTTTCCATGATATGGTTTAGACATCTTTCTCAAATGTCAAGTATCCATACCTGTGTTGGTTTATTTCTGGGTATTTGATCCTATTCCATTCATCAACCTTTATTTTTGTCTCAATATCAAGCAGATTTTATTACTATTGCTCTATAGTATAGCTTGATATCGGGGATGGTGATACCATCCAGATCCATCCACCATCTGTCATGACAACAAACCCATTTTGGAAACCCAAGGACTTTCTCGTGTCGTTGGGACCACACCGTGAGGAACAGTGGAGCCACAGCAGCCAGGCCTAACTTCTGAAGACCCCCAAGGTAGGGAGACCCTCACTTAAGTCTCAGGAAGTCGCGGCCACCCACAAACTTGCAAGATACCGTACCTGGATGCAATCAGCAGAGGCTTTATGAGGGAAGTTGGCTGGCCAAGGTAAATTTGGCCACGAGTGGCAGGCTAAGGGGCCTTTTAAAGAGGAAAACCACAAACCAGGGGAGTGAGGAGGGGGTGAGGGGTTGTCAAGGATACATAACATAAGAATAGCAAAACATTCCAAAGGAACCCACCCTGAATGGTTTAGAGTCAGGTGAAAATCACTCTGTACACTCATTCTTCTCAAAAACGCAGTTTCATCACATCACTGTGCCCTACCCTGTCATTTACCAACTATTTATTAACTATTTCTCACTTGCTCCAGCCACAGCCCAGTCACTGTGTTTCGCCACCTGAATGACTTTCATTCTTTACAGCCAGTTCCCGAAACTGGCCTGGCTTGTTCCAGAGAAAACTTTCCACGTCCCTAAAAGAACTTAAAAAGAATCTATATACATATATTCTATAACATGATTTTTATAATTTTTTTCATTCTTCACTTCCAGCTGGAGAAACCCAGAGTGTTCCCAGTCAACTACCCACAGCCTGGCGTAAGGAACACCCTGTGTTCACCAACCAACCATAACTACCTACAATAAGGTTCATCTGGACTTCATTAAATAGTAGGTCTCCTTTAAGACTTCCTTATGGTGATAAATTAGGAAGGGAAGAAATAACAGTCCTCATGTTTGCATCCCAGTTCATTATAGTCATGAATGTAATACTAGAAATTATGTAGTTTCTTGAATATGGGTGATAGGACCCTTTGCAGTCATTTATAGAGAAGCAAATATAATTAACGCTAGTAGAGTTGAATAATTCCTATAAAAATATATATATTATGTATCATTTATTATAGTGTTTACATTTTTATTCCCTATTTATGTAGCCAAGTATGCATACTGAAGAATTCAGAGGAAAAGTTGTACTTTGGTTTTTAAGAAATAACACTGTGTGGTAAAACTAATTATTCTTCAAAATACATTCAGATTTTATTATTCTGACCAATAAGTATTTCTTTACATTGAACAGATTAAAATCAAATCAGTACACTGAGAGAGAGGCCAGTGGTAGAGTGCCCTGCTGTATCCCATTGTTACATCCAAATTTGCTGCAGTCAAGCCAAAATAAATTATCTCTGTCTCTTCGTTTTCCTGCTGATGTCCACTTCCTCTGCCAAGAACTTGCCTGCACCTTGGGGTGGGGAAGTATGATGTAGATGTCCCAATCACAGCTTAGTGTTAGTTATCCCTTACTCACCACTTTTTCACCCTATCCTCCCTCCCATACCAGGCAAAATCCTTTCGAATGTACTAACCCCTAGTTTCCACCACTCAAAGGCTGAAAGTGTCAGCAGACAGCATCTGAGGACCATAACAAAGACAACTCCCACTCTGCTCTAATCTCCTACCTAATAAACCACCTAGTATTTTGAAAATGCATGGATTTTTTTTTTTTTTTTTTTACTTTCCTTTATTCTGTTACTATGAAAGCCTTCATAAAATTGTTACTGCATGGTATTTGCAGCAACCTGAATCCGTGTCTCTGAGCTGCAGTCCATCCAAAATTAAACAATCTCTTTGCACTGAGAACAATCGTTTACTCTCCGAGACGTCGTCTATTAACAGGGATTGGTTTTTGTTTTGTTTTAAATAGCTCACAGTGCCCCCAAGTGGACAAGATGTGAACATTTTCAGACTTCCTTTTGGTAACTTCCTTGATGGAAACTGTCGCTTTTCCATCAGGGATTTTTCTATTCCTTCACTACTTAATTCCCAGAAATAACGACTCTGAGACTAAATGTTTATTAATAAATGCTTAGGCAATAAGCTTCAAATTGTTGTTTGGCTAGCTTCTAACTTATTATCTTTTTCTTCTAACCTGAGTTTTGTAACCTGGCTGGTTTCCTCTCCATGTCTTCTTATGTTCATCTCCTCAGACTTCCATTGCAAATCTCTCCCAATTCTTTTATTTTGTTTTATTTATTTATTTATTTATTTATTTATTTATTTATTCCGTTTACATACCAATCACAGGCCCCCTCCCTCTTCTCCTCTCAGTCCCACTCTTACAAATCTCTAACCTCATTACCTTTTCCCCTTCTCAGAGAGGTAGAAGCACCTTTGGTACCACCCCACCCTGGGACATCTAGTACCAGCAGGACTAAGAAAATCTGTTGAGAACCACTCTGCCCCAAGTAGCTCCGGTCTGCGGGTCAGGGTTCAGCAAGAGAGAGAGTGAGTACGGACTCGAGGAATGGGAGACCAGACAAATGTGATTCAATCCCATTTATTCTTCAGTCTCTCTTCCTAGTCCAAGTCCCTAGTCTTGAGTTCCTAGTCCCTAATGCCTCGAAGTTCCAAGTTCTTCCTCCAAGTGCCAAGTGCCTAATCCAAGTGTCTGTGTCTAATGCCTAATAATTAACTAACTTCTTCTGTCTGCCTCTCGCCTTTTATATGTCTCACTTCTAAGCCACGCCTCTAAGTCACACCCTTAAGTCTTATCTCTAAATCTGATCTCTAAGTCACTCCCTAAAGTCTCAGCTCTAAATTACACCTTTAAGTCTCACACACCCAAGGAAAGATCCTGGATATCTAAAGCAAGATGTTATCAGAGTGTGCTCAGCTGTTGTAGGCTATTATAATCAAGTCTCTTGTCAGAGTATATGGCTCAAGATGGGTGCAAGGATGATAGCCGCCTTCTGTCGGCTCCCCACAAACATCCTCTCCCACTGAGGTCCAACCAGGCAGTACAGTTAGGAGAAGAAGATGCAATGGCAAGCAACAGAGTCGGAGACCACCCCTGCACCAATTGTTAGGGGACCTACATAAAGACCATCTGCACAAATGTGTAGGGGGCCTAAGTCCAGCCCTTACATGTTTTTTGGTTGGTGATTTGGAATCTATGAGCCCCCAATGGCTCAAGTTAGTTGACTCTGTAGGTTTTCTTGTGGTGTCTTTGACACCCCCCACACACACACACACTAGATGTTATGAATCGAATGGGCCTAACAAATATCTATAGAACATTTCACACAAACAAAAAAGAATATACCTTCTTCTCAGATCCTCACAGAACCTTCTCACAAAGCAAGTCTCAAATGATACAAAAAATATTGAAATAACCCCTTGCAACTTATCAGACCACCATGGACTAAAACTGGCCTTCAAGAACAAAACAAACAACAGAAAACCTACAAACTCATGGAAACTGAGCAACATTTTACTCAATGGTCACTGGGACATGGGAAAAATAACAAAAGAAATTAAAGACTTTCTAGAATTCAATGAAAATGGAGGAACATAACCAAACTGACAGGACTCAATGAAAGCATTTCAAGGATGCAAATTCATAACACTAAGTGCCTTTATGAAGAAATTGGAAAATTCTCATATTTAAATGTACACCTGAAAGCTCTAGAAAAAAAAATAGAAGCAAACACACCCAAGAAGAACAAAAGGCAGGAAATAATTAAACTCAAGGCTGATATCAATCAATTAGAAACAAAGAAAACAATACAGAATTAGCAGGTTTGAGAAAATCAACAAGATAGACAAAAACCTTTAGCCAAACTAACTAAAAGGCAGAGAGACAGCATCCAAATTAACAAAATCAAAAATGAAAAGATGTAACAACAGACACTGAGGAAATACATGGAATCATTAGGTCTTACTTCAAAAGCCTGTACTCCACAACATCGGAATAACCAAAACAAAACGGATGATTCTCTAGATAGATACAACTTACCAAAGTTAAATCAAGATCTGGTAAACTATCTAAATAGTTCTGTATCTGCTAAGGAAAAAAAAAAGCTGAAGGGCCAGATGGTTTTAGTGCAGTTTCAAATGGGAGCTACAATACTACTCAAACTATTTCACAAAATAAAAACAGAAGGAACACTGCCAAACTCATTCTATGAGACCACAGTCAGCCTGATCTCTCCTTATCCTAACCTAAATTAAGCCTCATGATTTGTGTACCTTCATCTCTTCTCAGAGTTCCATGTTAATTCCTGACCTGACTTTCCCTTAATTCTCTCTCTCTCTCTCTCTCTCTCTCTCTCTCTCTCTCTCTCTCTCT
>JANHMN010000024.1:13335662-13356045 GCA_030674055.1 Rhabdomys pumilio
TTTCTTCTATTCGCATTAGGTCATATTACCCTTATCCAATTATAGCAAAGTATATCAGATAGGAACCTCTCCACTAAAATGTACAGAACTTCATCTTTCATTTAATCCTGACTCCTTACAAACCTTGCATGTTCATCCTTATCCATCAGTACCGATTTAACACAAAAAGCTTCACTTTGTACTATATTTCCATAACTATAGAAGCATAGTATTACCTAAACTAAATGTTTCTGCACTATCTTTAAATATCTGTCTATAAATCTCAGCTAAATTTAAAATAAGATTAACAATAGATGAGATAGGGTAGGAAAATTGAGTAAACTTGAGGAATAACAACAACAAAAAAGACACTGTTTAAATGAATCCCTGAGAAGCAATAATTAAATAACTGAGCAAACTTCAGAGATAACTCAGCCACATTCTGAATAGTAGAGAGAGTGTGCAATTAGAAGAAAAAGTTAAGGACATACAGCTAAGAAGAACTATGTAAGAAGAGATCGCTACTATACAGTGATGCCCGTGAGCATTCAATATTCTTGGTAGCATATTTGACTACCAATTTACATAAAAACCTTTTAAGTTGGTATTTGGAGCTGGATGGCTAAGAACTTCCCACAAAAGAGTTAAAACTACTGAATATCATTCAGTATTTTATTTTGTGATCTGGTTTGCTTTACACAGATGTTTATAATTACTAATCAAACTATCAGGAATTGTTTTATATTCAAAAATAAAATCAAAATATTGACATAGCCATTCTATATTATAGTAATATGAATTACATAGAATTCAGAAGTATCCTTCACAGAGAGATAAAAATATATTTCTTACTGAATGTTATAACCAAATAAAATATATTTATAATTTCTAATATTTAATATACTTGTTTCTGCTCATAATTAGTTCTATCAGGTTGTACATGTAAGACAGCCATTTGAAAATTTTGATCTCTTAATAATTAAAATGTTATTTCCTTTAAAGACCTAGAATCATGCAAAGGTGGTCTTTTGAATTGTTTTGGTTATTTTTAATTGAAAATAGATTATTCTCTCATACTATACAACAAAATCACGGTTTCCCCACTTTAACTCTTCCAAGATTTCTCCACCTCCCCACTCTTCCAGATCCAATCACCTCTGCTTTCTTTCAGAAGTGATCAGCCTTCCAAGAGATAACAACCAAACAGAGAAAAACAAGATACAATAAGTCAAGGCAAAAGCCTTCATAATGAACCTGGAAAAGGAAACCCAATAGGAGGAACAGAGTACCAAGAACAGGCAAAAGACTCATGACACAACCGTTTCCATTATTAGGAGTTGCACAAGTTTCAAGCTAACAGCCGTAACATATATTCAGAGGACCTGATGCAGGCCTGGCATTTGCTGCTTCTTTCTCTGTCAGTACATATGAGCCCTGCTTAGTTGATTCATTGGGCCATGTTCTTCATGTGTCCTCTATCTCCTCTGATTTCTACAAGCTTTAGTCCCCCCCCCCCCCCCGTGATCTATGTAGTTCCCCAAACTTCGAGGAAGGAAACAAGATGAAAGACCCTAGTTTAGACTCTGTCTCTGCATAATATCTAGCTGTGGCTCTTTGCACTTGCTCCCATCTGCTTAGAAAGGAAGCCTTTCTGATGACAACTGGGAAAGGCACAATCTTCTAACATAGTAGAATATCGTTAGGAATTACTTGGGGCCCCACTGCCAAGTACAATAATCCAGCCTACAGTGGATACTAGAAGAAAAACTTGAACACAAAGAGGATAATCACAACCAAGAAAGCACAATAAATAGATAATTCCATATAAGTAAAACCAAAAGAAGAGAGAAATCTCTCTCTCTCTCTCTCTGTCTCTCTCTCTCTCTCTCTCTCTCTCTCTCTCTCTCTCTCACACACACACACACACACACACACATACACACACACACACACAGTACCACATCAAAATAACAAGAAGCAACAATCATTGGTCGTTAATATCTATCAACATCAATGGACTCAATTCTTCAGCAAAAAGACATAGGATAACAAAGTGGATGCATAAACAGGATTAATTATTCTACTGCATACTAGAAACACATCTTGGTCATTATCTCAGAGTAAAGAGGTAGAAAAAGGTTTTCCTAAGAAATGGACCCAATAAACAAGCTGGAGTAGCCATTATAATATGTAATAAAACAGGTTTTCAACCAAAAGTAATCAAAAGAGATGTGAAAGGATAGTTAGTACTCATGAAAGAAAAAAATCCATGAAGATAGCTTCTCATTTCTAAACGTCTATGCCCCAAATGCAAGAGCACCCAGATTTGTAAAAGAAACATTACTAAAGACTAAATCACACTGAACCCCAAACTTATAGTGGGAGACTTCAACACCCCCCTCATCAACTAACAGGACATCAAAACAGAAAGTAAACAGAGAAATAATGAAATTAACAGAGGTTACACATCAAATGGGACTAACATAACCACAGAACATATCATCTAAAAACAAATGATTATGTCTTCTTCTCAGCACCTCATGGTTCCTTCTCCAAAACTGACTATATATTCAGTCACACAACAAACCTCAACAGATACAAGAAAATTGACATTATTTCTTGTATCCTATCAGACCATCATGGATTAAAGCTGGAATTGAACAACAACAAACGCCTACATGTTCACGGACACTGAACAACTCTCTACTCAGTGATCACAGGGAAGAAATAAAGAAATTAAAGACTTTCTAGATTTCAATAAAAATGAAGGCACGACATACTGAAAGTTATGGGATATAATGAAAGCAATACTAACCGGAAAGTTCATAGCGCTAAGTGTTATCATAAAGAAATTTGAAGCAAACGTTGCTGGTCTAACTGGATATTTGCATGTAGAAGAATGCAAATTGATCCATATTTATCACCCTGCACAAAACTCAACTCCAGATGAACCAAAGACCTCAACATAAAACTAGATACTAAATCTAATAGAACAGAAACTAGGGAATGGCCTTGAACTCACTGGTACAGGAGACAACTTCCTGAACAGAATACTCATAGTTCATTCACTAAGATTAACAATTAACAAATGAAACCTCATGAAACTGAAAAGCTGTAAGGCAAAGGACACAATCAACAGAACAAAATGACGACCTACAAATTGGGAAAAGAACTTAACCAATCTTACATCTGACAGAGGGCTAATATCCAACATATATTAAGAACTCAAGAAGGTAGACACCAACAACCCAAATAATCTAATTTTAAAATGGGATATAGAGCTAAGCAGAGAATTATCAATAGATGAATCTTGAATGGCTGAGGAACACTTAAAGGAATGTTCAATGTCCTTAGTTATCAGGAAAATGAATATCAAAACAACTCTGAAATTCAAACTTATACTCATCAGAATGGCTAAGATCAAAAACTCAAGGGAAAACATATGCTGTCAAGGATGTTGAGCATAGGAAGCACTCCTCCATTGATGGTGGGAGTGAAAACTTGTACAACCACTCTGGAAATCAATCTGGTGGTTTCTCAAAAAATTAAGAATAGTTCTACCACTCTGATGAAGACTCAAGCACCCTAGCATCCCCAGGGCCAGGTCTTCTCAAGGATGCTTTCTTTACCTTCCATTGTATAACGTACACATTTTATAACTAATACACAGTTCTATAAACACATTTACATGGAATGTACAGCGTACACAGATCATGGTGGTTTTCTGCTCCTTGTTTAAGCAGGTAAAAGACAATTGTATTTCTTTAGAAGCTAGTTTGATCGATAACCGAATTCCAACATAAATCTCCATTCGTGCCATATGAAAGGATGGCATTGCAATAACAAGTTACGAAAACTCTACAGCCAACAAGATTTATTAGCCAGACGAGCTGAAGTTTTGGCTAGAGACATTTTTGTCTCAGCCAGTAATAAAGCTGTTCCGAAGTACAGGCTCACTATGTACAAGTTACTTGTTTTGGTCTTGATTTGTTTCTTCTTGTCTGTAGCCAAGATCTTCAGGCGGTCTCCCACTGTCAAATCTGATTTTTATTATTTTGGATGGAATTCAAAGCCTTGCCTGTTAATACAAACACAACGCTTATTTTCTAACACAACATATCCCATATGTCCAGCAGTTAGAAGTCTTTTAAAAATGTGGACTAATTCAATCTATCAGCCCCATTTCTATCCAGGTCTGCTCCATTAAGAGAATTATGACATCCTCTTTATCATTGGCTATATGTTCATATTCATGTTGGTAAAATAAAACAAGACTGTTGAGAGTCCAGATGTTTATTAGTATTTATTGAGACAGTGTTTCTCTATGTAGCCTGAGCTGTCTTGAATTTGTTCTGTAGATCAAGCTGACCTCAAATTTACAAGTAACCTATCTGTCTCTGTCTTTGTATCCTAAGTATTGGGATCAAAGACATGATCTTATTTATTTAGTATCTAAATACCCTTAAAGACATTTGTATCAGTTTTTTTTATTACTTTCTCCCTTCTTTGGAGATTATGATATGAATTTATTTATCATATCTTTTTCTCTCTTAACTTAATATCCTTCTTGGTATTCAACTTTATTTTAATTTTTTTCCGTATTAGTGCATAAGCACACTCCCAAGCAATAGTGCATTTGCTCAGAGATCTTGGCCTTGGTTTGGTGTCATGCTAGGGCTGAGTCGTTATCAGTTCTCCTGTGGAAGCCCACATCAAGGAGACTGGTTGCTCAGACCTGTGTGATACCCTATTTCATGTTAGTTTTAAGAGCTGCCATTAGTCTTCCTGTTGGAGCCCCACATTTTACGGAGACTTCCCTGGCTGTTCAAAGTAGCCTGATATCTTACTTACGTTACCTTTCTATAACTCGTGCCTGCGGGAGACATTGCAGACTGCTCTCCAAAGGGCAGGATCCCACAGGTCTTATTATATAGCAGGGACATTCTGTGCATGTGTGATTAGACTGTGACCTGTCCTGAACTCCCAAAGCTGTGTTTCCTGACAGAGCAGAGCAGCGCACTCCAAGAACGGCTCAGGCTAGCTTTTTCTTTCTTCTTTTTTCAAAATACATACATTTTATTGTATAATAACTTTTTCCAACTTACAGAACAATTTACCTAATGAAGCTAGTGACAATTCCCAATCCCGGGTACCAAATAGCTAAATTGGGGATGTTTTCTCCTTTTATTGGATATGTTTTTTATTCACGTTTCTAATGTTTTCCCCTTTCTAGGTCTCCCCTCCCGAAACCCCCTATCCTATCCCCTCTCGCCCTGACTCTATGAGGGAGTTCCCCTACCCACCCTCTCAGTCATGCCTTCCAACCTTGGCATTCCCCTACACTGGGTCATCGAACACCCTCAGGTCCAGGGGCTACTCCTCCCACTGATGTCCAACAAGACCATCCTTTGCCACATATGCGGCTGGAGCCATGTGTACTCTTTGGTTGGTGGTCCAGTTTCCGGGAGATCCTGGAGTCTGGCTGGTTGACACTGTTGTTCCCCCCATGGGGCTGCAAACCCCCTCAGCTCCTTCAGTCCTTTCTCCAGCTCCTCCATTGGGGACCCCCGCGCTCAGTCCAGTGGTTAGCTGCGAGCATCTGCCTCTGTAAACCTACTATCTGTGGCTCATGATTTCTGCTGCTGTTGCCTAGTGTGCAGTCAGCTCAGCGGCGCAGCTATATCTTAGCTTGTGATAGTGAAGTCCCCCTGGAATTACATGTACCAAACTAACAACCATTCTAACCCTTGTCCAAAACCCCACAAGGCTTGGGGAAAACCCGACCACTACTTAAAAATCATTTCTCCCTGCCTTCCTAAACGTCATCCTGGCTTTTATCTTAAAGGAATGATACCCTTTTTTCCCCCAGGAATCTGAAGCATCAATTTGGGTTAAAAGTAAGTTCTAGCCACATGTTGGTTTGCCAAAATGTTGTGGAAAATATTAATTGGGGTTTCTACCCCACTTTTGATCATTTAGTTCCCAAATAAAAGACACAAAATATTTATATTTATAAGCCTTAAAAGCAGTAGAGCTGGGCAGATATCAACCCTTCATGCTGTTTTGTCTACTTTTCTGTAAATAACCCCAAGACATAAATTCCCATGTTCCACCTGGGCTGCTCCTACTCCAACTGACTGGCTTTCACGGCCATGCTCTGATGATGCACTTACCTTCTTTCTTCTTCTCTCTCCCCTCCTTCCTCATGGTCTATGTCTCAGACCCCAAGCCTGGGAACTGAAGCTCTGCCTACATCTCTCCTGCCCAGCTACGGGCTGTACTCATCTTTATTCAATCAGTAGTTTTAAATTAAGTAGTGAAGTGGCATGGCATCACTTGATGTACTTGATTGTCCCTTCACTCCTGAGGATAGTCTTGTCATGGCAACCAGCTCTTGAGAGCCAGTGTTTAGCATTACAATACATAGAACAGACCAAGCCTCAAAACAGGGCAGCTGGGAATCAATGATTGTAATATTCTGGAGGTATGGTCACACTTAAGCAAGTGTATTCTAGACTAGTTCAGCAGGAGATTAACACATCCGAAGTCGATCCAAAGTTGTCCAAAGACTCCTACCAGACTAGGAAACTATACATAAATACAAAAGAGGACGTGCAAAGCCATATGGTAAAATATGACTGCGGGCATATTTGAAAGCGCCTTCAGCCTTAAACATATTCCTCTACTAACCAAGAGCATCTCATCAGCAGCTGAGGGATTTGTGTTCAACTTCTATCACTGGCTGAGCTCTGAGACAGACTGATACAGGAGCTGCACAGGTGTCAGATGTAAGAAGATACACATGAATGTTTTTAAAAATCTGAATGGTAAGAAATCTGGTTCAGGCCAGATTGGGAGCTTCATTCTTCCCTTTAACTTTCTTAAGACTAACAACTACTCAAATAAAAATGAATAAACATGGGCAGATGGTTAAAATTCTAAACACTGTTCAGGAACTCAGCACTTGAAAAAAAATATATTGACGAATTTCATATTTTTCCAGGGAGGACTCAAAATTCAAACTAAAAAGAAAAGATCTAAAAGTCTCTTTCTTCATTATCAACAGAAATGGAAAAGATGAAAACCCAGATTATTACAGTTTTTTTAAAGTGTTTCCTAGCTTGTAATCCCTGTCCCTCATCTAGGTCAAGAGGAAGAATTGGACTAAACTCCTGCCCTCTGCATGCTTGGTCATTGCAGATGAAAACTACTGTGGTCAGGGAAAGCTCCAAACTTCCACCGAGAAGCAACAGATTTGAAAAAGATGCTGAAAAAGATGCTGCAGGTACCACTCTACTTCCCCTGCCAGTGTGAATCTGTGGGATTAAGAGGAGACCTGAGCTTCTACCCACAAAAACAACAAAGGAGCAAGCACTGTAGCACACCGCTTCCCAGAACACTACAGTCAGAAAGCTCAACTTTGAGACCTTTACATCCGCACACACAGCCTGAAACAGTGTGTGTATCTACATTACAGCCTGAAAATCAGAAGTCCTGTTTTACTTATGAGTCATCAGCTGAACTAGAGTGGAAGCTAATCTGTTATCCTCAGTGTCCAAGATAAAGTCAGAACTTTAACTTACAGGGATATTGTTAATGGCTCAAAATGGAAAAAAAATGAGCCACAAGATTAGTTCATGTGTATACATTTATGTATGTAACAATAATTAATGAAAAAGGGGCAATGAATTGATGGATAGCAAGGAGGGCATGTGGGAAGACTTGGCGGAGGGAAAGGGGAAATGATAAGATAATATTATAATCTTAAAAGACAAAATAATAATTTTAACGATAATAAATAATGATTTTAATTTTAATTTATCTAAAAATATTGAGGAGCAATTACAAAACTGCTTCAAAAATCAATCATAAACACTCTTGAAACAAATGAAAAAGAACTCTTAGTCTTAGTAAATAATTAATTTTTTTTAATTTTTATTAGCCTTATTTATTTAGTGAGGTAGGGAGTATATGTACATGCGTACATCCCATAGCATGACTGTGTGAGATCAGAGGACAAATTTCTCTTCTCCCACCATACAGGTTCTGGGAATCCAACTCAGGCCCCAGGCCCCACTGCCAACACTACTCAAGCAACACTACTCACTACTACTCAAGCATCTTACTGGCGCAAAGATGAATTTTTGAAAGATTTTGCTTCTAAGAAGGAAAATATGGACTTTGCCTTACTTCTAATTACAGAAAAAGCATTGATTTACTATAAAAAGAAAAAAACACAAATTAAAAGGTGGAGAAGATTGGACAGACTGACTTGTGACCTCAGTACACATGAGTAGCATGACGATGCTTTCCTGGCTTCCTATTGGTCCCCAAATAGTTCAGACCCATAGCTGAAAAGACTGGCAACACAGAAATACTGATAAGTACAAATGAGAGAGAAAGAAGAGGAGAGAGAGACAGAAAGAGAGAGAGAGACAGAGAGAGAATGTTAGCTGTTAAATTTTCTTTTTTATTGTCACTAGAGTCTTTTCTTATATGATATAGCCTAACTACTTTCCCCTCTCTACATTCCTGCCAGCTCCACCTCCACACACCCCCACACCTCCTCACCTCCTCACCTCTCCACCTTCCCACCTCCCCACCTCCCCACCTCCCCCAGATTCGCTTCCTCTCTATTTACTCTTCAAATTTAACTCTCTCAAACCAAAAAATATTTTGTAAATAAAAATTTGTGAAAAGTAAACTCGTGTTTTGTTTTGTTAGTATTTTTATTGGATATTTTCTTTATTTACATTTCTATTGTTTTTCCCTTTCCTGTTCCCCCCATCAGAAACCCTCTATTCCATCCCCCTCCCCCTGCCTCTATGAGGTTGCTCCCACCCACCCACCCATTCCCATCTTCCAGCCCTGGCATTCTCCTACACTGGGGCATGGAACACCCTCAGGCCCAAGGGCCTCTCCTCTCACTGATATCCAAGGCAATCCTCTGACATATATGTGGCTGGAGCCATGGGTCCCTCCATGTGTACTCTTTAGTTGGTGGTCCAGTCCCTGGGAGCTGGGGGAAGGGGGGTGAAAGGGGTGGTGGGGCCAGTTGACACTATTGCTTGCCCCCCATGGGGTTGCAAACCCCCTCGGCTCCTTCAGTCTCTCCTCCATCGGGGACCCCCATCCCCTCAATCCAATAGTTGGCATCCACCTCTATGTCTGTCCAGGAGACAGCCATATCAGGCTCCCATCAAATGGTAGAGAAGCACCTAAAGAAATGTTAAACACCCTTAGTCATCAGAAAAGATGCAAATCAAAAAGTAAACTCTTTACCCTGCCAAATACCGATGAAAACCTGTCCTGATTGTTATAGGGTGAATATGAAATGCTCACAAGATCATGTGTTTAAACATCTGGTCCCCAATTAGCTTTGTTTGGGAGGTTTTAGAACCTTTGAGATATGGCGCCAGCTGACGGGTATAGGCAGCTAGCCAGCTAGCTGTGTGGAAATTTGAAGGTTATAACAGACTCCCACTCTGGTCTTTTGTCTCTACCTCTTGATTATTCAATGTGGAAGAAGCAGTAGCCACAACTTCCAGCTCCACTGTCCAGGGCAGAGCAACTCCCAATGTTATGTCTTCCCATACTGGTGGACTGATCCCCTGAATCTATGAGCCAAAGTAAAGCCCTCCTTCCTTTAGTTGCATTGGTCAAGTCTTGTGTCACACTGACAGGAAAGCAACTATCCCACATACACTACTGAAAGCTGAGTGGGAAGCCTGCACGTAATAAAAGAAGATAGAAAATAGATTGCTAGTGTATCAAATGCCAGGTGTGTAATTATCTGAGTAAGATTTAAATGTAACAAAGATAAAAATGTCTGAGTAAACTTGAAATAGAAGAAAAACTTAAAAGTCTTTAGGAAGAAATAGAGGATCTTATCAAAGAAACAGCAAACTGAAAAAGACAAATGATAACTCTGGAAGGAAAGTAAACGAAAATATAGAAGGCAGAACTGATGGACTGAGAAATAAAATGGAAATTTCTCCATTGAACAATATAGAGAAGAGACTGACAAACAAATACACAGTCTTGGTGACCACAGCTTCATAACAAGAGATCTAACAGCCATATTGTTAGTTCTATATAGAGAAGGTAAAGGCAGAAGGGCTCAAAGTAAAACATACCACAACTACTAAATTACATGACTGTCAACATGTGATTCTACATCAGTAAAAATACCTTCCAGGAACTAATGAAAAGTGACACCGTGCTTACAAAAGTAAAACAGATATAATATATTGCCCCCAGTCATATTCTAAAGGAATGACTAAATAAAATTATCTAAACAAAAAAAAATAAAAAATTCATAGAACAGGAAGAAAGAACATAGACCAAAAATAAGAAGACATTAGACTTTTATTCTTCTCCTGACTTTTCTAAATTAAGTTTCATTCCTGGACCTGAAAGTTGTTCTATTGTCATTTTAAATATATGTAGTAGAAATGATTCAGACAATTTTATTGTAAACAAGCAGGGATAAAGAGACTTAAGAAAGCAAGAATTTAAACTCACTGAAACAGGCAGACATCTATATACCAACTATCTTTGTATGGTATATAAACTTTAAAATACAAGATAAACATGTTTAAGCAATATAAAAAAGAAAAAATATGGAAATAATACAAATTTTGACAAAAAGCACTCCTAAGACATATTTAAAGCAATAGTGATTTGAGTCTAGCTCTTAATAAATAATTTATTAAATTAAGCTAAGCAAAGAAAGAGAAAATTTATGCTTTCTCTAATTTGTTGTTTGGTATTTTATATAAACATATAAAATCATGCATGTATATAAGACGTAAAACTAAAAGCAAAGCTGCCTGGGGAGAAAGTGGACCAGGGAAAGGGAAGGTGAGGAAGGAGAGGAAAGGAAGTATGAGCAAGAATGTGATCAACACTTGGTGTGTGCATGCACAAAAGCTCTAAAAAAAAATGAATAAACACAGAGTTCTCTGTAAGCAAGCTACACAATTTCTCTGGTCCCTGATAATATTATCTATAAAATTAAAATGGTAATTGTTGTGAGGGGTAAATTGTTTTCTCCACATACTATATTAGAACATTGCTTGTGATTTGGAAAGTATAACAAAAAGTGTGTGCTCCCCTGATCCACATTCATGGTCACCTTGATGTGGACAGCACAGATCAGTTCTCTGCCTGCCTTGAGGATATATTGTAGTGTTCTGAGGATATATTAGTTTTGTTCAATCTATAATGTGTTACTATGGGGTCAAAATTTAGAAGTTCCTTAAAAATATGATTACAAAAGCCTCCTTTCCAACCCTGGCCCTCAGCTCCCCACTCACCTGCCCTAGAGCAATCAGTAATGTGAGTTGTTAACTTTAAGTAGCACTACACTCATCTATAACAGAATTCATATACATTATCACACCAACATTAAACTAATAATAGCATAATAGGTATACTGTCTTCTCCACTTGCTTTTTCTCAAATTCATTGAGTTTTTATTAAAACTTAAAAATGTATGTATTGACTATGCACAATATAGTATATATATATATATGTGTGTGTGTGTGTGTGTGTGTGTGTGTGTGTGTATTATATATGTGTATATATATATAATACACACATATATATATATATTGAAATTGTTAAACCTAACTAACAGTTAACCTAGAATATCATTTTTGTGCTGCAAAAGCCTAACATTCCTTCTCTTGCTTCAATAACAATACTGTCATAGCAATAGTGTCCAATGAATTTCTTGTATATGTTTATTTTTTGAATCTATAACCCCATCCCTCTAACTCCAATATATACCATTTCTGGGGGTAATCAAGAGAAAGGCAGGATTCGTGAAAGAACAAACTCAAGAGCAGTGAAGAGTCTCAGGTAATCCCTGTGCAACAGGTCTGCAGACCAGGAGACAGCTGGAACAAATTTAAGAAGGTTTCAAGTATTCCACATTACATTGTGGAGATCATATTAGGCTCATATGTGAAGAAAGTCTTCATTTATATACAACATTATAACATTTTAGATGGAGAAACCAGAAATCATGCTGCTGTGGCCCTGTCTATTTTGCTATCACAACAAATAAGTGAGGTTTCTTTTTGTAAAATAAATTTATTAAGTTTACAGTTTCTGAATAAAAATCTAAAGCTGAGCAGCATAAACTGTCCGTTCAGCCCCTGCTGAGAGCCTCCTGCCTGCACCACCACATAACAAACTCAGGAAGGGAATCAGCCTCATGCATAAGTGTCAAGTGAGTGCTTTATAACAACTAGCTCTGAGAAAACCAATTCATTTGAAGAAGCCAACATTAATTCCCAAAAAAGGATAGTGTGTGTAATCCCCTCCCACTATGATCCACCTCTTAAATGTTCTCCCACCATCAACATCCCCATACCAGAGACCAAGATTCCAACTCTCAAGCCTGTGGTAGAAATGTTCAAACCACATCTAAACCGTAGCACAGGCATAGTTTGCTATGCTTGACGAGTTGCATCCTCCCACCTGAATGATGCTTCTGCAATGATGAAAGTGTAGGGAGCCGTTGGGAACCATTTATGGCTCCAACAGGATCATGGGTACCACTGTTATATGGAGCAGAAGGGTGCCACTGCTGCAGAAATGTGTCCTACTCTCAGCAACTGATGGCTTTTAGTCTTCCAGTTCTCTGAGCATGATTTTAAAGCATCATTCCAAGTCTCTGTGTCTCTCCTATTTCTTCTTCCAGCTCACAGAGTCAGTCCTGTTACTGTAAATATAAGCCTTGACACAGTACTTTTCTTACATAATAAACCAAACCATAGCCTGCAGAAGTATATCTATGATGAAAACATTCATCTCTAAGTCAGAATCATGAAGAAGTGTTTTCAGAACTCTTGTAAGGTGTTTTAAGTTATATCACAATTGAAATAATTGAAAGTAATGGTTTTTGCAGACTTTCTTCTTTTTATTATTAATCATTCCATTTGTTTACATCTTAAGTAATATCCCACTTCCCAGTTACCCCTCCACAAACCCACCATCCCACATCCACCCTCTTCCCCTTCCCCTTTGCCTCTTCCACCCACCCACCATCTCCCGCCCCACCACTTCCGCATCTCCCCATGCTGGGACATCAAACCTCCACGGGTACCTGACTTTTCAAAAGGAAATTTCTAAATATCCTATTGTGGCAAGCTGTGACATTATTGTCATTCCTAATAATGAGTCTTTTTTCAAAAAAATATAAGCCTCGTGTGTTGTAGTTTGGGGATTACCATTAAAAGATATAATTGGGTAAAACATGAATTTTCAAAAATTATAGGGAAGAACAAAATGAAAAAGATCCAGTTCACCTGTATCACTAGTTAATTGTATGTATCACCTAATTAATGCTCCATTCAAATCACACTCCGAGAAAGTCTAGTAAGAACAATATGACCCTTTGGCGCCCACCTCAATCCAACATACTGCTAATTATATTCACTGTGCTCTAAAACCCATGATATTTTTTCAGAATTGGCATTAGAGTAGAGGACAGTTAATGAATACTATCTGTCATGTGATACTGTCTTCTGCCTCACTGCTATCCTCTACTCTGTACTTCCAAAGTTAGGAATCTTCTCCCTGCATATCAAAGTACCATTGGCAACTTGATACAATGACAAATTATTTAAATTAGCTTTTTGTCCTGAAAGTGTTTCAAGTCCAAGAAAATACACAAAGCTATTTTGTATACACATGTACATTAATGTCCAAATAGGTTGGCTTAAAAAGTTAGGAGTCTCAATGAAGAAAGTAATATTTAAACAGATCACACAAGAAGGGGGTAAGTTAAACAAAGAGAGAGGTATATAATGTGACAGTCTCTGAGAAGTGTAGGAATAAAGCAGGGAATGTTCTAAAAAGGAACGGCAAGAGAAAGGTTTTACATGTAACATGCACGAATACAATCCAGGAACATCACGTTCATAGTGGAAATTTTTATGTTAATTACAAATTAGAATGGGAACAAAATGTAACAAAATGTTAATGCTGGTTAATTGTGAGTAATAGTTAAAGTGTAGCCCAATATTTTGGTAAGCATCCAGTCAGCTCCAGAAGGGAGTGGATTATAATCAAGAATCCAAGGTACCAAGAGAAGGAGACAGGGGAAACTGCAGTAGGCCCAAGAGAAGGTAGGTTTGAGAACATTAGACATATGATAAGCTAACATGGAGTTTAGGCATGCAGGTTGCTGTTTCTTAATGTACACACCCAATTCATATTGGCCATTGATAAATTTAAACTAGATACATGGTTGCTGGGCTACAGCCCATGGAAAGAGGAGAGTTGAATAGGAAAAGCCCTAACCTTAACCCAGTCAGTTCGTCTGTTTTCAGTGCAATATACGTGTAGTCATGGTACCCCTGAGTTCTTTGAGGCTGTTCCAGTTCTGAGAACTGCTGGATTCCAGAACTGTGAATAAAAGCTAAGTAAGATATTCAAACTAAATTTATTGCAGTTTCATCTTTTGACACCATCTTGGTTATTCTGGGCTCAGAAATGAATATGGATGAAGCAGCCGTGCACAACCTTTAAAGCTTAAATCTGTGTAACTGGGGAAGAGTATAGACACGGAGTCCTCGCCACCGGAAACAGGATGAGAAAGCCTTGCTGAGTTCTCCATAGAAATTCTTGCTTGTATTGATGAAGATAACACACACCACATTTGCTGCTCTGTTTTTTTTTTGTATACTGCTGAGTTTCCTAAACTGCCTAAGCAAATAGAGATGGTACTAATAATGTATTCATTTAGTTATTCAAAGTAGGTGCAGGTGGCAAACTTGGCATGTGAGACAAAGCAGAGTTTTCTACATCCACAGAATTCACGGGGTGGTAAGACATTGCAGTTTTGGCTGGGTACATAAATAACATCCAAAATATATATGCTCACTACATAAAGCCTAATACCTTTTATATTATTTCATTATGTGTATATCTTAACAAAATGTGAGAATGTTTTTAGTCTGTGATTTATTGGAGTTTTAATTATAGTTTAGATGTTTGTTTACACTTTCATAGTTAACCCTCACTAAAGGTAATATTTACCAGAGTCAGTAAACTCCACACTTATATAGCAGCATCTAGGAAAGACCAAGAAAACATGCTTCATGGTGTCTGATGAACTGGTAGCCATCCCGAATTCATGGCAAACTAATCAGTTTTGTATCCATCTTTGTTAGCTGGAACTAACACTCCAGGAGATGTGGGGATGTGCCTAAATGATTCATTTCTGTGCAGCAGAGCCAAATGATGGACCCAGAATACCTCTAGGGCTCATTTAGATGCTTCTTACACAGAAAAGTAAAAAGGAAATGAAGAGATAAAGGTGGCCAGCATCTGGAAAGCAGCCAATCAAGTGTGGAGAGGAGGAAATGAGGAGCCCAGAAGACAGAACTCTATCCCAGGAGCTAACAAAAAAACCTTAACGAGCAATTCATTTGCTGGAGAGAGGGGGGCTCAAACTGACAGAAACTAAAGCAAAAGCAACTTCCCTTTCTTCCACCACAGTGAGGTGGCAGGAGAGGGTGAGAAGATGCCCAGGAGGTGGGCAGTGCTGCCAGTGGGATGATTGACTCCTGAGGACAACCAGACAGCTCTAGAGGTTCTCAGAAACTTTTAAGTGATTTCTCAGGAGTTGGATTCTTGTATTAATTAGTAGAATTCTTTGGATGTTATGTAAGTTAATGAATCATTTGTCATTTTAAAATTTCAGGACTAGAATCGCCCAAGTCCATGGTGAAAAATGTAAGACAACTCTGGTGAATAAACATTCCATTTCTGCCTAGCTATGTCTTGGCACAGTTATTTGAAGAAAAGGTGATCTCATCCTCCCCAGATAAAGAACATCACAGACCCAACAAAGACAAGCTTCTCAAACTCTATTAAGTGGCAACTCAATCAACCGCAAAACCCATAAGCCTTCAAAATGTCATAAATAAGTAAGATAATATAGCTATTCGGGTTCTTAAAACATGAAGTATATTTGTATAAAAAATGAATGACCCTTCTTGCTGTCCAGAAACTATCTCACCTTACAAAGAGAAAATCTTCCAGTCAGTGTGTTAATAGATCATTGTATGGTTAGTAGATCAGCCCATTGACTGCATCGTTTTAAAGCAGTTATATTTGTTTTACAGAACATTGTGAAAATCTTAATTATAGCAGGTAAACTATTTAAAGTGGTTTTGAACACGCACACGCACACGCACACGCACACGCACGCACCCACTTGTGTGCTTACATGCACTCACACAAGGACACAATGCCTAGCCATACAAAGACTAAAGATCCAACTGCAAGCATTCAGCAAATACTAAACCACTACACCAGGCAGTTCACTTAAGTGGCCACCAGGTGGTGCTAGTGACTCAATAACATCCGTCAAGCTGAAAAGAAAGGGGGAAAAAAAAAAGAATTTTGCTGCAAATTCATATTCTGAATCTTTTTCAAGCTCTGAAATGTATAACCATGGATTTTACATAACTCCTTATATAAAATTTTAATGCCTTGTTAAAAACCATAAACTTTTGAAAATGCTCTTTAGATCAACGTTTAAATTAAGCAGTTTGAATACATTTAATTCGCCAATCCTTAATGGGTTCTATCTAAATTGTACAGTGAAGAAAGACAAAATAGAAAAGGCATGACAGTTATAATACAAACAAGGCACTGAAAAAATGAGTGCAGCATAACCGTTAACTGAATGTCAGCGCCACGTATTTTTTTGCTGCTGAATCCTAGCACCTATTCACATAACGCACTAGAAACACGATAAACGGCGAGTGACTGACTGATTTGATGAATCTACAATTACATAAAAGATGATTTTTAATTTTTGCGTCTTCCGGTTCTAAATGCTTACCAGCACAATCGATAGCCTAAATATGTTTCTGTAAAATATGTTTTCATAGCCGTGTTAAGATGACTGAATGAGAATTTAAATTTTGCACATCCTTAAGGCTCTTTAAAATAAATTATATAAATATAAATTATATAATAAATGATTCTATTATTTGTGTATTCTTACCCCCAAATCCTATTTAACTCCATTACATTAGGAAATATTTGTACTTATTTTATTTCAATATACAAAGTTATGAGACACAAACCACATTATTCGGCTACATAGTGTCGGTGTAAAATCTGACATCATCTCATTTCTCAGCCTTTTAAGTGTTGCTAAAAGCAAGCAGTGGTTTAACACTTCTTTGTAGACAGCTTTGTTTGCCCACCAACAGAGACAGATCTCTTAAGAATATGTACATGTGTCCTCTTTGGCGGAATCAAAACAAAGGCAGTTACCTTCCACCAATAGACTCAGGACATCATTTATGGGGCACGCCTCTCACGCTCACAGTCAGTCATTTCTCCAGATTGCCATTCCTATACCAATTCTCCCACTTCTAAAATTTACAAATCTACTTCATTCCTGAACATTGATAATACAAGTCTACAAGCTGGAGCCATACAATGAGGGCCTTAAGGTTGGACTGAAAGACCCCAAGGGGGGACCCTCACTCAAATCCAGATCAGCACGCACCCAAGGACACACGAGAGACCCTCTTGATGCAATTGCAAAAGGTAGTTTAATGGCAAGGGCCCTTGGGTCGAAACGTATAACACGCAGGGGTTAGAGGCTTCAACCTAGACCTCAAGAAATTTGGGATATTTATGGGTAGAGGCTGGAAAAGGGGGCAAGATTTGGAACGGTTACATATGATTGGACATTTCAAACATCAACTTGCAGAAGTGGCTATGTGTGAGCTGGCAGGATGACTAATTATTTTTGACCATGAAACCTCGGACCTCTCAGAAAGGGAGGGAGAGTAAAGAAAACATCAGATAGCCCATAACTCACTTAGGCTTGTCTGGGTATGTCCTCGCAGGTCTTTTTATTTTTTCTTTTGGTCACCCTGCCCCTGGAGAGAATCAGCAACATGGTCTTTTTATTATGGCTAATTTGAACAAGTTGGTGGTGGTCTTTGCTGACCATGATTTTTTTTTTTTTTTTTTTTTTTTGCTTCAAGCTGCACATTTCAAATTTTGTCCTTACAGGACCACACAGTCTGCTGAACTGCAGAGGAAATCTGCCTCTCTTTGTTCCTTTCTAGAAAACAATAAACACTAGCGAGAATGGACACAGCTCTTCTGCCTTGTAAGAAGCAAATGCCATGAAGAAGTCACAGAGAAAAGCATGCAATCCACTTCACAGATTTCAGGAATAAAGCTTCCCCCCGACACACACACCGTTTGTACTAGCAAATTATACTAAATATATTAGCAGTTTAAAATCAAAAGCCCTTCGATAAACTGTACACTCAGTTTGCTTTGACTTTGATTCTGTCAGGTAAGGAGCCTAGAATTTGTATCCACATCTCAGAAGATTTGAGAGATAAAAAGAAGCGATAACTAAACACCAGCCACTCAGTTAAAATGTTAACATTCCACAAAATATAGCCTACTTATATTAGTGATATAGCATGGCAAAATAAAACTTGATAAATTGTATGCAAGGATAGAGTATTTTGATGATCATAGATAATTAGAACTGAAAACAAGTGGGAAAAAAATAGAGATTTTAGTTCTAACATGTGAAATAAAAAAAGGGGAAGAAATAGAAAGAACCTTTAAGCTATTTCTATCAATATTCTCTTATGAAATGAATCTAACTGAGAATGAATCATAAATTGGCTCTGCCTGTGCAGAAGAGTTTACGTGTTTTCTACTGAGCTCTAGTAAAGTATTACAAGTCTTTTGTGCTGAAATTGATTGTTAGATAGATGTTTACATTGAGAAACCTTAGTAGGGTGGAAGGAACATTTAAGTCACTACGTTGTCTGCTGTGCGAATATGAAGACCTGAGCTAAGTCCATAAAATTCACAAAGAATGAAAGAAAGAAAGAAAGAAAGAAAGAAAGAAAGAAAGAAAGAAAGAAAGAGGGGGAGGGAAGAAGAAAGGAAGGAAGGAAAAAAGAATCCAGACGTAGTATCACATTTTTAATTTTAGCACTAGGAGGCAAACCCAGGCAGATATGTGGGGCTCTTAGTTGATCTGCTTGGTGAGTTCCAGGCCACGCAAGAGAAAGATCCTGTCTCGGAAAACCAAAGTGGATAATAAAAACCTGAGGTTAACTTTTGGCCTTCATGAGCATCTACACACACGTGTATCCCCACAAACCTCTGTTTGCTCACATTGTTCACACTGTGTACATAGCAAAACAAAAAGAAATATCAGCGGTCCTGAGCCAAAGGAAGAGGAGGCTCATGCCAGCAATCTCACATTTGGAAGGCTGAGGCAGGGGATCCAGAGAACAAACCCAGCCTGCGCTATTTAGTAAGTCTAAGACTAACCCAGTTTATATGAAATCCTGTAAAATAGAACAAGACAAAAGGAAAGAAGGAAGGAAGGAAAGCACAACTGTAATATTAGGTTTAATACTGTATTATTCATACACCCAGGGAGTAAATTACTTGGATGTGATATGTCACTCATTTCCATTGTTGAGTTTTATCATTTTTTTAATAATTTTGTTCAGGGAGGTGAGATTTGTCTGTAATTCTGTTCTGCATGCTATCTTTCAGATTCTGGATCCATGTTATGCTCACTTCATAAAAACAAATTTGGAGGATCTTCTTTCTTCTTCTTCTTCTTCTTCTTCTTCTTCTTCTTCTTCTTCTTCTTCTTCTTCTTCTTCTTCTTCTCCTTCTCCTTCTCCTTCTCCTTCTCCTTCTCCTCTTCTTCCTCCTCCCTCCTTCCTTCACCACCACCACCACCATCATCATCATCATTATCATCATCATCACCACCACCACCACTTGGGCTCTGAATTTGTTTAGTTTTAGAATTATCTGCTCTTTGGTAAAATTCTCAGGCAAAACCATCTGCAACTAGTATTTTTATTGTTGTTTTTTAACCCTTTAACAACTTATTGCTTTTTTCTTTATGTGAACAGAATTTGTCATATAAAACTGGTTTTAATAATCATTTAACTATTAATAAAATTTGTCATTTAGTTTTTCATTTTTCCCACTCCTATTTCCTCAATCTCTGTGTCTTTCTCTCATTAATTAATTACTGTATTTACATACTGATCTCATCTCCCTCCCTCTTCTACTCTCAGTTCCACCCTCACAAACCCATCCCCTCATTACTCCTTCCCCTTCTCTTCAGAGAAGCCCCCTATTGGTTACTAACTGCTCTGACACATCAAGTTGCAGTCCAACTGAGGCCTGACAAGACATTCCAGTTAGGGAAACAGGATCCACAAGCTGGCCTCAGAATCAAGGGAGGATAGTTGAATCTCACTCAGAAGAGGAAATAAAATAGACATCAGAGGTGGACGAAGCCCAGGTGGTGGTGGTGGTGGTGGTGGTGGTGGTGGTGGTGGTGGTGGTG
>JANHMN010000024.1:13373632-13388293 GCA_030674055.1 Rhabdomys pumilio
TCTCTCTCTCTCTCTCTCTCTCTCTCTCTCTCTCTCTCTCTCTCTCTTTCAGCACTGGGAAAATAACCTCAAAGGTTTTGCATTCTAGTGTATTTTGACTGAGAGCTAGAGGTGATGATGGGCTACAAGGAAACAGTGATCCCTGAACACAGATACCAATTCACAGCACTTTTGACAACAAACATGAGGTCTGTCTAAGATCAAACCACACAAAATGTCAGCATAGAAAGGGGAGGTAGCCATGAATCCCCACCCTTAGCCAAGGAGCTATTTGAAGTTGATAGCTACTTGGAGAAGGAGATGCACTTTCCTCTAAGTGTATGGCTCCTGGTAGGCTTCCATGCCCTAGTGGAAGAGCATAGACCCAAGAGTCCACCAGCAGCAAAAAGAAAAGAAAAAATAAAAGAACTTGAAAGGCTTAAAATAAAGAGGAGTGAGTAGGAAAGCAGGTAGAACTAGGAGAAGTTTGAAGAGAGGACAAAAATGATCAAAATATATTATGTGAAATTATCAAAGAATAAAACATAAAACAAAAATTATACTACCAGTTGTAATGAACAAAAGTTGCTTTGTTGGCTAAAGATATATGCATTCAGTTAAATATCGGGCCAGCTTTTTAAATGAAGTGTCAGCCACATAAAAGCAAAATGAAATTTAAAAGACAGCTGTTTAATGCCTAAGGAAAACAATGACTCAACAATCAATGTTATTGATAATTAAGTGGTGAGTGTTCACAAATTATTCAGAGTTGTTATACTATCCTGTTTTGTGTGTGTTATGGGACAGTTTTTAGGCTTTGAATGAAATAATTATTATAGTTTACATACCTTTTTTTTCAAAAAAAATACATACATAAAATCTTTAAATCAGTATCAAGAATAGATTTTTTTTTTACACATATTTTCAACAATATCTTCTTGTTAAGTTTGGGAGATCTGACCAAGAACCTCTAACTGGAGAGTTTATACATCTCAGGCATTAACTTATTACTATGATTTTGCTAAACAAACATAGCATCCAACTGCTCATCAGCTTCAGCCTGGTCAACCTACAAAGGGCCACATCCTTGGGAACTGTTTCTCTCTCCTTCGGTTGATGGCCTCACACTCATGTGTATGTGGGCAGAACAATTTGGATTCTGTGGTTTAAAAAAAAAAAGACAAAAAAGTTGTGAGGAGATAAGATAATTAAGGGATGAATCTTAGGAAACTTAGGAGGAGAAATGAGAGTGATTATGACCAAAATACACTGTATGCATGTACAAGATTCTCAAGTAATTAATTAAAGTATCACATTTTTTAAAATATGGAAAATAGCTTTACCCCCCAAAAAAAAAATCACTGCAGGCTTTTATAGAAAATGCATCTTTGAGTTAATAGCATGTTGTTTGTGCTAATTCTGTTCAGAAACAGTCTCTAATTATTATGTTGTTGCTATGGAGATGCATACTCCGCTTTACCATATAGTCTCAGAAATCCATTCCTATTAGTTTTGAATAACAAATAGATTGCCAGCTCCAAAATCAGAACGGTATTCTGAGCACAGAAAACCACAAAGGGATGTGAAGAGAGTTATAAAGTAGAAAGGCCCAATGCTTCAAATTTAGAAAATGACAATGATATGGACAAGACATGTTATATATGGAGTTTGGTGTTAATGCTGTAAATTCCCTGTTCTCTCTTCCATCTCTAAGTCCATAACCAAGAAATTATCTAAGTGTCAAACAGAAAGTAAAAGCTTTGTGGAGGATCAAGTCACTTACAAGTCTTGACTTAGATGTGCACCTACTACGTGACATTGTAATCTCCTCCTTGAACATCACAACATGGTTGAGTTTCTTAAAATCTGAGTCAAAGTCCAAACTAAGCTGAAGAACGGTTTATCTTCTGTCCAAAGAGCAAATGATTGCAAGTGGGAAGCCAAGGTCCTCAGAACCTGCCTATCCTAAATAGAATGCAGAAAGCAGTGATCAGACAAAGGGGTGGACCACACTGAGTCACAAATTCATTCTCCCTGCGTCTTATTAGTCCTATTGACCTGTCTTCTCCATTGGGAAGAAGACAAAGTAGGCATCAAGGGAATAGATTTCAGGTCAAATCCAGGGTCCCTCCCCACCAGAGGCTGTTTAAAGGAGCCCGGGTGAGGCCAGAGTGGCTCAGAGAGCCTGCCATCAGTTTGTACATAATCGTAATCCGTGATGAGCAAGACAAAACATCCAAAACAGGATTCTTTAATATATAAGGGAGATTAAAAACTCCCTAGTTAATTGTAGTAGTAGTTAAATGTGCATCTTATAGAAGTGGGCTAACCTAACCAGATGCATCCTGGGACTTTGAGAGATGAGAGTGGAGAACTAAGGAGGTGTAATGGATGATAGAATTTGATAATCACTAATAAGTCAAAGGGAAAGTTTATCTTAGGGTTTACAAAAGAAATTTAGGACATCAGAATAACATGTGACCATTTAAAAGCTCCGTGATAAGGACACGATACTGTCTTTCTCTGTAGCAATCACAAAGTTTTGCATCCCACTGACACTGCAGCACTAAACACATTACAGTTATGTAGCTGTTAGAAATCATCATTTAATACACATTCATTTGTACTGAAAGCCGTTTACATGTTTACAGAAAGACAATAAAATTATAAAGTGGTACTTAACGCGATCATATTGTATGCATGCATACATAGCATTATGCAAAGAGGTCTATGTTTTTCTAATTACGAAGAGAGAGAGATGGAGAAAGTGGGGGTGGAATATTCTGAAGGAACATGCTCCCAAATGCCACGGATGGTAATGTTTAAGTGCTAGGATCATGGTGTTCTTCTCTTTCAGAGATGTTGCTTGTCTCTATACACGTATTAGCTCGCACATTTCTACCGTGTGAGCATTTCCTTTTGCAAATTTGAAGCAAAAATGCTTTTTAAAAAAATTAAATTATGAGTAAAACACTGCATAATTTCAGTATTTTAAGTTACCACTGGGGACTTGTTCAACATTCCCTTCACACCTTCTGTATCTACCAGGCATCAAGTTCCCTGAATCTGCTAGCTCACCTGGATGAAGCTGAGAATACAACCTAAGTCAACAACTTGAGAATATGTTACAGTGGTATCCATAAAGCAATAGCCCATCAGTTCTCATACATACATTTCATACATACATATATTTCATACTCACTCTATTAGCCCAGTGCCCTCTAAAAAAGAAGGAAAATCTTTTGTGTCTGTTTTTTTTTAACATAGGATTTTAGGCAAATCGTTCCCAGCTCAGAGGAGTAAATTCAGGGTCTTACTCAGCTCAAGGCAGCAAGAACTTGGACTTTGTACAGGTGAATATATATGCATTGCATGAATCTATTTCTTACACACCCAGATTGAGCCTTCTGGAAGGCAGCTAGTGTGAAAACCGTGGGCTCTCGAGTTCCTCAGCTCAAATGCAATTCTTCATTCTGCCACATATAATCAGTGCAATCTAGGCAGGTCCCTTCACTTCGTGATTTTTTTTTCTTTTTGTTTTCTCCTCTGGAAAATGAGGATAATTGCCTCATAAAGTTGTGTAAAACAATAAATAAGAATCTGTATATAAAATTACATAGAACTCAGAAAGCCTAAAAACTGTATTAGAGTGAAAAGCATTCGGGTTTAAATTGCAACTTTTTGTCCATGTGTCTACTTTCGTTCTCAAATACTAATAGCCTGGACAGTTTTCCTTTAAAGGGAGACGTTACTGCAAAATAAAAAAGTAAATAAGGAAGCCAATAAAACAAATGCTCATATCTTGAGCAAAACTGAACTAAATTTCATTTATAACCAAATTGTACAGCTCTTTCCTCTCATCCCTGGTTCATTTGTTCTTTTGTGTGGCTTCACGAGACTTTAATGGAAAGCTGAGGAAGGTGTCATGTAATTACTCGAAAGGGGGACCACAGAAAATATAACACATGGGTCGCCATTTTGAATGTCAGCAGATTTTCCCACTCACACAGAATCTATGTGCTTGGAGAGATGAATATCTAAATGTGTGCTTTACAAACATGAACGTCTCCGGGCGGTGGTGGCGCACGCCTTTAATCCCAGCACTTGGGAGGCAGAGGCAGGCGGATTTCTGAGTTTGAGGCCAGCCTGGTCTACAGAGTTAGTTCCAGGATAGCCAGGACTACACAGAGAAACCCTGTCTCGGAAAAAAAAAAAACACAAACAAACAAACAAACATGAAAGTTTTCCCCTTGAGTACATGATCTCAGAATCACACTAAACATGGTACGTCCTACCACTCACCCATGTCTTAGTTTTAAACAGTCTCAAAACAAAGCCAATGCCGAAAACGACAGATCTAAAATAAATCATTTACCAGGGCAAAATAAAATTCCCAAATTCTAATGAAGATATATTAAAAAGAACATAGAAACAAGTCATAGAACAGCTGCTTTCAGCCAAATCACTGCATGTTGGTTATTACACTAAGTGCTGACTATAATGGAATCATAATCCATTAGACAAAATTAGAATGTACACATTCATGATACACGTGATCAGTGACTAAAGAGGACCATTGTGGGAAAAAAAAATCCAGCTAAAAAGATTGTACTGAGTTTTAAAAATCCCTATTTCTTAAACATTCAACTCATAATAGATTAAGGTAAGAATTATCAATGTATGTTCAAATTCTGTGTAAAAATCTGAAAGGGAACAACATATTTATTTGGTAAAGTCTGAAAATAACACACTACAACTACTGTCAAGTCTTAAATGCCAAAGGAGTAACTATCCCCAATAAAGTCACTAAACAGCTGATGACAAAGCCTTTATATTATCAAATGTCTATAGAGGAGATCCTGAAGGATATACAATACATATTCACATCTGAGAGAAAAACGTGACAATGTGTCCTGACATAACAGCAGTGAGCCCTTTAAGTCAGCAAATAAAAAGAACCATGCTATGATCGGTGTTCAGCAAATTCATCTTGTGGGAACAGAGATGTTTCTAAGATGACTTAGAAACAACAGTCACAAATGTGAATGATGCCTTTTTCTCATTGCCTAAGTTTTCTCTCCTGTTATTGCTAGGCTATTAGTTGAAATGGGGTGAAAAACTAATCATCAAACTTTGAAATTTTATAAAACATCCTTCCAGGGTTGAATTAGATAAGGATTCAGCTTAGTCATCTAGCTAATGCCATGTATTTTAACATAAGAAAGTGTGGAAAGTTGGGGTTTACATTTCTACATCAGTCACCAGGTTAGAGATCCCAAGTAAACAGAGAAGCTATAATTGGGGTTTACAGGGATGGGGCAGTGAGTTCAAACGTGTCCATTTCTTCATCTCCATAACTTTAAAGATATAATATGAAAATAGTGAAATAATATACTAATTCTTTCACTGAGCTGGGCATGGTGGTACATGTCTGTAATCCTAGATCTTGAGGAGTAGAGGTAGGAAGATCAATAATAAGAAGCCAGTCTCACCACATAATGACTTTAAGACAAGCCTGGTATACAGAGGGTTTTCTTTCCAAAAAAAGAAAATGTCCATCCTTCTAAACCCTAACTTTTTCTGGAAGTTCTTCCAATCAGCATCAATACCAAACCCTTAAAAGTCCAGGTTCCACACTACTGTCTCAAGAAGTATAATGCAGGTCATTATAAACTTGCTCTGAACTCTATAAAATGCCTCAAGAAATTTTCGGGTCATCCATCCAAGACCATCTCAGCAAAATCTTAAACCTCCTACCTTTTAACCAAAATTAGAGTTCTATCTAAAACTAGCCCTTAAAATGTTGCCTAAAATCTCTTTTAGTCACAACCAGATTTTAATATGCTAGCCCAACTCACGTTTGAAATGAAGTGTTTTGTGGCCTGAGGGAGGAAGAAAGTAAGCCATAACGGAAAGCAACCAATATGAGAATGTAGAACCTGTGGTCTACCTGCTGTTCTGATAAGAGACTAACACACAAGTCCCAGGAAGAGACACGTATTGCATGTAATTTTAAAATGTATGCTTGTTTCTTCTTGAAGCAACAGACATGAATTTGCATCTATTATTGGTAATAAAAGGAACCAACTTGTGTGGTTCTCAAAAAGTCTGCTAAATATAAGCCTCCTGTATCTTTAAGCGTCTTCTAATGAACTTTTCACAGGGAGATGAACTCATCCTGGAAAGAATGAAATTTTCCTCTATGTAACACATGAGGACCCAGTCATTTATAAAAGGCAAAAGAGCAACTCTTCCAAACATTATCTCTTGCTTAGGAAAATGAACTTTTGTTCAATGTTTTTCTCAGAGCAACTTTGACATCCTTATTCCTCAAGCTATAGATTAATGGGTTGAGCATGGGCACCACAATGGTATAAAACAAAGAAGACACTTTCCCCTGGTTCATAGGCAAAAGAGAAGATGGTTTGAGATACATAAATGCTCCTGAACCAAAAAAGAGAGAAACTGCAATTATGTGGGAGCTGCAGGTGCTGAAGGCCTTGGACCTGCCCTCTGTGGAGCTGATGCGAAGGATACTGGACAAGATGAGGGCATAAGAAATAAAGATGGTGACTGTGGGTACCCCTATATCAATGCCCACAACAATGAAGACTACCAGCTCATTTACATAGGTGCTGGTGCAAGAGCGTTCCAGAAGAGGGAGGATGTCACACATGTAGTGATTGACAAGCTTGCCAGCACAGAAGGTCAGTCTCACCATGAATGCTGTGTGGGCCATGGCTCCAGCAAATCCCATCACATACACACCTAGCAAAAGGAGTAAGCACACCTGGGGAGACATAGTCACTGTGTACATCAGAGGATTACAGATGGCGACATACCTGTCATATGCCATGGCTGACAGGATGAAGGACTCGGAGACAACAAAGAAAAGAAAGAAGAAGAGCTGAGTCATGCATCCAGCATAAGAGATGATGTTTTTCTTTGAGACAAAACTCACCAGCATTTTGGGGGTGATAACAGTGGAATAGCAGAAATCTATAAGGGACAAGTTGAAGAGGAAAAAGTACATAGGGGTATGCAGATGAGAGTTCAGTCCTATCAGGGAGATCAAGCCCAGGTTCCCCACCACAGTCACCATGTAGAAACCTAGAAACAGGAAGAAGAGGGGCATTTGGAGTCCTGGCTGGTCTGTCAGGCCTGCAAGGATGAACTCTGGCACGGAGGCATTCCCAGTGGCCATCCTCACGGCATTCTGTTGAGACAGAGACAAGAGAAAAAGGTCATTGTAGAGGGGACAGAAAACATTGCTGCCCTCCCTGTCACCTCTGAGAGTCTAGAGAACTGCATACACACAGATTATAAATTTTAGCAGAGTCTGCTTTCTGGTTGCCTATGCATCTGTTTCCAGGGTCCCACTGACTCCACACTGCAAGGTCTTGAAGAAGACACAAGGGTCCGTGAGATTAGAAAGGATCCCAGAGAGCCAGTGAGGAGACTCTCGGGTCTTTAATTTGTTTGTGCTGTTGTGTCCTTCTAATTCCAGCCTTTGTTCAAGTTTAAAGTTGTGCCAGTCTATAGGAAGAGTTCTCAGAGGCTGAAGCCAGCCTGTGTCCTTCGTGTCCCTCTAATGGTTATCCTGAGACAAAGCAGAAGGAAGGCTGAAGGAGTTTTTCTCAGAGCTTTGGAAAGCATTCAAATCTTTCCCTCAGATTCAGCCACTCATTTTCCTTCAGCTCCAACGGTCAGGGCTGTGCCTTTTGTCCAACTCTTATCTTTCTGTTGCTCAAGGAGGCTGTAGCGCTAACCCCAAAACAGACAATAGACATTTTAACTTCCTCTGCAAGTGAGTGTGCCAGTGCCTGGACTGCGTATGTTAGAGACGATCTCTAAAGAGCTCTCCCCTGAGGTTCTCCAGCTTCCAGGAAGGCTAAGCAATTGCATTCTGATTTTGCAGATCTGGGACGTGGTTAATGAAGAAGTCTGAGATTCCCTGGGGGTCACGACACAACGCTAGATATTAACTTTTTAAAAAAGAAGAAATGTTTGCTTATCCCTTGATAATAATTGAATGGAGTTTTGGTAACAAAGATGTTTGTTGAGGGACCAAGGATGCAACTTAGTTGATAAACGTTAATCTAGCATACACAAAGTCCTGGGTTTAATTCTCAGTTCAAGGTGAACCAAGCTTGGCTGTGCTTTTCTGTAATCCTAGCACTGGGGTATGAGGCAGGATGAACAGAAAAAAAAAATCATGTCATCTCCATCTACATAGGGAGTTCTAGGACAGCCTAGAATACAAAAGAGCCTTTGTCAACTAGCATATGTGCATTCGTGCGTGCGTGCGTGCGTGCGTGCCTGCGTGTGTGTGTGTGTGTGTGTGTGTGTGTGTGTGTGTGTGTGTATGTGTGTGTTCATATAACATCTATGCAGTACTATGCAAAGAATTGCAATTCACCATATACTATTTAATGAATATTAAAAACTGTTCTCATCCTAGCATTTTCTTCTGACCCCAGAATGGCAGAATTCTCCACAAGGGACATGAGGGGGCTGATGGGAACGCACAGTGGCACACTTTTCTTCTCCCTTGAATAATATGGGTAAGATTTATCAACCCCACTTTAGAGATGAAATAATTCTTTAGCTATTAAGCTAAGTAGACTATATTAAACACCTTTTCCCACTTTACTCCAAATGTGGAGTCAAATTATTTTTAATATCTCCCAATAGGAAATTATGAAATAAACAAAGTAAGATCATTATTTTTCAGGTTCTGTCAATGTCTTGAAAATTACAATTTAATATCTGACTACATATGTGATAAGGTCCAGAAAAGGTAAATTAATAAAAAAAAAAATGCTAGCCCAGTTCAGAGCAGGGTGTTGCACAGGGTGCTGCTTACATTTCAAGTCATCAGGAGAAAGAAGTCAGCCTGTCCTCTCATGAAATCTGAGCTTGGTATTAATGAGCAATTTCCATCAGTTATGAGCGGTTTTCCCAAAATTGATAACTAGCCAGAGAACGTGCTCTAGCTTGACTCCCTTCACTCCGCCAGACATTAGTTGTACCAGTTCTCTTCCTTTGCTTTTTTTTCTTATTCTTTTCTTGTGACAAAATTTAACTCTACTGTGCCCCAGGCTCTCTGAGTCTCCTCTGAGTTTAATGACAGTCTAATGTCACTCTTAGGACCTCATCAATTTAAAGCAGTTTTTTTTTTAAGTTATCAAAAAAAGAAGAGTGTTTTAAAAGTAGTTTAAAATACCCTAGCTGCACAATTATAAAACTATAATCTTATTTAAAATGTGTCCTGCTCCCCCAATGCAAACACAGTCAATCAGAATCTCTTGGGGTGAGACTTTGTAACCAACATTGTTCTTCTAATTTGCCCACTTGTCGTCTGGGCATTTAGCCACCGATCCCCTGACCAATGTTTATATTTTCAGAAGAAAAGCGAAACTCCAGTCTTTAGGGAGTTGTTTGATGGAACAATCAAGAATAAATATGGATCTCCAACATCTACTGCCTTGGGAAACATCTAATTGACCTTTAGAGTTAGGGCATCAGATTTGGAATAGCATCCTACGGTCATACAGAGGAGAAACCTGAATACCACAATACCAATATATATGATGTGAATCCATGGACCACATTAAACAAGGGAGCGACTGGCCAGATTTTGCTGAGAAAGATAAGTTCGATATTCAGTATCAGCAATTTGATGGACAAATCCCTCCAGTGTTCTTTGTAACTTGTGATTCAGGCATATTATTAATTAAATGCGCCACTAATAAGATAAGAAATCAGGACTATTAGAGCAAGTACTTGACAACTGGAACAAAATATGTCTTTATACAATTTTTAGGACCTTATAAATTTTAAAATGTTGACCCTGCTTAGTAGCTGTGGTCCCTCTAGACTCTACTTTGAACATTTTACGAAGCAGCATTACCCAATGCTTTTCATTGAAAAATGTTGTTTATTTATTTATTCCTCCTTTCCTATTATTCAACCTGTCATTTTTGACTGAGGGAGGGATATACTTTTGCTATGGTAACAAGCTGTGTCCAGGTATGGCCAAAGAACACTGCGTTTTGACCCAACAGATTTCACCTACTTTATGTCAAAGATCTCTGTAGCCACAAAATGAAGATAATGCATCAGTTTTTTTAAGATGCTATGCAAGCTTGGCATTGTAGCTAATTTCAGGTGCCAATGGCTAAATGTCCTTCTGTTTTCTAATGGTTCATGTTTTACAGTATCATAAAGGCTCCCTTAAGGTAACCAATACCATATGCCAGCGTTGATTGTTCTCTCCTCCCCCATTTTACGCGTTTCACCCCGGGATACTTTCTAAAATATCACCTACACAATACATTTCTGTATCCAGTCTAGATTTTTTGCAGACACTGTAGGTAAAATGTTTTTAAAGTGGTATTGGAGCAGGTCACAACAAAATGTTCCTTACCTGAGTGGGGAGGATATAGCCTTACCCAGAGCTGTTTGGTTCCATGTCATAAAATCAAATGTGAATAACTGCATTTATCAATTACCTGAAATTTCAGTCTAGAGACTGTATCTTAATCATAACCTTGTTAAATACCAGAAAGGCCTAGGAACACAAATCATTACGAGTGTACTAATGGAGACTAATTTAGAAAGTCTTATACACTTAATCATTAAACATCCAACAACTCCACTCGTGACTATAATTTTCACTGTGACCTTCTGTTCATTGTAATATCTGATCTCTCCACGAACAGACGAAAGGCAAGTAAGTTCATTCATTTTATACCATTAGGAATAAATGTGAAACATGGCTTACTGAAACTAATGTTCATTAATGCCTGATGCCCAATCTCCCCATCTGAAAAATGGGACTAAAAATGATAATTGGAAAGCGTCGTGAGGACCGATGAAATGGAGGAGCCCAGCATAGAGGCTGACTCGTGGATAATGCATGCTAATTGTTCTAAAAATATACAGAACAAAAATAAAATGTATATAATTTAGAGGTGGAATGGTTGAGAATGTGTCTTGTTGAAAGTTATGTGGATTGAAAGAGGCAGTCAAGAGCTGGAACAAATGGAGAACTGAAGGAGATCAGAGCAGCATTGAAGCAACCCTACTATTTCTTCAAAGCTTTGTCCAGTAAATAATGCTCTACTCTACTCCTGCAAATAACCATAGCTCACTGGGTTATTAAATGGACATCAAATTAGGATGGACGTTTCTGGGAAGAAGATATGTTTCAGTGGGGAAGAGGGAAGAGGAATTGAGGGAAAACTCAAGATATACATATGAAACTATCAAAGAATGAAAAAATACTAAGATTCGTCCAAGTAGCTGAATCCTCAGATAATATCAGGGTCCTTAATTACGGTATTTATCATCTCCTTACTTCCTACCTCACCATCAATGCCCTATTTCTCAAAATCCATGTTCAATCATGCCACAACGCCTAAATCATGAAATCAAGTGAGATTTCCCTCCCGTCTTCAATTTTCCTTTTTGTGCATCCGTTTCTAGCTTCAACAAAAGTTCTCCTTCCTCAAACATTCAGAGGCAATGTGTGTCCTCTGCCTTCCATTCTTTGTCCATAGCAGATCTCTGGGAGGTTTTGCTAACCTATCACCACATTCTTACTTGACCTGGGCCAGCAGGTCACTCATCAGTGACAGGTTCCTGAGAGGTGAGAACCAGGGGATGAGAAAAGAAGAAAGCAGGAAAGTTTGGGGTCAGGAGCTCATAAACAAGATGATGTCACATTTATTAAGAAGTACGGCTTCTTATATACAATTTTCAGAGGGAAATGGGACAAAATCAGCAGGAAACACATCCAGCAATGTTGTACAAAGAGAACATAAGGCATTTCAAGCGTGCTATAGACCAAGTGCTCAGAAGCCTTGAAACGCATAACCTTAGACCTTCAAAGATGTGAGGGAAGACAAGCTCCCAGGATCCAAACCCTCAGCTCCAGAGAGCCCTGGCTCCAGGCATAACTGGCCTTTCTAAACCTGTACCTGGTTTAGACAAGGAATTAAATTCCTTCTCCATACATCAAGAAGAAAGTCCCAGATCAGCCTGGCCTCCAACAATTGTTAAAGCTTGTGAGAAATGGCTCACATTCCACATCCTGTTCTAGTCTTTTTTGTGGGGGAGGGAGGGCAAGAGAATCCTGTTAGCAGCTGATTGTATTCCGTTTAACAAGCTAATTGAGACTCCTGCATCAGTGATGGATACCAGTGTTGGATGATGTTGGTATGTATATCAGTGCTCACTGTGAAGTATGTTTCAGGACTGGAGAGATGGTTCAGTGGTTAAGTGTACTGGTTGCTGTCACAAAGAACCCAAGTTCAATTCCAGCACACAAGCATCTCTAACTCCAGTTATTTAATACTGGGGATTTAATATCCTCTTCTGATAATAATCCCTGAGTATTAAATAACTCCAGTTATTTAATAACTCCAGTTATTTAATACTCAGGGATTTAATATCCTCTTCTGATCTCCACCAGCACCAGGCCTATCCATGGCACACATACATACATGTAGGCAAAACGAATAAATCTTTTTAAAGTGTTTTAATAAAATGTATTTTAGTAACTTCTCAGTAACAAGAGACCTCAAGTGTAAACCTTAGATCTAGAAAGGTGTCCCTGACTTGATAATTATGATAAATCCCAATTCTTCTCTCTATCTCATTGTCGTTAACTCACAATTAAAGAAAATAAACCATTATTACAAACCAGAAATGAGCCCCATAGGAAAATGACTCCTTGGGGCGCAGACAGCCCACTCAGACTTCATTAAAAGTTGACATTTCTTCTGGTACAGCAGAGGATTCTTCTTGGGATGATAGAACAAGCAAGTAAAGTGTTTCTGGATTTATGTCACTTTGAAGTCTGTTGCCATAGGAACTGTGTCTCCAAATCCTCTCCACAGGGGACTCACTACAGTCATGTTCCCTAAGGAGCAGATGAAGCCCAAGCAGAAAGCAGTGTAGGAAGAACTATTCTTAACTGTCCCTCTTCTTGCAGAACTCTCCTCTTTCCTGAACATGGATTTATGTACAGTGTGCCTTCATTTATTTCCTTTTATTATTTTTATTGCATTCTATTGTGTCATTGTCTATATGGTGTATGAAAAGGCAACAGCACCTTTGAAGCATCCACTACCTCAGACTAGAAGAAGTCTGAGGATGTTGACTCAAGAACGTCACCCATCGCCACCCAGCAAGGGTGATTGTATATGGTTTCCTAAGCCACAAAACCTTTCATAGTGTAATGACAGCAAGAAACCTGCATTAGCTCCAGGAAGCAAATTATCCTAGGAGCTGCATATCAGCTACTACTGCATTCCCAGTTTCTGTTTCCTTTCACTGTCTTCACTCTTAATGCACCCATTTATGCATAATCTAGTGGATTCAAGAATCCGTCTAATAATAAAATTCATTTATTTTATAAGCTAACCATGTGTTGGATGAGAACTCTATTAAGTGTTTTACATATATTACTTCAGATTGTTTTCTATAAAAATATTACTAAGTAGATACTAAGTAGGCTCTATTATTGCCCTGTTCTGCAAGGAACACCTCTGTGAGACAAAGGAATCAAGCCTTTTAGTTTACAATGCCACTTGTAATATGGAGGACCCATTGTCCAATAATGGTCATGGGAGAAGGATAGAGCTACTGCAGAAAAGCAACTGTTACAGGAGACTAGAGCCTCAATCCCAGATCTTATGATAAGGGCAGCAGCAAAGACTTTAGATCCAGCTGTCAGTTATTCAAAGTAAATCTGCAAAAGAAGGATATATTAAAAAGTCAAACACACAACAACCCAACACACAGGAATGATGATTGATATTAGAAGAAATAAAGGGGTCAAACATGCTACTTTAATCACTATACATCAAACACATTGACCAAATCATAATACTATAATCATTAATTATATACAATAAATAGAAAATATATACTGTTGAAGATAATATTGCCACAAAAGTATAAATATTATACATTATATTTTTAGCTAGAACTATAAAATTTTAAAAGATCATCAGTATAAAAGTTTGGGAGAAAATATTAAGAGATGTATTAGAGGGGATTGCAGAAGTCATGGGTTGAGCTAAGTGTGGAACTTAACAACCACACATAATTACATGAGAGGAGAAGGAAACTATGACTCTAATGGATAGCTCACACTTTGGTCACAATGAATGTGGGAAGGAGTCAGGTGAAGGGGGGAGAGAAAAGAGAGGGTAGGAACTGAAAGTAATTAGAATTTTTATGCACATGTTTAAAATTCTCAAAAAACTATGCAACTTTCAGATAAGTGATGCATCTAGAAGAAAAACATTGTAAGTAAAGTAACCCAGACCCAAAAATCAAACACCACATATTCTCTTTCATGTGTGGAGCTTAGTTTTGCTGTGAGTGGTTAACTTGGAACACTTATAAAAGTCAGAAAACTAGAAAGAAGCCATGTGGGGGCGGGATTTTAATGGGAAAAAGAACACATATAGAATAAGGAGAGAGATGGAATAATGGGAAAATAGATAATGGAAAAGTGTCTGGGAGGGTAAAACAAAGGAAGGGGTAAGTAAGAGAGAGATAGCAAACACTAAGAATGTTTAAAAATTTTATATGAAAACCTAGTGTTTTATAAGCTTCCTGTGTGTGTGTGTGTGTGTGTGTGTGTGTGTGTGTGTGTGTGTGTGT
>JANHMN010000024.1:13388303-13408755 GCA_030674055.1 Rhabdomys pumilio
TGTGTGTGTGTGTGTGTGTGTGTGTGTGTGTGTGTGTGTGTGTGTGTGTGTATCATGAGTTTAAGTGGACTTACTGTATATAAAGGAACGATGCTTCTCTCTGACACCATATTAAATTAAATATCACTTGTAGGATACTAGCCTCCAAGGTATTTGCCAAGGGGTGTCCCATAGACCACCCCCAAACAAAACAGGCTACTATAGGCCCTGCTCCTGCTTACCCATAAGAACCTGGTGGTAAGATGCTGTTGCTGAAAATATTACATACTTATGTCATAGGACATGGAGAAATGAGACTGAAAGCTTCCTCCAGAGTGGCTGAGTTTTAAAGAGCCAGAAGATGCAATATAAGCTACTGATATGTAAAGATAATCAACCGTCTTACCCAGCTACGAATCCTACAAGCTACAGTAAATGACCAGTGCCATGGTCACATGAATGTAACATATGGTTGGAAGGAGATAACCAACCTCTTTCTAATTAAATTTATGACCTACTACCCAGGCTAGAACTCATTCCCGGCAGTATAAGCCTAGCCAAAATCCTATACTGGGAAATTATCAACACTAAAGGAAAACCTACAGCATAGTATCAAACTACCTTCAAAGACAGACATATGTCTATCTACCTTCATAGATAGACATATCTATGCGCATAGATTATTGCAGCCCTTCAGTCCTCATGAGAGAAGCTTCTGTGTGCAGTGGATGGTGTTTAACACCGTGACTCAGCTGGTTAGACTATAAAGAACGAATACATATTTTTGGTTGTGAGCCTAGCCTTTAACTGCTGAGCCATCTCTCCAGCCCAAGAATGGATACATAAATGGGATATCTGTGTCATAACTCTCCACTTATGGCTCACAGAACATTGTAGAAAAGAAAAGAGAGAGGCTGTAAGAGAAAAAGATTTAGGATCAGATATAAATGTATATGTATTGTATTTCTACTTGTATGTCTATTGACGCTGTCACGCTATAAGATAGAGTATAATAATTTGATGAGCGTAAGCAAGCTACAATGATAAAAACCAGGGTAATTAGCATTTTCCCTTCTTAAACATTCCTCTTTCTTTGTACTAGGAATCCCAAGTTTCAGTCAGCTCCCGTGACGTCACACGCTATTGTAAGTCAAAACAATGTGTTCAAACACTATTTACTGTGCCTGCCCAATGCCAACTACTCTTATGAATGTATACATTTATCATCAATATTTACTAGATTACATAGAAAAATATGTTCAATACAAGCCTCGATTCAAAAATAGTGAATTCTTGGACTCATTTCTTTTTTTTTTTTTTAACAAAGCTCATTTGAGGTTTTCCATAAATAACAACAGGGTGAGTCCATTTCTAAATCTAAATAATGTAGACAAGACATAGTTTGCTTCACTGTAGCTTTAAGATTTAAAACTTGCTAATTTCACCCCTGTCCTGACAATTGTACCTTGTGGTGAATCCCTGTTGCGTATGACTTCCAGAACCAAGATGTTGACACATTAGAAGGACCCTCCTGGGATGTTTAAGGACTAGCAAAAGCAAAGTTACTCGGTGACAAGAAGAGCTACAAAAAGACTTCTGAAGTTAAGAGCTGCCCAGCTCGGTCTCATCCTAGCCCACAGTTTGGAGCTCTTAAAATAGGAATCCATTTTTAAGTGACATTCATCTCAGAAATATATGTGCTATATTTTGAAAAGCAAATTATACTAGCACTGCCAAAAAAAAAAAATATGTGCTTTCCAGGTGTGTAAAGGGAATGTCGTGATCCAGGGTTGTGTTAGAGCAGAAAACACAAGGCGATAAAATGGCTTTATTTAGAGACAACTTTGTGCAAGAAAGTTGGGCATTAGTACAAATGTCAACTGGGTCACTTCTTAGTAAATCCTAAAGTAGGAAGCAGCAGACGTCTCTGTTGGACAGAGATGTGTCAAACCCTAATTGCAGGATAGTCGATGCTCTTTGCTATTTTTTAACATCCCTGCTGAACAGAAAGCCACAAAACCTCTCTGCAAAATGTTTGCCAGACCTTTTAAGCTTCTGCTAGGGGAATTTCTTCTTAAGGTCAATCTTACTCTAGAATTAATGTCTTATCATTCAAGGAGCCGATCAAGGACGACACAAGTACTTGAGTGGCCCGGAAAAGTCTAAATGTTCTTAACTTAAATTCCCCTCTTCTGAAAACAAGACGATCGAAGCCGGCTTTATCTATTGCATGATGTTAAGGTACAACATTCTTCATGGCTTTTCCCCTTCTTATTAGGAAACATGGAGGTTTTTCAATTCTACAGCCCTATCTTTCTTAGGTCTTCATCCATGAAATTGCCTGAAATACTTCCATCCACTCCTACAGTTTGTCACCTTTAATGTGTTAACTATGATGCAGTTACATCAAGTGTTCATTTGCTAAAAGGACTATCTATACTACAGATAAAAGGTGTAGCCCTTCAGCGAGAACATATGCATTGCAAAGGTTCAGAACTCTTCTAGAATCTTCTGGTACATCTCACCACAGAGTTTCACAAATGCACATCATCTTGCAATTTAGAACCAACAGCAACATCTGCATTGCTGTAAAAGAAAACAAACTCTCACTTCAAAGGAAATAAGAGATAATTTATGGGCCACAGTTTCAGGAAGTCACTGTGTTTGGGAGTGGAGGGAATATGTGAGCTTGCATGTGCATGCATGCAAATACTTGTGCATGTGCGTGGGCGTACATGCCATTATTTGCAGGTGCATGTGGAGGTCGGTCACAAGACAACCTCAGGTGTTGTATCTCAGTCCCTACCTACATGATTTTATTTGTTTAAGGGTCTTTCATTTGTCTGGAGTTAGCCAAGTAGGCAAGCTCCAGGCATCCTGATTCTACTTTCCCAGTGTTGAGATAAGAACATGCCAATATGCTTAGCTATTCCATGTGGGTTTGGAGGAGATTAAACTCAATTCTTCATACTTATAAAGTAGTACTTTGCAAATTGAGTCATTATCCCAGCTCACACAAAGTTTTTACAACAGCAAAAGGAGCCAGTAATGAGGAGGTGTTAAGACAGCTCAATAGGTAAGAACACTCCCTGCTCTTCCTGAAGACCCAAGGTTGGTTCCCAGAACTCATGTCAAGTGGCTCACAGCTATGTGTAATTCCAGCTCCAGGCAATCTGACACCATCTTCAGACCTCTTCTGGTACCTGAACACATGTGACATACACTCCCGTATGTACAATAAATAAAATATATGTACACATAAATAAAAAAATAAATCTTATTTGAAACTTTGAATTAAAATAAATAAATCTAGGCAGGTGGGATGGCTTCAGGGTTAAAGAGAATTTATTGCTCTTACAGAGAATTTGAGTTTCATTCCTAGCACACATATTAAGTATCTCAGAACCACCTGTAACTCCAGTTCCAGGGGATCTATGTTTCTGCTGGCTCCAAGTGCACTTGCATGTGTATGGTACATATAAACTCAGGCAAGCACATACACATACAGATAAAAATTCTTAAAAATAAGTAAATTCAAAGCACTTTTCAGCTACATTGATGGAAACAGCAAGTAGGCAGGTACGGTTGTTTGAACAAGGATGGGCCCCATACTTGGCCCCTTAGTTAGTGAAACAGCCTGAAAAGGATTAGGAAGTGTGGTCTTATTGGAGGTGTGTCACTGAGGCAGACTTTGAGGTTTAAAGACTTGTTCCTAGTCTCTCTGTCTGTTTGTCTCTTTGTGTGAGAGTCTCTCTATATGTCTCCTTTCTCTTTTTCCTCTCTCTCTTCCTCTCTCTCTCTATTCTCTTGTTCTGTCTTTCTGTCTCACTCTGTCTCTCTTTTGTTTACCCCTAACTTGTAAATCAAGACGTAAGCTCTCAGCTGTTACTGTTACCCTGTCGGTACTCCACCATCAAAAAATATAAACTCTGAAACCTGAAGGCCAAATTAAACACTTTCTTTCATAAGATTTGGGGGGTGGGGGAGTTGGATATTTTTCCATAGCAACAGAAAAAGTAACTAAGAGAGCAGGTTACAACAAAACAAAGAAATGCCCGCTACAGATCTCAGATGCTCTCTGGTGACATTCTTAGTCTTTAGAATGATAGAGAATAAGAGGAAAATGTACGTTCCTTAAGTATTTATCTAATAGGCACAAACAGGTTAGGTCACACACTGTGGTAGGCAATAAATGCAAGTTAGAGAACCAAAGAGAGCCAAAGGTAATCTTGGTTTCCAGCCTGAAAAAATTCTTCCTGTTCCCAATCCATCAATCAGCCTTCTAAAACTAACACTTAACATGGGTGTGCCTTTTTCCCCCCTCAGGACAGAAGTTCACAGTGGGAAGACAAGTGTACTAAACTCACAACAAGCTTGTCTTGTAGACACAGTCCACTAATGTAGCCAAGCTTGAAACTACCTAGGCTCTGATAAAAATCAGTCACAATTATGTCTACTGTTACACTGTTACATAATCTAATTTTTTTTTCTGGACAGTGTTGGTAACCTCTAGCCCTGGAAGAGCTTACAGAGCCAAGTTCACACAGCCTATCTTAACTGTAGGTATACATTGCATTGCCTTGAGCACCGACCGCGCCACACACCAGTAAGCCACAGAGATGAACGGGAAATCAGTCTACCATGGCTGCGATTACCTCAAGCTGTACAACTAACAATTCACCATAACAAGTTCCTGTCTGGATCAGCCTTACACTGCCAGCACATCCCCAAGAATCTTTACCTGAACAGCTCACATGTACCTAACACCTACCCATGGAGGAGAATTTATATTACCCCTGCAGTAGTTTCTTCCTGTTCTCAGCCTAATGAACACACTGATTTCTTTATCTCTCTCTTCTCTCTCTTTTTATTGGTTATTTTGTTTATTTACATTTCAAATGTTATCTCCTTTCTCAGTTTCCTCTCCACAAACCCCCCTATCACATCCTGCCTCACTCTGCTACTATGAGGGTGCTTCCCCAGCCACCCACCCACCCACTCACCCACCCACTCATCCACTCCCACCTCAATGTTCTAACATTCCCCTACATTGGGACATTGAGCCTCCATGGGTCCAAGGACCTCCTCTCCCACTGATGCCAGAAAAGGCAATCTTCTGCTACACAATGCAGAAGGAGCCATGGGTCCCTCCATGTGTACTCTTTGGTTGATGGTTTAGTCCCTGGGAGCTCTGGGGGGGTCTAGTTGGTTGATATTGTTGTTCTTCCTATGAGATTGCAAACCCCTCCAGCTCCTTCAGTCCTTTCACTAACTCCTCCATTGGGGATCCCATGCTCAGTTACATGTTTGGCTACGAGCATCCGCATCTGTATTGGTCAGGCTCTAGCAGAGCCTCTCAGGAGACAGCTGTACCAGACTCCCGTCAGCAAGCGCTTCTTGGCATCAGCAATGGTGTCTGGGTTTGGTGTCGGCAAATGGGATGGACCCTTAGGTGGGTCAGTCTCTAGATGGCCTCTCCTTCAGTCTTTGCTCCACTCTTTGTCTCTGCACTTCCTTTAGACAACAGCAATTCTGGGTTAATATTTTTGAGATGGGTGAAGTCTCAAATCTAGATGCCATCATGAATTTTCCTATCCCACTCACAAAGTCTGATTCTAATGCCAGTTCAACTGTATGACATCAGCACTTACATTATAAGCTCCTCATATTTGAGAAAATATTTCACTCAAACACCTTCCTGAGATCATTTAATTCTCAAACTTACTCTTGCTAGAGTTAAAATCAGCCAAATAACCTTTATAACATTTTATTAATCAAGTAATTAACTTTTCTTCCTGCATTTCTGTCTCATTTTCTTTGTTTTTTTATTGCAAATTTCTTTGCTGTTTTCTTCCAACCTTCTATTTAAAATTAACTTTTACTTTGGATATACTAATTTTACATTTTTTTTTTAGATTATCTTTGAAATTGGTAAGAGGTTAAATTTAAAAATGAAACTTGTTTTGTTTTATTTTATTTGAGACAAATTTCACTGTGTGGCCCAGACTTACAATCTTTCTACCTTAGGGTCTTAATTTCAGGGATTACAAAGATGTGTTGCTATGCCCAGTTTAAAAATAAAATTCAAATTGAGTTTTGTTTTTTTTTTAATGTAAAGACACCTCATCACCTCCTGGGTTCTGACTATTACCTATTCTGAACTGCTGTGTTGTATATCATCTTCCAGGTTTAGTAAACGGAATATCTTCCACCCAACTCACACTTCTGTAACCTTTCTGACTTTACAGTCATAGCATCTAGTGGAGGAAACCTATTTTACCAGCCACCTAAATCAACCATCCATCTTGTCCTGACATCAGTAACCCTTAGCTTTTTGTTTATTATTCAGTAAAAGTCTCTGTCCACTTGTATCAAGGAATAGTTAGAGAGAAAATTCCAGTTGGGTTTTCATATACTTGATTTATGGATGTAACGAACAGGAGAAATTATATGATCAGAAGAAGTTGTGGAAACAATAACGATTATATCTAAAGTCCAAATTTTAACCTAGATGTAAAATTATATAGATATGTGTGTGTGCTTGTGTTGAAAGGGTGTCATGAAACCAGAAACAGGATCATGAGAAAAGAGATTTCAGTGGAGGTAAAGAAATGCACGCAATAAGAAAGCAAAAGTTAGGACTAATTAGGAAAAGAGAGGGAACCAGCTGGTGGAAGCTTCTGGAGAGGTCTGAGAAATAAGAAAAAAATATAATGCCGTATGTATGTGTCAAGAAAGAACCCATTATTTTGCATGCTAACTTACAAAATATGCACATTCAAATACACATATATAAATAAAGTCAACATTTTAACCTCGCTTTTTGTTTTGACTCTTTTGCTCCATCCAGGTGGTCTTGCATCTACCCAAAACATCTGATAGTTATGTGTATTCAGTGTTTTATGCATATATTAACTCTAATTGTTGTAACCAGGAAAAATAAACTAACATGGAGCCAAGAGAAAAAATAGGGGAAAGAGAAGCAAGGTGGCTGGGATCCTTTGGGAAGATCAGGCAGAGGAAAAAGACCAAGTAATAAACACAGAGACCCACAACTCAGAAAGTAAAAGACTTTGGAGCACTTGGCTCTAAGTGCATGTCTTTACCTGGCTTCTCCCCTCAAGGCTCTGGTATCCATGTGGAAGAGGGGACAGAAAGAATGTAAGAACCAGAGACAGTAGACAATTTCAAGGAGACTGTGCCTTCCAGACACAACTAAGATAGCTCTCTCTCTCTCTCTCTCTCTCTCTCTCTCTCTCTCTCTCTCTCTCTCTCTCTCTCTCTTTTTCTGAGACAGGGTTTCTCTGTGTAGTCCTGGCTGTTCTGGAACTCACTCTGTAGACCAGGCTGGCCTCAAACTCAGAAATCTGCCTGCCTCTGCCTCCCAAGTGCTGGGATTAAAGGCATGCGCCACCACTGCCAGGCTTGAGATGGCTCTCATATGGATTCCCAGAGACTGTGTCAGCATGCACATAAGTTCAAGCCAGAAAGATCTCAACACAATGAAGGGGACATGGGGGACAGAAAAATCTCACCTCTAACCAAGAAGCTATTTGCTATTGTTAGCTGCTGGAAGAAGGAAAGTGAGTTTTCTTCAGTGAAATGACACTGGGTAGATCAAGCACGTTCCAGAGCAGGCATCCTGCTCAGTAGCTGGCCAACACAAAACAGACCCCATGGAGGCTTTTGTGGCTGGTTTTAGTTTTGGTTGTGTAGAGGGTAGGTTTTGTGAAGGTTTTTTGTTGTTGTTGTTGTTGTTGTTGTTCTGTCCTGATTTTTTTTTTTTTTTAAAGAAAAAGAAAATGGAGCTAGGTAGCAAGGGGGATCTGAGAGTATTTAGGTGATCTTACTTATATTAAATATTGTAAATAGATATACATCAAGAATGACGCTTTTTGCCCAAACTCAGTTAAGTTGTTACAGTCACCCTGCAGGTACTCCACCATCAAGGAATCTAAACTCTGAAACCTGAAGGACAAATTATACACTTTCTTTCATAATATTGGGGGAAGGGGCAACTATTTTTCCATAGCAACAGAAAAAATAACTAAGAGACCAGGTTACAACAAAACAAAGAAATGCCTAAATGAGGCCTAGGAGTCAGCTAGAGACTCATTCAACTAATTCATGCTGCTTGCCTCGGTTCTTCTCTAACTTCTCTCTAAATTTTACAGAAAAGCCTGTGATATGAGGCCCAACAATTATATGTAAAGATTGAAGATACACCCAAACGTGTGGATAGCATTCCACACTGGACACACATTAACACTTGAACAGGCTTCCGACATCATCAGCTTAGGAAATTTATGTAACTTCTTTCTTCATCTTATTGATAATGTCACTCACAAAACTGAGACGCCGGGTGGAGCAGGTCATCTAACTGTGTCTGGATTTGGGCTGTGCCACTTTATTTTACATGTCTTTACATATTCATACAGAGATTCCCTAGATAAAAAGACAAATTGATTTCTGAAGTTAATATCTGCTATCTCAGCTAATAAATAAAAGCTGTTTTCAACTATCCTCTGAGAGGTTCCACCCAGCAGCTGACACAGACAGGTACAGACACCCACAGCCAAACAGTGGATGAAGCTTGGGGATTCTAACAGAAGAATAGAAGGAAGGATTGCAGGCCCTAAGGGGATAGGGAACTCTGCAGGAAGACCACAGAATCAACTAACCTGGACCATTGGGGCTCTCAAAGACTGAACTACTGTGAGAATAAATTGTAAAAATGAAATTTTAGGTCTCAACATGAAAGATTCTTAGGTTCAGAGTTTCAATTCACACTCAAGTGTTAGCTGTCCCTGGAGTGCATCCCAGGGACTTGAACTAGCATTTCAAAAGAACAAAGGACCCAAGATAGAGGCAATAAAAGACCTGGGTGAACAGTCACTTAAAAGAATTAAAGAGCGAGATACAGATGTAAACTGGGAGTGAGATACAGATGTAAATAGGAATAGAGGCTGGGAAAGAAATCAAACAACGATGTTAAAATCAGCCTTTATAGTTATTGATTCAGAGGTAAAACTGCCTTTATGAGCCTTGTGAATATTGGTATATAAACGGCCTCAACTCTGATTCAACACTCTGTCTTTTGCCTGCACACAAGGGAGTCCTGGTGCACCAGTATCAATAAACCTCATGTTATTATATGTCCTGCCTGTGGGTTCTCTGTGGGAGCGCGTCCCTTGGTTTTGGATACTTAGAGTCCTACACCACCAACCAAAGAACATATGCAGGGGTTATCCCAAAAACTGTTGCCTGTATATGGGACTTGTTCTTCTAGCTGGGCTACCTTGTCTGGCCTCAGTGGAAGAGGAAATACCTAGCCTAGCAAAGACTTGAAGTGACAGGGTGGGGAGATACCTAGGGGAATCCTCACACACTCAGAGGAGAAGGGGAGGGGAGGATGAGGGAAATATTGTGGAGGGGGCTGACGATGGGCAGTGAGTAAGTAAAACATAAAAAATAAGCAAAAGGGCATTTCTCTTAACCTCAAAACATTTGGGAAAGGCACATGCCAAAATATCTCAGCTGTAAGTGCACCATAAACTCCCCTGAAAATGTCTGTAGAATTCTAGTGCACTGTCAAAGCTACAAGCCAGGGAGTTAAATCAGAAACTGCATGCAGATCAAGTAACAGGAAGTTCTAAACCTCCAATGATTCAGCATGAAATCAAGCTTGAGCAGCACTGCTAGGGAGAGTTAAAACACTAGCTTTGGGTCCCTTTTCCTCTTATTCCTGAATTCTGAAATCAAGAGGACACTTTTGGACTCGACTGAAAAGAGAAAAAACATAAACCCAGGACTGAAAAAACAAGGACAGTCAAGCAACAAAAGCAAACATGACCTTTTATAAGGTTTCCCTTGTTCTTCCTCCTTCTCCTTCTCTACCCAACTCTCTCTGCCTCTTTGTGTGTCTCTCTGTGTGCCTCTCTCAGTGTCTCTGTCTTTGTGTATGTGTGTGCACATGTGCACATCTCTCTGCTTGCCTCTGCCTGTCTCTGTCTGTCTGTGTCTCTATCTTTCTCTGTCTCCCTGCCTTTGTCTGTCTCTCTGTCTCACTCTATAACTCCACTTCCAGGGGATCCAACGTCCTTCCCAGCCTCCACAGGCACGGCATGTACATGATGTACATTCTTGCACTCAAAATACCCACAAACATTAAATAAATAAATCATGGTGAAATAGATTGTCCTTAAATTAATTTTATAAATGAGGAAAGTCTAATTTACAGAGATATTTAACTTTCTATTATTCATAGAAACAGCCATAAGAAATCAATATAAATTTTCCAACTCCAGTAGCCAAACCTTACAGTGATAATCTGTTTTATCTGAGTTGATAATCCCTCTATGTGCTGATCTCATGGTTTTTTACAAACATGAAGACTAAATGTCAGTGCTCCTCACAGTATAACTTTTTCAGAAGCCCTCCTTCTGCTGTGTTGGCACCTCCATCCTTTCAGATAGCTTCTTCCATCTGATGAGGGTGAGGGAAGGCACAGAAGTTAGCTGTGACTTCTGTCCTGATATATCCCAGCATCCTTCTGACCATAGGGTATAATTCTACAAGCTTCTTCTATGCCATCTCCGTAATCCTACCTCTGTGAGTGTGAGGCCCACAAGCCCAACATCATGTGGGCTCATTTTTAAGCAAGAGCTGACTCCTTTTTAAGTAATAGTTTTCAAAATTATATTTTTCATGCTATATTTTATTCAATACTCAAAACCTTAGGAGGGAGTGTTATTTTCTGTTATTATAGAAAAGAAAACTGAGATTTAGACACATCCCTGGGGTTTTTATAAATCCACTGGGAATTTTTCAAATTAGGGGGCCTCAATTCCAAAGTTCATCATCTTTTTGCCATATAGTTCATATAGTTGTCCATAGTCTACCTTGTCATGTAGCCACAGACTGTTCCAGGTGAGTAAAGTATAAAGGATTTGCTAACAATGCCATTGAAATGCACTGAAAAAAAGATCAGGGTTTAAGAAAATCAATGCTAAATGCAGGGTAGTGTTTGGGGATAAATCACAGCACAGAGCTGTACTTATATATCTAACCTGACCCCTAGGGACAAAATAAGGGCCTTTAATGCATTTTCAATCAAATTACACATCACTTAAATGAGTGGCATGGCTCCCAAAACATTCCCCCTTCCCACAATCTCCCAAACTCGAATAATGAGAGGGTAGGAAAAAAACCACAGGGCTCCACCCACATTAAAAGCCCAGGGCAACCAGCAGCGTGGCACCAATCCCAGGAAAAGTCCAAGGTTAGTTCCTACATCAGTGAGAGCCTACTCAAGGGCAAGCCTCCCTGTAATTGCCAGTGTCCCAGTCAACAGCCAGACGAGTTATTGAAAGGATTTTCTGCTTTTGGCGTAGACACTGCTCTGTTCCAGGGCAGCTGTCTGAAGCTCTCCCATCTGCCTGCCTCTGCCATGACAGTCCTCCTTGTAGCAGAATGTTTTTAGCAGATACTGTAGAATACATGTTCTCAGATACCCTGATGACTTAGAAAGGGGTCCCACCCTAAGGCAGTGAGTCTGGGACAGTCCCTAGTTTGAATAATCAATTTGGTAACTACAGGTTTCCACTTAATGATGATATCCTATCAACAACCTGACGTTTTCCCAGGTATTTTCCTATGTACGTTGCTGCTATTGTCCACTTCCAAGTTGTAACCCACAATTTAAAAAAAAAAAATCCTTTTCTGAAAATACATGCCTTGTAGAGAAAAAAAAAGACAAAAAAAGTAAAGAAGTTAAGTATGAATTACTATTATTTTTTAATTTTTCAGAAAATCACAGGAATGAGCTATTTTAACTCCAAGTTGCTTATAATTGCCTTGAAAGCTTTAAATTTGTCATTACTTGTGTCTGGTTATTTAGGACACAATAATCTTTCTATAGCTCAGAGCTTCAAAGGCTCCTCACCGTGGTAATTATCCCTTCTGTGAGGTCTCCCATTGCCCACCACTGAGGCTCTTGATTAAATAATACTGGTGCCTGGTACTGACAGGCATGGAGCATGTTCTGGACAAAGATTTCTATTTCTTCGTTGTTTTCATTCCATTTCCTTCTGAACAGTACTCAGAACCTTACCATAAATATTATTTGGGCTCTCAACTTTTTCAGCCAACACACACACAAACACACACACAACCTCTATTAAAAAGAACATGGATGAACACAGATTTTTAGGGAGACAAAATTACTCTTACTTGGTAGTTTATTGCAAATGGTGGATACATGACATTATAAATTTGTTCAAATCTATAGTCTGTATAATGCTCATATAAATGAGCCTTGATGTAAACCGTGTCTCTGTAGGTTTATCTGTGGTATTAGTAGACCATTCTGTTGCTACATAGTAGTAATAGAGAAGGTTGCCTATATTTAAAGGCAAAGAGGAGATGGGGAAAATCAACATCTTCCTTAATTTTGTCATGAACTAAAACACTTTTTTTTAATGTTCCTTAAAATGGAGAAAGAGGAGAGACTCACTGGGAGTTAGACCTGACACTCTTCTTCCAATGTTATTTTCTTGTAAAAGTGATCCCCGCAGTAGCCCCAGACTCACCTCACCTATACAATCGCCAAATGGATAAAAGCATCAATCCCACTTGTTTCTATTTCTCTGAGGAAAAACAAAACAAAACAAAGCAAAAACAACAAAAAAAATCAAAGCCAAAGGCATTTTTGCTACATTTGTATCTTTCCTTCAAGATAACCCAAGTCTGTGCTGCTCCCCCCACCTTGGCTCCACATCCAGCCAATAAACCCTCTGAAAGATGTTACCCATTCTGCCAATAGTGTCTGCTTCCAACTCCTTTGGTGAAGAACTAAAAAGAACTGCATTCTCAGATACCTGTGACAATCACTTGGCTGGCTAGGGGCAAGCAGCATACACCTGTGCCCTCTGCTACTGTGGCACTGCAGGGCCCAAACTAATGACCTGGGCCAGGAGGTGGGAGAGAGATCTTATCAAATAGAGACGGTTAGGAGTAGGACGGGGTGGCTCCGGGAGGGTTGCTGCTAAGTTGTCTTTACATTCTCATTCTCTATTTACCCCAATTCCAAGGGTTCTCATCATGCTTTTCTTTTTCTCTTTTTTTTTTTTCTCAACAGCTTCAAGAATGACCAGGCTACCTCAGTGTCACCCTAAAATGAGACTAGCCAGTACAATGACAGGTCCCCACCTACTTCAAGATATCTTCTGATGTTGAGCAGAAAGCTGCTATGTAGCACTTTTTACTTTGGTCTCAGTAAAGTTCCTTTGATTCAACTTCTAGTATTTCTTCAAATATGGCTCTTTCTTTCCTTATTTCTTTCTTTCTTTCTTTCTTTCATTTTTTTAACTCAAAATATACTTAACAACTCATACCAATCCAGAAGCTGTGGTTGCATGAGGTCCCTAGAAGACTTTATTATTCTATCACATATGTGGGCTATTTTCTTTTTTAAAGAATTTTCACTATGGCCACCATTTTCTTTCAAAGCACTATAGTGAAAATCATTTGATTCAAGACGTGAAGAGAATGACATTTATAATGAGTTGTTTCCATGTCAATAATCTCCAAGATCTTCATCCAGTTTCTGCCATTTCAGGTCAGTCTCTTCTTGCTGCTATTCCCATAACCAGAGATGAAAGTTCCTATGGCTAAGACAGTCCAGGGAGTAAAGCTTCAGACTTCCACTAAATGAAGAAAGGACTGGAAAACTACCTGTGATCAAGAGGCAGGATTCAGAAATGTGAAAAATACAATAATTATTAACATGCAAGATTAAAAAAATATGTCTTAAAAAAGGATTTGTCTTTACTATCTGAGTATTTTGGCTGCATGTACATATAAGCACCACACAATTTTTCAGCCCCTACTGTATGTAGTAGAAGAGGAGGAGCCAGAGCCACATGGCTAAAGCTGCCGAGTTCCCTGCTTGCTGGTGCTGGAACATGGCTCTGGCTTTAGAATCCAGAATGAAAGGGAATACTAGGACAATTGATGCTGGTGAGCTGTAACTAATAAATTAGCAGTGATCAGCATCCCTGAGGTGAAAGCTTCTAGGGGGTGCTTTCTGAGAGCACAAGGAAGCTGTGCTCCAGAAATAGCCAAGGTGGTACCTGCTGCTGCAACTGGACATGGTAATATGTAAGAATCACCCAACTGGCACTGGTTTTGAAGGTATGAAAGAGTCATAGAAAGCAGCTGAGGCTTAGCACTGTGAGAAACCAGGGAAGGCCACTGGTGCAGGTGCAGCCTCAGTTGCAGTTGATGGACCAGGACTGAAGGAATTATGTAAAGAAGTTGAGGCTTGGTACTATGAAGAGAGCCTATAAGGGGCTATTGGTGAAGTCTAGTTGCAGCAGAAGACACCAGCAAATTGGAGATGCCAGAACCTAAGGATGACCACCAAGAACAGCAGCAACAGTGGAGTGATGTCAACCAGAGCCTAGAGTGCTGCAGAGGGCAGAGCTGGAGAAGTGAGGCCAGCCCTTTGGAGGAACCCAGAGGATCATGTGTGGATCCCAGGCACTGGAACAAGAAGCTGTTAAAGTTGCCTTGGATACCCCAAAATGCTAAAGATTTCAGAGCCATGGGGTACCTGCCAAGGACAAGGAATGCTCTAACAGGGAATGAAACCAAGAGAAAGAAATATGGGACAGTCATCAAAGCTGTTAGGAATTGAATCTCAGACATAGAAATATAGAGTTTGGAGTTTGCACAGCTGGCATTTTGGTCTTGTTTTGGTCCAGTATTTCCTCACTATGACATTTTGGAATGATAATATATATCCTGTGATGTTGGAGGTATGTGATATGCTTTTTTATTTTGATTTTATGTGGGATTATAGTTAAGCAATTGCATGAATCTCAAAAGAGACTTTGAACTTTGAACTTTTAACATTGTTGAGATTGTTATATAGACCATGGAACTTTTGAAATTGGACTAAATGTATTTTACGTTTTGCTGTAGTTAGGCATGACCCCCATAGATTTATTCATATGTTTGAACAAGCCTATGGGAGCCAGGGAATAGAACGTGGTTGTTTAAATATGCTTGGCCCAGGGAATGGCACTATTAGAAGATGTGGCCTTGTTGGAGGAAGTGTGTCACTGTGGAGGTGGGAAATGAGACCCTCTTGCTAACCACTTGGGTGCCAATCTTCTCCTAGAGGCCTTCAGATGAAGATGAAGCCTCAGTTCCTCCTACACCATACCTGCCTGGATGCTGCCATGCTTCCTGCCATGATGATAATAGACTGAATCTCAGAACCAGTAAGTCAGCCCCAATTAAATGTGTCCTCTATAAGAGTTGGTCATGGTGAACATTCAAAGCAATAAAAACACTAACTAAGATAATAATCATTTATTTCAGAAAGAGAATAAGTTATATTTGAAGTTTCAGTGACAGTGGAATAAGCACAAGTAGAATCCATTCATGATATAGACATGTGTTGCTATGTATAGCAAATCAAGATTTTTTCAAATCAGTTTTAGAAAATAATTACTCATCAATTAACCCTCCAAATTTTGATGAGATTCACTAAGTCTCATTGTATATCTCATCTTATGATTAATTATCATGAGTATAGTAGGCATTAGATTTTAAGTGATCAGTGTTCTGACAAATATCTATGTTTTCTGAATGGTGCTTAATAAATAGTCTCCATTGACTTTATTATTTAATCAATTCATGAAGTAGTTTCTTATTCATTTTTAATTTTTAGTAGTAAAATATTTTTTTATTATATACACTTCTATGACAGATGACTGGTCATATACTTACTGAGCCCACATTTTCTCTAAGATACCATGTACCATTATAGCTCTGTTACTATGGAAACATCTGGTCAAGTTGAGTTATGCTGAAAACTAATTGCTGTTGAGTCCTGAATGATAATTATAAGCTGACCTGTGAGAAAAAAGACAAAATCATTCCAAGCAAAGAAATCAACTACTAAAAAATAAAATGAAGAAGAAGAAAGAAGAAAGGAGGGGGAAGAAGAGGAGAAGGAGGAGGAGGAGGAAGAGAGGAAGAGGGAGACTGCATTTTTCAAAAGACCCACTTCCTTTGGGGTTGGGAGGATCATTAGTGGATAAATCACTAGGTAAATTAAAAAGAAGATTGCTGTGAACAGAGAGGTTAGGGGAATAAATCATAGTCTTCACTCGCAGTTTGAGGGGAAAACTGATGGAGAAGTAAGACACAGAAGCTGGATAGAAAGAGGTAAAAAGACTTAGTTGGCAGAGGGCTTGCCTAGTATGCATGAAGCCCTAGGTTCAGTCTGTACCAGTTGAAACTGAACATGGTGTAAACACTGCACTTGGGAGATGGAGGCAAGAGGATAAGAAGTTCAAGGTTATTGCACAATGTATGGCAACTTTGAATCCAAGTTCATGAGACCCTATCTCAAGAAGAAATACATAAGCAAGGTGTGGTGGTACATACCTATAATCCCAGTGCAGGGAAGCAGAGGCAGGTGGATCCCAGTGAGTTCAAGGCCAGCCAAAGCTATACAGTGAGAATTTGTCTAAAAAGAAAGACGCATACACACACACACACACACACACACACACACACACACACACACCCTCTTAATTTTTAATGTAGATAAATGCGTGTGGAGGACAGAGCTGAGATCTGCAGCCACCGTAAAATTATCTAGTTGCTTCTATCTCACATGGAAGCTTTGTAAGCCAGGGGAAAACCAAACCTAGAAATCTTTAGGCTTTCTCTTCAAAATAGAAGAAAATACATCCCACACTCAGGTGCTCTTCAGTCCTAACACTGAGAAGAGTCACACTCCTCTTAAAGGGAGGTGAATAATAAAAGGTCAGCCAAAGTAAAATGACCTGAATTTGTTGTTCTAAAGAGACATGGAGAGAAAGATGCTCACTTACAGGGCGTATCTACTCTCAGCAGGGATCAGGCCACTCACAGGAATTATTTGCATTTGTATTTCCTCCTGTAGACCAAAATGAAATGTGTGTAGGCTTTGTTCCTGAATCCTAGAAATATAACTCATTTTTATGTTTTTAACACATTTTTAATTATAATAGAATCACATCACCTTCCCATTTCTATTTCTTCCCTCCATCTCCTCCCAGAAACCCTCCCTCTAATTACTCCCACAATCCCCCACTCTGAAATGGAGGACCTCTTTTCCTTTGGTTATTATTGTTACATACATACTTACATGTGTATGTATATGTATTCACAAGTATATAAACACAGCCTAAGCAGTCTACCATCGTTGCTTGAGTGCATATCGTTACCTAAGCTTGTCAGATAAAAGCTTGAAAAATGGACTTTCGGGTTCACCAACTGAAAACCTCTTGCTCAGAAACCATAAGAGGAGAAGATCGATGATTTATGTTGCTATGGTGATGGAAAAATCAAAAGGATGATGAAGGATTAATTTTAAAATGTCACTACTATTACAAATAGGTTGATGGGGACAAGAAGGAACAGGGTACAAGAAGCTACTTAGATTGTTTACAGCTCCATGTGAGTGGATTCAGCCTACACCACTAACAGAACAGACCAGAGTGCTTACTTCTCACCCTTGACTGCTCACTAAGACAGAAGCAAAAGGTCAGCTACTTCATCTTCTGTCAGCCAGGCTTCAGGAAACCTAGCAAGGTAAGTCAGAGGATAGATTGGAGGACAAACCAACACTCTACAGACCCAAGAGAAGGGTGGGAGTGACTGGATAAGACACAGATCACCCAGATGCCTCATACATAACAGACGTGAGGGCCAGGAGAAGGGAGTAGATACCCAATCCTCCAGAATGCTGAGATTTGTTGACAGCAAGCTCTTGCCAAAAATAGAAAAGACCGAGTGGGACAGAGGTCATGGTTGCAGCTTTAAGCATCTGAAAAGAGCAAAGGCAGAGGAAGCTAAGATACCACTAAAAGCAAACAAGCTGTCACCTTCTGTTCTAAGGGTAAGCAACTGACTCACAACTAGAAGAAAAGGAAAAAAAATCCCTCAACAGATAGAACCTAAAAATATAATAAACACACCATAAAAAGAGGAAAAGCTCAAGAAACAAATGGTAATTCAGATGTGATGGGCTTTTTTTGGTTCTCTTTGTTTGTGTGTTTGTCACTAATAGCCAAGTGACATGAAAACATTTCTGTCAGCTGAGAGCTGCACCACATACCATCAGTGCTCTGTCCTTATCACTTTATCAATTTTTTATGCATACTCCATCCCCCTTACCACTAACAAGGACTGGTGACTTGAACTGAATTTGGAGTTTTTAAGCCCCTTTCACACGCCTCGCTGCGTTCTCCATACCACATATACAAAGGTGTTTTACATCTTCATATTTACTGAAAATTCAGACTATAGGCAGCTACTCAAACAAAACCTGAAGACTCTGTTTAAAGCCCAGAAAACCAAGAACATCTATCATCTTACAACTATATAAACAAATAGCATGAGGTCATTAAAAGCCAGGAATAAGTGCTCAGTGTAGTTAAGAAAGATGAAGATCAATTTATTATAAGCTTCCCTTTCTAACTCACTGGCCATGGATCCCTCCTTTCTATGAATAAATAGTCTCTCTTGTTCCTTCTCTAGAATGAACAGAAATTTAGATCCAGGACAAACTCCTTAGGCCATGTTTATAGTATTATGTGTTCTTCTAACAACATGTGGGTTTGACTATTCTAGATAAAAATATCCCCATCTCCATGCAATTAGACCATGTTGAGCTATACAGAGGTATTTGTTCTCTAAGGGCTAAACTTGACTCCTAAATAGTATGAGAGTTAGAATTGACAAAAATCATTAGAGTAGAATACCAACTTCCCACAAAATGTTCCCTTAGCTAAGCTAACTTCTAACTGTATATTCTACATTCCCATTCTCACCAGGCAATAGGCAAGTGAAGGACAGATGTAGATGAACCTGTGAGAATAGAAAGTATTTTCCAGGCTTGGTGGTGCACACCCTCAACCCCAGCACTTGGGAGGAAGGGGCAGACAGATCTCTGTGACTTTGAGGTAAGTCTCATCTATATAGTGGGTCCCAGGACTGGATAAATAGACAGACAGACAGACAGACAGACAGACAGACAGACAGACAGACAGACAGACAGACAGACAGATTACAAATATATATTTGCATTTATATTTTACAAATATATATATTTAACATATATAATATATGTTTGCAGTTCTGTTCCTTGAGAAAACCCTGACTAGCACATGTTATTATGAAAAACAGTTATGGAAGTTCTTCAAAAATCTAAAAATGGAATTTTCATATCACCCGACAATCTCACTTCTTAGGTGTTCAGCCATAGCAGTACATGCATTTTAAAGGTTATTCATCAGTATGCCTGGCTTACAAGAGGCCTAGAATCAGCCCCAGGCCTTCAAGCACGTGAGGTAAGGGATCTCCCAAATGAGCTACATCTCAAACAATCTTTAGTTGTTCCTGTAGTACTTTTTTAACAGAAGTCTAGAAAATCCTTATCCATATTTCTTTATAGAAAAGACCTTATAGGCGAGATGGATATGTTTCCTCTGATTTCTTTAACAATTTCTGTAGTAGTTGTAAATTAATCTGCTCTATACTTCCTGGCAGGGGCTGCATGCATTCCTCGCTGTCTGCCCAAATGTTCTGGATTCTCAAATGAAAGACACACATGCAGCCTTCTATTTTAATGTGTCTTAAACTGCTCAATGGCTGGGCCATTTCAATCCTTTATGTTTCTAGCACATTTTTCCCTTCAATATTCCTGAATAACTACTTACTAAAGCCTGTATCCCATCCTGGCTGTCCCAAACCCAGGCCTGCCGCCTTCCTGGTCTATAATCCCTGATTCTTACATGTTGGCAGTCTGTCTGTCTCTCTGTCTCTCTGTCCTACACTTCTCAGGCCTGGACCTTCTTCCTTAGCATGGTGCCTTCTCCTTGTGGTTCCCTTGAGCAGGAAATCTGATGTCTCGCCTCAGTTATTGGCCAGTAACTTTATTTACCAATTAGTACCAGCTGGGGACAGGTGATTAAAAAAAATAAAGAGAAAGAGAGTATATTCTGTGGAGGTGTGTGGTAAGGTATGGGGGAAGGGGATATCTCAGCCGGCCCATGTTCAGGTCTCTCTTCCCCCTGAGGGACCAGCCACACACCCACCCACATACCCACTGATATAGTATAGAATAGAGTTTAATCAGGGCATGGGGAGGGGAGTTAAGAGGGAAGTAGAGGCAGAGAGAGGCAAAGAAAGGGGGGAAGAGAAGAGAGGAGAGGAGGGGAGGGGAGGGAAGGGGAGGGGAGGGGAGGGGAGGGGAGGGGGAGGAAAGGAGGGGAGGGGAGGGGGGAGCAGGGGAGGGGAGGGGAGGGGAGGGGAGGGGAGGGAAGGGAAGGGAAGGGAAGGGAAGGGAAGGGAAGGGAAGGGAAGAGAAGAGAAGAGAAGAGAAGAGAAGAGAAGAGAAGAGAAGAGA
>JANHMN010000024.1:13408765-13464239 GCA_030674055.1 Rhabdomys pumilio
GGGGAAGAGAAAGGGAAGGGGCAAAGGGACAGAGGAATCAAGAGATCTAGAGTGCGAGAGAGCAAGAGAGAAAAGGGGGCAAGCAGCCCCTTTTGTAGTGGGCCAGGCCTACCTGGATGTTGCTAGGTAACTGTGAGGAGAAGAATACCAGCTGTTGTTGCCACTTAACTGTGGTGGTAAAGTTTAGACAAAATGCTAAAAACAAGGATTCTCGGAGTCCCACACGCAGGATTCTCATGAAATTTGAGAACCCATAATGCAAGCATTAAGTCAAATCCACAACAAATTTCCTCTTTGGCTAGTTTTCTGCTACTAGACAATGAAAGGACTGGATGTAGACTTCTTTGTGTTATACTGCTTTGTGCATATGGAGGTCTTTGGATGCATAGATACAGTCTATGACTAATCCCAAGAACTGTCAGAACAAGTGCTATTTCCATTTTGTCCTGTTCTTTTTTTTTTTCTCTTGCCTTATGGAAATTGTATTGTATGCTACAATTTGTGTGCATTCTGTCTCCTTTTCATTCCATTTTTCTTTTTACATTTCATCTTGGGGTATTTCCATGAAATATCTTCAAAACCAGTGATGTTTATGTCCAGTAAACTGATGAGCTTATCAAGGGTAGTTTTCACTTCTGTTACTGTGGGTTTTCAGTATTTCCTTTGGACTTCATTTTACAGCTCTCGTCTTTCTGTCGACACTATTCTCTGCTACTTCCATTGATGCCCTCAGTATGTGAACTACAGTTTTAAATGATTATTTCAACGTGTTCACTGAGGATGATTCTGTTGCTCATTTCATGTCATTAGACTTTAGTCTTCCAGCATGACTTATTACTTCTTGTTGAAAGCTGATGTGGTATACTAGGTTATGGGAACTGAGATAAATAGATCTATAGTGTGAAGTTTTGGTGTGGTTTAACATTTAGTTTCATGGCTACGATTTTGTGTTTCTAGACTAAGATTTGTGTCAACTGACTCTACTGATTGCTCTAGCTGTAAATGTCTGAGGCTTTAATTTCCTCCGGGGTCAGTTTTTAAATACATCATTTCTATCTGTCTCTTTCCTCACTCTAAATTTATCTGTGAGATTAAATGTTTAGATTCTATAAATGAGTAGATCGGAGAAGAAATAATCTATAGAAAGATCCCTGTGCACTTTCCTCTATGAGACTACCTTCTTTTTACACTTACAGCATGGGTATGCAGAAATCAGAGTTTGAAACTGGCCTCCACTCTATACTTATCAAAGAACCCTACCCGACCAAGAGCAAGTTGAGTGGTCTCACATTAAAAGGACTGATTAACTTATCTCATACATAAGTTTACATATGTTAAAGCCTTTGTCTCATGGTTTTCTATAAATTGTAAAATAATCACAGAAATGAGGAAGAGACAACTTGTTGACTCCTCCGCTATCCCCTGTTTGGCTGAACTACAAATAAATCCATTTCACCAGTTTCTACTTGCAAACTTCTTTAACATACATGGGGCCCGATGTGACAGGTAATGGTATCTCAGGGCTTTCTGTTCTTCTTCAACAACAGCTTCTTCCCAGACCATTTCTATTGGAAGACACGTAACTAAATGCTCTTTTCTGAAACTTTAACAGATAAATATATAGAGAGGTAAATAAGTGCCAGCAGAAATATAGCTGTGCTTTTATATGTTACATATAAAAGAAGAAGCAATGAGGGCTGCCTCGTTAAAAAAGCTGATACATAATTATCCTTCAGGAATGAGGTTTATTAGGGTAAAGAAAAGCAGAGACCATGATCCTCCTAGAAGTAGACAAGCATTGGAAAGGAATAGTGCACTATGTCAGAAAGAGCATACCACTGTTGTTTTTTTGTTTTGGGTTTTGTTGGGGTTTTTTTGTTTTGTTTGTTTGGGTTTTTTTGTTTGTTTGTTTTTTGTTTTTGCCACTGAACATAGGTTTTTTATTGTTGCTGGGGGGAATAACCAAAACTGTGATCTCCCAAGTCCTTGATAATATTACTGCAAACTTTATCTAAAATGATTTAAAAATAATCATGGTTTCACATTTTTTCTCTTTTTTTATTGGGTATTTTATTTCTTTACATTTCAGATGCTTTCCCCTTTCCCCATTTCCCCTCCCTAGAAACCCCCATCCTATTCCCCCTCCTTCTTTTTGCTTTTATACCATTTTAATTATATGCAAGTATTAAGGTCAGTTCTAGATTCAGGAACTAGCAATACAATAGATGCAAATAGTCAAGGAACAAGCAAGAAAATAAACACAAATAGTCAAAGAACAAGCAAGGCAATAAACAAAATTCCATGACCACTCCTGTGATCACTGTTTCTAAGGGCTTATCAGGATGACCAAAATATCTGAGCCAACTTCCCTGTCCTAGCCCAAGGTCATTTTCATGTCTGAAGCCTACTTCCTTGTTTTAGCCTAAGATTTAGTTTCCTGCCAGAAATTACTTTTTTGTTCTAGCCTAATGTCAGACTCCTACCTGAAGTCCACTTCCTTGTTCTTGGCCTGTGTCATATTCTTGCCAAGCAGCCCCAAAAGCTCTCTGCCTCTCCCCCTTTTTTATTTCATAAACAAAACTGAGCCTGTCTTAGGATGTTCTGACAAGAATTCCTTCATTACCTGTCATGGAATATGCATTATATTCCAGGTCTTAAGGGAAAAGACAGGTTCTCTTTTAATCCCTGGAGGGGAACTTCACTTAAAGGAATGGCTTAAAGGAAGAAGAGTAAAAGAGAGAGATGCATCAAGACAGGATGGTCATAGAGGCCCAGGGAGGGAGCCTCCAGAGAAATCACCCAAATAAAAAAGATAGCCAACTTTTATTTGTTTTGAGGGGTGGTAAAAAGTTCCACTCCACCCAGTTAATTCAACATAGTATCAATGACAAAGAGCATAGAGAAGCCAGACACCATGAATCAGGAGATTTTAACAAATACAGAACAGCTTCCTAACTCTGTCTTAGGGAGAGAATTGGAGTAGGGGGAGGGCTAATTTCTTCAGGCTATGACATATGGTCTTTTAAAGTGACCATTCTCTTTAAGTAGCAAGCCCATAATCTAGCAATATATATTTAAAATATAACTGTTTGTGGCTATATGCATATAAATATTGGAAAGCTAAAGAATTCTTTTTTAAAAATCAAAGAACTCAAATACTTTATATAAAGAGACAGGTTGTCTCTAATTTGCTGCATCATTCTTCTTCCAGGATTCAGATGTTCCTGGAACTGTTGCCAGCCATTATCACAGATCATTATGTAGCAGCGGTGGAACAAAATTCTAAAGCATATGTTTTATTCATGACCTAGCACAGGTAATTTGACTGTGATCATCAGGAAGTTGTCACTGTCAGTCTCCTCAGAGCCCAGCTCTCAGATGACCAAGAAGTTTCCTCTAACATTATATCCATTATATCATAATGCTTATTACATTGGCTTGGTTTACCCATCTACCTCTGACAGTTTATTTACATTAAATTATTTAACTGTATCAGTTGTAACATTCACAGATTTTAGAATTTTACTAACGGGGAAATTCTTCTTAAAAAGAAACTCTTAGTCATTCAGTTGTATAACCTTAATGTTGCTTTCCACAACAATATAGAAAAAGTAGACATTGTCTACATTCTTTTACTCTAAAGTTATAACATATGACAGGAATAGTCAGTATTTTCATTTTTTATCTACCATTCACACCAGAAGTATTAATACAAAGGAGAAACAGATGTGACTGTTCAAGAACAATAATCCTGTCCTTTTTGCAATGATATGATTATAGATGTATAAATATAAAAACAGATTCTCTGTTTATTTTTGTATATTTCAGTAATTTCTATAGCCAGTACATGAAGTTAGCAAAATAAATGCACTTGAAGCAGTATATGAAGAGCAATTGTGTTTCTACGTGCTAGTGATAATTATTAAAATTTAAATTGTAAATATTGAAATAGAATAAAGGTATCAGCAGGGCAGTGGTGACACACGCCTTTAATCCCAGCACTTGGGAGGCAGAGGCAGGCCTATTTCTGAGTTCGAGGCCAGCCTGGTCTACAGAGTGAGTTCCATGACAACCAGGGTTACACAGAAAAACCCCATCTCGAAAAACCAAAAAAAAAAAAAAAAAAAAAAAAGAATAAAGGTATCAAATGCTTAGAAAAAAAGCATGATTTCACTTCAAAGCAAGACAAGAATGTTTGTTGTCATGATTTATATTGAACAATTTACCACAGAACATAGTACCTTGATTTCAAACCTTCTTTTCAAATAGGCCCATAAGATTGTTGTCACTTAATCTTCAACTAAACCCACAAAATTATATCAAAAATAATTGAGAGAAAAATAGTTCTTTCAACAAATGATGTCAAAACAACTTAATGTCTTTGAAAATATAACTACCTTGTCCTATATGCAATAACAAATACAACTATCTCATTCTACATACAATAATGGATTTGAAATTGATAAGAGATGTGATTTCAAGGGACTAACCATAATGCTTCCAAGTAAAAATATGAAAATATATTTGAGACTTGCTAGTAGGGAAAATGAAACATAACAAAGCACTCATAGTAACAAAAAGAATGGATATATTGACTATTACAACTAAATTATCTCTTACCAAAAGACAAAATAATCATGTAAGTGTAAGCCAAAGACTTGAACAATAACTTCATTATATATTTTTGACAAATTACTTTTCTGAAATTTAAATCAATTTTCTTGAGAACAACACTGGGTTGGAGAGAACCCAGTTAACAAATCCTTTGCTATGAAAACATGAGGACCCGAGTCCAATGTCTAAAATGCGCGTAAAGAAGCCAAGTATGGTGGCTCATGTTTGCAATCTCAGTTTTAAAGAAGCAGAGACAGGCATATCCTGGACCTTCCTGGCCAAGCAGCCTAGCCCGTCAGTGAATTCTAGGCCAAGTAAGAGTGTCCAAATCAGCAAGCAAGGTAGACAACACCTGAATAGTGATACCTGATATTCATCTCTGCCCTCCACATGCATATGCCCACACCCACGGACCTGCATGCATGAGCGCACACACACTCGGACTAACGCTGGTTTAAGTAGAAAAAAGAAATGAATAGACACTTCAAGAGGACAATATCCAAATAGCTAATAAACATGTAAGAAATCTACATCACTGTTTCTCTAGAAAACTTGATAGAAAGGCATATTTCACTGCCCAGTTAGGAGAGCGCTGAAGTGAAAAAAAAAAAAAAAACCACTGAAAATAACCAACGTTCATATAGAAAGCAAAGAATCTTAACTAAAAGTTGTTTGTGAGAGCAAAAATAATTTAAATCCTTTGTGACAGAACTTGGTGATACTTAGAAGTCCTGTAGCCCAGGAAACCCACATATGCACATTCCCAAGATAAATGAGAGTGCACACTAGACAAAACACTTCCGTGATGATTTCCACAGAAACTTTATTAGTAATATGTAGATTATAGAAGCAAATCTCTACTGAAACAATAATTAAACAAAATTATGAATTAGAATACATACTGAAGAGCAATATCTAGGAAAAATGTTGTGACAATATTCACAATCAAAGTAGCCAGCACTCAAATGTTAATGTGCTAGGCTATGGATCCTGCTCAATGCTGGCATGTGCCTGGACCTTGATTCCAACACTGCAAAACTAAAATAAAGTAAAATAAAAACTAAATATGAGGTTTAACACTTACTATAAAAGTTAAGGCTAAGCAAACAAATCGTGCCAGGACCAGAGTGAAGACAGCAATATTTCTGGAAAGGAATTAATTTACTGAGAATTTTCCTGGGAAAGAACAGCCTGGAACATTCTGAAATGGCGAAAACCGTCTACTCTAGGACTAAGTGATGCTATTAGCTTTTCATACTGAGGGGCAAATCTGCTGAGCGCTTGACTCTCCTGTGCTTTTCATCACACTTCGATTTTAAATAAAATGGACCCCATTTAAAGGTCATTAAAAATAAAAGAAAATGAAAATGACAAGAAGCTGGCAAAGACTTGGGGAAAAGGAACCTGTACTTGCTTCTTGGTGGAAAGATAAAGTCGTCTAGGTACTACGGAAACAATGTAGAGGTACCCTGAGAACCAAAATTAGAATTATTATATGATGCAACTATACCACTTCAAGGCATAGACCTAAAGAAGGCACAGTCTGCACACAGTAGATTTACTTACACATGCATGCCCCTTACAATTCACAACAGTAAAGTTATAGAATCAGCTTTGATACCTATCAATAGATGGTTTGATAAAGGAAAGTTGGTATGTAAAAGCTCTGAACGCCACTTGAGGGAGGGAGCACAGGTACCTGGTTCGAGGTTCCATTGTCCTGATTCATTCTCATACTTCGAGTATCTTAAAAGCGTTATTCCAAAGATTAATCTATGCAAAGTTGAATGGCATTGCAGGAAATGCAATCAGATTTACTTACATGGAAACATCAACGATAAGCTTATCGAGGCGGAACTGGACATGGAAAGGGTAGAACAAGAAAACAGGCTAAAAGAAAGTAAAATAAATGTTATTGGGATTCACAGGCCTGTATTTCAGAATCAGCTCAAGAATAAGGAGATGTATATCTGTAGGTGCCCTATGAAACACTTAGAAATCACAGTGTGCAGCACCTTATGTGAAATGGTTACATTAGGTTACTTTTAAGGTATATTTTATCATTGTGAAAAACAGTGTCTACAAACAGAGGAACAATTGATACAGCCAACTGGGAAAATTTAAATATTCTTAAAAAACAAAATGTTGTTTTCCTATTGATATAACACTGCCTTTCATTTCCTTTACTACGAAATAATTTTTTTTTAATCTAAATAAAGCTTTGGGTGTTATTTCTGAAATACTTTTAAGAGAAAATTTTTCTGCTCAAGGTTTTCCTCAGAGCAATTTTGACATCCTTATTTCTCAGGCTATAAATTAATGGATTGAACATGGGCACCACAGCAGTATAGAAAACAGAGGATACTTTTCCCTGGTCCAGAGGCAAACTAGAAGGTGGTTTGAGGTACATAAAAGCACCTGACCCAAAAAAGAGAGACACCACAATAATATGAGACGTGCAGGTACTAAAGGCTTTGGACCTGCCTTCTTTGGAGCTAATGTGGAGAATGCTGGAGAGGATGAAACCATAGGAAATGAAAATGGTAACAATGGGCACTCCGATGCCAATGGTCACAACAATAAAAACCACCAACAGATTGATGTCAGAGCTATTGCAGGACAGCTCAAGGAGGGGAACGACGTCACACATAAAGTGGTTAATGATGTTGTCAGCACAGAAGGTTATAAAGTGTAAGTTTCCCATATGGGCCACAGCCCCAAAAACTCCCATCCCGTAGACACCCGACAAAAGGTATGAACACACTTGGGGAGACATGGTGACCCTATACAACAATGGTTTACAGATGGCAACATAGCGGTCATATGCCATTGCAGACAGGATGTAGGACTCCGAGAAGACAAAGAAGCAGAAGAAGAAAAACTGTGTCATACACCCTGCGTAGGAGATAATGTTCTTTCTCAGAACAAACCCCGCCAGCATTTTAGGGGTGAGCGTGGTGGAGTAACTGAAATCGATGAAGGACAGGTTGAGGAGGAAAACGTACATGGGAATATGCAGGTGAGAGTTGAGCCCGATCACTGCGATCAAGCCCAGGTTCCCCACCATGGTGACCATGTAGAAACCTAGAAATAGGATGAAGAGTGGGATCTGGAGTTCAGGCTGGTCTGTTAATCCAACAAGGATGAACTCTGCCACCAAGGAGGTGTTTGCTGCAGCCATTCTCCTCTTGGAGTGTCTGTGAGAGGGGAAAGGAGTCATTAAGGGAAAGGAGTAACTACACAGCACAGAAGTACATGGAAGCCGAAGGAGTGGGGGGATAAAAGAACAAAAACATTTACTGACACTAACTATGGGACAAACGCTTTCTAAACACTGCTAATTATCCTATTTTTGCAGGTGAGGACCTTATGGAATGGCCGTGAAGTCGCACGTGCTACAGTCACTAAAGCACGGGAAATACAATTGTCTGCTTCCTCATGTAAAGCTTCTAACTGCTCCGGAGAAGGACTGCTGTGGGTCGGTAGATACTCACAGGTTCAGCTTGGAGCCTCACTCTACCGTCTCCCGCGCATCTTGGTGGTGGTGCTGAGGGAAAGAAAACTGACAGAGTGCGTTAACAACGGCTCTACCTCTGCTTCTCCACATTTACCATCAAAGCTTCTAGTTTCTCTTGGTTCTCATGCAGAACTGGAAGTAGGGCTTGCTCTTTGGTTGTGCGTTTGCGATGAGACTCCTTGACAGTTACTAGGAAAGGCATAGCATCCTTCTCTAGCACCGTGAACAACGGAGAGCTGTGCCTTTTGTTGGGAAACGCAGTGAGCTTGTCTCAGAGGCTCCCATAGGACCATTACCCCAGAGTCCCACCTTCCTAAGAAAACGTTCATTAAACCCTTGTTAATGCTTCATGTGGCTTTTAATGAACTTCTTGCTTAAACTACATCCTTTTAAAACATTACTAAAAACAAAATATTAAAGTGGAAATAATTTTTACCATCTAGTATAGAGCACCTACCATTTACCAAGGATCGTGCCTAGCACCACATAACAACAATGGACAAATAATTCTGCCTCGGTTACTACTTATATCAACCTAATATCTAAGGTTTTTTTTTTTTTTCAGGGACAAAGAGTTTTATTTTCGTGTAAATGTTTTGCTTTAGCACAGAAGTGATAAGAAATGAACTTTAGACAATTACGACTATATATAGTTAAATGAGATAGACATTATGTCAGCACTAACTTATGAAGCCTACACGTCTATGAGCTGGGAAGTTAAAGTGTTCCGCTTAGAAATATAGGGGTTAAATGACTATTAAAAGCATGCATTGTTCTATATGATAAATATTATTTTTTAATTAATTTATTTCTTTACACTCCAGCTGCTGCCCCTCCCGGTCTCCCTCCGACAATTCCTTACCTCATTTATCTTCACCCTGTCCCCTAGAAGGATGCTCCCCCATCACCAGGCCTCCTTACTCCCTAGAAGCTCAAGTCTCTCGAGGACTCAGCACATCTCCTCTCATTGAGGCCAGGTTAGTGCACTTGTTGGCTAGCTGTACATAACTATCATACAATGATTATATACTTTAATGTATCAATAAGTGTATACTACAGCATCTACTGATTTTAAAATCTATCAATTTATAAATGAGAAGGCTCACTTCAGACCTTTGAGTCCACTCCGATCTCTCCAACTCCAATATCCACAGTCTTAATTATCGCCTCCACTGTCTCCCTGTCAGTGGTTACAAGATCTCTGAAGCACTGTCTTTAATTACAAAGATTCAAAGGCCCCAGATATATATAGATTTTTTTTAAAAAAAAGGCCAGCCATTTTAAAGAAGTGTAAAAAGTGCTAGAGGCAGAAACTATCAACTCAGAGGCTGTCAGACATCAGAAAAGAAGGGTAACTATTTCACTCGTGTGACAAACATCACTTGACCACTTCCAAGCTAAAACATAAAGAAGCTTATTATTTTATCCTATTATCTGCTCAAGCAGTTTAACCTTAAAAACAATTTCTTGCCACACACCTATCATTTGTTAACGTCTGAAAGGCCAGGCATTATTCCTAAGTCTAGCAACAGGGATTTGATGACTTTGACCCAGAACAGCATTGCACATCTGCTGCGTCCCAGAAATTTTTCTGAGCCACTTTTCAGGGGAGAATAATAAATTGTGTCTTTATAGGACATTATTCAAGTACAAGAAATACGTGTGTGTGTGTGTGTGTGTGTGTGTGTGTGTGTGTGTGTGTATTTCCTCATGAAGAGGAAACTGTAAAACACTCAGAGATGTAGAAAGAGGAGAAACATTCCAGTTTTAAACAACTGTCTGACATCAGAACACAAGACTTGAAAAGTGCTTGAGGAAACCAGTGACTGAACAATCACACACCAGCATCCACTGTGTCATACAAGACCCTCTCCAAGATGTCACATTTTGCCATGAAACTTAAATCCAATGAGTTAACTCAGAAAGTGACTCTAAGGAAGAAATTCCTGCATGAAGTAACAGTACAGAGGGGTGGTAGACATTGCTGAGGATGTAAGACAACTATGAGTCAACTCTATAGGTCACTCAATGAGACTAATACAAGTTCTAGTGAGATTTTGTGTGGAAACTTATATTCTACATTCCTTTACCAGAGACTAAAGACTAAGGCTGTTGAATTTCATAGCCAAGAAATAACTTCTATTTGAAGAAACAAAAGTTTTAGTTATCAAGATGTTTACATGATTTTAGCCATAGTTAAGGTTAGAGTCTTGGAATTGTTTCAGATTTTTAATACAGAAATCCATCTCCCCAGGCCTAGCTACCACTTCTATACATATGCTGTCACACACACACACACACACACACACACACACACACACACACACCACATGCACGCATGCACACATATTTTGTGTTGAGTGCACATACACCAGTGAAGATTTCCTGACTCTCAGCTTGGTCTCAGCCATAACAGTTTCACTGGACAACTAACATAACTGTCCACATCTCGGACTGAGAATGATGGTGTACATCTTCTGTTCTCAGTCCCACTATACACAATTAAGGAATATATAATATCAAGTCATTATTTAGAAAATATAATTTCCCACAAGACAAGAATTCTTGAAGATTGTGAGGGGTTGTGGGGAGACCTTAGGGATTCATTAAACATTTGCTTGTCTCTAGGAGCTTTGATGAGTTCTATGTGCATGATGTAAGAACCAGAGAAAGTTCTTCTGAGGTTTTTAACAGTTCACAAATGGTTTCCATGGGAACTTCATTTCAACGCACCAAAGTTTTATTTCAAGTAAGCCAGGCTTTTCTATCTTTTTATTGTTAGCTTGCCGCAATATAACGAAAGTAAAGCAAGGAAATAACATCCTTGATTATATTACCTGATACAGGTAATATAACTTATCCCTCATCCCAAAACTTCAAACTTTGTATACTAGCTTCCTTGCTTGACTTACTATAAATAGAAAATTATATGTGAGACATGGATTATAACAAGCTCATCGGGGCAAACATATGTGCAATACAGAGCTTTTATGCATATGGTTGTATATGTTAGTCTCCAAGAGTCTGGCATACTACCAAGTAGCATGTGTTTGTGCAAAGGATGACTCTGTCCACTCTACACAAGAGAAATCCAAGCTATAATTTCAACAGATCAGACAACCTGTCCAGAGAAAGATGGCAGTTGAATTGTCCTTATCCAAAGTGAATTCGTTCCGACCCTTGGGATGTGCATAGATTAACATCACCTCCAAGAAGTATTATACTTACCAGTGTTAATTAAAATACGTGCATTTATCATGTCAAAATGCTAAGTAAAAAGTTCAAAGGAAATGGCTTATTTCCTAAAGGTTTATGATCTGATAGAGGTATCACCCATCTGTTCCCTCTATCCTTTAACCACCTTTGTATTCCAAAACATCCAGGCTCCAGTGTTCAATGACCTATGCCTCTTCTCTACACACTGGATATCTCATCCTATGGCTTTAAAAATATTCTCTGTGACTCCAGCAAGGGAAGCAGGCAGGCAAACTACAGATCTTCACCTACATCCCGACTTTTCCAAATCTCCACCCCAACCCATCTCAACCCCAGCCTCGCAGCAAACTACCTGCTGAGACTACCCTCCTCCAAATTCCCTCATCTCCAATGGATCACACAGATCCACCTAACTTCCCTCCACCCAACTCACTGCTTTATCCCAGACCACAGCTGCAGAAGGCATTCCTTGGGAACCTACGGGCCACTCTGATCAGGGAAACAGGTAAGCTAATTTCAGATTTTCACCTCTTTCTCTACTTCTCCAAATCATATCTCTCCAGTCTTATACTCACCTCTGTACCAGACCACCTTCTTGCAGAGTCCATCCCTCCCACCCCATCTCTAACAGATCACACAGATCTACCTCTCCAAACTTCCTTCTCTGAACTCATTACTTTATCCCAGCCCTCAATTCCAACAGGTATTTTGCTTTCGTTATCAGGAAACTAAGCAGATCCTGGCAGAACACTCTACTTTCTCCCTCCTGTGGAAGTACCTACCTACCACCATCACCTCCTGGACCATCTCCTTCCAAGTATCAGCTCCCAGTACTGAGACAAACATTTTACCTAATGTCTTAGGGTTTTATTGCTGTAAAGAGATATCATGACCACAGCAACTCGTATAAAGGAAAACATTTAACTGAGGCTGGTTTACAGTTTCAAGTGTTTAGTCTACTATCAGGGAAAGGAACATGGCAGCATGTAGGCAGATATGATATTGGAGGAGTTGAGAGTTCTTCATCTTGCTCTTCAAGCAACAGAAGGAGACCGTGTGCTATACTGGGCATAGCTTTAGCATAGGAGACCTCAAAGCCTAACCCCATAGTGATAAACTTCCTCCAACAAGGTCACACCCACTCTAACAAGGTCACACTTTCTAATAGTGCCACTCCATACGGGCCAAGCATTCAAACACATGAACCTATGCAGGCCATACCTGTTCAAACTACCACACCCGGAAACCTCAGTGACCACCTGAAGAGGTTAACCAAACTCAAGAAAATACAAGAAAGAAATAATCCCAGAATATCAGATCAAAAGGGGGAAACACATACACACACACACATACCACAACAAAATAAGAAAACTCAATAAATATCACTCATTGATATTTCTCAATGTAAATAGTCTCACTTTCCTGATTAAAAGACACAGACTAACAGTTTCGATATGAGAACAGGATCCATCATTCTGATGCATCTAAAAAGCACGCCTTAATATCAAAGATAGACATCACCTTAGAAAGAAAGTGCAGAAAAGATACTCCAAGTAAATGGACCTAAGTAGCTAGCTTGTGTAGCCATTTTAATATCTAACAAAATAGATTTTATACCAAAACTAATAATAAGAGATAGGATAGGACACTATATACTCATCAAAGGAAAAATCCACCAAGAGAACATTATAATTTTTAACATCTATGCACCAAATGCAAGCACAGCCAATTTCAGAAAAAAAACACTATTACAGCTTGAAACACTTATTGTCCCTCAGACATTGATATTGAAAGACTTCAGTATCTGACTCTTACCAGACAAAAACTAAGCAGAGATACTCTGGTGTTAACTAAACATTATAAACCAAATGGACCTAACAGATATTTAATATTTTACCCACACACAAAAAAAGACTATATCTTCATGTAGGTATATCATGGAACTTTCTTCAAAATTGACCACATACTTAGTCAGAAAGCAAGCCTAAACACATACAAGAAAATTGAAATAACACCCTTCATCCTATCAGACTACTGCAGATTAAAGCTGAATGTCAACAAGAAAAAAAAAAAAAACAGAAATTTTACCAACCCATGGAAAATAAACAACTCACTACTGAATGAAAAAATATATATTAAGGCAGAAATGAAGAAGAAAAAAGGCTTCCTAGAATTTAATGGAAATGAATACACAACATACCTAAACTTATGGGACACAATGAAGGTGTGTAAATTTCTAAGAAAGAAATTTACATAACTATATGCCTGCATTTAAAAATTGGAAAGGTCTCATACTGGTAACTTAACAGCACACCTAGAAGCTCTGGGAAAAAAATGAATAAATCACAACCAAAAGGGGTAATGGCAAAAAAAAAAATCAAATTCAAGTGCTGAAATGATTAAAATAGAAACAAACCAAAAATGCAAAGAATCAGTGGAGGGAAGAGTGGTTCTTTGAGAAAATCAATAAGACAGGCAAACCAAATTATCCAAATTAACTAAAAGGCAGGCAGAGAGAAATATCCAATTTGGAAAACTAAAGATGAAAAGTGGGACATAACAACAGACACCAAGAAAATCCAGATAACTATAAGGATATAATTTAAAAATCTATATTCTACCAAATTGTAAAATCAAAAAGAAATTGACAATTTTCTCCATGCAAACTACTTACCAAAGTTAAATCAAGATCAGATAAGCAACTTAAACAGACCTATAACTCCTAGCAAAATAGAAGCAGTCACTTAAAGTCTTCCATCCAAAAAAAATTTCTAGGGCCAGATGGTTTTAGCACAGATTCTACCAGCCTTTGAAAGAAGACTTGTTGAGAACACTCTTCAAATTATTCCAGAAAATAGAAACAGAAGAACATTGCTCAATTCACTTTACAAGACTACAGTTACCCTGATAGCCAAACCACAAAAGACTCAACAAAGAAAGAGAATTACAGACCATTTTTCTTATGAACACAAATGCAAAAATACTCAATAAAATACTTACAAACCAAATCTAAAATGTATCAAAACACTCATCCACCATAGTCAAATAGACTTCATCCCAGAGATGTAGGAATGGTTCAATGTATGTAACAGCCAATAAAATGTAATCCACCACCCTCATTTAAAAAAAAAAAAAAAAGACTGAAGGAGAAAAACAATGTGATTGTCTTATTAGTTGTAGAAAAGGCCTTTGACAAATTTCAATACCTCTTCATGATAAAAGTCCTGGAGAGATTAGGGTACAAGAAACATACTTAATTCTAATATAGGTAGTTTTCAGCAAGCCCATAGCCAACTTAAATGGAAACTCAAAATAATCCCATTAAAGTCAGGAACGAGGCAAGGTTGTCCACTCTCCCACATCTAGTCACTATAGTACTTGCAGTCTTAGCTAGAGTAATAAGACAACTGAAGGAGAGCAATGGCATACAAATTGGAAAGGAGACAGTCAAAGTATCTTTATTTGTAGATGATATAATGGTTGTGGTGCTTTGAAAAAAAATAGACCTCATAGGCTCATAGGAAGTGGCCTGATTAAGAAGTATGGCCCTGTTGGAGTAGGTGTGGTGTTGTTAGAGGAAGTGTATCACTGGGGGCAGGCTTTTAGGTCTCAGACACTCAAGCCAAGCTCAGCATGGAAGTCTCTTCCTGCCTGCTGGTCTGTATGTAGAACTCTCAGCTACTTCTCCAGCACCACATCTGCCTGAACACTGCCGTCCTTCCCACCATGAGGATCATGGACTAAATCCCTAAACTGTAAGCCAGCCCTAATTAAATGTTTTCCTATGTGAGTAAGACTTGCTATAGTCACGGTATCTCTTCACAGAAAACAGAAACCCCAACTAAGACAATAGTATACATAAATGACCAGAAAACTTCCACCAGGACAATCCAACAGCTGAAAAACACTTTCAGCAAAGCACCTATATACAAAATTAACTCACAAAAATCAGTTGCCCCCTCCTGTATACGAATGACAAATTGTCTGAGAAAAAAAAATCAGGGAAACAACAACTTTCATAATAGCCTCAAATAAAATAAAAATATCTTTTGATGTCTCTAAGCCAGATAATGACATATGATAAAAACTTCAAGTCACTGAATAAAAAAAATGAAAGTGAAGGTTTCAGAATATGGAAAGATCTCCCATGCTCATGGATTGTCAGTAGGATTAATATAATAAAACAGCCATCCTACCAAAAGCAATCTATAGAGTCAATGAACTCCCCTTCAAAAATTACAACACAGCCGGGCGGTGGTGGCGCACACCTTTAATCCCAGCACTTGGGAGGCAGAGGCAGGCGGATTTCTGAGTTCGAGGCCAGCCTGGTCTACAGAGTGAGTTCCAGGACAGCCCGGGCTACACAGAGAAATCCTGTCTCGAAAAAAACCAAAAAAAAAAAAAAATTTACAACAACACAATTATGCAGAGACCTTGAAAGGACAATTCTTAGCTTCATGTAGAAATACCATAGACTCCAAGATAGTTAAAACAATCCTAAACAACCAAAGAATTGTATGAGTTATCACTATCTCCACTTTAAATTGTACTACAGAGATATAATAATATAAACAGCATGGTATTTGTAAAACCACTAACAGGTTGATCAATAGAATTCAATTGGAGACCCAGATATAAATCCACACACCTATCGACACCTAATTTTTATAAAGAAGACAGAAGTACACACTGGGAAACAAAATTAAAAACCACATCTTCAACAAATGACGCTGATCAAACTGGAAGGCTGCATGTGAAAGAATCCAAACAGATCCCTCCACACAACACACTGCACAACATTCAAAACTCTAAATGGATCAAAGACCTCTACCTAAAGCCAGATATAATGAACCTGATAGGAGAGAAATTGAGAAACAGCCTTGAACACAATGGCATAGGAGATAACGTAGGCTAGAAGATCAACGATTGACAAATGAGGACTCATGAGACTAAAAGCTTCTGTAAGGCAAAGGACAGTTGTCAACAGGGCAGCGTAGCAGCCTACAGAGTGGGAAAATGTTTTCACCAACTACAAACCCAACAGAGTACTCTGCTTTGTGTTTCTTTCCTTTCTGTCCTTCAAATCATAGAGCAACCTTCCCGTCAATTCATGATGTCATCTTTCAACACCGTTTTGCTTTGATATGCATACTGCCGATGAAATCTCATGCATCACCTTTCCCCACTTAGGTGAGAGTACATGTCATTTTAGTCTAAATATCTGTTTTACATGCGGGTATAGATTATAGTAATGAAAGTGCAGATACAAATTTTCAAACTATTTTCTGCTGCTACTGTAAATCTAGATGTAATCCATGGTTTGGGAGCTCTGAGACTCCAGGGTGAACTTGCTACTATTATTTTTGCTGAATGGACTGAGTATCAAACTTCCCTCTAAATTCACATATTTGCACCCATAGATTAGTGCTGCTCTCCGGGAAGTGTCTTTGTGCGCTGGGTGGCTGTTAATACAGAAGTTCACAATTGGTCTAAGTATGGAGAATAATGGCAGTGAAGTGCCTAGCCACAAATGGGACACCATGTGGCATGCTCTTCTCTCAGAGGCTAGAGACTATTGCAGAAGAAACAGAGAGAGATGGTAAGAGCCGAAGGTCCAGGACAGTTAAAGTAGAAAACTGTCTTCAGAGATGGCGGGACTGAATAATTGCCTGCTATAATTGCCCGCTCAAGACTTGCACAATTTTAAGTTAATATTTCAGCAGGGAATGTGAAAGGCTTCACTAGCCCCCACTATGAGCTAAGGATCTATTGACAGTTGATCTGTGGGAAGGTGAGTCAGTTTTCTTTAAGATTGCTTCTGGTAGGTCAACAAATGCTCCAGCGGAAGGCCCTAAAATGATGAGTATCTGGGCAACCCAAATTAGATTTTGTGGATTATTGTCCTGTCCAGCAGGGCTTTGAACAGGGGTCCAGGGAGATCACCTGAAAGAGAAAGTGGGGAAAAACAGGCTGACGCAAAGAATGGCAATCTATCTATAGGCTGATCAAATGGCCATTTTTACTTTTTCACACAGGGGTTATATACACAAAAAGGCAGGATGTGGGGAAGGGGATGAGTCGGGAATGTAGGTGTTCAGGGGGAGTAACAGATATCTTCCAGAACAGAGTGTCAGCTGGGTGAAGGTTCAGGGGACAGGTCACTATGACTCCGTCTATGATTCACTTGTCCTTATCTAACTTGGCACTATCCACCCAAGGCTACCCAAGGTCTATGACTATCCACAAGACCTATGACTACTTGTTCCTATCCAGGCCGGTAAATTTCCACCAAAGCTGCCTGTTTACAATATGCTATAGTTATCTGTTTCAGTGTTTTTCCACAGAGACCCGAGACTTTGTGTTAGCAGGCTGACTTAGACCTATGGCTGAATTTAGGCCTTCAGTGTATAAGCAAAGCAGCCCCTGACAGATTATTAAAAATTAGTAATAATAATAATAACATGAAGTTTAGAGAATGTGGGGATCGATCCCAGAGAAGCATGAACAGGTAGCAAGTGTGAATAGATCATAAAATGCTGGCCTAAACCTGAAAATGGAAATAAAAAGTAAAAATTCAGCCTCAGAGAAACAGAGCTTGAAGGAGAAAAGGTTAAAGTACAAGCTGGAGAATCAGCTCAACAGAGATGGCTGAAGAATGAGGAACAGCTCTGAGCGCAATGCTTAAACCAAAGCTTGAGGACTGTGGTGGTTTGTATATGCTTGGCCCAGGGAGGGACACTATTAGGAGGTGTGGCCCTTTTGGAGTAGGTGTGTCACTGTGGGTGTGGGCATTAAGACCCTCATCCTAGCTGCCTGGAAGTCAGTATACTGCTAGCAGCCTTCAGATGAAGATGTAGAAGTCTCAGGTGCTCCCTGCACCATGCCTGCCTGGATGCCGCCATGCTCCTGCCTTGATGATAATGGACTGAACCTCTAAACCTGTAAGCCAGCCCTAACTGAAAATTATACTTATGAAAGTTGCCTTGGTCGTATATATTTACAGCAGTAAAATCCTAACTAAAACAAGCACTAAGGATGAAGCCTTTCAAAAGCACTCAGAAATGGGAGAAGGAAAATTTTTCAAGAAAACATTTTTTTCAATTTTTTATTGGATATTTTATTTGCATTTCAGTTGTAATCCCCTTTTCCCATTCCCCCCTCCCCTATCGCATCCCTCCTCCTCCTGCTTCTATGAGAATATGCCTCCATCCACTCACTCCCACCTCCCCACCCACGATTTCCCCCACACTGGGGAGTCCAGCCTTCACTGGAACAAGGACTTCCTCACCCACCTATGCCTGATAATGTCATCCTCCCCTACATATACAGCTGGGGCCAAGGGTCCCTCCCTATGTGCTCCCAGATTGGTGGTTTAGATCCTGGAAGCTCTGGTTGGTTGGTATTGTTGCTCTCCCCATGGGGCCACAAACCCTTACAGCTCCTTCAGTCTTCTCTAGCACTCCTCCATTGAGAACCCCATGATCAGTTCAATGGTTAGCTGTGAGCATCCGCCTCTGTATATTTCAGGCTCTGGCAGACCTCTAAGGAGACAGTCTCAAGAAATCTTTTAAATTAAAAACCTGAGAATAGTAACCAACAGAACAATCAGGTGGCAAATTGACTAGCAATCAATTCCAGCTCAACAATTCCTTAGTTGTGTGAACTTGGGAAAATTGTCCTAACATCACTGAAATATGATAGTCCTATAGTAAGCTCAGGGAGAATAATGGCCACACTTGCAGATGTATGTGAATTATGAAATCTGACTTTCGTAAACATTTGTTCCGTAACACCAGACTGAACTCTCTCCCCAAAAAACGCAATTTGAAAGAGGAGTGAGAAATTGTAAACTCAGACTCCTAATTCCTCCACATCATTTTTTACCTATCTATTAATGCAAAGTGTTTCCAAGATTTCATTATCAAAGCCACTTTAAGGCATGGGAAAGATGTAAGAACAGATTTCATTTATTTAATGTATTAAAGACTAATTTGAGTTTCTCTTTCTTCACTTGTAAATGTTACTGATTTGCATGTTTTAAATAAATCTCTAATGTCTTTAGGTTGGTAAGTTATTAGTATGGTTATTCACAACATTAAATTATTTTTAATGTCTAATATTTGTAGTGATTTGCCCTCTTCATTAATGATATTATTAGTTCTTATTTTATATCTTTTGTGATCAATATGGCAAAAAAAATTATTGATCTCTTAAAATAAAATACCTACATTCTTCCATCGATTTTTCTTTATTAATATTTGATATTCTATTTTACTAATTTATACTTCATCTTAATTATTTTCTTTTATTTATATTATTTTTTTCTATTTACAAGTTAGGGCATATAAATTATTGGCTCTTGATTTAAATTTTTTCTATAAAAACAGATATTTAATATTATAAAACAATTTTAGCTAAATCATACAATGTTCAACTCTTTCGTTTTTATTTAGCTTAAAATATTTCTTAATGTTCCTTGTGGGCTTTGTTTTCCAGCAATTATGTTATTTAGAAGTGTATAGTTGGTTTAATCTCCATATGTGCAGAGATTTTGCAGAGATCTGCTCTTAGTTTCTAATTTAATTTCACAGTAGGAAGAGAACATATTTTGTATGTTTTTGGTACTCTTAAATTTATTGAAACTTGTTTAATGTCTCGGCATATGGTCTGTGTTCATGATTTTTTTCTCCATGTACACTTGAAAAAGTGTGTATTTTATTGTTGTTTGGTAAAATGTTATATAATGTCACCCTCTTCATGTAAGTAGATAGTACTGTTTGGTCTTTTATGCCTATAATTTGTCGACATATTTTGTCAGTTATTGTTGACATCACCAACATGGAATTTGAATTTTTCTCTACCTTGTTTTCAGTTTTCTCAATGTTTGTTTAACGTATTTGAAGTTTTAAGTTGACTCTAGTCATTCATCCTCACTCTCCCTCTCCTTCTTTCTCTTCCTCTCTCCCTCTCTTCCTCTCATCCTTTCCTTCCACTCTTACTCCCAACCTCCTGTTGCTCTCAGAACCATCCTAGGACCTTGCACATATGAAATAAGCTCTCTCCAATTGACAAGAGTTATTGTAAAATGTCTCTAATAATAAACAATTGTATATTTCACGTCCTGATGTCCATTGTGTTAAAACTTACCATAGCTACTCCAAACTCTCAGTCATTGGGTTTCGTTTCTCATTTTTTTCCACTTTTATGAGATATGAAATATACTTGGATATATTTATAGGGAACTATATAATACATGCATGCAAAACATAGTAACCAGATCAAGGTGCTTATTATTGTTCCCATCTAATGTCTATATTCAGGGACCTTTTACACTCCTAGTTATTGTGAAATCTATCACACTTTTACCCTAACTAGTATTTACCCCATTAAGCTCTTATAAACCATCACCAATCATCCTACCTGTGTGTTTGGGTCCTTGTGTAACACCTTCCCACCTCACTTTTCTTCTGTGTCTCCCAGTCTCTGATGACTGCTACTCTACTCTGCCCTTCTATAAGACTGATTTTTCAATTTTTTTCTCCAACCAGCAAAAGGAACACATCTTGCATTTTTATTTAACATGTTTGTATTTCTCCCATTTATTTCTCTTTTTTATTGAATATTTTATTTATTTACATTTCAGATGCCATCTCCTTTCCCCATTTCCCCTCCCTAGAAACCCCCTATCCCATCCCCCTTCCTCCTTTTTGCTTTTATACCATTTTAATTATATGCAAGTATTAAGGTCAGTTCTAGGTTGAGGAGCTAGCAATACAGTAGATGCAAATAGTCAAGGAACAAGCAAGACAATAAACACAAACAGTCAAAGAACAAGCAAGGCAATAAGCAAAATTCCATGAACTGAACACTCCTGTGGTCACTGTTTCTAAGAGCTTATCAGGAGGACCAAAATATCTGAGCCAACTTCTCTGTCCTAGCCCAAAGTCATTTTCATGTCTGAAGCCTACTTCCTTGTTCTAGCCTAAGATTTAGATTCCTGCCTGAAATTACTTCTTTGTTCTAGCCTAATGTCAGATTCCTGCCTGAAGCCATGCCTCCAGCTGTATATGTAGTGGAGGATGGCTTTGTCAGGTATCAGTGGGAGAGGAGGGTCTTGGTCCCTTGAAGGCTGGATGCCCCAGTGAAGGGGATTAGAGAGTAGGGAGGTGAGAGTGGGTGGATGTGTGGGGGCACACCCTCATAGAAATAGGAGGAGGGAGGATGGGATAAGGGGTTTCTGGAGGGGGGATGGGAAAAGGGGATAACATCTGAAATGTAGATAAAGTATCCAGTAATAATTAAAACAAACAAACAAACAAACAGATTTTTCAATTTCAATAAGGAAAAACGTGAAATTTGTCTTTCTATGCATAGATTATTTTATTTAACATAATGACCTCCATTTCCACCCATATTGCCCTAACTACAGAATTTGATGATTGTGTAACCAAATTGTATTCTATAATTACATTTTTCTTATACATCTATGGAATGATGGAGACCTTGGTTATTCTATAATCATTATGAATGATGTTATAGTAAACATAAAGATACAGATACCTCTTTGATATATTAATTTTAGTCTTTGGGCCATTTAACCAGTAATGGGATTGTTGAATCATACGATGACTTTATTTTTAGTTTTTAAAGGAATCTCCATAATGTTTCCCATAATTTTTTGAGTGGAAAAAAAGCTGTTTCCTATTTAATGTTATGAACGTTAATGAATAATGTTCATTTTTGAATGTACATAATTGGGTATTTCATCACCCAGTTTAACTTTTCTACCTCTTAATTGGCATGTTTGGATTATATGTATTTAGCATAATTATTGAGCAAGCACTACAGTCTTGCTATTTGTTTTCTATTCATACCATCTTGTCTGATCTTGTTCACTTTTTCTCCCTTCTTTTCATGCCTTCATTTAGATTTTTCTAGTACTTTGTCTTATCCTTTCAGTCAGTATCTAATCTTACTAGTTGTTGCTCATAGTTTTAGAGATATACAGCTTCATCTTAACAAACTTTGTTTTGAAATAGCATTGTGGCCAATTATACATCATGTGGAATTACTTCCACTTACCCTTCCATCTTTTGTGCTATTTATTGGTCTTAAGTGTTTTACTCCATCACATTATAAACACTGATGGGTGCCTCTAACTTTTTGCTTTACAATGAATTTTCTCTTTTAGAGTGTTCTAAATGAAATAAACACTGGTATTTTACATTTAAGTTCTTCAGAGTAATCATAATCTCTACTGCTCAGATAGACTACTTCAGGAAGTGTGTGAGGTCACCTGCAAAGTAAAATACGTTATGCTAATCCCCATCTACCAGCAACTGAATGAGAGTCAAACTGTGATTTATTTATTAAACTCTGCACAATAACTGGGGGATGACCCCTAATCTAATTCTCTAACCCTAGACTGGCTAATTCACTCACTGCACTTCCCAAATGCTTGCAGTTTGAATCTTCCTTGGTTATTTCTGCTCCAGCAGTCTGATGTTCTGGGGAGGGACTTCACTCTGTCATGTGCTGCAGGTCCATCATGACTAACGGAGGCCACCTTTCTCTCTGTCTTCTCCCCCTTCCTGCTCCTTCTTTCCCTTTCTTGTTTCTCCTTCTTCTTGTGCCCTATCTACAACCCTCTAGCCAGGTAACTGAAAACCCACCCACCTCTATTCCCTCTAGTAATTGTCTATTGCCATTTTTATTTAACCAATAGTTTTACTGACAGTAGAGCAGACAGAACATTAATTAAAGACTGATGTGAGACTTAAGATATTTAAGGATCCTCTGGAAGCTGTACCATCAGCCTTGCCAGTCAGATGGTTCTTTAAGTTTCCTTTAGATCTTCTGACAGATTGCATAACCTGTCTTGTCTTGGTACCTACCTCTCAGAGGACCTGGACCAAAGCAAATTGTATCAACTTTGGTCCAATGAAAAACAGTAAGACAAGGACTGAAGACTGATCCATTCTCAGTTGGGTGAAGAGATTGTCAAACAGGCTGACAAGCTAGATGAGGATAGCGCCTGTCACTCCACAACATACTCAACGAAGATTTATTGGTGACAACCAAGAAGACACTGTAGAAGCAAATACTATTGAAGGTACAGTGACTTGTACTTTTGAAAATAATACATTTAAAGACAAAGAAACTGACTGATTAGTGCTGGCTTGCCTGCTGAACAAAAAATGAAAGATGATTCACCATTACTATTAACCATCAATAAAAAGTAAAATCCTAGAGTCTGAACATTTCTCTAGTGTCCTACAAAGAGGTCTTTACTTACTACCTGAGCAGTAGACTGAGGTTTAATAATCAGAGTTAGACAGTTCCAAAGATGTTTCATTTTCTCACTTTCCAAATAAGAATATCAAGGCACACATAACTATATTCATATTTACCTAGCAAGCATTGACACACATAAAGATCTCATATAAAGATCTTTAACATCCAAAGATCAGAGTTCATCATTCTATTTCTGGGACTTATGAAATTTTTATCCTTTCTAGAGCATATTGGGGCTATCCAAGAGACTTGTAATAATGTGACTGAAACATGTAAATGTTATGCTGTGGGGAAAGGACTTTACAAACAGCAATTTCTCCAAACACCACAATTATGAAATTGTTGCTGTGTATGATAAAAGCACACACAGGGTCCTACCAGCTTAGGGAATTTTAATTAGTTGACAAAAAAATATAGGCAAAGAATATCTAAAAAGAAATAATCAAGCCTGAAACTTAGTAACCTAATTAAAAATAAAAATAGTAAATCACATTTTAACAGAAGTACTCTATGAGCTGTTGGTCAGGGAGACTTTTGAGGCCCACCAAATAATTGCTACTGCTGATGATTGCCCGCTAGAACTAGATGGCAAGACCCTACTGCTGAAGGTACCAGACATTTTTCTTAAAGGTTATACAGACATGTAGGAACTGAGTTCGAACTCTTCATCCCTGATGGCTAGATGTCAGAGTGTCAGGCGGTAGTGATATGAGGTATTGAAGGAGAACAGTCAACGTCTTCATCAGTTACGCGATGCCAGCGGCTTCCTGGAGTAGAACTTTGGCTCTCAGTGGTGAGGAGAATTGGAGCCTGTCACGCAGGAATCACTCTAGGCTCAACCAATTCGAGGAGGAGCCCGTGTTGTGAGACAGGAAGGCACCTGACAGTATGCACAAGAATCATAATAACGCAGGGCCATCTGGATGAAACCGGAGGACAGGCAGAATGAGGACCTAATACCCATAGTTCCAGTCTTTGGAACTTTCAGTTCTAAGAACAGAATTATAAATTGCCAGGCTTTGGGCCAAGACCCGGTAATTACAGGGGAAGGCTTGGGTTTCAGCTGGTGATGTTGCCAGAAGGATATCCTAAACAAGGTGGATCCCTGTGGCTTTATCTTTCCCTCTCACTAATGATGTGCAGAGGGAAAATTGAGTGTATGCTCCCAGGCCACCCATTAAGCTTATGTTCAATTCAGCTTAAATTTGCTTAAATGTAGTAATGCCTTCATTTTGATGTCCAGATTGGAAGTTGACCAGAGTTACAACTCAAGCACAATGGTCTAGCTACAGGGGAGGGTTCACTCACTTCCTTATTTATTGCCATAAACTCTACTACATTTGGTGTTATTTTGCTTCTTGATATATACCTTATTTGGGGGCGGGGGCAGTTTTGTAAGTGCGTCTGTATATTCAAATGTGCATGTTGTTATATGTGCATGGACATTTGGATGCCCGGGGAATGTCTTGCTCTGTTGTGCTCGCACTGAACCTAGAGTTCTCTTATTCATCAAGACTAAATAGTCAGAGAATTCTCGGGCTCTACTTGTTTCTGTACCCTCCAACACTGGGAGTTACAGACCTGCACCACCGTTCTCTTCTATTATGTGATTCTGGAGAGTCTTCAATGACTGCTGTGGATTTGTTAGTTTTGCCTGGAGGCAATTCCCCAATGACCTAATTAAGAAGCAAGAAAGACCATCACAAACTTTATAGAAATTTATCATACTTTCTCTTATAATTTATGTCTCTAAAATCTTCTCCTTGCCAGTTTTGTCAAAGACTAATTTCATGTAGCAATTTAAAACCTTACCTCACATTTTGTGAAGCTTCCATGTTGACTTCAGTCTTACAAAGGATATAAAATGTAGAATGAAATTCTTCCTTTTTCATTATGGATATCCATCATAGCTGAGATCCAGTTATTTTTGTATTATTTGTGAACCACAGGAGTTTTTCCTGTTGAAGTCCCGGTCAAAGTCAATAAGAATTTACGTTTTGGTCTTTTTATTTATGTTTAAAAATCTCAAACAATGTATTTTGAACATATCCATTCTACCTGCTCACACAGCTTCCAGAACTCCTATTTTCTTCTTTCCCCATCAAGTCCCATTTTTATTACCCAGCCTGTCTTGGGACCTATTCAGCCTATTAGGGATCATGTTTATTCTCAATTTTTTTCTATAAATCTAAATGTGTAACCTTATTATTTTAATTTCAGCTTTCTATTTCCCCAAGATGAAGGGACTGCAGGGTTTTCTACATGAGAACTTCACTTGATAGTTTCTATAAACGTGAAACATAACTTGCTATTGTCTGTCTTTCCTCCTCCTAGTAAGTTTCTTCCCCCAATGTGGTCTGTCTGCTTCTGTTCACTCTCCTGTCCCGTCCAGCGGGCAAAGTTATTACAGGGTCCCTGAGTAGCCACCACCTGAAAGAGACACGGGTGGGAGAGAGAAGGGAGACCAAGCGGTGAAGAACGGACAGAGTCAGTCTAGCTGTTGTCAAGGTCTCATTTACTAGAGGCAAGGCTTGCAGTATATAAGCAAAATTAAAACAGGGAAGTAAAAACACCCATCTCCGCCCAATGTCCTTAGTCCGGTTATCTATGGCTCGAGGCTGTTGCTTATCTTCATCGTCAAATGTTCGCATTCTAGGAACGTTCTGAGGTCCAGCTGTGACATTGCTGGAACTGTGAAGGCTGCACCTTTTCTGGAAAGCCTCTGTCCTTTGGCTGACCCCGGCAGCCTAGGGGCCTCTGGTCCCCAACACTCTCCAACACCCTCTAGTACTCCTGTATACAATCAATTTGCCTAGAGTTAATTTTTTATACATGGGTGTCATCTGGTCAGATCTTAGTCCATAATCCAGTTAGAATGTGAATGAATTTCTGTACCCATGCTACAAATAGGCACGTAAAGGGCCAATTCTTCAGAGTTCAACACATTTGTAAAACATTTCCAATATTCAGAAGGTTCCCCCACAGCTCCTCCTCGCAGTGAAACCAACTTCCCAAGGAGATATCATAATCAGCACTCTACCTTGACTTATTCTTAAATTTTAGGCATTTTATTCTTTGGATTATTTTGTTCTAGAAGATAGGCTCACCATATTATGCATATTTTATTTGTCTGTACATTTTTTTACTGTATTAATAATATGCAACAATTTATTTCTATTTTATTTTGTGACTATTTTTTAAATAACAAGTTAGATCTGGCTGTTCAAATGGTGACAAAATGAACCTTGACTACACACACACACACACACACACACACACACACACACACCACTACAAATTCCTCTAAACATATTTATAAAATAAAAACAATTAGCTTACCTCCAAGTTCAGTTTGCTTATTAATGATACAGCATTTTTGCTCATTAAATGCCTATATAACATATCATACATATGTATGTTTTAAGTGATCAAGATCATGGCAGAGGTCTGATTTTCATAAGTGATGCAGTTGTGCCTTATTACTTACTAAGTTCCCACAGAAAATCAACTCAGGAATTATACAACTGTCCATTTTATAAAACTTGAGATCATTTTTTCTGAAAAAATAATTATGCATTTTCAGGGCTAGAGAAATGGCGCTTCGGTTAAGATCACTTACTGTTCTTCCAGAAGATCTGAGTCCAGTTCCCAGCATCCACATCAGGTGGCTCACATCTGTTCTGGACTCTAGACCAGCACCTGTACACATTCACATGTGGCATGCAATCACAAAGATACATGTAAATATACATTGATTTTTAAAACATTTTTATATCTGTTACCTATGTGGTCTACCTCTATTATTTTATCTTCAAGTCCTGATATTCTGTCTTCTACTTGAGGCATTCTCCTTATCTCTCCTCTGCATTTTCTAGTCGAGTTATTCAATTTCTCAGTTTCATCTTCATTACAGCTTGAGTTCTCGGTATTTCTATCTTCCTACTGAATTCGGTTTTCAAATCCTGAGCTGTTTTCATTATTTCATCCAGCCTTTGTGTTTGTGTTTTCTTGGGCATTGCTCGGGCATTTATTCTCTTCAACATTAGTGAGCTCTTTCTTTGTGTCTTCCTTAGAGTCCTTGAGTTCTTTGGTGAGGTTTCTGTTCCTTATTTTAATTAAGCACTGTGTCCTGCGGTCCATCTAGGTACCTCTCACTGGAGAACATTTCCATAAGACTGGTGGATTTTAAAGGACCCAGATTCTTTCTTGATCTTCCATGTGGTTTGTGGTTTTGCAGTGAGAAATGGGCATAGGGCCTTATTTCATTGGCTGTGTCTAATGTGAAAACAGCAAGCTTGACTGATAAACAGGATGAGCCACGCAGCTCAAATATAGGGATTGAGCATGGCACAAGCAAAGCTCATCAATCTGGGCCAGAGCTCTGATGGATCATATATTTAATTTGTTTTACTTTAATTTCTGCTCAAAAATCTTATATAATTGTATAGTGCTATGATATTGTTTTTAACAAAAGTCGTATCATAGTTATGGCATATATTCTGATATCATATATGAGGTTTATGGCATGCTAGAAACATATTGCTGTGAGTCGTTAATAAGAAGTGGATCCATAAGCAGTGGGTGGAGGATGGCGTTGCAAGCATAGGACCTACAATTTTTACAAAAGAAAACAAAAACCCTAGAAGCTCCGTAAAGCCACATGTACTTCGGTTCAGGGTGAATTTCTGAGTGTGGGGAAGAGACAGGAGATTATTGAGGTTGCAAAAGATGGTGATTCCACCTCCTACATTTTACATTCTCAGAAAATAACTGTGAAGTAAGACATGAGATGCTCAGAGAACATGAAAAGCCCAGTTCCTGTTGCACAGAGACACTTGCACATACGTGTTTATGGATATACTGTTGACAATAACCACTATTGATGAGCTGGGCCCTCTGCTGGATGAGATGTGTAGAAAAGAAACCATCCATGTAGTCTGCTTAGGGAGAAATAATAGGAACTATGAGTATGTGTAAGATGCAAAAATCACAAAGGATCTCAGGTCAAGTAAAGGAGATGACATAATTACCATGTGTATGCTAACATGAACAAGCAGAAAATCAAGAATGGCATCCTCACCTGTGTAGAGCCAGCATATAGCACTTACATGAGATAAGATCAATTTAATCACAGACACAATCCTGCAACCAAATTGGATAACAAGCAAAATGAGGGAAGAGGTGGGTCACAGGTATGTGACACATGACAGACAAGAGGGCCAGGAGCAGGAAGGAGACATCCAAGACCCTCAGGAATCTTGGATGATTGAATCAGGAGATTCAAATATGTTGAAAAATGCCAAATCTGGTCAGAAATGAAAGTAGGCCAGCCTAAACGTGACACAGTCAGTGATTCCAGCTCAAAGTGTCTGGGAAGAGCAAAGGCAGAGGAAGCCAGATTCCCACCAAGAGCAAACAACTCTGTAGCCTTTCTTTCCACAGGCAAGTGATTGATTCATAATTAACAAAACCAAAATCTCCCTCAACAAATGAAGCATCAGAATAACATATGCTGTTATCAATGTTTTTCATGATCATGTATAAAAAGCTAAAAAAAAAAAAATCAGCAGGAAAGGAGAGAAGCTCATTGCACAAATGATAATTGACCAATTCAGATGTAATGCTTCTGGGCTTAATGCCAGGCGAGAAGTGTGCCAGTCACTGTGCAATGCCACAACCACCCACACCCAGATTCTGTTCTCCTTTTGATGCATTCCAGTTTGGAGTAGCCTTTCACAAACTCCCAAAACCCAGCACCTAGTGCTACTTTCCATAGAGTTCTACTCACGGTATCTGAGTCCTATTCCCTGGTCAGAAATGTACAGAAAGCCTGGAAATATTTATTTCTTGAAGTATTGCCCAAGGCCATGATTGATATAGGCAAACCATAAATACTCCAGATGCGTGAACTATGCTCAGAACAATTCTGGGACATGCCATACTGTCTTCAAAGACCTCGTGCAGTTGGGAACTACAGTTAATTATTGTTCTGAGAGTTTGCTTCATATAGTGACTTTCTTAGTATGTGTGATGGTTTGTATATGCTTGGCCTAGGGAGTGGTAGTATTAGAAGGTGTGGCCCTGTTGGATTAGGTATGTTACTGTGGGTGTGGGCTTTAAGACCTTCATTCCAGCTGCCTGGAAGCAATATTAGTTAGGGTTTTACTGCTGTGAACAGACACCAAGACCAAGGCAACTCTTAGAAGCAGAGCTTTCTTCTTCCACATCCTTTTATATGGGCTGCCATTAAAAGATATAAACTAGATTCAGGGTAAGTCTCCACACCTCAAATAATCTAATTAATAAAAACCCCCGATCAACAGTCAGAAGATGGGTTTTCATTGATTCCAGATGTAGTCAAGTTGACAACCAGGATTAGCCATCACAGCTCCAGAAGAGGTCATTGCAACATGAATCTTCACTGTGACTGGAGAACCCATCGAAGACAAGAATCAAATAGAAAGAATTGAGAACAGATTGATCCCAGAAGCAAAGGGAAGATGAAACCACTTGAAAAGTTTTAATCACTCTTGTTTATAAGGAAAATGCTTAGAATTCAGAACATCGTAATTTCCTTTTTAAAAAAGTACACTTTATAAATCAGTATATCTCTAACTCACAGGAAGAATCTTAGGAAGTAGCAGTTGCATGGGTAGCTAGGAATGGTTGCCATGCGGCTGGAGGAGACTATGTGGTAACTAGTCTGGTCTGGAACCAGTGCCAAAACTAACTATGTTTTGACACTGGTTCCAGACCAGAAGCAGAGCATTACCTGAGAATTTTTTAGGAATAAAAGTGTGTTAGTTCAAGATAGCAAAATGGCTCATCAGGTAAAGATGTTTGCCACTCAAGCTTGGCAATGGAAGTTCAATCCCTGGAACACATATCAAGGAAGAAGGGGAGAAATTATTCCACACCTGTCTTCTAACCTATCTGTGCATCCAAAAAAGATAATTTTTAATTGTTTAAAAAACTAAGTACCACTCAAATCCTACCAAACTGGAAACTCTGGAAGAAGGATTCATAATCTTCAGTTGAGATATTCTGCCAGTTATTTCATTACAGAAGTTCACATTTATTCATGGGTTCAGATATCCATGGTCAACAATGGTTCAAAAATATCAGCTGTGAAATGTTATGATTAATCAACTGGTAGATTTAAAATAGCTCTTACTGCTCAATCTCTTGCTGTATTTGTGGACTGTGTATGTATGAAGTCTATCATCTATAAAATAAAAAAATATATATTGTTAAAAGACTTCTGAACATGTATACATTTTTCCTAACAAAAGCTCACAATACCCAAGATACAACTAACAAACCATGAAGCTCATGAAGAGAGAAGACCAAAGTGTGGGTGCCTCGGTCCTACATAGAAGGAGTAACAAAATACTTATGGAAACAAATATGGAGACAAAGTGTGGGACAGAAACTGAAGGAGGGGTCATCCAGAGACTGTTTCTCCTGGGTATCCATCCCATGTGCAGTCACCAAAGGCAGACGCTGATGTGGATGTCAGGAAGTGCTGACAGGAGCCTGATATAGCTGTCTCCTTAGAGGCTCTCCCAAACCCTGACATATACAGAGGAGAATGCTCACAGCTGACCATTGAACTGATCAAGGGTTTCCCAATGGAGGAGTTAGAAGGAAGACTGAAGGAGCTGAAGGGGTTTGCAGTCCCATAGGGAGAGCAACAATACCACCCAACAAGAGCTCCCAGGGTCTAAACCACAAGCCTGGGAACACATAGGGAGAGACCCATGGCTTCAGCTGTGTATGTAGGGGAAGATGTCCTTGTAGGGTATAGGTGGGAGAGGAGATCTTTGGTCCAGTGAAGGCTGGATGCCCTGGTGTGGGGGAATTCGAGGGCAAGGAGATGGGAGTCAGTGGGGGCACATCCTCATAGAAGCAGGAAGATGGGGAATGGGATAGAAGGTTTCTGGGGGGGAATACGGAAAGGGGGTAACATCTGAAATGTAAATAAGATAAGCAATAAAAAATTAATTTAAAAAAAGATAGCATATTATATGTGTTTTATAAATAATCTAGAGATGGTTTAAACTATACAGGAAATTTTGTATACAGATTTGCATATATTGCATCCAAATACTGAACCATTTTGCACAAGCTCAATGCAGAGCTGGATTCTGACATCCATGGTAGGTTGTGGAACTCATCTCCATGGAGTCCAGGAAACAATTGCATACCATTTTGATTGCTCTATATTATTGTCATTGCTGTAAATCTTTTAATGTGCATAATCTATAAATTAAACTTTATAAAAGGTATCTGTGCATAAGATAAGCTTTGAAATACAGACCCGTGATTAGGGGATGGCTTCTATGCACACTAAAATTTGAAAAGTCCCTGATGTAGTCCTTGGTCCCTAAAGGTGAAATGGGGTGTGTAAATATACCTAATTTAAATTAAAAGATCAGGTGTGGGTTTTGTCTCAAGGAAGAGGAAAAAAGAACAGTGAAAATGATAATTTGTCTGAAATAAAGATGTTCGGTTATAAGCACCGGATCGTAAAATCCACCAGCTTAATGAAACAGATGTCAGAAAGCAGAGTTTGACGGGACTGTGATCTCAACACAGGACTGTGCCTGGAAATTCATCTACAGCTGAAGGAAGAAAGCGCCACCCATCTGTGATGCCTGGACCACAGAGTGATATGTAAAGAAGGGCCTCTTTTACATTTGTATAGATCTAGATCGGAGCTCAAAAAGGAAACACAGAGACATCTTCATATACTCACCTAAACACCTCTGTAACAGCACACTTTTACGTCTGTATGGAATTCTTATATCAAAAAATGCTGCACATCCCAAGATAGAAGCACAAACCTCCTTAGACTCAGCCTAGGGAAAACAGTTGAGTCAAAGCTGGAATCCCAACCGGGACATTTAGTAGTACAGTCTAAGATCTGGTAATCACTCAGTTAAAGTATCTATTTTTTTTTCTGCCGATCAATATATCTCACAGTGGTGGCTTTTTCAGTAAAATGCCTACAACCTTTAAAACTTCCAGATTCTGTGTTATCAAATAACAATGGAAGCTTACCCTCCACAAAACCAGTACATGAAGGAGAGAGAGCAGAGTAAATGTCACCTTACCATCGGCTCTATGCAAACAGGAATGCTCTGCACAGAGACAGCAGGGAACAATCACACGTAACCACAGTGACATTTCTCTAAAGATACCTCAAGTTGGGAGGCAAGATTCAGTTCATATTCTCCATTATTTTGGCTAAGGCATAAGTTCACTATATGAATGATTCATACTTCTATTCAGTAATTATTCTATATTTCCATAATTTCTGCATTTTAAGTACACATAAATATTAAATCATACTCATCTGCTAAAAATGCTTTCCTCCAAAACATGGTATTAACTAAATGATGATACCGTTTCTATCGATTTACCTTCTTAAATGATGCTACATATATTTCCCATAAAAATTGCAAGGGAGGTAGTGTTTAAAAATTGGAGTGAACAGAACAGGTATAATTTCAGTTCAGACAACCACTCACCTGCTCTCCATTTCTGTCCTTTCCTCATCTCAACTGTGTTACATAATGGAATCAGACAGTATTTAACCATCGAGATTGGCTTCTTTTTCACACAGCGTAATTCTATTGAGATGCACCCAAGTTGCAATGTGCATGAATAACACGTTCCTTCTTGGAGGAGGAAGGTGTGATATAAAAAGGCAATGGAAACAAGAGAGCCTTGTGGCAATGGGTTGTTATGTATCTTGGCGGTACCAACAGCAATATTTTGGTTGTGATAGTGTACTGAAGTGTTGCTAAACCAAACCAGTGGAAGAAAGTGAAGAAAAGGTGCCTGGGATCTTTGTTTCTTACAGGCAGCTAGGATTCTTGCAATTATACAATTATGAAAGACTCAATAACAAGTTACTAAGTAACTAATTGAGGTCAAACAGTGTGCCAACTTCTACCTCATGGCTGGAAGAGAAAAAGCCAATTTTTGTACATGGTTTCAGAAGTTTCAGGCCATGATCACTGGGAACATGTTTTGTTTTGATTGTGGTTGGTTGATTGGTTTGGTTTTTTTGTTTGTTTGTTTATTTTTGTTTTACTTTCTGAGTACACCATGGTGGGAGCCTGTGAGAAAGGTAACCTATGTACCTCACAAGCAACCAGGAAGCAAAGAAAAAAAAAAGAGGGTACAGGGTCTTGATATCGCTTTCAAAAACACACACTAGTGACACAAACTTCCTCCAACAAGGCCCCACATCCTAAAGACTCCACCACCACCAAGAAAAAAATGTATGTTCTGGGAACCAATACTTTAGCCTATAAACCTTTAGGTGACATTTCAGATCCAAACTAATCAATAGTAAAATACAAAAATCTTAGGTCAAAGGGTAGCAATTTGAAATTCATTTCTAATTAGAAGACAGGATAAAGTCATCATACTTAAAGACGTCACCATTGTTTAATGCTGTATTAAAGGTATGAGAAAACGTTGATTCATGTAAAGGAGGAAAGAATATATGGCTTAAAAGTTGGAGGTAACTGAGCACAAAATGTACAGGTTTTTAATGTACTCACTATAAAGAAAGAACATCTAAGGTGACAGTTAAGATGACTGCCCTGATTTGATCATTATACACTGAATACATGGAATGAAACATCACATTGAGCCTCATAAACACAGTTACGATGGCGATCAAAAAGAAAAACTTAAAAATAAAAGTATCTATAAGTGACAAACTATGTTACAATGTATAAAACAAACGCTTATTGGTATAATTCATATAACGAAATAACAGAAAACTTAATAAAAGATAAGACTTTTATTAAAGTCATGGTTGCATTTTCATACATATGACCAATAGAATGTATGCAAAAGAGAAATAAATCAAATTATTTAACATTGCCAAAGATACTGATTGAAACCCGAAATAAAAAAAAAAATAAAAAAACAGGAAGCTGTATTACACTTCGCAACTAGAAGCTTTAAAATCTGGAGGTGTGAGAACACACCTGTGGTGGTTTGAATATTCTTGGCCAAGAGAATAGCACTACTAGGAGGTGTGGCCTTGTTGGAGTAGGTGTGGCCTTGTTGGAGTAGGTGTGGCCTTGTTGGAGTAGGTGTGGCCTTGTTGGAATGGGTGTGGCCTTGTTGGAGTAGGTGTGGCCTTGTTGGAGTAGGTGTGGCCTTGTTGGAAGAAGTGTGTCACTGTTGGGGTGGGCTTTGAGGTTCTCCTCCTAGCTGCCTCGAAGACATAAGTTTTTCCTCTTTGCCTTCGGAACAACATATAGAACTCACAGCTCCTCCGGTGCCATGCTTCCTGCCATAATGATACTGTACTGAACCTCTGAACCTGTAAGCCAGCCGCAATTAAATATTGTCCTTCATAAGCATTGCCTTGGTCATGGTGTCTCTTCACAACAATGAAACCCTAACTAAGACACTCCACTCCCTAGTTTACTTATCAAAATAAGAAAAAAAAATTAATGCATCTACGCTATCAGATATCTTGTTGGAGTTAAACCAAATTAATTAAAGAAGTTATGGTTAAACATGAATATTCAGCAAATCTTCCCCCCCCAAAAAAAGAAAAAAAACAGTAAAGGAGAAGTTACCCTAACGATATAAGAACATAATGAAGTTTCTGTAGTTAAAGCAGTGTGGGATTAGTTTACCGGTAGACTGATGGACCAGTGGGGCAGAATGGAAAACTCAGAAATAGCCTAACATCCTTGACATTTACGGTGTGATAAAGGCAGGAGCTCAAAACTAGAAAAAGATGAACATTTTTGTAAATGGCAATGGAGTAAATAAATAAGCATATGGAAAAAAGATGAAGTGGGATCCATTAACACTGCACATCAGTATAACTCATAAATAAACCAGACATCTACCTGTTTAAAATATAAAATGATGCAAACGGAATGGAGTTCTAAGTAAATTGCTTCACAAACTATGAAGCCATGAAGTGTATCTAACTATGGTTAAAATATCATAAATTATAAAATAATAATAAATTTAACCAAGAGAAAGTTTTTTAGAAACAATGAAAGACAAGTCAAAAGCCAAATAACAAAATGAAAGGAAATACATGCAACTTATACCTAAGGTAAAAAGTCTGTATACTAGGGATTTCCATATCCCTACTATACAAAGGAAGGCAAAAGAATCAGAAGAAAATGAGCCAAGGATACAAAAACACTGTCTATAGGAATTCAGTAGCCATTGAACATTCAAAAACGTTCTCGTCTTTCTCATTATAAGAGAAATACAAAGCAAAACAACACAAAAATGTGTTCCTCAGCAATCATTTTGAAATTTGAAGTATTTTAAGAGATACCACATCAGAGAAATTAAAGCAGTTACTCTCATTTGTTTCTAAGGAGACTACAAATGCCTACTTTTCATATATTTAAGGCTGTTCCTATCAAAATGAGCAGGGTTTTTTTTTAATAGAAATTTATGAGATAACTAAAATTAATTAAACTATTAAGGATCTACTGTAGCCAAAATAATAAAGGTGATTTAGCTGATTGGCTGAGTAAGAGATGCTCACAGATACAATAATGGCATTAATCATGGGAGTAACCAGCCACTTTCTGATTGGATTTAAGGCTCATTCCAAAAAACGCAGCTCATATCTTAGACCATTGTTGGTTCAAGAGCATATGATTAAACAAGTCATAGGCCCTAGGAGTGAACTTACTATCATGCAGCTAAACGGACATAATAGTAAACTGACTTCTAATGGCTTATTGTTATACTAGTAATTAATTAATAATTGCTTATCAGAGAAGTTTCTTTTGACAATAAGCAGTGATTAACACTCAGACTTACAACTGGTAAGGTAGAGCAAATAAGAGACGACAGAATGCTCGGCCCTAAATGAGACATCAACATCATATCCCACCTTCCTAAGCATGAAGGATCATTGTAAAGAGAGTATAAGAAGACTGTACATGCCAGAGATGATAAATGAATGCAGATAAAGAGTATCTACTGTACCCAGTAGGACTGCTACACATACGATTTCACAGCATTGTGACAGCATGCACACCCTTGTGCATGTTCAAACCAGACCAAGCCACAGCACGGTGAGAGGAAGTAGGCAGAGCTTTACCCCTGGCCAAGAAGATTGGCAATGGAAAGTTGCTAGGAAAGGAGAGATGGTGTTGCCCCAATTAGATCAACCATGCTCCAGTGAATGACCACACATTGAAGAATACGAGGGCAGCAAAAATTGGATTTAATTGAATTGGTGGAAAAGTACAAACAAATGAGTAGATAGGGAAAGAAGGGATGGTGAGGGGAGTAGGAGGGGCCCTGAATAAGATTAAAACACGCTGTGCAAAATTCTTTAAGAATTAATTTTAAAAAAAAATCAAATGACCCAATTTCTGTGTGTGTTCCTGTCTATCTATTCTGCTGCTTCTGTTTGTCCATCTTGATGTTAGTTTTGATTATTGTGGAAGAGTCCTTAGTTTTAGTTATCCCTTCACTTATTCCTTCCTCTGCCCCACCTTCCCATTTCTGACCCCAATTAAGCCTTCTTATTCCATTAATCTTTATCTTTCAAAGATACCCCCACTAATGAAAAAAAAAAAATGTCAACCCATGTAGAGGACATAATTGTAAACATTTTATTCCTTTCAAGATAGAAGTTTTCTTCTTCAAGTGTGGCTAATATGTTTTTATTAATCATGAAGAATTTCTTTTTTATTTTTTTTTGGAATTTTTTTTTCCATTTCAAATTGGATTCCCCTTTCCCCACCCCCCCCCCCCACACCCAGGAACCCCCTATCCCATCCCCCTCCTCCTGCTTCTATGAGGATGTGCCCCCACCCACCCACCCACTCCCACCTTCCCACCCACGAATTCCCCCACACTGGGGCATCCAACCTTCACTGGACCAAGGACTTCCTCTCCCACCTATGCCCGACAAGGCCATCCTCCCCTACATATACAGCTGGAGTCATGGGTCCCTCCCTATGTGTTCCCAGACTGGTGGTTTAGACCCTGGGAGCTCTGGTTTGTTGGTATTGTTGCTCTCCCCATGGGGCCACAAACCCTTTCAGCTCCTTTAGTCTTCTCTCTCCCTCCTCCATGCACATAATATATTTTAATTATGTTTACCCCCACTAGTATTATTTTTATCATGTTTGCTCCTCTTCCTAAGTCTCTCCAATTCTACCTTTTACTTCCCCCACCCTAAGCTTCATTTACTTCTTTTTTAATGACTCATTGAATTTAATTTGAGCTGTCTATGTATGAATGAATATAGGGCCATCTATTGAATCATGGTTGATCTACAATGAGCCACATCATTAAAGAAAACTGACTTCACTCCCCTAGAAGCCATCAACTGTCAGTAGTTCCTCTGGTAGGGGTAAGAGCTCACCAGCCTCTCTCCTTTCCATGCTGGAATTTTGACTGGCTTGATGCTGTATAGTCAACAACAGAAGCTGTGAATTCATGAGTGCAACAGTCCTGTCGTGTCCAAGAGACACTGTTTCATGCTGGTCCTACCAGACATGCTGCCTCCTCTTCTACAATGTCCCCTAACCCTTGGTGGAAAGGGTGTGACATAAATGTCCTATTTGGGTCTGAGAATTCCACAGACGTGATATATATTGGACTAATTGTGAGTTTTTGCATTAATTACTGTCTATTGTACAAAAAGCTGCTCCGATGAGAACTTAGAGCTGCAATAACCTACTTGTGTAGTTATGTATTTAAAGTTCAGTTCAGTGCTATGTCCGCTTAGCAAAATAACAGTAATAGGTTCACCATGGGAGTCTATGAGCTCCCAGTCATAGGTTCTTGGTCAGATCCAGACCAGCATCCATTTTCTCCTGTGGATCAGGCCATCAAGGAGTGATTTATTGCTTCATATCATTCATGTCACAATTGGACACATGGATATAACTTGCCCAGTTGTCATGATTGTAGCTCACAAAATTTATAGCTGAGTACGACTTTTGATGACGCTTCTCTCTCTGCAGTCTGAATCGCACCTTCTATAAAATCAGCAGGGGAAAAGCTTCTGAGTCAGTGTCAATTTATTTCTCCATGTCCTGTGGCCAAATTGTGTGAGGCCTTCAGCAACAGAGTGTTAGCATTAAGTTATAGTAGGCAACAACAATAGCAATAACACATTTTGTTTGATGGGCCCCAGGATATTATTATTATGTAATCCCTGACCTCATTATATTATTTTAAGTACATATTCCTTATTATATACATGTCTCTCTTTTTTTTTTTTTTTACAATGTGTATGCCACTAAACTGTCTCCCTAGGGCTCCACCCACCAAGCCAGAGGACACCATGTTTACTCCTATATGAAACCAAACATGCCTCCCTCACACACATTAAAAATTCATCCAGTACCAATCTTGTCCCTTTGCCAAAGCCAACTCAACAAAATATTTCACCTCCTACGCTTTTGCAAAGTGTGATATATTCAAATTATCCTGTGAAAAATAACATGGAATTAGTTAAATGTGTTAGGTCAACTAGCGTGTGAAATAAAATCTTCCAAGAAAAAGGGAAGGCAAAAAAAAAATATACTTCATAATTAAAAACCATAATAAATTGGGATTCGAGCCAGGATTCCAATGCCAGCACCAGGTATTTTTGTCCTTGGTTAACAGGCAAATTTTTAGTTTCCAAAGTTTACCTACTTTGAGATGTAAAGAGGTGAGTTGAAGTGATATATAAATACATTTGACATCAACTATTCTGTAATTACAAAATCTGTATCTTAAAATTAAAAAATATATATATATGGATTAAGATAAAATAAGTCTATTAAGAGAAAGTTAAAATTTCCTCTACATACAAAATATAAGACACTGGAGCTTGAATTATTTATTGAAAAAATAATGATGATAATAAAAGCCACAGTAATGAAAAAAGTAAGGCATCCCTTACTTGATTTTAGGAAGAAAGAAAAAACACACTTCATAGTGCACATTCTGAGCTGGGAAGATGGCTCAGCTGTTCAGAGCATGTGTGGCTCTTCCAGAAGACTTGAGTTCAGTTCCCAGCATCCATATAGGTGGTTCACAACTGCCAGTAATGCCAGTTCCAGAGGATAGGATGTCCTTTTCTGGCCTCAACAGATGCCTGTACTACACACACACATACACACACACACACACACACACACACACACACACACACACACAAAATAAATTAAACCATTTTTTACAAGTAGATATTCAGATATTCTGTTAAAGGTTTTTGCAGGGAGTTTGACACTTCTATTCCTCAAATTAATGAGTTCAATGTGGACACGACCTTGTTAGGGAATAGGGAAAACAATCCCCGCCCCCAGCCAAGGTATTAAATGCAGTCTGAGGTACATCAAACTTTCTCATCCAAAGAAGAGAAAAATTGTAATTAGGTGGAACTGATTAGTACTCAACATTTTTAAACTGCCTCTTTTGGAGCTAACATGAAAAGTTCTGGAAGAGAATAAGAAACAAAAAATCAGAAGCCGTCTGTGGTAGCATAGTCCTGCAATCCTAGAACTTGGAAGGCAGAGCCAGAAGGATCATCACAGGTCAGAAGTCAGACTGTTTTATATAGTAAGTTCCAGGCTACCTGAAGCTGCACCATCTTTAAAAAAAAAAGAGTGAAGTGGGGGAAGCAGATGTAGAGAAGAAGAAAAGAAAAAAGAACAAAGAGCAGGAATGATGTGGAATGATGGAAGGGGGAGGGGAGGGGAGGCCAGGGAAAGAAAGAAATCAAATAATGAAAACCTCAATACCAGTGGCTGCAGCAATTTAAAAAAAAAAAATTGATGTAAGAGTTATTGCAGGCCGGGCGGTGGTGGTGCACGCCTTTAATCCCAGCACTTGGGAGGCAGAGGCAGGCGGATTTCTGAGTTCGAAGCCAGCCTGGTCTACAGAGTGAGTTCCAGGACAGCCAGGGCTACACAGAGAAACCCTGTCTCAAAAAACAACAACAAAAAAAAAAAACAAACAAACAAACAAAAAAGAGTTATTGCAGATTCCTTCTTGTCCTCTTAGCTAGAATCAAGTGTAGTATCTGTTCTCATTATCTAAATATATGATATGTCCACTATCCAGGACAGTGTCTTAAATAGGTTGTTGGAGCTAGGAGTTGGAATGGTGAACTAAGGGACTTGTTCCATCCACTCTATAAGTGGACATGAAATTGCAGTGTTTCTACAAATACTACACCTTTCTGGGTTGGAGGCATCTGAAAACCTGGCACTCATCAGCATATCCTCTTACGAAGATGCTTGGCTGATCAAAATGACACTAGTGACCTTTCGGCGCTAGGTGAATTCATGAGTACAGAAGTGTATGAGATGTGAAGTCCATGACTGAGGAATGAACATGACACCTGCTCCCAAATAAAACAGTGTAAAGTAACCTGAAAGAAAAAAAAAAAAGAACTATTGAAGGGCACCTCAAGGAAGAAAATGATGTCACATACAGTGATTGATGATGCTATCTGAAAACATATCAGAAAACACTATTTCTTATGCATGCTATAGCTCGAGAACTCCTTATTATCAATACACCCAAGTAAGTAGTGAAGTAAACAGAACTGAGAAAGCATGATGCCATGTACAGCAGGAGGTCATATATGTGACTATTTACATGCTGTATAACACTGACAGTGTAAAAGGCTCAGATGATAAAAGTTTAGGCATAGACCATACACCCTGCAAAGAAAATCACCTGAAGAAAGTTCATTCATTTTGAAGGGATGATATTAAAAACTAAAAGAACTCTAAAGGATGCTGCCATGGGGCACTGGTGGGCAGACGATACACAGAGGCTACTATGTTGAATAAGTAGGTGGTGGAGAGATGGGAGAGAAAGAGAACCCGAATGGCTTGAGCATTATGAAGTAAAGTGGGGAAGTGGAGATGTTAAGATGATAAAAACAGCCTGATGTGAGTAGCCTGTGCTGCCACCTGAGGCCATAGTGATGTCCTGGCTCTGCCTGCCACGAAGGGCCATTTCTAGGTCTTCAGCCCTGCAGAATCAGGGCTCTGTGTCAATGTCTATGCTCTTATATTACCTACAAAGGCCATGAAGATGTCTCTTGTCTCGGTTGGTGCCTGGAGCCATATTGAGGTCCCAAAGCTGCTCAGAAATGGCCCTGCCCCTCGCTGGCTGCAGCACTCAGAGGATCTGGTCCCTAGGATATAAGGTCATAAAAGCTGGCCCCATATCTTGCCATGGCAGTGCTAGAAAGCTGGCCCCGAAGGTTTAAAAGCAGAAGAGCTTGTCCCACGTCTTCCCTGCTACCACTAGCTGGCCTTGTTCTTCCCCTGGGCAAAGCAGGAAAGCTGACCATGGTGGGGTGGGTTCAGGAGAGCTGGCAGGCTGACCAACTCAGCTACCAACAAGACCCAGATGCAGAGCTTTGAGTTGGCCCACCCCAACATCTACCTCATCTATACACTGCTGGAGTGTGAAGGGGCTGGTCCTGAAGAAGCAACACTGTAAGATCTTCATGACACAGAATATCTGAGAGAAGTCTCCATGAGGATCCAGTCCTGATAGCATAGCAGAAGTCAGCGGCCTTAAACCAGACCAGTGACTTATTGCAATGTAAATGCAAGTAAAGCTGTTTGAGGAAAACGTCATGCTGTATAACACACTGTGACACACCACAGCTTCCGAGGAAAGATTTTTGATTTGTTTTGGGTGGGGAGGTTGCAAGGGCAGAGGGCAGATATGAAGAAAGGGGGAGATGTTAGGGATTGGAATCGTAAAATGGACTTCACAAAAGAATCAATATTTTTTTTAAATCTCCAAAGAACCATGTTAAAAAAAAAAATAAGTACCTGTGAGTCTGTGAGAGTTCATGGACTGTGATCAAGTCCATGTTCCCCACGATGGCGATAGAGAAATCTCAAAGCAGTAACAATGGGATCTGGAGTCCCAGCTGGTCAGTGAAACCCGGGAGGAAACTTTCGTGGAGGAGGAGATCCATTTGACTCTGTCCAAATCTTCCATACATGTTACAAACTGCAGCAAGCAGAGCATGGGTATGAAATTGTGTAACTCAAATGTAGCTGCTTGTATTCTCATGCTAATTATGTCCCCTAAAAACCTGTTTGCAGTGTTCTGCACATAAAACACTGAGGGACCCTGCCCCCAGTTGGTTCCGATTGGTAAAAAAAAAAAAAAAAGATGCCCACAGTCATTGACTGGGCAGGGCAAATAGAAGCAGTACTTTTAGCATTCCCAGGCTAGGGACAGGAGAAGGAAGAAAGAGATACCATCCTGGGAGAAGGTGGAGGAGAGGAGAAACCACACCTGAGAAAGCACAGGTTGAAGAGCATAGCCACCATGTAGGATTCAGGAAAGAACAGCCTCAAGAGGGTACCCCCTGACTGGGTCTAGGGCAACAAAGATGGAATATAGATTTTAGTAAGTAATAACGTGGATATATCAGAAAGAGGTAGATTAGCCTTGTGGAGACATGAACATTAAGACACCTTGCTTTCAAAATCTAACTCATCTCATGAGGACACTGTGTGTCAGTCAGGCACTTACCCCCTTCGGTTTATAGCCACATGGCTGCTCTCCACAACTTCTGAACACAAATTGCTCTGAGAGAAAAGGAAGGCGATGCTCCTGTCTGTTTCCGATTCATTACTTTTAAGACCAAAACCTTTAGTTTTTCCTTGGTTCTCAGACTGAGCTGCAGAACATGCTCTCTGGTATGCATTTGCCCTGAGGCTCTCGTATAGTCTTTGCACAAAACAACAGCATACATTTCTGGCACTGTGGGTCACAGGGGTCTAAAGACTTTGACTCTGGATTAAAAATCTTGTTGTAGAGTGCTCACAGATCCACTGTCAGAAGTCTGCCTTCTCCACACACCCCCGCCCCACCACACACACATACACATACGCCCTTGACAATAAATCATGTAGCTTTTAAGTATGTTTTCTCTTTAAGTTGCATCTTTATCTGCACAATTAAAAACAATGTACTATGGAAATACATTTTTTTGCTCTTCTGTACTGAAGCACTTACTATACACAAAACACCACATCTGGTCCAGGAGCCTCATGCGAAGACAAAGGATCCAATGGTGATGTGCTAGTAATTCTGTCTTATTGTTCACAGTGACTTCAAAGGAAGATCTATCATTCTGCACTTAAAGTGATAGAGCACCCAGATAATACACTACAGAATGAATCTTCAGCCAACCCCACTGAGCTCCTTAAACTCCAGATACATTACGGACAGCACCCAGCTTTGTCTCCCACAAGCAGGTTTGTCTTCAGGGAGATGCATATATTATCAAACCACTTTCAAGAGGTGACTTCATAAATAATATAAATAAATATAAATATAGGGACTAATAAAGTTTTCCGTGGAAACTGGGCTCATTGCTGCTGTTCAGGGTGTATATATATAATCTGTACATATACATATTATAAGGGTAAATAAGGATTACTGATTACATAGACATAAAATAAATCTCCGAATTTAGAGAAATTTGACCTACAACGTGAAATGTGGCTTTGTTCCAAAATAATGACAGAAATGGTCTTGGTGAAGTTGACAAACCTTTACAAAAAACAGAAGTCCATCTTCTAAAAATCACAGCACACTGGTCTGTGCAGGTGTTGAGACCACACCCATACATCCATGAGAACCTGCTCACTCTCAGCTCAACACTGACAATGGTAATCCATCATCAGTTAAATACATGGAATTGCCCCCATCCCAGAGTAAGTCTGAAGGATTCCAATCCCACCTCAAAAAAGAAAAAGAAAGGCAATTCATTAAAACCAAATTAAAATAAGCCCATAAGGCAGGCTCCTCGAATCTAAGTGTAAAGAAGACGTTGGAGGTTCTCTGGAAGCTCCGAGGGGATTTTGTCTGTTGCTTCAGAGACAGTTGCCATGACAACTTCATTTCCAAATGAATCTTAGACAGGCTTCTCTAAAGCCGTGTTACCTAATGACTTGCTCCAGTATAAGCTGCAAGTAAAAAACAACTATGTTGACATTTTTCCCCTCTTTTGCAATATCGATAGCTTCCAAAGCTTGAGTCTCAGAAAAGCGACTTCTTTCGTTTATTTATTTCTGGTTTAAACTACATATTATTTCAACATTGTAGAATTTAAGGTGTCTTGCATACAATACATTTCGCATACATGTATGTGTCTAGCTCTCAGGCTCCTAGGCTTCAGGAAGACCATGGATTTCAAGTACAGTCCAGAGCCTTGCATTAGACAAAGCACAAACTATATAGAGCCCTCACTCCTACAGTCTAGTGTCTTCAGTACAGGGTACTTTGCACCCTACTGTAGCTGTCAGCAGCCAGTGAACCAGGTTCACCTGAAAGAGAGTCTGGGAATGGAAGAAGGGACAGGAGGGCGGGAAGAGATGAAGCCAGGACAAAGTTCTCTGATCAGGCTCAAAGTTTAATGTGTGACTTTCAAATAACAAGGGGAAACCCCACCCCCACCACCAGAGTCTCTTCTCGCTTCAGCCCAGAGACATGGGTGAGAGGAATTCATCCTTAATTATGGGCAGGGTGGAGGCGTCAAGGCAAGTTCAGCAGGCAGTCTATTCTTCTTCTGTAGCAGACTGCTGGTCACCAAGGCAGATAATGCCTCCTGGTTCTTATTGTGGTCTATTGTGGTAAACAACTCAGGCCTGATCAAGGTTGGGGGAAGGGTACACCCTACCAAAGAAGAAATGTAAACACCAACCCGGCCATGATCTCTTTGATCTACAAGCATGTCCTACCTGTAAGAAATGCTAGTCCAATGGTAGCCCAAAGCTTGAGAGAGGGCATAATCAACCAATACCTGATTTAACTTGAGGCTCACTCCATGAGCTAGAACCCAAACCTGACACTGCCTGGATGACCAAGAACCTGAGACTGGATACCCGAGGGACCTAGAGGGACAACAAATGCTACTAAAACAAAATCTAATGGGTCCCACGAGAAACTAATAAGAAAAAGGGCCCTGTAGATTTCTTCTCCCTAACCTGAGTAGATGAAGCCGCCGCCTACAGGTTTTGCCAACCAGGGGCCTGGTTAATCAGTTAACAAAGAATGCAGAGTTACAGGACAAAGAGCTGCTGAGTCATCTCAGGAATGGGCTGGATAAGAGAGACAAACATCCGCCTGCATCCCCCACGGACTGGTTCAACCTACTGATGTTCAAGAATTGGAAAACAACCAATTGTGTGCACCCGCGAGAAATTTTCTCCCAATTGTGTGCACCAGTGGGAAAGTTTCTCCTTTTTCCCTCCTGGACCTTATATTTACCCTAAATTCCGGAGCCACAAGGTCGATGCCTCTGTCTCCTACACTGAGACACGTGTAGGCCCGGAACCGCCATTAAACTACCTCATGTTCTTGTAGCAAGTTGGTCTCTCGTGTGTCCTTTGGGTGTGCGCTATCCTGAGACCCTAGTGGGGTCCCTTTGGGGAGCACTAGACCTTTCACTACTGGTCGAAAATGAAAAGATAATTAATTAATTAATTAATTAATTAAATGACCCTCAGTGACATTCTGAGATACTCATAGATCAGTGCCTTGACAACCGTTATCAGAAAAGCTTTCTGCTGCAGCAGATCGGGACAAATACAGAAACCCACAACCAGATGTTATGCAGGGAGTGAAAGGCACTAGCACACACTCAGTCCTAAGTGGGATGTTTTCGTAAAGTCACTCTGATCAGAGATCAGGGAACCCAGAAGCAGAGGAGGGAGAACACGAGTAAGAACTAGAGGAAATAAAGTGTTAGATGTCCTCATTAGATGTCTGCATACAGCTCAGAACAGATCACTCCAGACCACACAGTTCCAAGGGGGGGGGGGGGAGGTTTATTCAGGAGATAGGGAAAGGTGGGGAGAAGAAGATAGAAGACTGAAGAAGAGAGGAAGAAGAGAAATAGAGGAAGGCCATGACCACGTGGAGAGAGAGAGAGGAAGAGAAGGGGGAGGAGGAGGGGACAGAGAAGCTAGAAGCAAGAGAGTAAGAGGGTAAGAGAGACAGGAGGGGGCAAGCAGCCCCTTTTATAGTGGGCCAGGCCTACCTGACTGTTGCCAGGTAACTGTGGGGAGGAGCAAACCTGGCCGTTGCCAGGTAACTGTGGAGGTGGAGTTTAGACAGAATACTAACAGAGAGGATGTTCTGCTAAAGCAAATATGTGAAAGAACACATGATAAAGGATTCTTTGCTAACAACACACATGTATTGGTCTGCTTTACATTGCTTAGTTGAGATCTATTTGTTGGGACTCCAAGGACTCCAGCTGATTGGATGCATGTGCTGAGGCAAGACCCATGCCGAAGCAAGGCACATGGAGGACACATGATGTTTGGAGGGTTGAATAGGACTTGATAAACAGTGGTGTAGGCTGAGCTTGGCTTGCTTTTAGAGCTAGCTGTACAATGCTTGTGTGTCTCGAGTCTTCACTGATTTTCACTTCCTTGGGAGAGGCACAGCTGAGAACTTCTGGTGTCCCCCCAGGTTCCTCCTGCTGACGCGTACAGAGGCTGAGGCCTAGCTGCCTCTGCTATAGGTAGTATCACCACTGCTGATTCATGTTTGCTATCTTGACTCTACTAAACTGGGCTGCTGGTGTATCCATGAAGTGTTTGCAAGTGGGTAGAGCTGCCACTGCTGACCTGTGAACTGAACTCCTGATTTCTAGACAACACAGACAGGAGTTGTTCCAGGGAACCTTTCTAAACAGACCCACTTCCCCGTATCCTTTCTTTCCCACTACCTCTGGTGGGTGGTGGGCTAAAAAAAAAAAGATTAAAGTGTTTAAGAACCTCATTAAAAATAGGGTTTGAAACATTAAAGTTATACAGCTTCTAAGAAAATAAGTAGAACTAATCTGTTGACTCTTAAAGTAAGGCTTCCTACGTCAAGTAATCTAATCTAGATAACTCCTCGTGAGCATGCCAGAGGCTTGGCTCCTAGGTGATTCTAGATCCTTCCTTGTTTACAATATTAACCATCACATACAGAGAGCAAAATTAGATTTTTGGCTTCAGAGTGAAACCATATCTTTAAAAAAAAAAGAGAGAGAGAGAGAAAAGAAAGGAAAAAAACCAAGATGTGTAAACATGTTTTCTCTAGAGTAAAGATATGGAACACCTGGGTCCTAGGGCAAAGTGTTAATTCTATAAAAAGTTGTCAAAGTGTTTTTTTTTAAGGTACAGAGAGACAACAATTTTTAAAAAGAATGCTTTCAGAGTTAGAACTCAAAAAATAAGCAGAGAAGACAGAAGCAACTTCAGTGAAGCAGAGGGTTCTTTAAGGATAAACTTGCATTTTGTTAAGTCATTAAGGGCATAGTTATTCCTCCCAGCTTCTTGTCGGGTTTTCAGATATACCATATTTCCTGAAATCACACATTTTTGAAGGGTGTTTTCTTGTACGCATGGTTGACAGGTCCGTTTGGATTAACTCACGGGAGGGGACCATAGCATGCCTTTGAAATCATGCAATCTTTGGGGCATTCAGATGGCGTGACTCCACTGAGAGACAGAAATAGAATTCAAATCCCATTCTTGGGACCAAATATCACATAACATAGATGTAAAAGGTTTAAGGGAAATTTTAAAATGATAATAAATGTATAAAGTACCTATGCCTTATCAGGAGGAAATAGCCTTTCCATAGTGGCCTCAGCAGGTCCCAGCTACTCCACTTCCCCATTTTCACATAGTATTTTAAATCTAAATGGGGGAGGAAGTGATAATGATGCTTCCTCCCTCCTTCACATGATATTTCAAATTCAAAGGAGTGAACTTGTGATATTTTCCCATCCTTCAAGTTAGTGAGTTACCAGGGAAATGGGAGATAGAATCCAAAGTTAATTTGAGGGGAAGAGTTCATCCCCCAATGACCTCCAAACCTGCTAAAGCCTAATTAAGCACCTAACAATTTATTTTATGATTTCAAAAACACCTCTACACGCAAGGCTCCAATGTTTGTGAATTTAGTTCAAGGATTTTTTAATTAGGCTCTTCCATAGTAGCCAGGTTTTGTTTTTTATTTTTTCTGGATATTTCTGAAAGTCTATCTTACATTCATCCCAGAACCTGGATACAAAGATGAACTCAACTTTTCCCCATAGAGCAGATCTCTCAATAGTCACTTTATTATTGGATTATAGTCGGTGCGAGTTGTCATACTTATTGTCCCAGGAAAATTGTTACTAGCTCCTCCAGTACCCTAATTAAGTATTTAGAATACGAACTTTGAAATATCATTCCTCAATACAAATCTGGCTTTTCTACTTACCAATGGTGTTATCTTGGGAAATTTGTTATACCTTCCTGTGAATTCCTAATATTTGATGTTAAAATGGGGAAAATAACCAAAACCCAAAGGATATTTTAATAAATAACTGTCTGGCACAAAGAAGGCACAAAATACATTTAATCGCTACTACTGTAGAGTGAAAAATTATAAAGACCTTTTTATAAAATATATACAGGCTCACTAGTTCCAAGAAAGCAGAACTGAATATAAGATTCCAGGCCTTTCACTGCCCCGATACATTCCTCAAGCCTCAGGGAAGAAAATCCACCTGTGGGTGGGGTAGGCCCAAAGCAGGAAGACACATTCCTGGCCACAAAGAAAGATGGAAGACATCTGGGTGGTTCCAAGAACTAACTTTCCACTGATCTTGGTTACCCCCGCCCCTGAGGTCTTTTCCAGTGTTACAGTGTGAAAATAAAATTTGAAAACAGCTTAAAACAGACATCCCCTCCAGGGGCAAGGTGACCAAAAGAAAAATAAAAAGGCATGCCCCAGACAAGTCCTAACTAGCCATACTGCCGACTCTGCAAGTTGCTGATATTTGAAATAACCAATCGTGTGTAACCGCGCCAAACTTTCCCGCCTTTCCCTACCCCTACCCATAAATAGCCGCCCCCCCCCCCCACCTCTGGGGTTCGGGGTCGAAATCCCTTGTCTCCTGCGTGGGACGGGTTTCAACCCAAGGGCCCTTGCTATTAAACTACCTTATGCAAATGCATCAAGGAATTCTCTCGTGTGTCCGTGGGTGAGCGCTGGTCCAGACTTGAGGTAGGGTCCCCTCGGGGGTCTTTCACTACTACTACTATTATTATTAGAGACTGTATATTTTAATTACTTTACTTCCAGAGTTTTTATTCAGTAAGTAAAATTGGTTGATTGTGGTGACATACAGCTGTAATCTCAGCACCTAGGTAGATAAAGGCAGGATGATAAGAAAGTCGACACCACTTGCTGCAATGTATCTCGTTTCAGGCCAGCCTAAACTGACTCTGATAAATAAATACATTTTAAATAATATAAATAAAACTTCCTCCATTCTCTCTTGTTTTAATAGTGCTTGAAGATTCTATGTAAGCTACTGTGGTAGAAAAGACTTCAGGCTGTGTCCTGAATACTGCAACTCCAACCTGACAGACGTGATACACCCACTGGTACACGTGATACACCCATTGCATGACTGTTACAGAAGTATCCAACTGCTTTCCAATGAGATTAGAGGCCTGTTCCACAAAAGGGAAATCACAATTGGTACTATAAGCCTGGTCAATGGCCTATCACTCAGGAGATTATGGGCCCTAGAGAGTAACTTACTACTGCTGTTTTGTTAAGTGGTTGTGTTGTTGAACTGCCTTCTAAACAGATAAATTAGTGTTGCTCTGAACCTTGGTCAGGAAGCTTCTTTTTGCAGTTGGCAACAGTTAATGCAGGCCTTCATAAATTGCCAAAGGGTTCAGAATCAGTGACTTAGAGTTCTCAGCTATCAATAGGATATCTATGTCAATCCCTCACCCAAAGGATTGGGGAACATAGAGATTGTGAGAAAGGCTGTCTTCTGGATTTAAAATGGTTGTAACTCTCAAGAACTTGTGGTTACCTTCAGAAGATCTGTGTAAGACGAAGCCAGTCAATATTCTAGGATGGATAGAGTATAGTGGCTTGTGTTTTCATGCTAATTATGTTACCCAAAACCTGTTTACAGTGTCCCACACATAGGACTAAAGGAAGCCTGTCCCCAGTTGGTTTTTGACTGGCCAAAACAGTTATCTGTGGCCAATGGCTGAGCAGGTAGACAGAGTCTGAACTTTTAGGATTCTGGGGAAGGCACCAAGGAAGGAAGAAGAGTAAATTCTACCATGACAAGGGCATAGGAGACAGACCACACCAGAAAAGTGTAGGAGGAAGAGACACCCAACATGTAGTTGCCCAGCAGGGTCCAGGGCAACAAAGATAAAATATAGATTTAGTAAGTACTAACTCGGTAATATTGGAGGGGAGCATATGTTAAATCATGTGGAGTTAGGGAGCAGCCCAACCATTGAGTTCTTTAAGGTATTTAAAATATAATGTGTGTTTTTCTTTCAGGAATCCAGAACCCTGGATCAGTAGCAAGAAGCACATGAATACCAACCAGGATGTATAGAACAGATTAATATACTACCACAACAATGAAGAGTCACAGACCCCATCTCTTATTGAGGAACTACTGGGAATCTGGCCACCAGTAGGTTGCCCATGCTCCAGTAGAGGACGCTACATGCATGCCAGCACAGACTAATAAATGGCTTTATTCATTATCAGAAAACATCCTACTAGATATAAATACTACTATGGCCCCTGGTACTAGCTTTAGGTAGTTATCTATTAATGGTCTTCTAGGTCATTCAAGATGTTGTATCTCTTCCAGGTCCAGAGATACAACTCAAGTTTCATCTTTGGTCCAGTTATATTAAGTTTCAGAAATTTATTTTTATATTTCATATCCTCAGTTACTCATATGTAGTCCTACATTTTTTACAGCCTACTTTTAGTATGCATTCAACCTCTCCTCTTGCCCACCACCCGTCAGAGAGATCATGGAAGAGAAAAGTTACTAGGATATGGAGGAAGTAAACCTATTTAGCAATAGCTTTTTGGGGGCAAACTTGATCTTCTTTGGCAGCAATTCAGTCCCTACCAAACACCAAATATGATTCGGCAGATGCAGACCAGTCCTCTAGGCAGGCAGACAACACACGCAGACCAGCAGTTTCGGTCCAGTCCTCTCAGCAGACAGACATCAGGCACGAACCAGTAGCTATAGTTCAGTCCTGAAGAAACTGCAAAGGCTCACCAACCTGCCTAGGTGAGCTGCCACAGGAACCTGACAAGCAGTTCTTTTTTGGTGAGTTTCTCTCAATGCCATTACCACAAGTGGAGCTCAACAACATTAAGTAAGGCGAACCAATGCTTGCACGTCGTTAGCGAAGAACAGCAAGGTGGAGCAAACCAATGCTCTTTGCTTGTCTCCTACTATCTGTGGAATCATATTTCTATCCCTTCATCACACATCCTTTCACGTGTTTGCCACATCAAAACATTCTTTTACTTGTGACTGCCTCAGGAAAACATCCAGTGTCTGCTCCAGCAAGATATCCTTTCGCCTATGTGCACCAGGAAAACATCATTTGACATAACCGACTTTCCAAACAAACCAGAAGTTTCCACTTAGCTGGCAGTGTACATGGATACATGGAAGTATGCCTTATTGAGGTATTGCCGAAATTCAAGTAAATTTCTGTGTCCAGCACAGCAATTTCAATAAATTATGTATCCATGCAATCAATAGATGCTATTTCATCTTCCTAAAATGTTCTGTCTTATTATGAGTAGCCCCTCCCCCCATTGTATGACATTATTTCAGGAGAAACATAAGCAAATGTTTACTTATTCCAGATAAGTAATCAATGGCAGAACAAAGTAAGGATACTACTAAATCCAACTTGATGAACCAATGAATTTATTGGGGTTACTTCCAGGAGCATGGATGAGGAATTACAGAACCAGAAATGAATCATACAGCGTTGTATCACCAAGACCTTACTCCTTACTGCAGTACAGGTGACACCTCATGAAAGCTGGAAATTTGGAATTCACAGCACAACTCTCAGCCATCTTAACAGATGAAATGTGCGAGGAACTCTCTTCCACACAGCACAGTCGGTGTGAGTCTCTTCCAAGCAGCTCAGCTGGTCTCTGCTTCTTCCTGGTGGCCTGGTCTATCTCAGTCTCTTCTAGGCAGCTTAGCTTGTCTGAGAGTGTCTCTCCAGGATGCTCACTACTTATGTATGAAAATGTGAGGTGAGAGGGTTCTAGAAAGGCAGGTCAATTTTCGGGACTTCCTGAAAGAACTGAGTCTTGAAATTGTGGAACTTAAAGAGCTTCCTTACAGGATGGATGGACTGTCTCACCTCCTTTAGAACATCCACTGTCTTAACGAGCTTCCCTCCAAAATGGAAAGTTCTCATAGAAGAGGAAGTTGTTAAACCACGCCCCATACTTCAGTCCTAAGCAACTACAGACTGACTAGATTATTTTTTGCCGATATTTAAAGTTATGAAATACATTAGCCACTTAAATGTGACAGTCCTTTCCCTCAGCATAAAGTTCTGAGCTTTGTTCACCACTTAGGAAAACTTTGGATTGCTTCCAATTGAAAGCTACCACAATGAAGATGCTAAAAATGTACCTGTGCACGTTTTTACATCAGTCATAAATGAGGGTCTCACATCTGATCAGTACTTGCCGTGTCAGCATCTTTAAGTTGTCAAATTGTATTGGATGTCTAAAGGCAGAGTAATTTTATCTACATTTCCCTTACCATTTTTTAATATCAGTAATATCATTCACATTCATAGCCTTAATCTGGTTACACATCGTTTGTTCAAGAGAATTTGGGCCATGTGCAAATTAAGGTTTCTGTCTTTCCTGGCTGTGGAGCTGCCTACCACATTTCCCGGTAGTGGTTCATTAGTGTCCCACACCTCTTCCTTTGATCACAGCCAAGAGATAAGCATCACTTCTCTCTCCTGACTCTTGAAGAAGGATGAAAACGGGGATAGGAACCTTTTCCTCAAGACTGACTACCACACTGCAATATCACTTCAGAGCCCTGTGCTCCTTCGGAAATCCAGGTATCAGCTCCCACACATTACACTAATGGAAGACATATTTCATTTTCTAGTTAAAGATGAAGATAAAAGAAACAGGCAGGAAGGCTGAGTCTGAACATTTGGGTGACTTGGGGCAAACAGCCAGCTGCTCACTGTGGCAGGCTCCAGTGAGAAAACAGAAACATGGAGGACATAAACAGATGAGTTAGTAACCTCCAGACTCCCGTACTCCTCTGTTCTAGCTCAGAGTGACCTCAAAGCCATTCTTCTGTCTGTACAGCTGTTTCTACAACATCTGTGCTAATTAGTCTGCTTTGGTCAGCTCCTATAGTAACTCCTTGGTCACTGCAATCTAGGTGATCCTGGAGTAAAAACACAACAGCTCTAAAATTGTACATCAAACAAAGTTCATCTCACTGAGCAAGCAGGAGGGCAGCACGCCCACCAGAGCCACTCATTTGTGGGACTCCTATTTCTTTGTGCTGAGTGAAGCAACCACGGGAAAGAGATTGGACCAAACAGGTCTATCCAAGACTCTATTTTACCTGGTTTATGATGTTTAAATTATATTTTCCCCAACTTTCTTTTCCCTGTCACCCAAATACGAGAAAATAGTTCAAGGAAGCCTGAGAAAGAAGAAACTGTTTCTGTTTACTAGAGTAAAAGAACCAAAAGTCTATTTTTCATTGATTTTTTTAAATTCATTTATCATTTTTTAAATTCATCTATCCATTTAACACATAAGGTGTCCAAGGAAAAAGAAGTCTTCTCACCATAACATCAAAAATATAAAACAAAAAAAGGTAAAAAATAAAAGTATCAGATCACTAAAATAAGTTTATCTCATCTATAAAATTCGATGCAAGTAAGTTGTCTCTTCTAAAAAGAGTTTGTTTGATATAATATTGCCTTGATAAACAAATGCATGTCCCAAATTACTCACTGCCCCATTAAGCCACTTAGAGCCTTACTTTGTTATCCTGAATCACAGATTGCTCCATCAAAGCTTAACTACCTAAATTCACTTCCCCCAAAAGTCTAAATGACATTCACTTGTCTTAAAGTAATATATACCTTCACATTCACTGTCTTAATAAACACTAAGTCTTTGGAAGTCCTAATGCAAAGATTCATGTTGTTGAGTCATGGTCTCAATCTTAATGAGAACTACATAACACAGTCTTATTGTTTTTTCTTTACACTTGGTCTAGACCAACTTGAAGAAGTTTATTTGTCTTGCCTCTTGATAATAATGATGATAATGGTGATGATTATGATTATGATGTAAAATATTTTTGATAAGTTATGCTCAGTTATTGTAAATGAAATCAGATTTGAATGCATTGCCAAAGTTATAAAACAAAAATTAGTTAAAAAAAAATGATAATGTTGAAAAAAAAGAAAAACTCACAGTATAAAAAACACTTAGTAAAGTGAAATTCAACCACCTAGATTTGAGTATATCTGTGGAATCAGGAAGTTTTTATCTCCTGACTAACAATATATTTCTGATTTCCCAATAGTTAATCTAACTAGATCTTGAGCCTCTCATGGCAACATCGAATCTTCTTATGAAAATTGCTCACTAACCAGTCATACCACTACACCTCATGATCCAGCTCCTCAAGAAAAGATTCTACTGCCCAAGGTTTTCCTTAAAGCAATTTTGACATCCTTATTTCTCAAGCTATAGATCAGAGGATCAACATAGGCACTACAATTGTGTAGAACAAGGAAGACACTTTTCCTTGGTCAAGGGACAAAACAGAAGGTGGCTGGAGGTACATGAAAGCCCCAGAACCAAAGAAAAGGCAAACCACCATCATGTGGGAGCTGCAGGTACTGAAGGCCTTGGACCTGCCCTCTGTGGAGT
>JANHMN010000024.1:13464249-13476853 GCA_030674055.1 Rhabdomys pumilio
ACATACATTCACAGCAGCCTTGTTTATAATAGCCAAAAGCTGGAAAGAACCCAGATGTCCTTCAACAGAGGAATGGATACAGAAAATGTGGTACATTTACACAATGGAGTATTACTCAGCTATTAAAAACTATGAATTAGAGAAACTTTTAGGCAATTGGATGGAACTAGAAAATACTATCCTCAGTGAGGTAACCCAATCACAAAAGAACACACATGGTATGCACTCACTGAGAATTGGATATTAGCCCAAAAGCTCTCAATATTCAAGATACAACTCACAGACCACATGAAGCTCATGAAGAAGGAAGACCAAAGTGTGGGAAGATCAAAGTTTGGTCCTTCTTAGAATGAGTAACAAAATACTCATGGGAAAAAATATGGAGACAAAACATGGAACAGAAACTGAAAGAGAGGTTGTCTGGAGACTATTCCACCTGGGTGTCCATCCCTTGTGCAGTCACAAAAGTAGATGCTTATGTGGAGGCCAGGAAGTGCATGCTGACAGGAGCCTGATATAACTGTCTCCTTAGAGGTCTGCCAGAGCCTGACATATACAGAGGAGGTTGCTCACAGCTAACTATTGAGCTTATCATGGGGTTCCCAATGGAGGAATGAGAGAGAAGACTGAAGGAGCTGAAAGGGTTTGGGGCCCCATAGGGAGAGCAACAATACCAACTAACCAGAGTTCCCAGGGTCTAAACCACCAGCCTGGGAGCACATAGGGAGGGACCCATGGCTCCAGCTGTATACATATGGGAGGAGGACCTTGTTGGGCATAAGTGGGAGAGGAAGTACTTGGTACTGTGAAGATTGGATGTCCCAATGTGAGGGAATTTGAGGGTGGGGAGGTGGGAGTGGGCAGGTGGGTGGGGGCATATCCTCAGAGAAGCAAGAGGAGGGGGATAGGAGAGGGGCTTCCTGGGTGGGGGGAAAATGAAAAAAGAGGATCACATCTGAAATGTAAATAAAATATTCAATAAAAATATATATCAAAAAAAAAAGAAAGGAAAGAAATTATGTCCTCCTTGTGAAAATGGAATCCAAAGGAGGTTTGAACTATGGTAGGAAGGTTTAAACTATTCACAGTGGGTAATAGTGAACTACCAGGTGACTCTAACTTCCAGAGCATAGTAAGGGCTACACTTATCCTCCAGAATGAGAGGTCGAGTAGCTCTTATATTCTGAAGTCGGTCCTTTGACTGTGCCCTGCTCTATACCAATTTCTTAAATCAGGACCTCTTCTCTAGGTCACCACTAAAGAGTAACAAGTTGTAGTTGTGTTTCCCACTCTCTATTAACTCAACTACACATAGATTTAGTAATAATAATGTTCTAAGCTAACACTTAGTAAAGAGTTACTGTGAGAGCCTCAAAGAATACGTGACCGTATAGCAATCTCACTTTACAAAGAAGACACAGAGTTCTCAGAGTCACAGACCCTCCAGACTTCAGGCGGGAGGGAAGTTCCTGAAGTCACACACAGAGTCTGCACTCACTCCTAACCCTTGTTTCATGGCTGCTCAGGGTCAGAGGGGCACATACCTTTCTTTACTTGCAGCAGGGATGTTCTGCTTACTGTCTCTCCTCTGAAGTGTTCTGGGAAAAATAGAGACCTCATGAACAGAAAAGAATGGCTTAAAGTGCAGGACTGTCTCTTCTGTCAGGCCAATGTGCATACTGTTTATCTTGTAATTCTTTCTGTAATGACAACATTGATTCACAATTGCTGTTTATCCAGTGACCCCTGCAGTTTCCAGAAAGGAAGCAGCTCCTGCCCTTGAGTAACAGAATAAGAGTTTCATTCTAGTTTGTAGATCTCAGGGGCCTAGTTATGAAGACAGAGGCTCTCTCAGGACCATCTCCTCAGAGTTTCACTCCCTAAGGAAGCAGAAATGTTCGGTTCATCTGTAGAATTCCTTGTTTAGCCTTTAGGAAAAAATTCTAACAATTAACAGTTATAATTATGACGGAGGGGAATGATCCTGGGTCCTATAACATATCTGAATCCCTAGTGTCATAATGTTGAATATTACTAGAAATATAATAAAATGATAAGACGTGGCCCAGGATCCAAAATATAGTCAGTAATGTAAAACTGTATGGCCTGGAATTAGAAGTAAGGACTTTAAAATAGTCACTTGAATTACATTTTAATTTATATAGAAAGAAAAAGATGAGCTAACAAATATTACGTTCCAACAGTGTACAAGGAGCAACAAAATACCAAATGAAAATTTTGAAACTGAAATGTGTATTTGTTCTAATGCTGATTTTATTATCTTAATTTGGCCCCCAAGATTGCAGGAGAATTCTGATGTCTGCATGTAAGATGCTGAAGGACCCTGCCCCCAGTTGGTTTTGATTGGTAAATAAAGTTGCTGGTGGCCAATGGCTGGACAAGGAGACAGAGGTGGGATCTTAGGATTCCTGCGCAGGGGACTAAGAAAACAGAAGGAAGGGAGATAGCTGCCATGCCTGGAAAGAAGTAGAGACATCATGCCTGAGAGGTGCAGAGGACAGAGAGACAGCTGACATGTAAGAGTCAAGGAAGAGCAGTCCAAGGGGCCCCTCTGACTGAGTCTAGGGCAACAAAGATGGAATATAAATTTTAGTAAAGCAATAAACCTGGAATATTGCGGAGTGGGGGGTGGGGTGGGGGTGGGTGGGGGTGGGGAAGAAGTGTTTTGGCCACATGGAGGTTTGGAAGTGAGCCAGTCATTTTTATAGAGGGTTAGGAATTTTGTGAGTTGAGTTAATATCAGATTAGGTGATGTCACACAAAGTATCAGTGACAAAATCAATACAAACTAGCTATATCAAATTCAGACAAAAAAAAACTAATTTTCAAGAGACTATAGTACCCCAAGCCTCCAGGATAATCTTAAACAAGTCCAATATACGTGTAATCACAGTTCCAAAATGTGACCTGAAAAATTACTTTTAAGTACTAAATGTAAAAGCTTCCATCCAATAATTTTGATGAACCAGAAAACAAAATAAGTTAAGGAAACCACAGCAAGAAAACAGTGAATACAAAACATATCATAGTTGCATATAACATAGTCAAACAGCTGAAAACTGAATTTAAAAAAAAAAAGAAGAAGAAGAAGAAGAAGAAGAAGAAGAACTTTTAAGCAGGCATAGAGGAGAAGCTCAGAGACCCTGGGGAGCTGAACTGAAATCAACTCACCTGTTATAAAGGAAATGGAAATGAGAAGAAAATTAAATGACATCTTTAAAACTCTGAAGAAAAACAATTGTCAATCTAGTATTACTTATCTGGTAAAAAAAAAAAAAAAAAAAAATTACCTCCCGAAACAAAACAAAGAAATTGGCAAGCAAATGAAAAGTGAAAGATTTATTACCAAGCACGACAAGAAGTGAGAAGCAAATCTTTCCAGATGAAAGCACCAGACTACAGGAGAAACTTCATGTCTGTGAAAATACCAGATATACATAGGCATATATGAAATACTTTCTTTTAGTTTTCCTTCAAAAAATAATTTTGCTTGTTTAAGGCAATAAAACAATGACGTAACTCAGCCAAAAATATAGAGATGTGTAATTAAAACTACAGAAGTTGGATTAAAATGACCTTGCATAAATCAACAGGATCAAAAATTTAGAGGTGTAAATGCTAACATTTTTCAGTTCGGCACAAGTAACAACCTACTGTGAAAAGAGAAAACACCAGAGTGGAAACTGAGTCCTAAGCCTTGGAACTTCCTTTCCTGTTAGGCAGGGATGAAGGAAGTGACAACTGGTCCAGAAATCCTCGGGTGTTCTGAATCAGTCCTCTGGGGCATTCAAACCCTTCCCAGGCCACTGTCCTATTCTTGTCCAGTTCTGCCAAATTGAAGGGTTTCTCTTCTGTACTGCAGCCTTCTCAGCCTCCGAGTGACAGTCCACATGTACTAAAGGGTTTAAATCAAGACATGCACAAACTATTACATATATATATCAAGAAAACAACTAACTCGAATAGAAGATCAAAACCCAACAAGTCTTACAATCCAGAGATGATATCAGAAGTACATTTTCAACAGTGTATTTTCAAAACCTTACTCCAGCTTCATGAGGCTACCCTAAAGTGTCGATTCTCACCAATGTCAATTGACAATTCAGAAATAGCTAATCCAGCTGGTGCCTGTTGTCTATTCAATCCATCAAGAGCATTTACATGGATGGATGGGTACATCACTGTCAATAAATTTAAAAAACTAATAATACTAAGTCCTATCAAAGACTGTGAAGAAATGTTATATTGCTTTTATAGTGCTAGTAGAAATGTAATGTGCTCGCTCCCTTGTAAAACTTGCAGTATATGGCAAGACAAAATATACACCTACACTATGACCCAACAAATATACTCTCAAGCAAATACTCCCCCAAAATAATATCATGTTTAGAATTAATATCCAAAACTTAGGTTTCACTACCGAGGACCAGTCTCAGCTTGGAGAAGGGTTCCTGAAAGAAGAGGTAACTGGGAACAGCAAAACAAATGACTCAAAGCCAAATCATGAGTTTAAGCTGACACCTATGTTCTACTTGAGACAGCTTTCCAGACGGATCCTGATCTCTCTCTCTCTCTCTCTCTCTCTCTCTCTCTCTCTCTCTCTCTCTCTTCCTCCTCCTCCCCCTACTACTACTTCTTCTTCTTCTTCTTCTTCTTCTTCTTCTTCTTCTTCTTCTTCTTCTTCTTCTTCTTCTTCTTCTTCTTCTTCTCCTTCTCCTCCTGCTCCTCCTCCTCCTCCTCTTCCTCCTCCTCCTCCTTTTCTCCTTCTCCTTTTCTCCTTTTCTCCTTCTCCTTCTCCTTCCTTCTCCTTCTCCTTCCTTCTCCTCCTCCTCCTCCTCCTCCCCCTCCTCCTCCTCCTCCTTCCTTCTCCTTCCTTCTCCTCCTCCTCCTCCTCCTCCCCCTCCTCCTCCTCCTCCTCCTCCTCCTTCTCCTTCTGCTTCTCTTTCTCCTTCTCCTCCTCCTTTTCAAGGAAGCTTTTCAGACTGCTCTCTATATTCTGCTCTGCTCAAGACAGCTTTCTCTTGCTATATTCTAAAATCTCCCCAGGTACCTCATCTCTTGCAGGTCTGCCCCGGCCAACAGGGCATTAAACAGGGGTCCAGGGAGATCACCTGAAAGAGAAGATGGGGGACAGGCAAACGCAAAGAACAAGCAGCTTGTCTATAGTCTGATCAAACCGCTGATTTTACTTTTTTCACACAGAGGTTATAAGCACATAGAGGCAGGATGTGGGGAAGGGGATGACTCAGGAGTGTAGGTGTTCAGGGGGAGTACAGATATCTTCCAGAACAGAGTATTGGCTGAGTGAAGGTTCAAGGGACAGGTCACTATGACTCCACCTATGATTCACTTGTCCTTATCTAAGTTGGCACTATCCACCAAGGCTACCCAAGGTCTATGACTATCCACAAGACCTATGACTACTTGTTCTCATCCAGGCTGGTAAATTTCCACCAAAGCTGCCTGTTTACAATATCTTATAGCTATCTGTTTCAGTGTTTTTCCACAGAGACCGAAGACTTTGTGTTAGCAGGCATGTATATCAGGCCTATTGCTGATTTTAGACCTAATGCTGATTTTATACCTGTATAAGCAGGGCTGCCCTGACACAGATCAAAAGCCCAGTTTTTATTTACATTATCAATTTAGTCCTTACCCAAGGTTCCCTTTTGATTAACTCATGAATCAGCACTCCAGGACCCTAGTTCCTTGATTCTTAGAAAAATACAATAAGCACAAGCACAGACATGATAGCTGGATGGGACCCAGCCCTGAAATTACCATTCCTACCATTCCTGGGCCTGAACCTAAACTCCCTCTGTCCCAGGCTGACCTTGAATTCAGAAATCTACCTGACTTGGTAAGCACAAACAATAAACTTAGCTGGGTGGGATCTTGCCTTTCACCACTCCATAAATCTCTTTATCTCCTTCCTTGTATCTTTCTGACAAGCTGGCTTATAGTGCAGTTGCCTCTGTTCCTTTAGATCTAAGAAACTCCTTATACAATTCATATATCTCATCTTTATATTTTGCATAGTTGAGAAATTACATATTTTTAATCTCATGTTTTCAGCATTCTCTCCCACAGCCATAAGAACTGTCCTGAAGGTCACAGTATTCTATCATTTTGCTGAGACATAGACACACACCCTTACCTTCCATACTCTGATTATCACAGAGTAATTAACCTTGGCAGAGGGGGCATTCCTTGAAGGAAGAACAAGAAAATATGTATACTGCTATACAAACAAGCAGTTTGCCCACAGCAACAGTCAACACTCATAGAGAACCATGCCCTGTTACCTCTGTTCCTGGGCAGAAATGTGTCATCCCTTACACATAGGCAAGCATGACTTGGCATCTCATAGTTGCTCAAAACTGGCCCAAAAGGAGAACCTATGGGTGGAGGAAAGACCTCTCCTACCGACCCCTGCTGGGAGCCGAGGCAACCAGCTTTAGAGACAGGAGCAGCTTTCTCCTTGCTGATCAGAGACAAGCTGGTGCTGCTGTGGTGGATGGCACAAGTGTCATCTGGGCTGAACCTCTTACATCCCTCCCCCCCCCCCCCCCCCCCCGCCCCGACCAAGTGCAGAAAGCTGTCTTGGAACTTGGGGCCAGCAAGAAAGTTAACTTCTACATGGATAGCAGGTATGCCTTTACCACAACTCACGTCCATGGGGCTATATACCAAGAGAGAAGACTGTTCACATTAGAGGAAATCTTGAATCTCTTGGATGCCCTGATGAAGGCAGCAACTGTGAGTACTATTCATTGCCCAGGACACCACAAGGGAAGAGACTCAGTGGCCTGAGGCAATAACCAGGCAGATCAAGTGGCTCATGAAGTGGCTATGCAGGAGCCTATCCTGGTTATGGGCCAGCAAGAGACACTAGCTGGGGAATAGGACTAGATTAAGGGATGGCCTCACTTAAAACACACAGAAGAAAGGACTCAGATTGCTAGCCACCCTACCAACAATTACCTAAAGAAGAAAGGGCAATGACTCAATCAGATAACAGTCTTGCTTTTGTTTCTAAGGTAAGTCAGGGATTGGCAGAGAAATTGCCCTAGGAAACTGGCGCTGGCTGAGTGGTGCCCCTTCCCCTGGCCCTGTTCTCAGCCTGGAACACCCCTCCTGTGTAGGACCCCTACTCCCTTGACCCCCGGCTCTTGACTCCCCCAGAAGTGACTTTTCAGGCTAATAAGGATCTTATGGCTCGATTGTAAGCTTTCCAGATCCGCCACCAGGAATTGAGGCCTACACTTGGTGCCCTGTATAATGCAGGTACCCCAGAGGTTCCATACGAGTAAGCAAAATGGAAAAGGCCATTTCTGGGGTTGCTGACCATCCTGACCTCCACTGAAGTGGATAGAGTAACAGCCTGACTTCACATAACTCAGACCAGCATCTGCACCTGATGCCCACTGGAGAGCAGCCAGACACCTGAACAACCCCCTCAAAATCAAGATCACCTGCCGTTCTGCAAGGCCAAAGAAACTATTACATGGCTATGGTGTATCTTCCTTCCCATGCTGAGCCTCAGCACACCCACACACACACACAACCCTACCAAAGTGACTTGGCAAGAACTCTCAGCTACCGGAGATGTGGCTTGGTCCACTACAATGGAACACCTGCCTTGTGCCTGGTGGCCAGACCTTGTCTTTGATCTCTGTAAGTTAGTGGCAGGCCTTGACTCCTGGGATATCCCCACCCTAGGGAGTCAAGGGGACGAGTCAAATGTTGGGGACAAGGGACTTTTGAATCTAAACCATATCCCAAGAAGCAGTCTTAAAGGGTGTTGCTTAGGGTACGCACACCCAAAGTTTAGAAGTGTCTTGAGAGAAACCCCCATATATGTGTACATCCAAAATAAGAGAAACCTACAGCAGGTCCATCAGTGTATTGTGGGGGTGGGGAGGAGCTACTTTTTCTGTGCTACCTAGGGGTTTAGAAAGTTGAGAAGCACATACTGGAGACCATTCAGGAGGTGGGAGGAATACAGTTAAGGATTCAATGACAAAGGTACGGGAGGGACTAGCCAAGAGAAAGAAGGAGCAAACCCAAAGATGGTTTGAGTCTTGATTTAACAACTAACTCCCCTTGGTTTACTACCTTGATTTCTACGTTGTTAGAACCACTGATAATTTTGTTCCTGCCTCTGACTTTTGTCTCTTGCATTTTAAATCTGCTTAGTTGCTTTTAAGATTGCATAGGTGCAGTACAGTTGATGGTCCTGAGACAAAAATATCAAGAGCAAGGTACAGAGGACAAGAGATATAAGCTGCACAACTATCCAATAGTTTCAAGATTGAAGCATGCACAAAGAGAAAAGGGGGGAATGAAGAGGAACTTTGGAACACTTGTCCCCCTCCCATGGGAGAGGCTAATTAACATTCCTCAGACCACAGGGGAGGGAACCAACTTTCAGGTGAAGAAGACCCAGAGCATGTAGACACATTCTGGAAGGACTGACCAACCCTTGCCACCTACAGACAAGGGAGGTCCTTGCCACCTCATTCCCCAAAGATCAGTCAGTTTAAAAGTCACACTGTTCTGCCAATCATATTGTGCCGAGTCACTGTTTCTCTAGTCCACCCCTTAAACTGTATAAAAACTGACCAAATGGGCTGCCTGGGTTTGCTGCCTCTCCTTCAGCTGCAGGACGACCCCAATGCATCGGATCATTAAAATTCCTCTTGTTTTTTGCATCGATTCACATCTCTGCATGGTTCACTCAGGGGGTTCAGTAAACTAAGACTTTGCTTGCTAGAGTCTTACAAACAAAGTAAGCATTAACAGAAGAAGAGATTAATAAGCCATGGTGTTTCACTACAATGAAATACAGTGAAATACTCAGCTTCTCCAGTTCCATGTCTGCCTGAATACTACCATGCTTCCTGTCATAATGATAATGAATCAAACCTCTGAACCTATAGACCAGTCTCAACTAAATATTTTCGTTTAGAAGAGTCAATGTGGTTATAGGATCTCTTCACAGCAATAGAAACCCTAACTAAGACATGTGTCTACCAGAATAAGTTCAGAAAAGAATTAAGGGATCCATCTCTAAGAGAGAGCTAAGGGATCCATCACTGAGGAGAACCTCAAATGCTAAACTCAAAGGCACTTCATTAATGGCAAAGGCATATCTGGGACTCTGAAAAAGAGAGTAATACTCACTAACTCATTCAACAAGTTGAGAAATCCTGTCATGCACTGGTCTAGAGGTTATAGAGAAAACACTAACAAAAACAAAGTACCTACCAATTACTAAGAAAGAGAAGACTAATAATAAACACATTATGTAATATATCAAAGCAGATAGTAAGAATGGGGAAAGAGAAAGAAGGGTAGGGATTCTGCATTATATATTTAAACAAGATGATAAATCATAAAACTTTTATGTGGATTGGATGGGTTATAAGGCATATGATAATCGTGTTAGTCAGGTCTTAAAAAATAATGGTCACACTATTTCAGTCATTATCCATCATTTTAATGGGTCATTGGTTGACCATTGATTAACTTATTTCAGTACCCATTATCCTTGACTCAGACAACAGTTCCACCAAAAGCACTGGCTCTACTGAAGGGAATTTTAGATTTCACAAGTTACAGCAGCAAAAGAACTTTCTGGTCTTTCTTCAGAATCAGAAGTCATACAGTGAAGAGTAGTAATGTCTATGTATCTCTAGTCTAAACATATCATCCATTTCTCTGAGTTTCCCTAATTTTCAAATCAGCTTTCAGGCAGAGATCCAGTGTATAAGGTACAAATTGAGCTGGTATCTAGCCAGTTACATTTTAAATACTTTCTCAGAGATATTTATGAAGCCTTTAGCCAAAGAAGAAAGAAATTTCTACTTGAAGAAATATAACCCTTAGTGAACAAGTAATTAAGCTACCTTTTTAATCTAAGTGTCTACTGCTTTCATTACTTAGAGAGGCATGTCTCAGTGGCAGAGCATTTCCCTAGCAACTCCAAATCCCTGAACTTGATCCCAAACACAATAAGATAAAAAAATTAAACTAATATATTACATATTAATAATTACTAATAATTAATATATGTGTATATGTGGTGTTGTTTCCAGTTCCCCCTGCCAAAGCTACCCCACATGGTCTTACTGGCAGGTATGTATCCATGGCCCATTCTGACATGCTTCCATTTCCATGTGTCCAAACCATTCCATGGGATCACCATAGTCTGGCCTGCCTTCCCTACCTCCAGCCCCACTTAGTTCAGACATTCAGTGTGCATGCCATTGTCCTGGTAAGTGACATTTTACCTACCCCTGGAACAATCTATAAATTAGACATAATAATTCTCTTTTTTAAAAAAAATACATCTTTTTATTGTTAAGACAAAGAGGTATCAAAATTAAAGCAAAACTTACAGAGTAAGACTTACTGAAACTACTATGGAACATCAGAGAAAGTAAAAAATGAAACTAGGCCCAGGGCAATTATGAATTAACACTGAAAAGATAAGGAGGGAGAACAGTGAGAATGTGCAGAAGATACTAGAGGAGAAGAGCTGGTGTTACTTTGATCTATCACAAGCACTTAGGTAAATGAATAATGGGATACGACTTCTAAACTCCACTATGTGCTCAAGAGTCATCCTCCCCATGGGTGCTGTCTCTCTTGGGGATCTTCTTCCAAGTCTGAAAAGTTGAAAGGTGATGACCTTCAGATCATTAAGAGAAAACTGACTCAGATAAACCAAAAACTGTAGTCCCTGCTGGAAAGTCTGGAAATTTTTGAAAAAGAACAAAGCAAACAAGCAAACTTGTCTATCTCATCCCCCAGTAGACATGAAGAATGAAAAGTCTGAAGAAGAGCAGAGCTTCTGTGAAGAAAGGCCAGTGTGGAGATGGAGTCTGAGGCAGATGCAGATGACTCTGCTGAGGAGGGTGACCTGCTGGGTGATGAGGATAATGAAGAGCAAGAGGTCGACCAGCTGGAGTTGATCAAGGATGATGAAAAAGAGGCTGAGAAAAAAGAAGATATTATAATTCTTAACCTATAAACCAAACACAACTGTACTATATTTAATAAAACAAATTCTACTAAGTGTAATGCCACAAATAAACCCCAACACACTTATAGTGGGAGATTTAAAAAAAAAACCTACTATCACCAATAGGCAAGAAAATAAACACAGAAACATTAAAGTTAAATAAAACCATAAATCAAATAAACATAATACACAAGACCAAAGAATATACATCCTTCTCATTATCACATGGAACTTTTCAAAAAATAGAACACAAAGACAAATTTCAACAAACACAGGAAAGCTGAAATAATATCATTTGCTTTTTTCTGACCACAACAATGGGGTGAGAACTAGACATTAACAGCAAAAGAAATTACACAAACTCATGGAATTTAAACAGCACACTGTTAAGCAATGAATAAGTCACTGACAAAATAAAAAGGGAAGCCAAATTTTCCTAGAATTGAGGAAATGATAACACACCATACTGAAACCTACAGATACAATAATGGAAGCCCCAAGAGGAAAGTTTATAACCCTAAGTGCCTACACCAGAAAATTAGAGCAGACCCAAATTAATAGATTAATCCTATACATTAAGGCCTTAGGAAAAAACAAGAAAAACCAAATCCCTGAGCATTAAATAAAGAGAAATAATGATCAGGGCAAAAAATAATGAAATGGACATTAAAAAATTCAAAGGATCGGGAATGAAGAGTTCATTCTTTGGCAACATGAACAAGATCAGAAAATTAAACAAAAGGAAAACTAAGAAGACCCAAATCAATAAAGTTAGAGAAGACAGAAATATTTTTAAAAAACCAATAATATTTAGAAAGTCTTGAGTGCATGCTATAAAATGCTATATTCCACAAAATTGAAGACTTTAAAAAGATGAATTAATTTCCAGATGCATGTGACCTGTGCTGACTATTTAATGTGAATTTCACACAAGCTATAATTATAAAAGAGGAAGAAACCTCAGTCGAGAAAATCCCTCCATAAGACATGGCTGTGGGCAAGCCTGGAAGGCATTTTCTTAATTAGCTATTGATGTGGCAGGGCCCAACACATTGTAAGTGGTGCTATTCCTGGATTCTATAAGAAAGCAGGCTGAACTATGAGGAGCAAGCCAGTAAGCAGGACTCCTCCATCACCTCTGCTTCAGCTCCCACTTCGTTTCCTTCTCAGTTTGCATTCAGGCCTTGACTTTTTTCAACGATGGACTACAATGTAGAAGTGTGAACCAAATACATTTGCCCCATATTTGTATCCAGATGTTCCAGACTGTGAAATGTGAAATATTTTGTCTTACATCCCAGAAGGCATTGGCTAAAGAGGAACTTGAGATGTTCTAAACTCCATATAATTCTGCTGTCTGATGTTCTTTACTTGAGAACTTGTTTTCCACCTCCCTCTGTGAGGGGTATAATTATAGCTGTCCCATTAATAAACTCTTTGGCCTGGGTCATCAGCCTTTGTAGCCCTCCTGATCTCAGCTTTTGACTCTTTCTTAACTTTCTTCTCTCTCTCTCTCTCTCTCTCTCTCTCTCTCTCTCTCTCTCTCTCTCTCTC
>JANHMN010000024.1:13476863-13503812 GCA_030674055.1 Rhabdomys pumilio
CTCTCTCTCTCTCTCTCTCTCTCTCTCTCTCTCTCTCTCTCTCTCTCCAGTCTTTCCCATCAGGACCCTGTTGAAAGCCCTGAAACAGCTGGTCCATGTCTTACCTTGACATAATAAATGGGTTTTTTTTTTTGACAACTAATATTACACTAAATGGAGAAAAACTCAAAACTTGTCCAGTAAGATCAAAAACAAGACGAAGATGTCTAGTCTTTCTAGTCCTGTTCAATATAGTTCTAGAGGTCTTAGCTAGAACAACAAGATAAGAAAGAAGTAAAAGGGATACAAATACAAAAACCTCAAATATCTCTGTTGGGCTCCAGGAATTGCCTCACAAACCACATGAATACCAATCTCAGTCAGACAGGGATAGTTTATTGAGCATATGCCCCAGGACTGATTGATCAGGGCCACAGTCCAGGTTCAGGAATTGAACTGTGACACTGAGTTAAGATTCTACAGGGCTTTTAAGCCTAAAACCCGCAAACATGTGTGCCAAGTTACTCCACCAATCAGAATTTAGGGACAAGAGATTTCCTTAGGAACATGTCTTTCTTGTACATTTATCCTCTTCCCATTGGTTGAGGTATTCAACTGTGGTAGGGGACTTGCATTGCCTAATATTCATTTCTTAACTTGTCTACTAGGATGTGGCTTGTCTTATCTAACATTCATGTTTTAACTTGCTAACCGGGATGTTAGTTACCCACAAACAAATCTTTCTGCCAAGTAGGATGTCAGTTCCCAGGGGGATCTTGGGAACTTAAATTTTCCTCACCCACTATTGGCCATTATTTTACTGCTACCTTCTGTGACATCGACATGATCAGTGTTCATGTGAGGGAATTCACATGGTATTTGCTCTTCTGTGCCTGGCATTTCGTTCATCTTCCAAGGATAAGCTCTTGGCAACTAACACTGATGTTTCTAATCATGCACTCTGCAAGAATACTGAGTTTGTTCTCATTAAATCTTTTTTTTTTCTGTAACATTCCTGCCAGAAATATAAACACATTCTCTTCCCCGTATTTTGTAATGATTTCCTTACAAGTTGACACAAGTAGATGCTAAAATTGCCATCCTGATATTTTAATTTCTAGTTCTTCATTTATACAGTTGTCTTAGTTATTTTTCCTGATGCTGTGATAAACCACCCTGGCCAAAGCCACTTAAGAACTTGAATTCTTTTAAGATAGAAGGTTAAGAACATGGGCACATTGCATCCACAGCTGGAAAGCAGAGAGAGATGATTGCTTGTGCACAGATTTCTCTCCCTTTCATTCAGTCCGGGATCCCAGACGTGGTATGGAGCTACCCACAGTGCATGGAACATCCCACAACAATTTACCTGACCATTTAAATCTCTCACACTTGTGATCAGAGTTCACCTAATCTAGATATATCACTCATAAGTCTGTCATGAAGCTCATCTCCTAGGGAAAAAATACCTATCCTGTCAAGCTGGCAATCAACATTAGCCAATACACAAGTTATGTCAGGGTTGCAGTCCAGAGAACTTGATCAGGTTCATTTTCTGAACCAATTAAAGATCCAAAAGGCAGGAGAAACCTTGACTATTAACAAGCAGCAAGCAGAGAAATGTTGACCACCACACACAGAATTGATAGTTGAGGGAAGGTGTTTAATGAGGCGAGGAAACAAACACACATGCAGACACAAACACACACACAAACACACAGAGAAGACACTTGCTGAAGCAGACACAGGAGGGACACTTAGGAAGCCAAGAATCAAATGTCTTCTAGAGGGCCAAGGTATTTAAAGTGTCTGAAGAGTTTTCCTCCCCTAATCTGAGTTTGTTCAGTTTAATGAAAGATAGGATGGCTGGTCACTGTTGGGTAACATATCCTGATCTGTCCTGAACTTGTCGAGCCTATCAAAAGGAGGTCTGCTCACCCACTGGTGGGAGACAAAAGCCTACAAGGCCTTTGTTTTAAGCTGCCAGGTTTTTGCCTCAGATCAGGAGGGTGAAGAAGAGGTCTACCATCTTGGAAGTTAGCAGCCTTTATTACCTAACTATGCCCCCGTCTCCCGATCTGTCTGCCTACCAAGAAATCTGACTAACTCCTAGATTCATGTCAGGACAAGAATTTATTTTTTTGCTGAGCGGTGGTGGCGCATGCCTTTAGTCCCAGCTCTTGAGAGGCAGAGGCAGGCGGATTTCTGAGTTTGAGGCCAGCCTGGTTTACAGAGTGAGTTCCAGGACAGTCAGGGCTACACAGAGAAACCCTGTCTCGAAAAACAAAAAAAACAAACAAACAAAAAAAGAATTTATTTTTTTTGTTTTTACCCATGACCATTCATAGTTATGTATGAACACTGAAATCTACCTTATTGAAGTTAAGTGAAATTCAAGAAAATTAAACCAAATTATATGTACAATCCACTATTGGAAAACTACATATACACACAACCACTATTCAGTTGTTATATTTTTATTTCAAAATAAAAAAATCTTGTTAGCATGAGTTATCCTCATACTACATGACTACTACCTGATTAAAACCTGATGTTATTTTTACATATTTCATATGTTACCGACTGTCATGTGAAGTTCCTTTCACTTAAAGTTTTAAGATTCATTCATGTATAAATTCATATATATATATATATATACATATATATGAACTTAATAGGTTATTAATTGATAAATAATATTTAATTGTATGAACATATCAGTTACTAAAAAAAATTTCATAGAAAAAAAATGAATTGTTTCTGAATGAAATAAAAATGGAAGATATGCCTATTTCCAAAATACAGAGTCAATTTGTATTGTACATATAAGTGAAAAAGCAGGCAGAGGGAAGAGTCAAGGCTGAACATGGCCAGCTGACTAAACCTAACAGGGAGTGGCAAGAAGGTGGCAGGGGAGTAAGAGAGGATCCACAATTTAGAGACAGCCTCAGGCCAAGAGACCAAGAAAGAGGTGTAGACAAAATGACTGAGTTATATAGGGATTAGGCTAGGGGAAGGGAGGCTGAGGCCCAGGGGGCAGGTGAGAAGTGTAGGGAGGAGCCATGGGTGCTGAGTGATACTGGGAGAGCTAGCCAGCATCTGCTTTGATATGTCACTACCTTTTGTCCTTGGTTTCTGAGACCTAACAATTTCTAATTTGAACTTGTAAGTGAGTACAGCAAACTCACCAAACAGGACCACTCCACAGATAAGAGGAAAAAAAGTTTATTAGGAGACAAGGCACAGGGGTCTGTGCCTGCGACAGTCAGACCAGTTTATGGGCAGCAGAAGGAATGGGGAATCCATAGTTAACTGATAAACAAAATGCCTGAGTCATAGGGTCTCTGTGAAAGGCTGAGGGTTAGGTTTATGTTGCCATTTACATTGACTGAGCTAGGGTAGCCATTCTAGGCAGCGCTCAGCTTCGCGACATAACAGGACTCTCATAAGCAAAGCTCCTAGAAACATCCTTACAGATGTCTTTGTAAATAATATTTACATCGTGTATTGATAGATACTTAAGCAATTTTTCTTATTCAACACAGAGTGCCTAAATTTAACTGAACGAAAGTCTTCCATGGCATTTACTAAAGCAAGTGTTCCCATTTGACACCTCCAGCCGTAAAAAAAAAAAAAAAAAAAAAAAAAAAAAAAATGAGGGTCCACTCCTCGGTACTTGTGTTATCAGTGCCTTTGATTTATCCAGTTCTGTATGGTACATAACGGTATGGTGATTCTATCTACATTCCTCTTACCGTTAATAGAAGCAGTACTGTTTTCATACTCCTAGTGGCCATTCACACGCCTTCTTACTGCTGCCTCATTGCTTATTAGATGTTGTGTTTTCTAAACAGAGTCTGGGTGTGTCTTGTGTCTCTTGCATGTTCTTGAAGTCAGTGCATTTACTGTTTCTTTTATAACGGTACAAATGAAGAAACAGAGTCTAAAATTTTATAATTATTTTTAGTAAATACTTTTCATCTGATATACTTTAATCATATCCTATCTCCTCCCACTACTTCTCTCAGATCCTTCACACCTCCCTTACCTACCCAGAAGCCAAATTCACATAGTGATCAGTGGTTTTTATTCTAAACTTCCTGAGAATTAGAAAAACTAAGGTGGTTAAGAGGGTTTTTCTTTTTTCTTAAATGTCTCCTAAAAATGTCAGTTTTGCTTTACTGTTTTAAGTTGTTGCTGGTGTTCTTGGTATTGCGCCAGAAATCCTTGCCTGATGAATTTATTTTGATCAGCAGAGAATCGAACTACCTTGTCCAGTGCCACCAACAAGTTGCTCCAGATGTGACTTTGTTGTTATGGAGATTTTGCAATTTCGGTCATGGTTGGGTAAAGTTAATACCATAGGCAAACAAAATGCATACTTAGTGATGTGTTTCTAAAAAGATAAAGGGGGGTGTATGATCTATGGAGGTGTGATGAGATATGGGGGAAGGGGACACCTCATCATCGGGGCCCATGCTGAGTCATCCTTTCCCCCTGAGGGACCAGCCACATGATGGTATAGTATAGAATAGGGTTTATTCAGGGCATGGGGAGGGGAGTCAAGAAGGTAATAGAGACAGAGAAAGAGACAGGGAGAGAGAGAGGGAGGGAGGGAGAGAGAGAGAGGAGGAGGACAGGAGAGGACAGGAGAGGACAGGGGAGGGGAGAGGAGAGGAGAGAAGAGGAGAGGAGAGGAGAGGAGAGGAGAGGAGAGGAGAGGAGAGGAGAGGTGTAGAGAAGTTGAGGCTGACCTTGAGCGTGTAAAGAGATGGAGGAAGGGAATGGGGAAAGAGGGTGAAGGGAAAGTAAGAACAAGATTAAGCAAGTAAACAAGAGAGCAAGCAGGGGGCAAGCAGCCCCTTTTATAGTGTCAGGCATACCTGCATGTTGCCAGGTAACTTGGAGTGGAGCATATCTGGCTGTTGCCAGGTAACTGTGGGGTGGAACTTTGACAGAATGCTAACACTTAGGATGCTAGCATTATGAATGGTTTTGAAAATCGTAATTTCATTTTATTTAGGAACAAGTTCTGTTGATAAACTAGTATATTTTCAAAATATATGTAACAAGCTTTTTACTGCTTCAAAAAATGAAAATGTTAAATGAAAGGCTGAAATAAAATGCTAAGACACTATTTGGATTAGCATGTCTTTAAAAAAACCAACACAAGGCTTCCCTTCCCCCACCCATCTTCCATGCTCCCTGAGTCCTCAGGGGCAAGCCAAGCACTAAGCAGCCTGCTATCCCCTCTGGACATCCATTTTCCCCTCCCCTCGCCCCCAATTTCTCTGCCCTACTTCATCAGACATTTACAACCTAAATCATACAGGTTAGTTTCCCTTCCCCTACCCATCTACCCTGCTTGCTGAGTCCTCTGGGTCACTCCAAGCTTCCCTAAGCAGCCTGCTATCCCTTACAGACTCTCATTCTCTGCCCCCCACCTCTCTTCCCATCTTCATCTGCTAAGACGCTCTGAGCAGCCTGATAGCCGAAGTGGACCTCAATTCTCCCATGACCTCTCTGCCCCTCTTCATCAGACCTGCAACTCCTCAACCATACAGACCTGTAGATCTAAAACCATACAGCCCAAGGATACCCAACAGAAGCCCACCACACTTGGACCATCAAGGTTAACTCTCCTTTCAAAAACCTACTAAAACAAGAATATTCAAGGACCAAAGTCATCCAGATGGTTATAGGCTCTCAAAACAACACAATTAACAAAAGCCAGAGCAATATGGCACCTTCAGAGCATAGCTACCCTACTACTGGAAGCCCTAGATAGCTTAACACAACTAAAACACACACACACATACACACACACACACACACACACACACACACACACAAAGGCCTTAAATCTAATCTTATAAAGATAGTAGAGACTTTTAAAGACAAAATGAATACATTTCTTAAAGAAATGCAAGAAAATACAATCAAGCAAGTACCATCCTTAAGGAAGAAACAAATAAATATCAAAAAAAAAAAAGTGTAAGACCTGAAAGTTGAAATAGAAGCAATAAAGAAAACACAAACTGAGAGAATCCTGAAGATGGGAAACCTAGGGAAGAGAACAGGAACAACAAATGCCTATAGAATATAGGATATGGAAGAGAGAATCTCAAGCATAAAAGATACAGTAGAAGAAATTGATACATCAGTCAAAAAAAATGTTAAATCTAAAAATTCCTGATACAAAATATCCAGAAAATCTGGGACAACAGGAAAAGACCTAACCTTCTTAGGTTAAGTCTTAGGTGTCATAATAATAGAAATAGAAGGTGAAGAGTCCCAGTTCCAAGGTCCAAAATATTTTAAACAAAATCATAGAAGAAAACTTTTCTAAAACGCCTAAAGAAAGAGATACCTATAAACATACAAGAAGCTTATGGAACACCAATTAGACTGGACCAGAAAAGAAACTCCTCTTGGCACATAATAAACAAAACACAAAATCTACAGAACAAAGAAAGACTATTAAAAGAAACAAGGGGGAAAGTCCAGGTAACAAACAAAGGCAAACCTATTAGAATTATACCTGACTTCTCAACAGACACTCTAAAAGCTAGAAGGGCCTGGACAGGTATCTTGCAACTTCTAAAAATTAACACATGTCTACCTAGGCAACTATACCCAGCAAAACTCCCAATCATCATAGATGGAAAAAACAAGACATTCAAAGGTAAATCCAAATTCAAACAATATCTATCCATAAAACCACTTCTAGAGAAAATAGCAGAAGGAAAACTCCAACCCATAGGGAATAACTACATCCTAGAAAACACAGGATATAAATAATTCCATACAAAAACAACGAACACACACCAACAACAACAACAACAAAAGAACAGAAAATAACAATCACTGGTCATTAATATCTCTCAAAACCAATGGACTCAAGTCCTCAATAAAAAGACACAGGCTAACAGAATGGATGAGGAAACAGAATTCCTTAGCCAAACTAACCACACGACAGAGAGATGGTATACAAATAAACAAAATTATAAATGAAAAGACATAACAACAGACAATAAGGGAATTCAAAGAATCATGAAGTCTTACTTCAAAAGCCTATACTCCGCAAAATTGGAAAATCATTCTGCTGTATACAAAAAACATACCTCAGCAATGAAGATAGATGTTACTTCAGAGTAAAGGGCAGGAAAAAGTTTTCCAAGAAAATGGACCCAAAAAACAAGCTGGAGTAGCCATTCTAATATTTAACAAAACAAACTTCCAACCAAAATTAACCAAAAGAGACAAGGAAGGACACATCTTAATCAACAAAAAAAAAAAAATCTACCAACATGATATCTCAGTTCTGAACATCTATGCCTCAAGCACAAGGGCACCCACATTTGTAAAAGAAACCTTAATAAAGGTTAAATCACACATCAAACCACACACATTAACAGTGGGAAGCTTCAACACCCTACCAATTAACAGGTCATCCAGACAAAAATTAAATAGAGAATGAAACAAACAGACAATATGAATCAAATGCACCTAACACACATCTATAGAATATTTCACCCAAACAAAAAAAGAATATACCATTTTCTCAGAACCTAATGGATCTTTCTCCAAAATTAACCATATGATCTGTCACAAAGCAACCCTCAACAGATACAAGAAAATTGAAATAATGTCTTGTATCGTATTAGATCACTATAGATAAAAGCTAGACTTCAAAAACACAAACACCAGAAAGCCTACATATACATAGAAATTGAACAACTCTCAACAATCTTAGGGTTAGGAAAGAAATTAAAGAAGCCTTTTTAGAATTCAATGAAAATGAACGTACCACATACCCTAATTCATGAGACACATGAAAGCAGTGTTAAGAGGAAAGTACATAACACTGAGTGCCTCCATAAAGAAATTAGAAAGTTTTCATACCAGCAATTTAAAAGTGCACCTAAAAGCAAAATCAATCAATCAATCAATCAGTCAATCAAAGCACACCAAAGAGGAGTAAAAGGCAAGAAATGAGCAAAATCAGAGCTGAAATTAACCAGTTAGAAAAAAAGAAAACAATACAAAAAAAAAAAATCAACAAAATCAAGAGCTGGTTCTTTGAGAAACATCAACAAGACAGACAAACCTTTAGCCAAACCAACCAAAAAAACAGAGATGATATACAAATAAACAAAATTATAAATGAAAAGGAAGACATAACAACAGACACTGAGGGAATTCAAAGAATCATGAAGTCTTACTTCAAAAGCCTGTACTCCACAGAATTGGAAAATCTTAAAGAAATGGATGATTTCTAGACACTTACCAAAGTTAAATCAAGTTCAAGTAAACTATCTAAACATCCCCTAGAAACCTATAAAGAAATAGACGCAGCCATTAAAAGTCTCTCAACAAAAAACCAAAAAAAAAAAAAAAAAAAAAAAACAAAAAAAAAAAAAACAAAGAGGGCCAGATAGTTTTGGTGCAGAATTCTACCAGACTTTCTAAGAATAGCTAATTCCAATATTCCTCAAACTATTCCACAAAATAGAAACAAAAGGAGCACTGCCAAACTCATTCTCTGAAGCCACCGTCACACTGATTCCTAAACCACACAAAGACTCAACAAAGAAAGAGAACTTCAAACTGATTTCTCTAATAAACATGATGCAAAAATACTAAACACTAACAAAGCAAATCCAGGAACACATCAAAACCATCATCCACCATGATCAAGTAGGATTCATCCTAGGGATGCAGGGATGACTCGACATAATAAAGTCCATCAATACATATCCCATACTCATGAATAGGTAGGAATGACGTAGAGAAAATGGCCATCTAACCAAAAGCAATCGACAGATTCAATGCAATCCCCATCAAAATCCCAACACAATTTTTTATAGACATTGAAAGAGCAATGTTGTGAATTTGGTTTATTGTTTGTATGATAATCGGGTTCCAAAAATCATATGGGAATTCACACATCTACATGTAAGGTGCTGAGGGTCCCTGCCCCCAGTTGGCTTTGATTGGTAAATAAAGTTGTCAGGGGCCAATGGCTAGGCAGGGAGACAGAGGAGGGACTTTAGAATCCATAGGCAAGGGGACCAAGGGAAAAAAACAGAATCACCATGCCACGAAAGGATCTAGGCTTAAGAGTTGTAGAAGAGAAATCATACGATAATGTAAGAACTGAGGGAAAGCGACCACAGCCCTCCCTCCCTTCCACTGGGTCTAGGGTAGTAAAGATGGAATATAGATTTTAGTAAGTAATAATTCAGGAGTATCGAGGGGAGGCATTAATAACGTGGAAATTAGCCCGGCAGTGGCGGTGCATGCCTTTAAGCCCAGCACTTGGGAGGCAGAGGCAGGCAGATTTCTGAGTTCCAGGACAGCCTGGTCTACAGAGTGAGTTCCAAGACAGCCAGGGCTACACAGAGAAACACTGTCTTGAAAAAAACAACAAACAAAACAAACAAACAAACAAACAAAAAACAACATAGAAATTTAGCCCAGACACTGAGCTGATTAAGGCATATTAATCATAAGGCTGTGTGTGTGTGTGTGTGTGTGTGTGTGTGTGTGTGTGTGTGTGTATGTCTTTCACTTGAGAATTCAGAACATTGAGGCAAGTAGCAAGGAACACACACTGGTGCTGCTCAGGAGATTAGAGCAGATTAATCACCTACTACTACACAAAAATTATCAACTTCATATGGAAAAACAAAAATCCCTGTTCAGTCAAAAGACTCTTGAACAATAACTTTGGGATGAATCATCATCCCTGACCTCAAGCTGTACCACAGAGCACGAGTGATTAAAAAACATATGGTGTTGATACAACAACAGACATGTTGATCAACAGAATTAAATCAAAGACACAGAAATAACCCACATACCTATGAACACTTGAATATATATATATATATATATATATATATATATATATATATATGCCAAAATGATACATTGGAAAAGGGAAAGCATCTTCAACAAATGGTGCTGCACTAACTGGATATCTTCATGCAGAAGAATGAAAATAGATCCATATTTAATCACCGTGCACAAAACTCAAGTCCAAATGGATCAAGGATCTCAACATAAAATGAGATACACTAAGTCTCATAGAAGAGAAAGTAGAAAATAGCCTTGAACACATTGGTACAGAAGACAGTTTCTTCACCAGAACACCAATGGCTCAGACTGTATGATCAACAATTGAAAAATGGGACCTAATGAAACTGTAAAACTTCTGTAAAGCAAAGGACACTATCAATAGGACAAAATGGCAGCCTAGAGATTTGGAAAGGATCCTTCATGAAACCTACGTCTGACAGAGGGATAATATCCAAAATTTATTTTAAAAAAAACTCAAGAAGTTAGACACCAACAATTCAAGTAACCCAATTTAAAAATGAGTCCCAGAGCTAAACAGAGACTTTTCAATAGAGGCATCTCAAATGGCCAATAAGCACTTAAAATAATGTCAAAGTTCTTAGTTGATGTGTTTATAAGAAGATAAAGAGAGGAGGGATATGTTTTGGTAGATGTGTAGTCAGGTATGGGGTAAGGGGTTGCCTCCACAGGCCCATGCTGAGGCATCCCTTCCCCCTGAGGGACCAGCCACAGGATGGTACAGTATAGAATAGAGTTTATTCAGGGCATGGGGAGGGGAGTCGAGAGGGTAGTAGAGGTAGAGAAAGGGGGGAGGGAGTGAGGGAGGGAGGGAAAGAGAGAGAGAGAGAGAGAGAGAGAGAGAGAGAGAGAGAGAGGAGTAGAGGTGTGAGCACATGGAGAGAGGGAAGGGAATGAGGAAGGGGGAGGTAAGAGTAAGAGAGAGAGGAGGTGGCAAGCAGCCCCTTTTGCAGTGAGTCAGGCATTAACTGTGGGGCGGAGCTTAGACAAAATGCTACTATTCCCCCATTTTGGTTTAATTTAAAAAGAAACAATTAGAAAGAGGCAATGGTGGAGCAGGAATAGGGTCTTTGTGATCTTTAACTACTTCCTGCTGACTTTAGGGTGACTGTATCTAGGTAACCTAGAAACCTGGGTATGGAGATGTTGGTCCAGTCTTAGGAAGTTGGCTGTTTCCTTGTCATCCAGGATCTATGGAACCATCTGTGGATAGATCAGAAAGAACAAGTCTAGTAGAAGGGTCTGCTTTTGTGAGAGGAGATTGGAACATCTTGAGGTTGCTTCTCTGGAGCTGTCCTGGATGTCGTAAGTGCCTGGACTTGACAAGATGCTGAAACACACATATATATTTAATTATAGGTAGAGAATAAGATTAAGTGCATTTGGGAGAAAGAAAAAAAAAATTTTTCTTAGATGTACATTTGAAACTCGGACGAATCCCACCCTCTGGAATAGGAAGTAAGTGGGAACTTTAGACTATTGATTTGCAGATGTACTTCTCTAGATGGAGTCTATTTGGTTCATGAGAGGTAGACTTGAGTGAGTTTCCTGTAGTTTATAAGTTTACAAAAGAGATAACAACATGAACAGTCTTTCAGATGAGCCTTTTGTGGAGCAGAAGGAGCAAGAATTTGTGATTATATAGTTAGATCGTATAGTGAAATGTTTTATTAGAGTTAGGCAAATTTATGAGAACTCAGTGTTAGGACAGTGACACAGCAAGAAGAGGAAATACGAAGCATTTAATCAATGGAAACTGAGTTTAGGTTAGGAAGTAACAGATTACATCTGTGAAAGCTTACATCTGACTGAGTTGGAAGAAACTGAGTTTAGAGGTCTGTTTTCTCGCTATAGTTACCTTAGCTGTCAATGTAGTCAGAAATGTGGGGAAGAATATACTATAATCTAGCAATCATGTATCAATTAAAAATAACAAAGTTCACTGTGGTCTCTGTGGTCTCCATGGCAACTTGAATGGAGTGAGTTTGACTTTCTTTTTTTTTTTTTTTCTTTATGTTGTTTCTGATTTTTTTTATTGGATATTTTCTATACTTACATTTCAAATATTATCCCTTTTCCCAGTTCCCCCCTGGAAGTCCCCTATCCCATCCCCGCTACCCCTGCTTCTATGAAGGTGTTCTACTACCCTGTCTTTCAAGCCCAGAAGACAAAGGGCCTTTTTACTAAGAGCCCCTTTTTTCTCTGTGGATCAGATAACGTGTAAAATGAGAAATGCCTCACCTTGACTCAGACAGTTTGAGGCATTTGACTCTCTGTCTGTCCACAGTGCTGACCAAGCCCTGGCAGGGCCACAGAGGTGCTTTTTGGTGGTTTTCAAACCACAATTCAGGCAATCTCTTGTAGTTGTGTCCACATCTTCTGAGACCTTATGGGATAAGCTGTGAGGCTTTGGGAGATTCTGTCTGTCATAAGCTTGGGTTAATATTAGTAGACTTTTTGACATGATTGAGAACTATAATTACTGGTCATATCTGAATAGGGTACGCTGTAATTTAATGGCAGAAGCAAAAATCATTTGTCAAGACAGGATAGGAACGAAAATCTTAAGTAACTTCGACAGATTATGTAAGTTGAGAAAGACACATTTTGCATCAGCAGAGAGACATTTGGCTTTAGATTACTAGAGAAACACTTGGCTTAGAGTTGGTGTGGACCAAAATATAAGAGCTGGTAGCAGTGGCGTGAGATCATGGTGAGGGCATGGGAGCCCCCAAATGTACAGGCTCTGGACTTTCAATGGTGCAATGTGGAAGCCATGTACCCCATTTTCAATAGGGTTTTTAATTTTCTGAAGACTAACTACTGGAGACTAACTTCTAGAGTTCTTTTTATATATTGGATATTAGCCCTCTATTGGATGCAGGACTGGTAAAGATATTTTCCCAATCTGTTGAGACCTGTACTCTGTCTGGCTTGGGGGCCAAAATGTCCCAGCCTGCGCTGCTGCTCTGGTCCACAGGTCAGGGTTGCAAAGAATGGAGACAAGACAGAGGTTCTGGAGTCAAGTCTAAAGTCTCCTTTATTGTCTCTCTTGACTCATATTCTCCCTGACTCAAATTCTCCTTGACTCGTATTCTCTCTTGACTCATATTCACCCACATTGACCCTATTAGAAGGAAATCTTGGGTATTTAAACACTTTTGGCACGTGCCTTGTAAGCACGTGGATACCACGTGCCTTGCAGGTGTGGATATGACGTAAGCCTTATAGGTGTGGATAGCATGTGTACCTTACAGGCATGTATGGCGTGGATAGCACGTGCACCGCACGCCTTGTAGGTGTGGATACCACGTGCTCCTTGTAGCTGGGGGCACTAAACAGTAAAACAAGCTATGTGGGATGATCAAGATATTTATCAGAGTATGCTTCAGTTGTTGTAGGCTATTGAAAAGCAAGTCTCATGTCAGGGTATATGGCTCAAGATGTCTGCAAAGCTGATAGCTGCTTTCTAACCACTTTCTGCTTAAAGTCGGCTCCCAACACCAATCTATTGGTTGATGTTTTGTCCTATTGACAATGTCCTTTGCCTTACAGAAGGTTTGCAGTTTTATGAGGTCCCATTTATTGATTATTGATCTTAGAGAATAAGCCATTGGTGATCTGTTGAGGAAATTTTCCCCTATGCCCATGTGTTCGAGGCTCTTCCACACTTTCTCTTCTATTAGTTTCAGTGTATCTGGTTTTATATGAAAGTCCTTGATCAACTTGGACTTGAGCTTTGTACAAGAAGTTAAGAATGGATCGATTTGCATTCTTCTACATGCTGACAACCAGTTGAACCCAGCACCATTTGTTGAAAATGCTGTCTTTTTTCCACTGAATGGTTTTAGCTCCTTTGTCAAAGATCAAGTGAACATAGCTGTGTTGGTTCATTTCTGGGCTTTCAATTCTATTCTATTGATCTATTGGCCTGTCCCTGTACCAATATCACACAGTTTTTAATCACTATTGCTCTGTAATATATAGCTTGAGGTCAGGCATGGTGATTCCCCCAGATGTTCTTTTATTGTTGAGGATAGTTTTCCATATCCTAGGTTTTTGGCTATTCCAATGAATTTGAAAATTGCCCTTTATAACTTTATGAAGAATGAGTTGGAATTTTGATGGGGATTGCATTGAACCTGTAGATTGCTTTTGGCAAGATGACCATTTTTACTAAATTAATCCTGCCAATCCATGAGCATGGGAGATCTTTCCATCTTCTGAGATCTCTGATTTCTTTCTTCAGAGACTTGAAGTTATTGTCATATGGATCTTTCACTTGCTTGGTTAGAGTCACACCAAGGTATTTCATATTATTTGTGACTATTGTAAAGGGTGTCATTCTGTAATTTCTTTCTCAGCCTGTTTATCCTTTGAGTAGACGAAGGCTACTGATTTGTTTGAGTTAATTTTATATTAAGCCACTTGCTGAAGTTGTTTATCAGGCTTAGGAGTTATTTGGTAGAATTTTTGGGGTCACTTAACTATACTATCATATCATGGGCAAATAGAGATATTTTGACATCTTCCTTTTCAATTTGTATCCCTTTGACCTCCTTTTGTTGTCTAATTGCTCTGGCTAGGACTTCAAGTACTATAGTGAAAAGGTAGGAAGACATTGGGCAGCCTTGTCTAGTCCCTGATTTTAGTGGAATTGCTTCAAGTTTGTCTCCATTTAGTTTGATGTTGGCTACTGGTTTGCTGTATATTGTTTTTACTATGTTTAGATATGGGCCTTGAATTCCTGATCTTTCCAAGACTTTTACCATGAAGGGATGCTGAATTTTGTCATATGCTTTCTCAGCATGTAATGAGATGATCATGTGAATTTTTTCTTTCAGTTGGTTTATATAGTGGATTACGTTGATGGATTTTGTATACTGAACCATCCCTGCATCCATGGAATGAAGCCTACTTGATAATGATGGATGATTGTTTTGATGTGTTCTTAGATTCTGTTTTCAAGAATTTTACTGAGTATTTTTGCGTCAATATTCATAAGGGAAATTGTTCTGAAGTTCTTTTTTTTTTGTTGTTGTTGGGTCTTTGTGTGGCTTTGGTATCAGCGTAATTGTGACTTCACAGAATGAATTGTGTAGTGTTCCTTCTGTTTCTATTTTGTGGAATAGTTGGAAGAATATTAGTAATAAGTCTTCTTTGAATGTCTGATAGAATTCTGTGATAAACATATCTGGTCCTGGGCTGTTTTTGGTTATGAAACTTTTAATGACTTCTTCTATTTCTTTAGGGGTTATGGGACTATTTAGATGGTTTATCTGGTCCTGATTTAAATATGGTATTTGGTATCTGTCTAGAAAATTGTCTGCTTCATCCAGATTTTCCAGTTTTGTTGAATATAGGCTTTTGTAGTAGGATCTGATAGTTTTTTTTTAATTTCCATGGTTTCTGTTGTTATATCTCCCTTTTCATTCCTGATTTTGTTAATTTGGATAACGTCTCTATACCCTCTTGTTAGACTGGCTAACTTGATTTTCTCAAAGAACCAGCTCCTGGTTTTGTTGATTCTTTGTATAGTTCTTTTTGTTTCTACTTGGTTGATTTTAGCCTTGAGTTTGATTATTTCCTGCCTTCTACTCCTCTTGGATGTATTTGCTTCTTTTTGTTTTAGAGCTTTCAGGTGTGCTATTAAGCTGGTAGTGTATGCTCTCTTCAGTTTCTTTTTAGAGGCACTCAGAGCTATGAGTTTTCCTCCTAGCACTGCTTTCATGGAGTCCCATAGGTTTAGGTTTCTTGTGCCTTCATTTTCATTAAATTCTAAAAAGTCTTTAATTTCTTTCTTTACTTCTTCCTTGACCAAGAGTAGGGTGTTGTTCACCTTCCATGTGTATGTGGGCTTTCTGTTGTTTTTGTTGTTATTGAAGACCAGCCTTAGTCTGTGGTGATCTAATAGAATGTATGGGATTATTTCAATCTTTTTGTGTCTGTTGAGGCCTCTTTTGTGACCAAATATATGGTCAGTTTTGGAGAAGGTACCATAAAGTGCTGAGAAAAAAAGTTATATTCTTTTGTTTTAGAATAAAATGTTCTATTAAATCCATTTGATTCATAACTTCTGTTAGGTTCACTGTGTCTCTGTTTAGTTTGTGCTTCCATGATCTGTACAGTGATGAAAGTGGGGTGTTGAAGTCTCCTACTATTATTGTGTGAGGTGCAATGTGTGCTTTGAGCTTTAGTAACGTTTCTTTTATAAATGTGAGTGCCCTTGCATTTGGAGCACAGATGTTCAGAATTAAGAGTTCATCTTGGTAGATTTTTCCTTTGATGAATATGAAGTGTCTTCTGTAACTTTTTTGATAACTTTTGGTTGAAAGTCGATTTTATCTGAAATTAGAATGGCTAGTCTAGCTTGTTTCTTGGTACCATTTGCTTGGATAATTGTTTTCCAGCCTTTAACTCTGATGTAGTGTCTGTCTTTTTCACTGAGGTATGTTTCCTGTATGCAGCAAAATGCTGGGTCCTGTTTATGTGTCCAGTCTGTTAGTCTATGTCTTTTTATTAGAGAATCAAGTACATTGATGTTAAAAAAATATTAAGGAAAAGTGATTATTGCTTCCTGTTATTTTTGTTGTTAGAGATGACATTGTTTGTGTGGCTATCTACTTTTGTGTTTGTTGAAAGGTGATTACTTTCTTGCTTTTCTAGGGTGTAGTTTTCCTCCTGGTGTTGGGGATTTCCCTCTATTATCCTTTTAGGACTGAATTAGTGGAAAGATATTATATAAATTTGGTTTTGTCATGGAATATCTTGGTTTCTCCATCTATGGTAATTGATAGTTTTGCTGGGTATAGTAGTCTGGGCTGGCATTTGTATTCTCTTAGGGTCTGTATGACCTCTGCCTAGAATATTCTGGCTTTTTGAGTCTCTGATAAGAAGTCTGGTAAAATTCTGATAGGTCTGCCTTTATATGTTACTTGACCTTTTAATCCCTTACTGCTTTTAATATTCTTTCTTCATTTTGTGCATTTAGTGTTTTGATTATTTTGTGACAGGAGGAATTTCTTTTCTGGTCCAGTCTATTTGTAGTTCTGTAGGCTTCTTATATGTTCATAAGCATCTCTTTCTTTAGCTTAGGGAAGTTTTCTTCTACAATTTTGTTGAAAATATTTACTGGCCCTTTATGTTGGGAATGTTCACTCTCTTCTATACCTATTATCCTTCAGTTTGGTCTTCTCATTGTGTCCTGGATTTCCTGTATGTTTTGAGTTAGAAGCTTTTTGCATTTTGCATTTTCTTTGACCATTGTGTCAGTGTTTTCTATGGTATCTTCTGTACCTGAGATTCTCTTTTCTATCTCTTGTAATCTGTTTGTGATGCTTGTGTCTATGACTCCTGATCTTTTTCCTAGGTTTTCTGTCTTTAGGGTTGCCTCCCTCTGTGATTTCTTTATTGTTTCTATTTCCATTTTTAGAACCTGGATAGATTTGTTCAATTCCTTCAACTGTTTGGTTGAGTTTTTCTGTAAGTCTTTAAAGGATTTTTGTGTTTCCTCTTTAAGAGTTTCTACCTGTTCACCAGTATTCTCCTGTATTTCTTTAACTGTGTTATTTGTGTTCTTTTTAAAGTCCTCTATCATTACCATGAGATGTGATTTTTAAATTCAAATCTTGCTTTTCTGGTTTGATGGAGTATCCAGGACTTGCTGTGGTGAGAGAACTACATTCTGATGGTGCTATGTAGCCTTGTTTTCTGTTGCTTATGTTTTTGCACTTGCCTTTTGCCATCTGGTTATCTCTAGTGCTACCTGCCCTTTTTCTCCCTGACTGGAGTCTGTCCCTCCTGTGATCCTGGTTGTATCAGAACTTTTCAGAGTCCAGCTGTCTCTATAATTTTATGATTCTGGGATCCTGGGATCCTGAGATCCTGGATGTGTCAGAGCTCCTGGAAGTCAAGATGTCTCTGGGATCCTGAAATCCTGGTGTTACCAAGCTCCTGAGATCCTATTGTGTCAGAGCTCCTGGGAGACAAGCTTTCTCTGGGTGTTGCAGAGGTAGGTGGGGAGCCACAGCCCTGAATTTGCTCAGGGCACAGGTGCAAACTGGAAGGAACCCGTGCCTCTTGCTGGATGGGGGTTTGTGTTTCCCTGGTTCCTGTGGGGGTTCCAGCTATGCTGAGTGTTGGGAAATATGTTGTGGCCTCAGCTTTGATCTTGAGTATATCAGAGCTCCAGTGCTCCTGAGTATGTCCAATCTTTTGGGAGTCGAGCTTCCTCTGTGGTCCTGTGGTCCTGTGATCCTGTGATCTTGGATGTTTCAGAGCATCTGGGAGTCGGACTACCTCTGAGTGTTTTAAGCGTGGGTGCAAAGCCAGTACCCCAGGTCTGCTCCAGGTGCAGATTCAGACCAGAAGAAACCCATACCACTAGCTGGGTGGAGTTGTTGTATCCCTGGATCCTGGGGGAACCCAGTTACTCTGGATGTTAGGGCAGATGTTGTGGCCTCTCCTGTGATCCCGGGCATGTTAAAGAACCTGAGAGGTGAACTTCCTCAGAGTGTTGTGGGACTGGGTGCCAAGTCAGCACTCAAGGTCTGCTCAGGGCACAGGATCAGACCAAAAGGAACCTGTGCCACTGGCCAGGTGAGGGTTCCTGGAGTTTCTAGATTCGAGTCTTGGCACCATATGATGTGTTTATAAAATGATAAAAAGAGAAGGAATATGTTTTATGAAGGTGTAATCAGGTACAGGGAAAGGGGGTACCTCCACAAGCCCATGCTGAGGCATCCCTTCCCCCTGAGGGAGAGCCACATGATGGTATAGTATAGAATAGAGTTTATTCAAGGCATGGTGAGGGGAGTTAAGAGGGTAGTAGAGATAGAGAAAGGCGGGGAGAGAGAAAGAGAGAGAGAGAGAGAGAGAGAGAGGGAGAGAGAGAGGGAGAGAGAGAGAGAGGTAGAGAAGTAGAGGCTGGCCATGAGCACATGGAGAGAATGAAGGGAATAGAGAAGGGGGGAGGCAAGAGCATGATCGAGAATGGGAGGGAGGATGGGGCAAACAGCCCATTTTTTAGTGAGTCAGACATACTTGGCTACTGCCAGGTAACTGTCAGATGATGCTTAGACAGAATATTAACATTAGTCATCAGGGAAATGCAAATCAAAACAACTGTGAGGTTTCATCTTAAACCCATCAGAATAACTAAGATCAAAAACTCAAGAGATAGTACATGCTGACAAGATTGTGGAGAAAGGGGAACACTCCTTCATTGCTGGTGAAAGTGAAAACTTGTACAACCATTTTGGAAATCAATTTTGCTGTTTTTTCAGAAAACTGAGAATAGTTCTACCTCATGACCCAACTATACTACTCCTGGCATATACCCAAAAGATGCACTACCATCCCACTAAGACACTTGCTCAATTATGTTAATATCAGCCCTTTTATAATATTCAGAAACTGGAAACAACCTAGATGTCCCTCAACTGAAGAACAGATAAAGAAAATGTGGTAGATTTACACAATGGAATACTATTCAGCAATAAAAACAAAAATATTATGAATTTTGCAGGCAAATGGATAGAACTTGAAAATATCATCCTAAGTGAGTAACCCAGTCCCAAAACGTCATGCATAGTACATATTCATTTATAAGTGGATATTAGCCATAAAATACAGGATACCCATGTTACATTCCACAGACCCAAAGAAGCTAAACAAGAAGGAAGGCAAAAGCAAAGATGCTTGAATCTCATTTAGAAGGGAGAATAAAATAGTTATAAGAGGGAGACAGAGGGAAGGAACTGGGTGGGAGATGGGACATGGAGGGGAATGGGGGATTCAAGAACAGGTGTGGGGAGAGACAGGAAAGATAGCCAGGTGGCCATGAGAATGAATAAAAATATAACAGGGGTGGGGAGGTGGGGACATCTGCAGGAAAAGACAAAAACCCTGGGATAGGGAATAGGCCCAAGAATCAATAGGGATGACATTAGCTGTGACTCACAGCATTGGGGATATTGAACCTGAAGAAGCCACCTCTTATAGTCAGTCAGGAACTCCAGTGGAGCGATAGAGACACCAACTTACCCACAAAACTTTCAACTTAATACTTATCCTGTCTACAAGAAATGCAGGACTGGGGGATGGAACAGAAATTGAAGGAATGGCCAAGCAGTAACTAGTCCAACTTGAGACCTATCTCATGGGCAAGCATCAGTCCCTGACACTATAAATGATACTTTATTATGTTTGCAGACAGGAATCTAGTATGACTGTTCTCTGAGAAGCTCCACCCAGCAGCTGACTCAGATACAGACACCTATACCCAAACAGTGGATGGAGCTGGGGTACTCTTATGGAAGAATAAGAGGAAGGATTGTGGCCCTGAAGGGACTAGGAACTCAACAGGAAGACCAAAAACATCAATTAACCTGAACCTTTGGGGCTCTCAGAGATTGAACCACTAACCAAAGAACACACACACAGGCTGTTCTTAGGACCCCCCCCTCACATATGTAGCAGATGGGCAGCTTGGTCTTCATGTGAGTCCCAAACAACTGGAACAGGGCTACCCTAAAAGTTGTTGCCTGTGGGTGGGATATGTTCTTCTGTCTGGATTGCCTTGTTCAGACTCAAGGGGGGGGGATGATGTGTTTAGCTTCCCAGAGACCTGATGTACCAGGGTGGGCAGATACCCAAAGGGACCCCTACCCACACAAAGGAATAGGGGAGGGAGGAGGAGGACAGATTGTGGGAGGGAGTGACAAAGAGGGGAGCAGACCCAAAGAAATAAGTAAAAATAAGAAATTAAAGAAAAAAGAATCGAACACATATACTTGTAATAAGCATCAGTATCTTTATGTTATCTTAATAAATAACTTCATCCCTCCAATTAACTCATTCTTTCTTTAAAATGCTCAATCCCTACTTGGTTATCCTGAGTCACAGTTTTCTCCTTCAAGGCTCAAATGCTCAAACTCATATCCAAAGAAGGTCTAAATTCTGTTCATTTGCCTTTAAACCTATATGATGTTGCATTTAGCATCTTTGTAATAATTAAGACCTTAAGAATCCTAATGCAGGAGGCTGAATTTGCTGTGTTCCACACATGACCTTACTCTTAAGTCAATGGCAAACACATAATACAGTCATATTACTCTGCCACTTGGCCAAAAACAAGAAAAATTTTCTTCTTCTATCTAAAACTTAATAATGATAATTATCTTGATTTTTTAAAGATTTCTTAATTTGTGTTCGTGTGTGTGTGTGTGTGTGTGTGTGTGTGTGTGTGTGTGTCTGGATGTGCACCACATATGTATAGGTGTACTAGTAAGACAGAGGAATGCATTCGATCTTGTAGATATAGAGCTACATGCAGTTAGAAGGCCAGTTAACCTGGATGCTAACAGCTATGTGCAGGTCCTCTGAAAGATCAACAAGTGCTCTTAACCACTGAATAATCCTACCACTACCTCCTAATTTTCTTCCTGAGAATTTACATTACATTAGTGTACGCAGAATAAGATTTTGATGTATTGTAACGTCAAAAAGGAAACCCTACCAAGTGTTTGGCCCTGATACCATACATCTAAAGATCACATAATACAGACTATTCAAGTTGCATTTGTACACTTAGAACTACATAACAGTTAAAGAAAAACTAGTCATGAACTAGAGAGAAAAAGTGGTGCATGGGAGGTAATGGAGAAGGAAAAGAGAAGAAACAAAATATGTAATTAAATTTTAATTTAATAAATAAAATAATTTAAAACATTATTAACAAAAAGAAATCCTAAAGGAAGGGTACTATGACAAGAAAACACAGCATAAAGACAAACCAAAAAAATAGGCACAAATTCAACATTCTAAATAGTTTATTTTTGACAATAGATAGTTTGTTATCTTTGAACAACAACATATTTCTGAGTCTCCAATACGTATGAAATGAGATTAGATTAAATAATTTATAAGGCCTATTCAAGAATAAATTATCTGTGACTATTAAAAATGTGCATGAGACAAAAAGTAGGATGAATGGCGGAACCTGGCTTCTTGAGACACAGACTGTGAACCTAACTGTGGCAACACTATAGGAAACTACTATTTTGCTCAATATTTGTAAGTTACAGAAAAAACAGTTTATGAATGAGAAAATGACTGTTAATTATGTTTTTGTACATTTTCAATAGATGTACAATTTTTCACTCTAAAAAATAAGTTTTGGAACAGTTTAAGCAGAGCAAGTATCAGGAGGAACAATGTTGTGTTAAAATATTGTTCAAATATTTCTGTTTCTGGAATGCATGTGGTTTGTTGGTTGAACAACAACACACATCCCTGAAGTCCTAGGTTCACTTCATAGTGCCAGAAACTTCTCTTCTTGTACAAGAAGAGAAAAAAATAATGAGAGCTTGAACCCAACGTGGCAACACTGCATCTTCTTATCCAAACACAGCTAGTTCTATATGAATACTGCTCACTGACCAATCACACCACTGCAGCTCATGATACTGCTCCTCTGTTAAGAAAGTATTCTCTTACCCAACGTTTTCCTCAGAGCAACTTTCACATCCTTATTTCTCAAGCTATAAATGAGAGGGTTCAACATGGGCACCACAATCATATAGAACAAGGAAGACACTTTTCCTTGATCAAGGGGCAAAGTGGAAGGTGGCTTGAGGTACATGAAAGCCCCAGAACCAAAGAAAAGACAAACCACAATCAAGTGGGAGCTGCAGGTACTGAAGGCCTTGGACCTGCCCTCTGTGGAGTGCATGCGAAGGATGCTTGAGAGGATGAGGGCATAAGAAATAAAAATTGAGACAATGGGCACGCCGATATCAAAGGCCACCACAATAAAGATTACCAGTTCATTTATGAAGGTGCTGTTACAGGACAGCTCAAGAAGGGGAAGGATGTCACACATGAAGTGATTGACAAGGTTGTCAGCACAGAAGGTCAGATTCATTAGGTTTCCTGTATGGGCTATAGCACCAGAGAAACCCATCACATAGACTCCCAGTAAAAGGAGTAAATACACCTGGGGAGACATGGTGACCGTGTACATCAGGGGGTTACAGATGGCAACATAGCGGTCATATGCCATGGCTGACAGAATGAAGGACTCAGAGACAACAAAGAAACAGAAGAAAAACAACTGTGTCATGCACCCTGAATGAGAGATGGTGTTCTTCTTCGAGATAAAACTCAACAGCATTTTAGGGATGATGGTGGTGGAGTAACAGAAATCTATTACAGAAAGATTGAAGAGAAAGAAGTACATGGGGGTGTGCAGGTGAGAGTTCAGCCCTATCAGGGAGATCAAGCCCAGGTTCCCCACCACAGTCACCATGTAGAAACCTAGAAACAGGAAGAAGAGGGGCATGCGGAGTCCTGGCTGGTCTGTCAGGCCTGCGAGGATGAACTCTGTCACAGAGGAGTTCTTGCCAATCATTCTTCTCAGGAGAAACGCCTGTGTGACAGAGAAGAGAACCAGTGGAGAAAAAGAAGCATCACCACCATCCTCATAAATATATCCTGTCTTTGAAAAAGGACAGGGAGGAGGGATGGAAAAGGGGAGAGGGAAAGTGCAGAGAGAGGAGGACTGGACAGGAAGATTTTTACTATTTCCCAATTTTCCATGGCAAAAGCTTACATTTTGCCTCTAGGATGAAAGCAGGTGGTACCCAAGAGAGGGCTGCTGAACAGAGTGGATGCAGTGGGAACTCTCATCTGCACCTTCAGAATCTTAGATTCTGAAGTTAGTCCAGTTTCTATGCCTTCCCCTTTTCTGCCACTGAACAAGTTGCTGAAACATGAGCCATTTCTTTGGAGTGAGTCCTGACAGGCAGATACCACCAGAGCTATGACATGTCTCCCAGTATACATACACACATACATACATACATACATACATACATACATACATACATACACACACACACACACACACACACACACACACATATACACACATAAAGCCAGGCTTCTCACAATCTCTTAGCTCAAGTGCATGCAGGCTGAATAAAAACATTATAAGCTAACACTTAGGAATTACTGTGAGGGTCTCTAAGAATATGTGACTGTGCTGTTATCCTTACTTTATAGACTGGATAGATGAGACTATGAAATACCCAAAATCATGGACCCTCCAGACTTCAGGCAAGAGGGAAGTTCCAGCAGACCCACACAGAGTCTGCACTCCTAACCCTTGTTTCATGGTTGCTCAGGGTCAGAGGGGCACATACCTTCCTTTACTTGCAGCTCTTACTTGATGTTCTGCTTACTGTCTCTCCTCTGAAGTGTTCTGGGGAAAGCAAAGACCTGGTGAATAGAAAACAACAGCTTGGAGCTTGGACCTTCTCATTTCCCGGGCCAAGGCTCAGAATCTCAGTTTCCCCTTATAATTTTCTCTGAGCTAACAACCTTGATTTACAACTTTTAATTTAGCCAATGGTTCCTCCTGCTTCCAGGAAAGAGGCAGCTCCCGGCCTGGCCTATGGTAATAGGAGAATAAACAGACTCAGTCTGGTTCACAATCTCAGTGGCCTGATTATGAAGACAGAGGCTCCCTCAGGATCATTTCCTCAGAGTCACCTTCCCAAAGGAAACAATATGTTTGTTTTCTGTATATATATTGAAGCAATATTCCTTTCAGCTAATAGTTACACATACTATTCAAGAAAATAAATATTACAAAAATAACAACAATCATGACTTTTTCAATAGTGTATAATGTACTTAATATTGAGTCATTAAACTGAATCCCAGTTGCCAAGGTCTAAAGCACTGAGAAACAGTCAATTTTTGCACTTGTTTATTAGGAATATATAATTGTTATATATGGATATATATCCACATGTATAACAATTAATGAAAAGGAGGCTACAAAATTTGAGCAAGGAGAGGTATATGGGAGATTTTAGAGAAATAAAAGGGAAGAAGGAACCGATGTAATTATATTATAATCTCAAAACAATAAAAGAAATAAAATTTTTAGAAACATCTATTCATTCCTCATTACACCTCTTGCTTAGGGTGTGAAGGTCTGGATCTCTGCAGAGATACAGTGTGTTTCAAAACCCATAGTCTTTTCTGAGTCTGCCCGATTCAAAGTCCTTATCCTAACCAACTTCCTTATAGGTTTCACAGAAACCCATAAGGCAATGTCTTTAAAATGACAAATAATGTTCAATAATTTTAATAGAAGTGAGTTCAGTTGAGAAAATTTTGCAGAGCTGTTGTACTTTAGCATAATGAAAGATTTATTCAAATTTTAATTCATTCCAGGGATCAATATTAATTCTTGGTATGCAATTTATCAGAAATCAACAAGAATTAGTAAGTTTAATGACAGAAAAAAGAAGAAAGAAAAGAAAAGAAATAAGAGAAAAGGAAGAAAAGGAAAAAAAAAAGAAAATCTCAGAATAGAGCCCTTCTCTATATTCATGCCTAAGCAGTCTTCACCTGAGTTACTAACTAGTCAAAATTCCATGCCTGTCAACTGTCTCTTCCTTCCACCACTCTCTTTGAGCACTCTTCCCAATTGCCTCTTTCTCTTTTTTATCTCCTACTCCCAACCCCCAACATCTGACTCTGTAAGAAAAAAAATATGGCTGGGGAACCACAGGGTCTCTCAAGCTACACTGTGTTGAGTTGACTGAAAATGCCCTGGGTTCCTCCAGCTGTAAGTTAGGCCCGGCTGCTCACTAAAGGCCTCTGCTGTGGCTCCACGGCTCTGGCCCCAACACACGAGGACGTCCTTGGGTTTCCAAAACCGGTTTATTGGCGTGGGGGATGGTGGATGGATCTGTATATTCGTGCCCCCAAAACCCAGGGCGGACCTGAGTTAAATAGGGAGGGGGAGAGGGGGGAGGGGCTGGGAAGGAATGCTTAATCAACTCCACCCTCTGGCCTTCAGGTACCTCATTAGTATGTAAATCTCTCTAGGGCCTGGGGCCTGTTTATCATGCCCACCTGTGTACATGACTGAAGGGTGAAGGTGGAATGGAGATTAGACCTCATGTCAGGCCCTACATGACTTCATCATCCTTTCTGGTGCTCTGTCTTCTCAAACATCAAAACCACATCCTCATGGGAGCTGAGACCTGAAGGGTCTGGAAAGGTTGTGTTTCCCTCTGGTTTTTAAATCTGGCTGCTCACTACAATTATCTAGTGTAGCCGCCTGCGGGCATTGATACCGGGTTCTCCTGAGACGAAGCCTGGGAATTAACGGGAAGGAGGGTGAGAGAAACGTGGGGCCAAGACAAAGTATTCTGATCAAGACCCGGAGTTTAATAATTTGCTTTCACATATAAAGGGTGAGCCCCACCCCCACCCAGAGTCTCTTCTTGGTTCAGCCCAGGAGCTAGGTAAGGAGATAGCAGTTTAGAAGGTGTCAAGGCTAGCTAAGCAGGCAGTCAATTCTTCTTAGCTCAATAGCAGACCACAGGACGCCAAGGCTGGCAAGGCAATGCCTCCTCTTAGGTCCTACTTAGGTCCTACTGTTGTTTGGTCTATTGTGGTAAAATATTTCCCCCTGTTCAGGCCTGGGGGAAAGGCACAATCTAGAGTGAGTCTTAGAAAGAAAGTCTGATTCATTGATCAAATTCTCTGGGTATGGGCTTGGCCACAGTATCTTCCAAATACTTCTAAATATTTTCAGAATCAACTTAGAGACTTACACAATCATCAGCTACTATCATCTCCGAAGACACAGAATGCAGGTCACAAAAGGGAAGATGACTGTGTGAGGTGCCAGATTGCTTTAAGTCTGTTTCTGACCTCTCCTTCTCCATGAAGCCACATGACCTTTAGTTTGACTGGAATGAAAAGTAAAAGAGATAAAAATGCACAGTCTGCTTTCAAAATCAGACATTAGATTACATACAATAGCATAGTTGATATAGTACTTTCTCTGTGCACAAGCAATATAAAAACAAGAAAACACAAAGCAACTATTTGCAAACTTTGAACAGCAGATAATATAAAAATAAAATTATTGATAAAATGCATAAAAAAAATGCAACTATTATAACTGCCCCAACTCTTTCCTTAGTGGAAACTTCTAAAACATACATAGTTTTAGATAGATAGATAGATAGATAGATAGATAGATAGATAGATAGATAG
>JANHMN010000024.1:13503822-13514742 GCA_030674055.1 Rhabdomys pumilio
AGATAGATAGATAGATAGATAGATAGATAGATAGATAGATAGATAGAGACATAGATACAGATATGTAATATTTAGACTTTATACATATATATGTAATATTTAGACCATATATATATCTCAAATGACAGAGTGCCTATTAATGAAATAAAGGTCAGAGTTCAAGAATGCTTAGAAAGCTAAGTATTAATATATAGAATATACAAATAACAGTAAAAATTAAACACACAGAAAACCAAAACTTCTCAAGAGAAGAAATACAAATGACCAATAAATATATTTTATCACATTTTTTTCATTATGTGTGCATGCACATACACGCATAGCAAAGCCACTGTGTAGAGAGAAGAGGACACATCTACCATGTAGGTCACAGTGACTGGTCTTTGTTTATCCAACTTGATAGAAATCATCTTTGCCAGCTGTATCATCCTGCTAGCCCAGTCAATAACTATTGTAAAGGCTTTCAATATCCTTATCCATCAGAGAAGTTCAGATAAAACTACTTTGCCCTAGGTGAGGATAAGAGAAAAGAAGTAACTCTGTTCACTGCTGGTACAATGTAAACTAGTCCACCCTCTATAGATATTAGTGTGGAGACCTCAAAAACCTAAAAGCAGAACTGCCATATGACCCACACATGACACTTCTGGGCATATGCTATGGTGGTTCAAATAAGAATAGCCCCCATAGTCTCATAAATTTGAATTCTTAGTCACCAGGGAGTGTCACTACTTGAAAGGACTAGTAGCTGTGGCTTGTTAGAGGAAGTGTGTCACTAGAGGCGGGCTTTCGGGTTTCAAAGGTGCAAACCAGGCCCAAGTTCTCTCTCTCTCTCTCTCTCTCTCTCTCTCTCTCTCTCTCTCTCTCCCTCCCTCCCCACCCCCACTCCTTGGTGCCTTCAGATCTGGCTGTAAAACTCTCAGTTACCATGTCTGCCTGCATACTACTATGAGGATAATGAACTAAACCTCTGAAACTGTAGGCAAGTCCCAATTAAATGTTTTCTTTTATGAGTTGTCATGCACATGGTTTCTCGTCATAGCAATAGAATATTGACTAAAATATATGACCAAAGGACTTCACATTCTATTCAAAGTTACTTACATATCCATGTCTATTGATGCCCATATCTATTTAAAATAGTAAGAAAATACAAAAGTCCTCTAAATGTCCATCAATAGGTAATGAAAATGTAGTATAAATACACAATGTAGTTTTATTTAGCAAAATTGCAGAGAAATAGATAAATTTGGAGATTATCATATTATGCAAGGTAATATAGACTTAGAAAGATAAAGTATTATCTGCATGTGACCTTTCATATGCAGATCCTAGATTTAATGTCCTATTAAGGTGTGCATGGGGTGTGGGTGTTTGGTATGAGTATAGAAATGGGTCATGAAACTAGAAATGGGGTCACAATAGGAAAAAAGATGTTGACGGGGTGGAGTTTCCTGGGGTAGAGAGGGAAAGGGCAAAGCAGAGAAATGAGGGATGGGATGAGGGGGATTAACAAAAACAAATTTGAAAATGTCATAACAAAGCCTAACAGTGTATTAGCTTTTAAAAAAAAGTTTTCAAAAGGAGATAATTTCTCAACCTTTCCCACATATCTAAGTGAGTATAACCATTGGAGAGAAATACAGCAAAGCACCAATAAGGTGACCACTTGTCAACTTACCTGGAACAGTCAAGTTTATGACTGTAATTCTAACAAAACTATTGGTAGTAATAGTAAATCATAAATTATGATGTTCCTAAGCATTCAAAATGTGAACTAACTTCAGTACAAATCGTGGCTTTGCAGATTGCAAAATATGTGACCTTAGTAGCTGTTCAACCTCTCTCTGAACTTCAGTCTCTAATCTTAAAACTAATAATATTCATATCTCAAAGGGTGAATAAATGGTGCTGATTATAGAACTTAGAAGGCAAAAAGAATTAATTAAATAATACTAGCAATCAGAACTGTCTTTCATAATAGTAATGATGTTTTATATAGATAGTAATGTTAGAACAGGCTGAAAGAGAGAAAAGGGCAAACAGGGAGAACAGCCAGAACACTTCCCACAGCAATAAATACAGAAAGGTGAATGGTGCAGGAGACACAGTAATGGAGAAGTTGATGTATATTGATGTCCCAGTGGTGAAAAAGAGATTGATGGGAAAAGCACAAATAAAATTTGACTAAGGTTTGAGGCCCAGAAATGCATAAATATGCCATATATGAGAAATAAGACTAAAGAGGGCAATTAATAAATTTTAAATAAGACCATAAAGTACTAACCACAACATCTAAAAGGCAAATATCAGAAAGAAGATGTCAATGTAAAGTCAGTCTATGGTAGGAAAGAAAGAAATGCATACTGAAGAATTATTAATACAGAGCTAATCTAAACAGTAGAGGAATTATAACTTGCTCTAAACATACGTCTTTAAAGTGGCAATGATTGAAATTCAGAGGTTGAGGGCATCCTAAAATATGACCACACACAGGATGGGAAATTGGTCCACAGAAGCATCTGAAGACATGTACAACATCTAAAAGTGCCTTTCAGAAGTAAGACAGAGTACGAGTTTAAGTAGTATAGTTAACAATGGCCCAATATGGCCATGCGAAGAACAGGAATAATTATAGGAGCTTTAAAGATATTTTTGAGTACTACACATAACCTCAATAAATGCTCAATTTAACAATTAATTGTAGAATAAAAGAAGTTTTGTAGGTTCCAGGGGTGGAGAACACTTCAAAGGTCAAAGGATAACTACATCCTTGAGCTGCCAAGAGAAAGGTCTGAGTATGAACTTAAATTATATCATTCCCTTACTATTCACTTGTTCTTTAAAAAAAAAAATTGTAAAGTGCTTATCTATCAAACACAGAGCTCTAAGTTTAATTCCTAACACCAAATAAACTGAGCATGGTGGTACAAATCTGTCATCTCAGCGCTGAGGGGATAAAGGCAGAAAAGACAGAAGTTCAAGGTCATTCTTGGCAGCATAGCAAGTTTTGTGGCAGCCTGGGATACATGAGACACTGTCTTAGATTGATAGATGAGAGAGAGAGAGAGAGAGAGAGAGAGAGAGAGGATAGATGATAGATAATAGATGGATAAATAGATGATAGATAGCAGATAGATAGATAGATAGATAGATAGATAGATAGATAGATAGATAGATAGATAGATAGATAAGAGAGAGGGGGAGAGAGATAGAGAGGATAGATAAATAATATTTTAGCTTAGACCATAGGTAATTCTAAGATGACTTCATCATCTTAGATGAAGATGACCAAAGACTCTATTCTAAGCATGGATGATGATGTATAAAATCTGTATCCCTTAGCTCAGTGTCTTTATATCAGAAAGTTTTGTTTCTTTAGCAATTCTTATGACTTGTAGAACTTTTGGAGGAGCATTGCGCATATTGTTAAGTTTTAAGAGTTTCTTGAGCCTAATGAGTTTTGGGGTTTGGTTTTGTTGTTGTTGTTGTTTTGTTGGTAGGCTGTTTCGTTGGTTGGTTGGTTGGTTGGTTGGTTGGTTGGTTGGTTGGTTGGATTTTTGGTTTTGTTTTAGTGTGTGTGTGTGTGTGTGTGTGTGTGTGTGTGTGTGTGTGTGTTTCCTCATTCATAATGAAGCTTTCATAAGTAGAGAATGTTTCACTTCAGAGAAAATAGGCACACAACAGATACTCATGTGCTCTGTGAAATGAATCATCAATGATTCCTGTAGATACCTGATGAAGAACCAGAGCATTTCCCCAGCACTATATATACTATACACTAAAGAAACAAAACTGGTTTTCCTAAATAAGCCTTAGGTATGAAAAATTTTAGAATTCTTAAATTTCAAATATGTGTACTGTGCTTACATGATTTTCCCCCTCCCTGTCCTCCTTTAAACCCATCTCTCATACCTACTCCCTCTTAAATTCATGGCCTCTTTTGCTTTCTTATGCTAGTGTGTTTTAATTAAAATATAATTATATTATTTTGTGGCCCGAGCAATCGTCTTGCCGGCAAGAATGCACTCGGGCACCAGGATCCTTCTGCAGCAAGCGTTTATTGCCATGTGATGAGGAAGAGCGAGAGCGCCAAGATGGCACTGCTTTATATACACCCTAGAGTGGTGTGGACATATTTGATTGGCTGCTTGCTCAAAACCCCGTATGACGCCCCAGGTTGGGTGGTGACTTGGGCGCTTTCACCACTTGCACATGCGCAATTTTACTTGTTTACCCACGAGTGCCAGGTGCCAACACCATGTTGCAATGGCGAATATTGTTACTGCTCACCGCGGCTTTCCACATTATTTCCACCTTCTTTTTTCTCCATCCAACCTCTCCCATTCTCCCCTTTCTCTAACCCTTCCTATGTCACTCCCTTACTAGAGGTCTTTTCTATTTTGATTGTTATTACTTACTTGAGGATAGTGAGGTCATGTGTCTTAACAGTGAACCTACTACTACCACTTTACAAGATGAGCAAAATTCCTAATTCATAATTTCTAATGTATTTTTAATACATTCTAAAACTAATCTTTATACCCACAGATAAGTATAGCTCTTACCTCTCATCAAAGAAGCTTCCCTTTACAGCAAATGGAGGCCACAACAGAAGACTACAACTGAGCACAATACAGATATCAATGGATCACAACTTTAGGAAGCCCAACCCCAATGGATACATCTACAACATAACTCCTACACAGAACTCTTGAGATGGTTTTTTAACAACAATGCCAGATCATGTGACATCTTGTAGAAGATTTACAAGGTAAAATGTATTTGTGGAAGAAATTAAACAGAAATCTATCACAAAAAAATGGAAAAAAATGTAAACACAGCTGTCTCATAGCCAGTCTTGTCTATAAGTAGCTCCACAAAGATTTTGACAATCAAATTCCTCTCTTAAAATATTGCATTTCAGAGACATGGGTGCTATTTCATAAACCAAAACTTGACATTTCTGTATTACAGATTCTATAAATCCCAAAACCATATACATCAAGAGTATGCAATGGAACAAATTAAGAAGAAAAAAAGAAACAAAAACAAAAAAGGAAACAAACAAACAAATAAACAAAGAAAGAACACAAAGAAGCAAGGAAAGAGAATTAAAGAGTGTTATTGTTAACCAAAACACAAGAATTGAAAGAACTAAACCTAGTTTACAAAAACTTTTCCTGGATAAAGTGTTCCCTGACTGTAAACTAAGTCTTCTCTTCCAGAACTTTATTCTGGTAACTAAGTAAAATCATGAGGCAATATAAAATCATGAAAACAATACACTCTGTAGATTTGGTTCTGATTTTATGTCCTGTATTTAGTAGAGTCTAATGGGATATAAACTCTTCATTTGATATTTTCTTCTATAAAATAACAATTATTAAATATGGATTGGTGTAGAGTGTTGAGGTGATTTAGTTGACTCATTCTGTGCTGCCAATGTCATGCTTGTACTGATTAATTTTGATATCCCTTGGCTAGCTCAAAGGTTGGGCACTTCTAAACCTTCCCACAGCTAGCAAACACTCCCCTCCTATATTCCAGAATTAACATTTTTAAAATCTATATTTCATCTCTTCTACCCCAGATCCAACTGGGGGAGTGGCCACTAGGGCCACTAGGGCCACTTACCCAAATCTCTTACAGAGCTGGTCCATCCTATGCCACTTTCATGGTGATTCTCCTCTTCCTCCCTTCTATCTCCCAAGCTGGGGGATGCTAAAAGTCCTGCCTCTTTCTGTCCTACCCAGTCATTGATTTCTGGCATCTTTATTTACCAATTGGAGCCAACTAGAGGCAGGGTCACTCAGTATCTTATGTGCAGAAACTCATATAAACAGTTTAGGGGATCAAAATTAACATTATAACACAAGCAACATTGCAGGGGGCAGCCCCAGCTTTGGGGGGAATGATCTTCTTTCTTCTTGTCAGTTCTTGAGGCAGCTGAGCGGGAAGAGCATTGGCAGGGGTAAGACTGCCTTATGAGATTTGGTGGTAAGACTTTGTCTTATGAGATATTTAGGGTTGCTATATAGTAAAAGTTTACATATCTAAGTTACTATGCTACTGTAGCTGACCTCCCTTCTGTGATCCTCTGGGACCAGAAACTGCAGTTTCTGGCACTTAGCATCTCATCCTAATAACAGCAAAGGATTAAGTAAATAGGCTTTGTACTATCTCAGCAGGAACTGCTGCGCTCTAACTTATGCCTGCTGGTCTGAGGTTGCAGGAAGAAAAGACACTTAGAGAAGTAATTATAGTTTATTACTAAGTGTAAAAAGTTTCCTATGAAAGCTATGTAAGGGGAAAAGCAGAAAAGTCCAAAGTGGGGAAAGGGAAAAATTCTACTCTATCTGGAGAAAGGGGGGAAATTCTATCCTATCTCTCTATTCTGCATCTCATCTCTTTGTCCTAAGTACTTATACATCTTTCAGAATACATGATCACATGCTACAAAGTTCATCACAAGTTCACACCAAAAATCAAATCACAAATTGAAGTAGAAGTTTACAACAGAGAATGCTTACATGCATATCTATTAGGAGTAATTATCTGTAAATATCCACCACCTGTCTAGCTCCACAGGTTCACTGAAGGTTTGAAACTATAACTAAGTTATTAGTGAAGTTTTGTATAGATAAACCCAGGCAATATTTTATCTTCTGTCCTAGCACCTATAATAATTCGTGAGTTCCCTATGAGTGACCGTTGGTTAATTGTTTTACAACCTCTTGGAATGTGCTCTGAGAAGGAGAAAGTCTGGTTACTTAGAGCAATTAACTGATGACACTTGGGAGACTGATAGAGTTCTCACTGCAGTTTTGACTATCAGAAAGGAACCTAATAGCAGTCTCACTATAAAAGATCTTAGTAATCAGTGATATAATTTTAGGATTTTTTATAGGATCATCATTAAGACTTAAGAAGTCATCTATTTGTGTGTGTGTATGTGTGTGTGTGTGTGTGTGTGTGTGTGTGTGTGTGTGTGTGTATTACATCATTACAAGACAGTACATCTTCATGGATCTTCAGAGATCTGCTCCAAAGGGTGTGCTATTGCTTAGTGATTGCTATATATGTTTAATAATAATAGAAAAAACATATCAATAGCAGGAATCTTTCCTAAAAATGAGTCCCTTACAGCCTTGGTGAATAAGGACACACCTGTCACAGATTATATAATAATTCAAGGCAGGCCTTTTCACAATGATCACCTGCTAGTTATTAGCTTGTCCCATTATGACTCCTGACACAACATTAGGCCAAGCCCACTTCAGTAGAGTTATTTGGGTTTTTAGTTATGGATTACTATGAGATTTCTTTCCTTATTCTGAGTATAAGTAATTTCAGATACAATTATTACTTGATAAAGATATGTTTGCCATACTAAGTGCTTTAGAGTCAGTTGGAGTAAATAATTTAATCTCTCATAAAACTTTGTTACAGATTTCTGTAAAGTACCCTTCATTCCTTCCTAAGGTGGTAGTTTCTGTATTGTTTTACAAAGACAGAGTGACCTATCTTAGGGTCAATAAGACATCAGGTAGGAATAGACAAGGCACAGAGATGGGCAATAGGAATATATCAGACAGATTCACAACAGACAAGCCAGAAACCAAATTACAGACATGGCACACACAGTGAACAGTGGGGAGCTCAGACTTGGGCTCCCTGTGGGTCAAATTAATTCAAAAGGAAGTACTTTGTTTTCTTTCCTTAATATGACACTAATGGGTTTGATGCCTCTCCTTTGTCTTTAGTGTGTTTAAGGGACACAAGGTTACATTTTTAGAAGAAACATCACACTTAAGAAAACTGTCCTAGAAAGAACAATTAAAAATATTCTTCTATGAAACTTGCCAGACTTCTTTTTTAAGAAGGCTATAAAGGGAAAACTATAGAAAACAGAAATAGAGAGAAACAAGATTAACCGACAATGTGTAATAACCACTATGGCACTCAGAATGATGTTGCTAGTAGTCACTGGGCCACCTATAGAAACGAAAATAACGATAATGATGATACATTGGTAGTAATTTGTAGTACTGATTTTCTGTCAGAAAAGATCTGGAAACAATGATCCTCCAGAAGCAATGAGCTTCTCTGGCACCAGATTTACATTCCTGGGGTGTCATTTCCCTACTGAAAGAACCAAGATTCTTGGAGAAATGAATGACTCAGCTCTAAAGAATGAAAAGAATGTGATAAATCACGACATCTTGTTATACCAGATGGTAAGGAAGGTATTAGAGATTACTATAATTAAGTTCAGAGACAAATTGAGAAGTCCAGAAACTGTTAATGCCTGGAGAGAAAACTTACTGGTTAAGCATGTGTATTGCTGTTGCTGAGCACCTGGGTGTGGTTCTCAGCACATAACTCAACCTGTAACTCAAGTTCCAAGAAGGAATTTATTGTCTTTCCCTCCAAAGGTATTTGTGTTCATGTGAACGTACCAACACAGAAACATGTACAATTTAAAATAGTGAAAATAAATGTAAAACATACAAATAAAATTCTGATTAAAAAAGCATAGTAATTATATCGGATTGAACCATGTTAAATGTATTCACACTAGTGAATTTATAAAGGAAGAGAATAAAAGGAAACCAAATCATTGTTCTAAAAGTATAAAAATTGTGACCAGTTATTCAGACTCAATCATGGACTGGTCTAGAAATCAATCCAATATTGGAAATAACAGTCTTCATTTGAAAGGCTGGTTCTGAACACTTTCAGAGTCATATTTGGAAGTTAGCTGCAGTTCTCTATAATGTTATGTTAGCAAGAGATAAAGTTGGGGTAGGATCTGGATTTCAAACAAGTGTTAGTACATGTGTTAAGGCTCTTTTAATTATCAAATTAAAATCACTTTTGTTTCTTCTACAGTATTTAATGTAAGTTGCATTGGTTATACACTTTCTAATTGTGCTAATGTGTTGAAACTCGGCATGTCAGTTACAGAGGTCTATCAACCAGCTTTTGTTTTATTGCCCTGAGTATCACAGAATCATGGTATTCTTAAAAAAAGCTTGCAAGTTCTGAAGGAAGTGAGTCAGGCTTTTAGCAGAAGCAAGAGGGTAGTGGGCTTGATTATTGCTGGTATAACAGCTTTAATTACATTAATTGCTAGCACCACTGCTTCTGCAATTGCTTTGACACAAGAAGTTAAGATAGCTGCTTTTGTTAATCATTTAGCAAAAAATGTTACTAATGTGTTGAATATACAAGAGGATTTAGATAGGCAATTATAACATCAGATTGATTCTCTTTATCTTATCCAAATTATTAGAAGGAGGTTCAGAGTTTAAGAATAAGGAGCCATCTTGAGTGTCTTGCCAAATACCATTGCATTCATGTTAGTTCTAAAATTTACAGTGATATTTATTATAACTTTAAAAAACTTTAAAGATACTTGCAGTGTAATTGGCATAATTCTAACACCTCTCTGGATGTTTTAACTTTGCATAGTGAGATTATGAATTTAAAGCATGCTGCTCTGCTGAGTGTTGGTTCGACAGATACTGTTGATAAAATTACCTATGGCCTGAGGTCAATATTTCTATTTTGGTCAAGCTTCAAGAATGGCATATGTAGCTTGATCATGTTAGCTCTTTTTGTCCTGGGAATACTTGTATTCCTGCCCATCATTGTCTTTAACAGCATCAACATGTTGGCAGCCAAACTACATGGCTTGAAACTGAAAAATGGACCCCCAGACAGAGTTATTAATTTAACAGGCTGGCGAACCAAGGATGGGTAAGATTCTACACAGACAGAAGTGCATTGCTTTTGATAATGCATATTCCATGATGGGTAAGGAAGGCATTCTTGTCAGAATGATCTAAGACAGGTTCAGTCTTGTTTATGAAATAAAAAGTGAGGAGAGGCAGAGAGATTTTGGGGGTACTTGGCAAGAATCTGACATGGGCCAAGGACAAGGAAATGGGCTGCTTGGCAGGAATATGACATTGGCCAAGGACAAGGAAGTGGGCTTCAGACAAGAATCTGACATTAGGCTAGGACAAAGAAGTAATTTCAGTCAAGAATCTAAATCTTAGGCTAGAACAAGGAAGGAGGCTTCAGACATGAAAATGACTTTAGGTTAGGACAGGGAAGTAGACTCAGATATTTTCGTCATTCTGACCCTTAGAAACAGTGATCATGGGAGTGTTCAAGGAATTTTGTTTATTGCCTTGCTTGTTCTTTGACTACTTGTGTTTATTGCCTTGCTTGTTCTTTGACTATTTGCATCTATTGTGTTGCTAGTTCCTGAACATAGAACTGACCTTAATACTTGCATGTAATTAAAATAGTATAAAAGCAAAAAGAAGGAAGGGAGATGGGATAGGGGATTTCTAAGGAGGGGAAATGGGGAAAGGAAATGACATCTGAAATGTAAATAAATAAAATATCCAATAAAGAAATATAAAAATGGTTATTAAGATGAAGTTATAATTTCTTAAATGGTACAAAATTTACTTTGATTTCTAATTTAAGATTTTCATTGGTACGAGCTTCTTATTGATATAAAGTGAGATTAATATTGTTACTCTCATAGGCATTGTGCCTATATAACACATTTATGAATACAAGGCTTAGACCCAGTTCTTCTTTAACTTTTTTAACTGATTTTAGATGGTTAGCCTATGAGTTAAGTGTCTATAGCAAATTCATGGCTCTGAGTTTATTGTTAGGGTGTTTTCTATATTTTATTTAGCTGAGAAGAGTTAACAAACAATAGTCCAGATTGCCTTACATGGATAGTTGGTTTTCAAAATGTCAGAAGTCCACAGAATTGACGTTACAAACATTTCTGTATTAATGTCCATTTTGATTAGAGACCTATCTGCTCCTGACAGCTTCCTGTCTTGGATTCTAAGAAGAAATTGAGCATCTTTGGAGTTACTCCAG
>JANHMN010000024.1:13525193-13548506 GCA_030674055.1 Rhabdomys pumilio
TTTCCTCTTCTTTTCTCATGACTAAATGTATGAAGCCAGTTCAGTGATGTGTTCGCCTGTGTGTCAAATACTGATAGTGTTTGTGTGTACAAAGGCTTAAAAATGCATAATTTTTCTAGGAGAAATGTTTGATCTACCTGAAACCTATAAAATATAGTCTTTAGATGACTGCATAACAGTGAAAGGGTCTTTTGTACTAAGACTTATAAAGTGAGTGACAACAGTGTAGGAGAAAACTAGTTCAAGGTCATTCTCAGTCCTTCCTCTTAGCCATTCAAGAATATAGTTTTCTGTCATTCCTAAAATGTTCACCTTTTGATCATCTGTAAAATTTTCTTTATCCCTTAATTATCTCCTAAATAATCTCAATCACATAATATTCTTCATATATACCTTCTATTTTATTTTTTGCTTGTGGTCTTTACTTGAGGACACTGTCTGACAGTATTGACCTTGTCCGCATTCACATAGTTGGTGAGCAACGGGTCCACTTCACCCAAATCTTCTCCAGCTTCTCTTCTGTGGACAGGCAGATGTCTTTTGTGGACATTTTGAGGGAAGCTTTCAGTTCTTCCATCACCTTTCATGAGCACACGTGTTTGGACTAACACTATTGCTTTCTCTTTTTTGTTTAAATAGTTTATTTTATGAGAATTTCATACATGAGTACTGTATTGACATCATTTTTATTTCTCCTTCTCACCTCTCCAACACCTCTGCACCCGCCCCTAAATTCATGACCTCTTTTTAAATTATTATTATTATTATTATTGGTTCAGGGTATAAAACCTGAATCTGTATAGCATTGCTCATGAGTATATGTGATTAAGGTTATTTCAGGTTGGATAACTTATCAGAGAGCCTATCCTTGAGGAAAACTAATGACCCCTCTTTCAGCAATGATTCTTTTTTGTAGCTTTTCATCTAAGGGTTAGGCCTTATGAAATTTTCTCCATCCACATTTATCAGCGAATGTCATTACGTAGGTCTGATTGGGGTTGTCACAGTTTCATAGGTGCAGCTTTGTGGCAATATCCAAAGATGTTATCTCACACAGGTCCTCTGCTCTTCTACCTCTTACACTCTTTCCACCCCTCTCCCATGATGATCTTTGAGCCTTAGATATAGTGTCTACATGTAGTTGTGAATCTCTGCCACGGTATCAGATATGAATTTCCTCCTAGTTAGCAGGCCTTAAAACTTTGAAGTTGTTGCCATTCCCTAACTACTGTGAGGAAAGTGGAAATGAACACAGTCGAGCAAGTATCTGTTGAGGAAGACACCCAGTCCTTTGACAATATACCAAAGAAGAATAGAGCTAGATCCTATAGTACATCCAGTTGTAGCTTTTTGAGAATCTTCCACATTGGTTACCACAGAGGTTTCCCTGTTTGCAACCCTAACAACAATCAATAAGGTCGTACCTTTCTCTGAATCCAGGGTATTTGTTTCAGTTGTTATCTTGATCCTAATCATCTGACTGGCGTAAGGCAAGATCTAATGGTTGTTTTAATTTGCATTTTCATAGTTGCAAAGGCAGTTAAACAATTTTTTTTACACATTTGTCAGCCATTTTTATTTCTTCTTCGGAGATCTTTCTCTCAGATCCATGGCCTACTGGGGATGAGAAGTGGATAGTTGTTGACCTTTATGACTGAGCAAATGGAGTCTTTCTCAGAAAGTCTTTTACTAGACCTCTGTCTGAGAGAGTACTGCCTGGGTTCTCCTCGAGCGGTTTTAGCATTTAACGTTTTCCCATGGAGAGTTTTGATCCATTTGGAGTTTTTGTACCAAATGATAGATATGGAACTATTTTTATTCTTCTACATGTGGACATCCAATTTTCCCAGCACCATTTGTTGAAGAGTTTGTCTTTACACCAGTGTATGTGTTTAACATCTTTGTCAAATATCAGATGGCTATACTCATGTTTCTGTTTTCTATCCTGTTCCTCTGATTTAAATGTCTGTTGGTTTCGTGATTTGTTTTGCTGTGTTTTGTTGCCAGTACCATGCTATTTTCATTACCACAGCTCTATTACACAGCTTGAAACTGTTATATCTCCCCAGCATTATTCTTTCTGCTCAGGATTTCTTTGGCTATCCTTAGTCTCTTATGGTTCCATATGAAAATTTTAGGATAGTTTTACTATTTCTGTGATGATGTTGTGGGGATTTTGAGTGGGAATGAATTGAATCTTTGATTGCCTTTGGCCAGATGATCGTTTTTTACAATGTGAGTTCTACCATTCCATGAGCATGAGTGGTCTTTCCGTCTTCTAGTGTCTTTCTCGAGCTCTTCAAAAATGTAAAGTTTTAATTGTAGAGGTCTTTCACCTCCTTGGCTAGGATTATTCTTAGATATTTTAATATGTGGAAGCTATTGTGAATGGGAGTGTTTCCATAATCTCTTTCTCACTGTGCTTGGTATCAAAATATAGAAAGACTTCTGATTTTTATGAGTTATAATTTTATATCTAAAACCCTTATTGAAAATGTACACTTCCAAGAGTTTTCTGATGAAATTTCTGGAATCTCAGTCTGTATAATATCATCTACAAGTAGGAATCATTTGACATTTTCAGTCTCATTTGTATCCTTTTTACTTACTTTCTTTGTCTGATTGCCTGTGTTCCCATAGTTTTCTGATTTGCATTTCATGCTCTCTGCCCCTAGCTCTGACCAACCTTCCACTGTGAGTATTTTTTGATCTTGTGAACTTTTGAACCTGGCAACATTCTACCAGGGCCTTGTGATGTGTCTGAAATTCAGTCTGTTGACCTCTTGATTCCTTGAGTTCTTCATTTGGGCAAGAAACAAGTGGAACTGAGCAACACAATTATTCTTCATCTTTACTTACTTTGAATTTAATTTGTCCTCCTCAGTTTCCAAAGATAGAAACATGAATAACTATTTTCCTTTCTAATATACATATTTGATGCTACTTAACATTGAACAGGGTTTCTCTTGTGTAGCCCTGGCTGTCCTGGAACTCACTCTGTAGACCAAGCTGGCCTCAAACTCAAAGATCTGCCCGCCTCTGCCTCCTGAGTTCTGGAATCAAAGGCAAGGGTCACCATCACCTAGCCCTCTAAGCATTTCCCATGAATCTTACAATTTCTTAACCTTTTAAAAATATTAACTCAGTTCAAGTTATTTTTAAATGTTAGGATATTTTTCTTTGACACACATTTTTACAACTATGTTTTTAATCTTCATGTGGACTTAGTTTTTTTATTACATTTCTGATGTTGATTTCTGGTTTAACTGGGGAGCTAAAAATAGACACATGATTCCAAATTTTCAAAACTTGTGATGCTGTAATAATGCTCAACTTGACAGAATCTGTAGTCACCTGGAAACAGGCCTCTGGGCATGGCCGTGAGAGGTGATCTTGATTACATGAATTCAAATGGGAAGACTTACCACTGGAAGGCACCATTGTCTGGCTGGGATCCTGGGTTACTGAGAAGCAGCAAGCACCTCTCTCTCTCTCTCTCTCTCTCTCTCTCTCTCTGTTTTGCAATTAGAAATGCAGTGTGACCATTTCGTTCAAGTGCCTGCTGTTTTCACTGCCATGATGATTCTTCTACTATGAAACTATATAAGCCCTTCCTCCCTTAAGTTACTTTTGTCAGAATGCTTTATCAAAGCACCAAAAGTTAACGAGTCCCAATTGGTATTTACATGTGAAACTGTTGTTAGGATAAACCTGACAATGTATACCTTAGACCATTGAAACTGTTCTGCAGAAACAAAAATGCATTTGCAAACTTAGGGTTAGACAGATCCTTGAATACTGGAAGTCAAGGTTAATTGGATATGTTGGTGGAAACATGGAAGAATGCTGAGAAGAAAAAAAAGTAGCAATGGGAGCTTGGTTCATGAGATTTCAGAATAAAACAAGAATTATGTCAGGAAGTGGGGAGTTATTTGCGCCTGCATCCTGAGAACCTGAGCGCGGTTGAGCATTAAAATAATGGACTCACTGGTTTGCAAAGGACATTTAAAACATAAGAGCACTCAGACTGTTACTGAGAAAGCAGCTCAAACTGTGATAGACACCACTAAATAGAAATTGTAGCATTGCAGTGAAATGATAAGAAAGTATCCTGTGGTCAAAACTTCACCTTACAGAGTTTCCACATTTGGAATTCCAAATTCATCTCAGGAAAGAAATCCTACTCTGAATGGGTTCATTGTTCCTCAAAAGCAGCTACGTAGGAACATATGTGCCTTGGGTAAGCACACAAAATAGATAGAGTGTGCGCCAAAGACTCCAAGTAGCACCTCAAGCTTTCAGACAAAATCAACAGCAATACCCACATGAGTGTGGTTTTGAAGGCACAAAAGACACCGTCAAAGATGGGAGACATCGTAGAAAACAACTTTAGTGTGGCATGGTTGGAGTCCCTCCAGATAGACCCTGAGATGCTGCTGGCATGGAACAGTAAAGGTAAAGCCAGATGTGACGTAGAAAATCTATGATATGCAAGGACCGTAAAACATTCATCAAGGAGGGTGGCAAGTGAGGTGTATGACTGACTCGGATGAGAGGCTTTGCTTGCTGCAGGTGGCAGTGAAGAAGGAGTAGACAAACTAAAACTTTTGGAGATCAGTTGATTCCATCACAAGCTCTAAATGCTGGACATGGCCTGATGTATTCCCTGCAGGATTCTGGCTTCCATTTGGTCATATCGACTCCTTGCTGTGCTCTTGACTCTCATTTTGAAATCGGAATGTTTGCTCTGTGCCAATATACATTGGTCTATGGCTCGGTGTTTTGTTTTCTTGGTGCTCATGCTAAGAAATCTTGACCTCTAAAGTGTTGAAAATTTCAGTAGCTATGGAGAAATTTTGTGTTGACCTTTATAATGTTTTCAGGAGCCTATGAAGATAAGAGGTAGAAAGTTATGACTTGAAGGTGGTGTGTTTGGATATCAGGTTGATTAGGGGTGGAGTTTTGATGGTTAGTATTAATTACCAACTTAATGGAATCTAGAATAACCTGGGAGAAAGGAGCATGCCTGTAAGTAGTTACCTTGATTACATTAACTAATGTGGGAAGACCCCTATGGATGAAACCACTGTCTGGCTGAGGTCACAGACTGTAAAGAGAAGGCATACAAGCTGCAGCAGCATTTATCAATGTCTGGTTTTCAGTTATGACCGTCTGGCTCAAACTCTTGTGACCTTTGCTTCCTTGTACAGATAGACTTCAACTATGAGCCAGAATAAGCTCTATCTCCCTTGATCACAGCAACAAGAAAACAGAAACAAAAAGTTACGTCATCTAGAATTTAGTCTCTCATTTGTTTTCTTTGTTGAGCAAAGACAATAAATTGTTTATATCAAAAAGTGTATCACGTGTAGTGTAAAAAAAGTGAAAAGATACGAAAGAAGGCATAAACATAGTCTCAAAGACAAATATTATCTTATTGTTTTAAAATAAGTCAAACACATTATACAAAATGAAATGATGTATGAAAGAGCAAGAAACTCAGAATTTTAAAAACCTCATGAATTACATAGAACTCATCAAACTATTAGAAATACAGAGAAAAATTAAATTGACACAAAACAAGATGCAAAAGGGAAAAAATAAAGATGACAGTTAACATTGGGGAAAATGGAAGCCGAAAAGAAGAAAATGTTAAAAATGAAATTTATGAATATTTAAATTTTAAATACTTGATAATTTAAATTTTATAATAAAAAAAATCTAATTGACATAGAGTAGAAATCTTACAAAAGAGCTGCAAACCAGGAAATACATCACATAATAGTACTTTTCCTAGTATAAATTAATTGAAACGAAATATACAGAAGAAACATCATACCCATAAGCAATATCCCAGAATGATCAATAAAACATAGCCTAGTGATACTAGTGAGCATTTTTTTTTAATTTCTAAAGGGAAGAAGTAAGAAAAGGAACAAGAGAAAAATTAAAAGGGAGGAAAAAATGAAGGAAAGAGGAAGGAGGAAAGGAAAGAAAATAGAAAGAAGGAGAAAGGGGGCAAGAAACTTACAGAGGGATGGACAGAGGGAGGAAGAAATCATTTTAGAACAACGTGGTCTTAAATTCCTCCCTCTGTTGAAAAACAGTTGGATCAAAGATCAATTAAGAAACAATTGAGATGACTGAGTCAGCCAGAGCCAGGTCGACTCCATGACAGGCTGCAAACTCGCAGTTTGGGAGACTAGGCCTACATTTCTGATTCCCAGAACTGGAAACGTCCAAAGCAACTCAACTACAAGAAAAAACCACCCCTCACAGGAGCTGTGGAAGCTGCCCCACTACCTAGCCTGAGCAAAGGATAGTTAGTCAGCAAAAGCCCCCCAAATCTCCCCCAGAGCCTTAATGAATTACAAAGGCACCCATACCCCTGGAGAAAGAGTCAACCAATCAAGGGCAAGAAAGGTAAAAGTTGCCCACTCCTACCCAAACAGACTTCAAATTAATCCTGCAAAGTCCACGCCTCTGTCTTCCATCTCGAGGTACGATAGACCCCTGCATGCTGGTTCTCTGATCTTTACTGTTGCTTACTATTTGAGTCTGTGGTATCATTCTTCCAGAATCATGGACCCTTATACAGTGATCCTCTAGTACCAAAAATGTGTTCATGAAATATCATTCCATCATTGAAAGAAAAGAAGGCAAGTTTCTTAAAGAAATGGTGCCAAGATTGGAATATATAGAAAGAATTACAATGTCATATCAGACAGCAAGGAAGGCATGAAAAAATGCTACCACTGGGTCAGAAAGTACATATCACTGGGTCAGAAAACACATAGAAAAAAATCGGAAAAAGGGTTCCAAATTCAAAATAAAAAATCATATCAATAAAAGCAAAATAGGGGTAATGTATAAAACCTCATGAATATGTTTAAACTGATGAGTTTGTAGTGAGACTAAAAAAATAAATATATAAATAACAGGTCAGGGATGATAACAGAAAATCAAGTCGCTATTCTGAAAATTAGAAAAGGAAGGTGATATAAGTGGAAGGGGCTTTCTTTGTTTCTTTGTCTTGATTAACTTATAAATAACCAGGTATCTTAGTCAGGGTTTCTATTGCTGCAATGAGACACCATGACCATAAAGCAAGTTGGAAAGAAAAGGGTTTAACCTTTTTACACTTCCACATCACTGTTTATCACCAAAAGAAGTAAAGCCAGAAACTAAACAAGGCAGAAAGCAGAAGATGACGCAGAGGCCATGGAGGGGTGCTGCTTACCGGCTTGCGTGGCTTGCTCAGACTGCTTTCTTATAAAACCTAGGACCACCAGTCCAAGGATGACTCCACCCACAATGGGCTGAGCCCTCCTCCACTGATCATTAATTAAGTAAATGCCTTACAGCTGTATCTGAAGGAGGCATTTTATTAATTGAGGCTCCTTTCTCTCTGTTGACTCTAGCTTGTGTCATGTTGACTCAAAACTAGCTAGTACACTTGGTTTCCTTTTGATGCTTTAATAATGGCTCAGGTTTGGTTGAGCCTGTCCCCAACCCCTCCTCACAAGCATCTCCATAGCTCCATCCCCACTAAAACCTTTCTCTCCCGGTATTACCCCTGCTCTTTCACATTGTAAGAGCTTTATTACCGTCTCCCTTGAAGCCTCTTTTCCCCTCTCATAGTTATCTTTCTGGTTTGTTGGTCTTTATCTACCCTCACTACCACATAAAGGCATGTGAATAAAACTTAGAGATTAGAATAAGTGTGTAAGAGAGAACACGTACTGTTTGTCTTTCTAAGCCTGGGTCACCTTACTTAATACAATATTTTTCTATTTTCCTGGAAATGGTCATCACTTTATTTTCTTTACAGGTCAATAAAATTCAACTTCCTGCTAGCTTTATAATTTTATTTTTTATTTACAAATGGTTGAATAAAATTTCATTGTGTGTATATTCTAAATTAATAGATCCAAGAACTCGGTCAGGTTGGTTAAACTGCACAGAAAAAAAAAAAAAAGCGCATAGGAAGAAGTAACGTTAAACCAGGAGAAAAAGAACAAAACCAATAGAATGTGTCACTGTCTGTATCCTGGGTGTAAAAATGTACTATTGCTTTGCAAGATGGTAAATTCGATGTATGGTAGACCCCTGCATGCTGGTTCTCTGCTTTTTATTGTTGCATACTATTTTCTACTATAAAACTGTAGAAAAGTCCATCATGAGATCTCCCTGTATTGTTCAGCATAGCTATAGGTAATTATAGCTGCAATTATCACCAAATAAAGACTTCAATTTAAAACTCTCCAATATGAAGATCTTCATAGATCTTATTATGCTGAACATATTCTTTTTAATTTAGTGTTATTAGAGAAAAAGAATGTGTGTGTGTGTGTGTGTGTGTGTGTGTGTGTGTGTGTGTGTGTGTTCAGACATCCATAAAGTCCAGAAGAGGGTCCCAGATACTCTGAAGCTAGAGTTACTGGTAGTTATTAGCCACCCAAAATGGGTGCTAGGAAACAAAATCTGGTCCTCCGGAAGAGTAGCAAGCTCTCCCAACATCTGAGCCATCTCTTCAGCCCCAGTATACTCTTGAGGTGAACATTTTCTCATGAACAAACCCCCCAAGTAAATAAGCACCTACAGAAAAACACTATCACAGGTCCACATTCAAATGCTCTCCCAGCTCATCAATTCTACAATCAGTCTACAAGTAGATAAGCAGGCAAGGGGGTGGGGGGATTGACCATCTTCACAAGCTTACCATTTTTTTACTAAAAATACCCAATTTGTTTTCATAAAATCTTTGAGCTTGTTTTCTAAAAACGCTCTAAAGTAATTGTTTCAAAGCCAGCTGATGTTGCACGTCTGTCATGAATTAGTACTGATGTGCAATAAATCTCTGAATTAGTACTAATGTGCAATAAATCTCAAGACAGTAAGTACAGGTGATGCTGTAAGTAGTGACAGAATGATGGTGACGGTGACGGTGATAATGGTGGTGATAATGACAGACATGAAGTAATTCTTGGTATTAAATTATTCCAATACTCACAGTAATGTCCTAACTTACAATCAAGATACCTCAACCTCAGAGAGAGAAATTAACACATATGGTTGTGAGGAGTACACACAAGCCAAGAGTAATTGTTCCTTTAGAGAGGACACAGTCCCCATGTGACTCCTCCCAGGAGATGTTCTGTATATATCTATGTAAACAGAACCCTAGCTCCACAATCATGACGATCCCTTTTTCCTAATAGTGCCAAGCCCTTTCAATAAATTTAGCACTAGATATAAATCCATTTATACTCTCTGTGTTTAATATCTACTAATTGTTGATATCAACGGCATCCCTTAAAGTTTCCAGGCAGCTGGTTGTCACCACACTTCCACAAAGGTATTTAATTTCACAGTTGAATAACTTTTAAATTCTTCAATAATCTCTCTTTTTTTATATAAAGTGTTTCTAATCATATGTTTGTCTTTCTTCTCCAAGTGTCTGGTTCTGTGTGTGTGCCCTGTTCTTATCAACAACAATTCTGAGGCTCTGCGAGTTTGATAAATATAGAGGTCATATCAGTGAAAACTTACAGGAAACATATGGTGTGTGATTGTATTTTAATATACTTAAAAGACCACAGAAGTGAGATTTTTAATCCAGGCTCTGTAGACTCTCCTACTCAAGGGTTCTCTCCTTTTCACAGCACTCAGTGAATGACATCCGCTCTATTCTTGAAAGATCAAAACAGTCTACTCCAGGAGAATGTTTGTTCACAGGTAGATTTCCTGTATTTTATATTGCTTCTAGAAGCAGGGTTGATTCAAAGGGACTTTGTAGGATTTCCTTAACCATTTGTACCTAAAAAAAAATAATAATAATTGATCTTTAATGATCTTCAATAATAAGTAAAATATCTAAAAGCAGATGCTTCAAATACTTAATATAAAATTAAATTCATTACCAATAATAATTTAATATGAAAAATGTATTTATCTACATATATTTTCCTGTCTTCAGACCACAATCTAAAGACTTAAAAACTTGTTCTTACACCTGAAAATGCCAGATGAAAGGAATTAAATGATGTGACAGTTTTTAAATCCTAAACAAAGGTTTACAAATTGTTTTATTTTGGACACAGGTTGCATAGATTTGACACAATACACTTGGAGTCAGTAATAATGCACTGGGTACTAATTAAGGAAAGAAAGAAATCAAAACACTTCCCCTTGGTGTCACTTAACCAAAGGTAGCACAGACTCGAATTCTCTATCTTGCTCTCCCTGTGACTCCTGCCATTTCTGTCTGTTGTATGTGTCTGAATTTATGCCTGCCTGAAAACTGTCTTATGAAACTGTCCTTGTGTGTCTATGTGTCTTTGTGTTTCTGTCCCCAGCAAAGGGCTTTGCTCTCTCTTTGATTGAACAGCAGAGAAAGTATCACACAGGGAAGGAATGAGCTATACTTTACAGAAATCTTTAACAGTTTTTTAAGGAATCACATCACTGACACCAATTGAACACAAAGGACTCAGATAACAAACATCATATTTTACCAAGTAATATCCAAGGGTTGTATTCAACATTTGTGGTAGATGTTCATTTTATAAAAGTGCTTTTTGAGAGACAGAACATGAAGTTGGGCAGCTAAGGAGGCAGAAAGGACCTATGAGAAGTTGGGGGAGAATAAAAACATGAGCATAACATTGTATGAAATAAAACTTTTAAATAAAAGACTACACCTATGCATTAGTTTAGATTGTAAAAGTTTATTACATGGATACAAGTATGGCTGATTCCTACATTGTTTTCTTATAGTCAAGTTAAATAAACAGTCTTAAGTACACAGCAATCTTAAGTGACCTTGAGGTGTATTATTAATTCTGGCTGTATATCATTCAAAAGTTTCCACCTTTTAGAGTGTAAGAAATATTTTATCATAATGCATTGCCATGTAATGCCAATATACAAAAAAAACCCAACTAATATTCTATTTTAAATAAGAAATTATATTTATTTATTCTGGGGGCTTTTACCTTTTGATATTTTTGTCGTTTCATTGATGTTCATCTGAATCTATAATAAGTACAATGCATGTTGGCACCTTTGATTTTTAAAAGCTCAATAATTTTTTAAGTATGCTTCATGTAGCTCCAAAATCTAATAAATTATTTTTGAGCAAATGATGAAATGATTCACAAAGAAAAGCTACAATGAAAAAGCATGGCTTAATAAATATTGAACAGACCAAAAGTCATAGTTCTTTAATTGTCTCCTAATTGTGTCTCTGAAGACCTGGGTAACTTCAGATAGCATGTAATTTGGGGTATTTCAATATTCTAAGAAATGGCAAATTGTTACCCAGCATTCCTCTTTTTCTATACACATCCTAAGATGTGGAGAACATATCCTGCCCAAGTCACTCATTTCTTAGAAGACATGTGTGCACTCCAAGACTTCATAGGAGCATCAAAGGAAGAAACCACCAGAGAGAGCAGAAGTGAGTTTGATTCCAAGTCTCTCTGGCTCATGAGTTTTTTTCTGAAGTCCTTCTTCATACATATTTAACTCAGAACTTTTAGGATTTACAACACTGATCTCTAGTAGAATGGACAACCTATCCAACATTTTGAAACTTTTTAAGAAGGAAATGTATTGTCCAATACAAGAGGGTATTTGTGGAATAACAGTAACAATGACAGATTTTCAGTATTTGCCATTAGAAACATGAGGATGCCATGTTTTGATATTAATATCTGAAACTAGTAATGACCATAAGTGAGCTGTGGCACACTTACTGAAGGTAATATAATGTGCTCCAAACATCTGGATAGAATCCAGTCATCAGTGCTACCTGAATGCTTCAGGTAGTCACACAGAGCATGTGACACTGGGAACTGAAGTGCCTCAGACCACACAGCCTTTGAACCTCAAAGCTTTTGAATCACTGAGACACCTTTTCTCATAGAAAGACAGCATTTAAGTAAGATTTGGATTGTTTGTCTTATGAAATAGAGTATCACTCTATAATCCAGAATGTACACACTTTCAGCAAACTCCTGCCTTCAACTCCTGGATGCTGGGATTCTATGTGTTGAGCCACCTCAGTAAACTTTTGAATGAAGCTTTTTAAATGTGAGTTGTCTTATGGTAATTCCACAATCAATGTTTAAATTGATGCTACTGTGTCTCAGGTATAGAACTTGACTTGCAGCTCAATATGAGAGTTTTAACTACTGTTTCATCCAACAGGGCATGTATTTCAAATGCTTGTATGTTTATCAACTGAATATTTAGAAACTATATAGAGGGAGTTGAGAGGTGCTGTCTCAGCAGTTAAGAGCATTTAACTGTTCTTGTGGAAGACATGGATTCCATTCCCAATACCTACTCACACTACTGCTCACAAATGTAACTGGTTCCAGGAGGCCTTATGCTTCTTCTGACTTCCACAGACTCCTGTGTACACATAGTACACAGACACACACTTAGATAAACACACATATACATTTTCTGCGAAACAAATCACAAAGATGATTACTATGAACTATGAAAATGTCACTAATTAGCTACAGAGTGGGAAAACGTCAGCATCCTTAGAGACACTCTTGAAAAAGACTCCTGACCTCAAACATAAACTTTCTAATTAATGTCTATGAAATGAAACCTGGTAGATTGTGTAAGAAGGTAACTATTGGTCCAGAAACACAGCTCTGGGATATTTGTGAAACATATAAGACATTCAGATCTCTCCCCTGTGACTCTACTCTCAGCTTCAAGATCTATGAAACTCTGGGACTGGTGAAGAAGATGCATCTATCATAAGCAGGACAGCTCAGCAAGTTCCAGATGCAGAAAACCAGCTGCTTCAAGCAGGGCAAGAACAGCCATTCACAAACTCCTTCTCTTCCACCCCACAGGTTTCCCACCCAGACAACAATGGTTGCAGAAAATCACTCAACAGTGGCAGAGTTCATCCTCAGGGGGCTAACTAACAAGCCAGAGCTCCAGCTACCCCTCTTCCTCCTCTTCCTGGGGATCTACATGGTCACCATGGTGGGAAATCTGGGCATGATCACCTTGATTGGACTCAACACACAGCTTCACACCCCCATGTACTTCTTCCTCAGCAACCTGTCACTCGTGGATCTCTGCTACTCCTCTGTCATTACCCCCAAGATGCTCATCAACTTTGTGTTCCAAAGAAACCTCATCTCCTATGTGGGCTGCATGTCTCAGCTATACTTCTTCCTGGTTTTCGTCATTGCTGAGTGTTACATGCTCACTGTGATGGCCTATGACCGCTATGTGGCCATCTGCCATCCTTTGCTTTACAACATCATCATGTCTCCTGTGCTCTGCTCTCTGTTGGTAGTTTTTATCTATGCCATGGGACTTGTCGGCTCAACAATAGAGACTGGCCTCATGTTGAAACTAAACTATTGTGAGACCCTCATCAGTCACTACTTCTGTGACATTCTCCCCCTCATGAAGCTCTCCTGCTCTAATACCTATGATGTAGAGATGACTGTCTTCTTTTTAGCTGGGTTCAACATTGTAATTACAAGCTTAACCGTGCTCATTTCCTATGGGTTCATCCTGTCCAGCATCCTTCGCATCAGCTCCACTGAGGGCAGGTCCAAAGCCTTCAGCACCTGCAGCTCCCACTTTGCAGCTGTGGGCTTGTTCTATGGCTCCACCGCATTCATGTACTTAAAGCCTTCCACAGCTAGTTCCCTGGCCCAGGAGAATGTAGCTTCTGTGTTCTACACCACGGTGATTCCCATGCTCAACCCCCTGATCTACAGCCTGAGGAACAAGGAAGTGAAGGCTGCACTAGAGAAAACGCTGAGGAGAAAACTCTTTTGATGTAAATGTTGATCTTTCTTCATGTAAGAGTAAGTGCTTATGAACACCTGGAAAATCCAATCTGCAAACTCACTAAACTGTAAACAGAAGAAAATCACTTCTCTCTTTGGTTGAATACATGTTTTTCCATTTGTCTGTTTACGATTCATTTCCTCTTTCTGAATCCTTTGTTTTAACAGTTATTGTTTTATTATAACTTAAACTAAATATCAGCATTTCAACTTGAGAGTCGTTTGTGGTCTTACTACTGTCGATATGAAAACATTATTTCACTTCTGACATTTTTCACATAAGATTACATACATCAGAGTGATCAATTTTAAAAATAATGAAGAAGTTGTACATAGTCCCTTTCTCCTCAGAATAGTTCCTTTTTCCCTACTCCTCTCAAGTTATTCTTCCCCATAAACATCAACATGACATTTTATGTTATGTCTTTAGCAATTGTTAAGGTTGATATTTGAAATGTCTGCCATAAGCTGCCATGCTGAAAGCAGTTGGTGGGCTTTGATCAGTGCTCTAATTTCATAACCAAGCTAATCTACTGATAGATACTGGGGACAAAAAGGTGACAGGGTGACTGCTAAAACTGAAAACAAATACCTTATGCCAAATTCAACAGGCTGAGTGTAGGCGAGCAGCTACCACTAAAGGAGGTCTGCATGCTCTAATTGTTGTGAAAAGTACCGGAATCATGATGAGAACTGCAGGGACCACAGCAGTGCTGGCATCGTAAAATGTCCAGAACTGCAAGGATTCTCTGATAGGAATAAAAGCCAAATAGCACAACCGCAACAGTATGAAAAGGGGCAGAAAGGGACAAAGCCCCAAGAGTCCAGGCGCTGAAGCATCATCAACACTTCACAGAGATTAGGCAGAGAGTTCCGTAGGTATAATTTAAAACTGGTAGTTTCATATAGAACTTAACAACAAAAAATAATCAAGATGAAATTCCATATAAAATACTTATAGGACAGCAGAATATTCTTCCTACAAGATATGTAAAGCAAGACACAAGAATATACATAAATGACTCTCATACCATTATTCAGAATGACTCAATTTACAAATTAAAAAGACACATGCAGGGATGGAGAGATGGCTCAGTGGACAAGAGCACTGACTGCTTTTCCAGAGGTTCTGAATTCAAATCCCAGCAACCACATGGTAGCTTACAACTATCTGTAATGGGATCCAATGCCCTCTTCCCTTCTGGTGTGTCTGAAGACAGCTACAGTGTACTCATATACAATAAATAAATAAATAAATAAATAAATAAATAAATAAATAAATAAATAAATAAATGTGTTTATTGTCTTTTAAAAAAAGACACATGCTAACTGAGTGGATATAAAAACAGAACCCATCATTCTGTGGTATACAAGAAACATGCTTCAACAACAAAGATATACACTACCTCAGTGTAAAGGGCTGTAAAAAGGTTTCCAAGCAAACAGACCCATGAAACAAGCTCTAGTAGCCATTCTAATATCTAATAAAATAGATGTTCAACCAAGAATAATCAAGAGATGGAAATGAAGCCTTCATACTCATCAAAGGAAAAATCTACCCAGATGACATTTCAATTCTGAACATCAATGTCCCAAATGGAAAAGCACCCACATTCATAAAGGAAACTTTACTAAAGCTTACATCACACATCAAACCTTATGCATTAATATTGGAGGTCTTCAGCAATCTACTCTCCAATGAACAGGTCATTAAAACAGAAACTAAACAGAGAAATAATGAAAGTAACAGTCGTTATAAACTAAATGGACCTAAAAGACACCTACCGTACCTTTCCCCATACACAAAACCTTCTTCTCATAACCTCATGGATCCTTCTCCAAAACTGACTGTATAATCAAAACCAAGACTAAACAGATACAAGAAGATTGAGATAACCCCCTTGCATCCTATCAGATCACCATGGATTAAAACTGGACTTCAACACAACAGAAAGCCCACAAACTGATGGAAACTGAACAACTCTTTGCTATATGATCACTTGTTCAAGGAAGACAAACAGAAATTAAAGACTTTCTAGAATTCAATGTAAATGAAGGCACAACATACCCAAACTTATGGGACACAATAAAAGCAGTGCTAAGAGAAAAGTTCATAGCATGAAGTCCCTTCATAAAGAAATTAGAGTGATCTCATACTAACAACTTAACAGCATACCTGAAAGCTCTAGAACAAAAAGAGGCAAACACACAAGAGGAGAAAACAGTCAAACTCGAGGCTGAGATAAATCCATTAAAAACAAAGAGAACGATAAAAAGAATCAACAAAATCAAGAGCTGGCTCTTTGACAAAATGAACAAGATAGACAAAACCTTAGCCAAACTAACCAAAAGACAGAGAGGCTTCTGGTTTCCACTGGAGCCCAGAGCTGACCCTGTGCCACAGCTCTCCATACCCAAATACCAGGAGTGCTGACATACCTCTGAGCACAGGTAAAACCACCACTTCTGCTCCAAGGGACTTGCCCAGATGAAAAAGCATTTGACAAAATTCTACATCCCTTTGTATTAAGTCTTGGAAAGATCAAAAATTCAAGGCCCATACCTAAACATAATAAAAGCAATATACAGCAAACCAGTAGCCAACATCAAACTAAATGGAGACAAACTTGAAACAATCCCGCTAAAATCAGGGAGTAAACAAGGCTGCCCACTCTTTCCCTATCTATTCAATAGAGTGCTCAAAGTACTAGCTGGAGCAATTAGACAACAAAAAGAGATCAAAGGAATACAAATTGGAAAGGAAGAAGTCAAAATATCACTATTTGCAGATGATATGACTGTATACATAAGTGACCCCCAAAATTCTACCAAATAACTCCTAAGCCTGATAAACAACTTCAGCGAGTGGCTGGATATAAAATTAACTCAAACAAATCAGTAGCCTTCCTCTACTCAAAGGATAAAAGGGATGAGAAAGAAATTAGGGGAATAACACCCTTCACAATAGTCACAAATAATATAAAATACTTTGGTGTGACTCTAAACAATCAAGTAAAAGATCTGTATGACAATAACTTCAAGTCTCTGAAGAAAGAAATCAGAAAAGATCTCAGAAGATGGAAAGATCTCCCATGCTCATGAATTGGCAGGATTAATATAGTAAACATGGCCATCTTACCAAAAGCAATCTACAGATTCAATGCAAACCCCATCAAAATTTCAGCTCAATTCTTCACAGAGTTAGGAAGAGCAATTCTTAAATTCATTTGGAATAACAAAAAAATCTAAGATAAGGAAAACTATTCTCAACAATAAAAGAACTTCTCGGGGAATCACCATCCCTGACCTCAAGTTGTACTACAGAGCAATAGTGATAATAAAAAAAAAATTTTTTTTTAAATAAAAAAAAAAAAAACTGCAGAGACAGGCAGGTAGATCAATGGAATAGAACTGAAGACCCAGAAATGAACCCACACACCTATGGTCACTTGATCTTTGACAAAGGAGCTAAAATCATTCAGCGGAAAAAAGACAGCATTTTCAACAAATGGTGCTGGTTCAACTGGCTCTCAACATTTAGAAGAATGCAAATTGATCCATTCTTATCTCCTTGTGCAAAACTCAAGTCCAAGTGGATCAAGGACCTCCACACAAAACCATATAAAACTGAATCTAATAGAAGAGAAAGTGTGGAAGAGCCTCAAACACGTGGGCACAGGGGGAAATTTCTTGAACAGAACACCAATGACTTATGCTCTAAGATCAAGAATCGATAAATGGGACCTCATAAAATTACAAAACTTCTGTAAGAAAAAAGACACTCTCAATAGGACAAAACATCAACCAACAGATTGGGAAAAGATCTTTACTAATCCTACATCCGATAGAGGGTTTATATCCAATATATATAAAGAACTTAAGAAGTTAGACTCGAGAGAATCAAATAACTCTATTAAAAAATGGGGAATAGGGGTTGGAGAGATGGCTCAGTGGTTAAGAATACTGACTACCCTTCCAGAGATCCTGAGTTCAATTCCCAGAAACCATATGGTGGCTCAAAAACATCTGTAATGAGATGCCCTCTTGTGGTGTATCAGAAGATAACTACAGTGTACTCATACAATAAATAAATAAATCTCTTTTTTAAAAAAATGGGGAATACAGCTAAACAGAATTCTCAACTGAGGAAACTCAAACGCCTGAGAAGCACCTAAAGAAATGTTCAACATCCTTAGTCATCAGGCAAGAGCAAATCAAAATGACCCTGAGATTCCACCTCACACCAGTCAGAATGATTAAGTTCAAAAACTCAAGTGAGAGCAGATGCTGGGGAAGATGTGGAGAAAGAGGAACACTCCTCCATTGTTGGTGGGATTGCAAGTTGGTACAACCACTCTGGAAATCAGTTTGGTGGTTCCTCAGAAAAATGGACATAGCATTACCTGAGGATCCAGCTATACCACTCCTGGGCATATATCCAGAAGATGTTCCAACATGTAATAAGGACACATGCTCCATCATGTTCATAGCAGTCATATTTATAATAGCCAAAAGCTGGAAAAAAACCCAGGTGTCCCTCAATGGAAGAATAGATACATAAAATATTGTATATTTACACAATAGAATACTACTCAGCTATTAAAAACAATGACTTCATGAAATTCTCAGGCAAATGGAGGGAACTAGAAAATATCATCCTGAGTGAGGTAACCCAGTCACAAAAGAACACACATGGTATGTACTCACTGATAAGTGGATATTAGCCCCAAAAGTTTGTAATACCCAAGATACAATTCACAGATCATATGAGGCTCAAGAAGAAGACCAAAGTATGGATGCTTCAGTGCTTCTTAGAAGGGGGGAAAAAATACTCACAGGAGGAAATATGGGAAAAAAGTGTGGAGCAGAGACTGAAGAAATGGCCATCCAGAGATTGCTCCATCTGGGGATCCATCCAATATACAGTCGCCAAACCCAGACACTATTGCCTTGCTTGCTAAAGGGATCCTGATATGGCTGTCTCCTGAGAGGCTCTGCCAGGTGCCTGACAAATACAGAGGTGGATGCTTGCAGCCAACCATTGGACTGAGTGTGGAGTCTCTGATGGAGGAATTGGAGAAGGGACTGAAGAAGCTGGTGGATTTGCAACCCAATGGGTGGAACAACAGTGTCAGCTGGCCAGACTCCCCGGAGCTCCCAGGGACTGGACCACCAACCAAAGAGTACACATAAAGGCAGCCATGACTCCGGCCTCATATGTGGGAGAGGATGGCCTTGTTGGACGTCAGTGGGAGGCCCTTGGGCCTGAGAGTGTTCGATGCCCCAGTGTAGGGGAATGCCAGGGAGGGAAGGAGAGAGTGGGTAGGTAGGTTGAGGAGCACCCTCATAGAGGCAGGGAGAAGGGAGATGGAATAGGGGGTTTCTGGAGGGGAGACCTGGAGAAGGGATAATATTTGAAATGTAAATAAAGAAAATATTCAATAAAAGAAAAAAAAGACAGAGAAAAGGTGTCCAAATTAACAAAATCAGAAATGGAAAGGGAGTCCTAACAACAGTAACCGAGAAAATCAAAAAAAAAAAAAAATATATATATATATATTGTGTCTTACTTACAAAGCCTGTACTTCACAAAACTGGAAAATCTAAATGAAACTGATGGTTTTCTAGACAGATGCTACTTACCAAAGTTAAATCAAGATCAGATAAACTATCTAAACAGTGCTATAACTCTTAAGAAAATAGAAGTCATTAAAAATCTCCCAATCAAAAACAAACAAACAAACCCAGGGGCTCATGGTTTTAGTGCAGAAGAACTCTACCAAACTTTCAAAAAAAAACAATACTCCTCAAACTATTCCACAAAATAGAACCAGAAGAAACACTCCCAAACTCATTCTATGAGGGCACAGTCACCCTAATACCTAAACCACACAAAGACTCACCAAAGAAAGAGATTTCAGGGTTGTTTCTCTTATGGATATCAACACAAAAATACTTAATAAAATTCTCTTAATAAAATTAATACAAGAACACATCAAAAACATTATTCACCATGATCAAGCTGGCTTCATTCCAGGGATGCAGGAATGGTTCGATTTATGAAAATCCATCAATGTAATCCACCATATAAATAAACTAAAAGAAAAAAAATCACATCATCATCTCATTAGTTGCTGAAAAAGACTGACAAATCCAACACCCCTTGATGTTAAATACCCCCTGTCGAGATCTGGTATAGAAGGAGCATACTCAAACACAATAGAGGCAATATACAGCAAGTCAATAGCCAACATCAAATTAAATGGAAAGAAACTTAAAGCAATTCCACTAAAATCAGAGACAAGACAAGACTTCTCACTCTCTCCCTATCTATTCAACATGATACTTAAAGTTCTAGCTTGAGAAATAAGACAACAAAAGGAGAGCAAAGAGACACAAATTGGAAAGGAAGAAGGCAACATACCACTATTTGCGAATGACATGGTGGTATTCGTAAACAACCCCAAAAATTCTACCAGAGAATTCCTACAGATGATAAACACCTTCAGCAAAGTGGCTGGACACAAAATTAACTCAAAGAAATCAATAGCCCCCCTTTGTACAAATAATAAACGGGCTGAGAAAGAAATTAGGGAAACAACACCCTTTATAATACCCACAAATAATATAAAAATATTTTGGTGTAACTCTAACCAAGCAAGTGAAAGACATGTATGACAAGAACATCAAGTCCCTGAAGAAAGAAATTAAAGAAGACATCAGAAGATAGAAAGATATCCCATGCTTATGGGTCAGTAGGATTAACATAGTGAAAATGGCCATCTTGCCAAAAGCAGTCTACAGGTTCAATGCAATTCTTGTCGAAATTCCAACACAATTCTTTACAGACCTTGGAAGAGAAGTTCTCAACTTAATATGGAAAAACAGAAAACCCAGGATAGCTAAAACAATCCTGCAGAAAAAAAAGAACTTCTGGAAGAATTGCCATCCCTGGTCTCAAGCTGCACTACAGAGAAATAGTAATAAAAACTGAATGGCACTGGTATAGAAACAGACATGTTGATCAATCGAATGAAATCAAACAGAAATAAACCCATATACCTCTGGACACTTCAGTTTTGACAAAGAAGCCAAAACCATACAATGGCAAAAATAAAACATCTTCAACAAATGGTGCTCATCTAACCAGATGTCTGACAAACTCAAGTCCAAGGGGGTCAGACATCTCTACACAAAACCAGATACATTAATTCAACCAGAGCATAAAGTGGGAAACAGCCTTGAAAGCATTGGTACAAAAGACAATTTCCTGAACAGAACCCCCAACCTCTCAGGCTCTAAAATCAACAGTCGATAAATAGGATCTCATAAAACTGAAGAGCTTCTGTAGGACAAAGCACACGATCAACAGGACAAAACAGCAGCCTAGAGATTGGAAAAAAAGATCTTCACTAACCCTACATCCAACAGAGGGGTAATATCCAAAATATATAAAGAACTCAGAAAGTTAGACACTAATAACCCAATTTAAAGAGGGGTACAGAGCTAAAGAGAGAATTCTCAACAGAGGAATCTCAAATGGCCAAGAAGCTCTTAAGAGTACTGTTCAACATCCTTAGTCATTAGGGAACTGCAAATCAAAACAACCATGAGATTCCATCTCACACCCATCAGAATGGCTAAGATTAAGCACTCACGAGATGGCTCATGCTGGCAAGGGTGTGGAGAAAGGAGAACACTCCTCCATCGCTGGTAGGAGTGCAAACTTGTACAACCACTTTGGAAATCAATCTGGTGGTTTCTCAGAAAACTGGGAATAGTTCTAACTGAAGACCCAGCTAAATCACTCCTGGGCATATACTCAAAAGATGCTCCACCATCCCACCCAATCACATGTGCTACTATGTTCACAGCAGCTTTACTCATAATAGCTTGAAACTAGAAAAGACCCAAATGTCCCTCAACCAAACGGATACAGAAAATGTCGTTCATTTACACAATAGGATATTATTCAGCTATTAAAAACAAGGACATCATAAATTTTGCAGGCAAGTGGATAGAACTAAAAAATGTCATTCTGACTGTGGTAACCCAGACCCAAAATGTCATGCATGGTAGGTACTCAATTATAGTTAAATATTAGCCATAAAGTACATAATATACTCCACAGAGCCCAAGAAGTTAAACAAGAAAGAAGGCCCAAGTGAGGATGCTTGAATCTCACTTAGAAAGGGAAATGAAATAGTCATAGGAGGCAGATGGAGGGAGGGAGCTTGGTGGGAGAGGTGACAGGGAGGGGGTGGGGAGCAGGTCAGGATCAGGTGTGGTTAGAGACAGGAAAGAGAGCCAGAGGGACAAGAGAATGAATGGAAATCTGGAGCTGGCAGAGATTGGAGTAGGGATCGTCTCTAGGATCAGGGAGGCTCCCAGGAGCCAATGTGGGTGATCTTAGCTGAGACCAGTAGCAGTGGGAATATGGAACCCGAAAAAAGCCACCTCCTATAGCCGGGCAGGAACCCCAGTGGAGGGATAAGGACACCAACGTACCCACAAAACTTTCGACCCAGAATTTGTCCTGTCTACAAGAAGTGCAGGAAGAAAGATGGAGCAGATACTGATGGAATGGCCAATCAATAACTGGCCCAATCTGAGACCTATTCCATAGGCAAGCACCAATCCTTGACACTATTGACTCCATTGTGCTTACAGACAGAAGCCCAGCATAACTGTCCTCTGAGAGGCTCCATCCTACAGCTGACTGAAACAGATGCAGAGACCCACAGCGGAACATTGAACAGAGTTCAGGAACTCCTCTGGAAGAGTAAGGGGAAAGACTGAAGGGGACAGTAACTCCACAGAAAGACCGAAAGAGTCAACTACACTGCTCCCTTGGGGGACTCTCAGAGACTGAGCCACCAACCAAAGCATAAACAGGCTGAACCACAGCCCCCAGCAGTGTAGCAGATGTGCAGCTCAGTCTCTATGTAAGACCCCCAACAACTGGAGTGGAGGCCATCCCTATAGCTTTTGCCTGTCTGTGGAATCTGTTCGCCAACTGTCTGGCCTCAGTGGGAGAGGATGAGCCTAACCCTGAAGAGACTTGATGAGCCAAGATTGAGGAATAACCAAGGGCACCCCCATCCTCTCAGAAGAGAAGGGGATGGGGGAGGAGCTCTCTGAAGGCGGTCCGGGAAGGGGAAGCAGTGATAGGGACATAAAATGAATAAACAAATAAATTAATGGGAAAAATATCAAAAAATCGTGATAAGTATGCTGAAGTGTAACTCTCCACGATTAATGACTTTTGGTGGGGGTACAGATGGATTTTCTTTAAGGGGCTGGCCACTGGGAGTTTTGACAATGCTTCAGTGAGTATATGGGCAAAACAAATTAGACATTCTTCTTCCTCTTCCTCCTCTCCCTCCTCCTCCTCTCCTCCTCTTCCTCTTCCTCCTCTCCCTCCTCCTCCTCCTCCTCTCCTCCTCTTCCTTGTCCTCCTCTCCTCCTCCTC
>JANHMN010000024.1:13553706-13565600 GCA_030674055.1 Rhabdomys pumilio
GATAGATAGATAGATAGATAGATAGATAGATAGATAGATAGATAGATGAATGGACGGACGGACAGACAGACAGACAGACAGACAGACAGACAATAGCATGTTTGTGTATCAAGCACTATCCATGGGGATCTGCAGGGCCTGTCCAGGCTGGAGCAGCCAAAGAGTTGCAGCTCTCTGAGCTCTGAGTGGGAAGGAGGACCTGGAGCAAGACAGGCTGCCCTGCCTCTTCCTCTGGGTTGCTGACCCCGACTACACACACACACACACACACACACACACACACACACACCCCACCCTGGAGTCAGTGGCAGGTGACAGGTGGGGCAGGATGCAGCTGGTGGTTAGGAGCAGGAAGTGACTGTGTTAGGCTGGAGCAGCTTCCAGCAACAAAAGCTTCAGGAGAGAATTCTCTTCCCCAAGGTATTACAGCTCTATAACACTCAGGCTGGTGAGATGGCTTAGTGGTTTAAAAGCACCGACTGTCATGAGTTCAAATCCCAGCAACCACATGGTGGCTCACAACCACCCATAATGAGATCTGATGCCCTCATATGGGTGATTGAAGGCAGCTACAGTGTACTTTGGACAAGAGTGAGCAGAGCCCGGAGCAAGCCAGGGCCTGAAGCAAGGGGCGGCAGAGCGAGCGGGCAGGAGCAAGAGGGAGAAGGGAAGGGGGAAAAAAGACAAACACTCTCAGTGCACTTTACTCCTTTGGGGTGGGTTGGAGTCTAGAGGCAGATGCTTTCTATTGGCTTGGTCTGAGACATTAGGGATGCTTCATCTGCATGTGGAGGGGCTTCAGGTGTTGCCCTTCGTGACTGATTGTCACAGTTCTCCTCATGGGGTGTCATGGTCATGTGTTCCAGGACAGGAACCTGGTCAGGAGTAGATTTAAATGCCTACTGTTCTCTGCTATGAGAATTACTGGGGTTTCTGAATCTGCTCGACCTTATCCAGTTTTCTGTCTGGTGGCATGGTCCACTGCCCCACAATTCTACATAAAATATATACTTTATATAATATTTATAGTATATTGTGGGGAGTCAACAGAAGGCGGCTATCGTTTTTGCAGCCATCTTGAGCCATATACCCTGGCAAGAGACTTGATTACAATAGCCTACAACAGCTGAGCACACTCTGATAACATCTTGTTTTAGATACCCAAAATCTTCCTTTGGGTGTGTGAGACTTAAAGGTGTGATTTAGAGCTGAGACTTAAAGGTGTGACTTAGAGATCAGATTAGGCACTTGACACTTGGAGGAAGAGCTTGGAATTAGACAGTACAACTTGGAGTTAGTTATTAGGCAGTAGGAATTAGGCACTTAGAAGAAGTAACTTGGAACTTGGAGGCACTAGGGACTAGGAACTAGGGACTAGGAACTCAAGACTTGGGACTTAGACTAAGAAGAGAGACTGAAGAATAAACGGGATTGAATCACACTCTGTCTGGTCTCCATTCTTCGTGTCCGTCCTCACTCTCTCTCTTGCTTGAACCTCGACCCGTGGACCATAGCAGCTTGGGGAAGTAAGGGCTCTAACAAGTTAGTCCCCAAGGCTTTTGGCAGTGCAGATTCCAACACTGACAGAACGGTCCGAGAAATATTGGCCTCCAAACATGGTGTAGAGCAGTTCTCAACATTTTTGGCGTATATTTGCAGTATATTCTACTACATAGTAGTGTACACATAGTATACACATAGAATACACATGCTATGTACTATATATACTATCTATATACTACATATATAGTAGAATGAATGTATATACATACATATATATGTATGTGTGTATATATATACACACATATATATACACATATATGTATGTGTATATATATATACACACACACATATATACATATATATGTATATGTGTGTATATATACATATATGTGTATATGTATGTGTATGTATATATATATATATATATATGTATATAGAGACATATATATAGAGAGAGACATATATATATATATATATATATATATATATATATATATGTCTTTACCTAATTGAACATGCAATCAGATGCTCTTTCACTATGCCAGGCAGATCAGAGAGTCACTAGCTCCCAGTCAGCCATAGGATTACGGTTGATGCTCGGGGGTGTTCCAAAGGTTTGGGGATGTTGCATTTTGTGTTTTTTCCATCCCATTGCAACAAAATGGGCTTCTGTACTGGTCTTCCTTCCAAGCACTCTACCACTGAGCTAAATTTCCAACCCCAAATTCCTCCTTTGTTGTGGTTGATGTTGTTGTTGTTGTTGTTGTTGTTGTTTGGTGGTGGTGGTGGGTTGGGATTTTTTTGTTGGTTTGTTTTGTTTTGTTGTTTTTTGCTTTTTGGAGACAGGGTACTACACCAGCTATAACTACTATTAGAGAAAACTCAAATAATGAACCAACGTGAAGGTAGAAGTCGGTAGTGATCGTTACAGATGAGTAAAGGCCTTCACAACTGATATCAGACACAGACGTGTCAAACACGTATATGTCAGACATGTACAAGAAGGGAATCGGTAAGACAGAGAAACTGTCAGCATCCCTGAAATCTTCATGAAAAAGAAAGCTGGACTCTAGATAACCACAGAGTGTTTTGGAAGGAAAACTAATACTGAAGCCCATACTGCCCGGTTTACTAGCAATCCCTGATGGTTAAGAAGTTCTTAAGACATCTAAAAGTGCTAATGATTTTGTGTGCACTTGCGTGTGCACACACACACATGCAGCAAGTTATGGGTAGTTCCAATGTTTCAGAAGCATCAGACGCATAATGTTAAAGCTTATGACAAAGCAACAGGGCTAACTCTGACCATGCTGGAGTTTTTAAAGAGAAGCTGCAGAAGATAATTGCAGTTAAGAAATATTTACCGGAACAGATATTTGCCGGGAGCCAAACCCATGAAATTACCTGCTGTTCTGGAAAACCTAGTCAGTTAAAGTACAAGGTTAAGAAAGGACGTTCACAGGTCTCAGGTCCCAGGAACTTAAAGAATGTCTGGCATTTCCTGGGAGCCGGTTACGACAGTGGAATGGTCTAGGCCAATAAGGATATGACAGTGGGATAGCCTTAAGCAATGACCCTTGTGCTTAAACTTCCTGTTTTGCTGTGTCTTTATAACCTGCCGCCTGAAATGAAAGTTTGAGAGTTTGGTCAAAACCCTCAATTGCTCTCATTCTTGGTGTCTCTTGTCCATTCATTCTTTCGGACCCCTTCCCTAGGGTCTTGTCGAATCCCCCGAGGGCCGGGGCATATATCTAATATAAATGAAATATGTTTGTTTGAGAAGCAAAGGCCAGAGTACTCATTCATCCAGCAAGAGCCCAAAGCGATGTCAGGCAAAGATTCAGGGTACTCATAAAGTGGCTAATGTTGCTTTGGGATAAATGTTGTGGAGTCAAATCATGGCATTTCCTAAGTAAGGTTTATAAAGTGAGCAATGAGCTCATTATTAACTAATTCATGCACACTAATTCCTTGCATTAATGTGTATATACACCTTATACACATACGTGCATGTGGGTATCGTATGAGAAACTGACCCTGCCATAACAGTCATGGGTTAAAATCCAAGCACTAGCTATATACCATGTGTTAAACATGTAAATTATGCTAATGAACTTAGCCTTACTATGTTTGAGGAATGATTTAAGGATGCACTAAATTAATTTTCAAAAACCAAATTACGGTTTTTCCTAATTAATCAAACCCTAGAGCGTACATACAGCAGTGTGTGTGTGAGCATGTTTTGGTGGCTATCATAACAATTAGGCCTACAGAGCATCGGGATTGTTTGAAAATAAGTTTGAATTGTGTCATTTCTCGGACAAGAGAATACTACAGGTAAAGAGCTATCCCATTCATTCTAGAGTCTCCCTGTACCTGGCAATGCTCTAACAAGACCAGCTGATCTTCTAGCAAATCTGCTGCTGAATCCACACTCAGCAGATAAATCCAGAGACAAGAGTTGCATCCAAAGCATCCTGTTTCTGACAAACATTTATGGAAGGCTGATAAAGGCCCTGAACCTGGCTAAACACTCTAAGAGTCATGGAAGAGTTTTAACATTCTAAATGCTACCTGGGTCATCACTCCATCTTGGAAAGAAGCCCCCCAGTATTATGTGGTGTTTACAAGAATCGAAGAGGATACACGTGAACACCTTCAGGGCTTTACTAAGGATTCTGCGGTGACAAGAGATGAGGGTATAACTTTTTGGTAGACTGCTTGCCTACAGTGTACAAGGCCCTGAGTTTCAACCCCACCAACACGTGTACACATCAAAAAAGCAAGAAACTAGCCAGTTTTGGTGGCTTCCATCTGTAATTCCAAAACTTGAGAGACTGAGGCAGGAGGAGTACTGAGAGTTCAAGGGTGTCCTAAGTCACATAGTTCCAGACTAGAGTGTACTACAAAGGAATGTAGCTAGAGAAGAACCCTGGTGAAGAGCATAGTGGGAATCAAAGCTTGTTAGCACCGTGCTGAGGGGCTATACAATGAGGTGATGACAGAACTAGGAGAAGGACGAGGAGGAGGGGGAGGAGGAGGAGGAGGAAGAGGAGAAAGAAGGGGAGAAGGAAGAGGAGGAAGAGGGGGAGAAGGGGGAGGAGGAGGGGGAGGAAGAGGAGGAAGGGGGAGGAGGAAGAGAGGAAGAAGGGGAGGAGGAGGGGGAGGAGGGGGAGGGGGAGGAGGAGGAGGAGGAAGAAGAGGAGGAGGAGGAAGAGAAAGAGAGAAGGCAGGCAGGCAGGCAGACAGACAGACCACGAGACCAAGAGAACGTGAAAAAGAGAAAGAAAAGTCGTGGCAGAGAAAGATCCTATACCCAAAGAACCAAGAAAATTCACTGCCAAAGATAAATTCAACAGTCTCAAGCAGATTCTAGAAGACATGGAAATTAATTATGAAAGATACAAGATGAACATTCGAGATGTTCTTGTTTACTGTACAGACCATATAATGAAGAAAAAACTTTGATATCTTCCTGAAGAACACTATGCCTGCATGTCAATGCCCAGTGTCTTCTACAGGCTGCTCTGGAGCCTTCTCAGATGAGAGGACTTAGTGACTCAGTCAAATGGCATCTCAGCAGTTAATTTTAGTTTAATGCTTCCAACCTTTCTCAGGCCAAGTGCAGGTTGGAACGTATGTGTTAACAATGAATACTCACACAGTTATTCTGGTTTTTACTTTAATATAATATACATGAACAATTAATACTTTATTACAAAATAACTTTATATTTACTGATTCATTAGTCTATTTTCATTGTTACAACAAAGCACTGGAATCTGGGTACTTCTAAAGAAAAGGGGTATAGTTTGCTTGCAGGTTTGGAAGCTGGAAATCAAAGATCAGGTGACTCTGTCTGTTTTGACTCTGGTGAGGGCCTCATGGCAGATGACATTCACAACAGGGGAGCATGTAGAAGAATTCACATAGCAAGACATGAAGTCAGAGAGATTTAGGGACAGCTCATTCACAAGAACTAGCAACTCCACAAGACCATTGCTAATCCCTTCTAAGATGGAGGCCCTGAGACATGATTAATTTTCCATTTTAAATACTCCACCGCCATCTCAATACTACCAGACCAAGGGGAGGGGCAAGCCCCTATCCCATGAACCTCCAGGGAACATTCTCAAATATTAGGCAAACAGTAGACAACACTACCCAACCCAACTGTGGGATAAAGCAAATATTCTGAACAAGTTTAAGGTGTGCTGAGCTAAGTTTGTGTTTAGTAGGTTAATATAGTAAGCATTTTTATCTAACGACGTTTTCAATTTGCGTGTTTATTGTGAGATAGCTCCATCTTAAGTTAAGGTGGCATTTTTTTCTATGATCCCTAAGTGATAAGCAGAATCCTAAATGACCAGGAGAGAATGAGAGCTTTCCAGGCAGCAAAGTAGCATAATTTCTAGGGAGCCACAGAAAATTCCACTATGTTTAGTAAAGGATGGGTGAAGTAATGAGTAAATCATTGCACATCTAACAGAGTGAGATGGCAAATGTCCTCCAAAGCCCATGTACCACAGGCTTGGCCAGCGGGAAGGTGCCTTTGTGTAGGCCTTGTTGTCATAGGCGAATTGGGAGACCCTGGACTCTTCCTTTTCTGTTGTCCCCTCCTTGACTGTGAGACGAGTGCCTTTGCTCCACTCTTCCCTCACCACAGATGCAAAACAGCAAGGCCGAAATCCGTGGCCTGAAAACTCTCACTGTGGCCAGGATAAATATTTCTCTTCATAAATATTCCACACAGATTTGTTCCAGTGGCAGAAAGCGAACACTTCCCCCGGCTGTGCTCAGCCCTGGTAGTCAGAGTCATCTTCCGAGCATTTCCAAGTGCCACGGGAGACAAAAAGGAGGTGTTCTCACCTCCCAGGGCACAGAAGGAGCAGGCTACTTGATGACCACGACTCGGCCATTTTGGACTGATTCGCGGAGGGACAATCATCTGTCTGCAGCCTGTTTTCATCTTGCCTCATATTAGAAACTTGTTCAGTAAATAAAATTCAGAACCATGCTACCCTGAGATACATAGTTTCAATGAATACCCCAGGAATTAATTAGAAAACTTAACACACATTTTAAAAAGATGATTTCCCTTTTAACTCAGACAGACATCCTTACTGATCTGTCCCTGGGATGTCACAGGCGGTTTGGGTGTAAATGGAACCTGAGTCTCATTTTGAGAGCAGCCAGAGAACTAAGAGTTGAAGTTGAATTTATAGATGAATGCACAAGGGCCTACGTAGAAATCCAGAGATTTCTGTCTCTCCCAAAATTCTTGCAGAAGGTAAGAGGGCGTGGCCTTCTGGTTCACGCAGGAAACAACTGTAGTAGTCCGTGCTCACTTTTGCTTCTACACAGAAACCGGTGGGAGAAAATACCTTCTAGCTCCCCTCCCCATTCCGGACTGGGGCACCCGGGTTGATGTCATGCCCTCTATAAAACAGTGTGTAACACCCTTGCACCATAGGGAAGGGCTTCAACTTTCTCCACAAGGCAAAGCTATTGTTCCAAGTACCACATTCAGCTAAATTCCATAGAACTATTCACACCCACTGAGATGTTTGTTTCGTTAAACAGCTGCCATCTTGAAGAAGAAGAAAAAAAAGTATTTACTCCGCGTTTGCTTCTGAAGAGCAGTGCTGTGCCTGTTACAGCTGAGAGAAAAGACTTGTAACATAGCCATGGTGATAATCTTTCTCCGCAGAGGCACAGGATGGAACGCGTGCTCCATTGCTTTCAGGGAGACACAAATGAGCCATCCTTTCCCACTCAATAAACCCTCTCCCACTCAGCAATTGTAAACAGAATGAGAAATAAAGATGGAATAATATTGTCATTTTAATTTTTCTCTGGTTACTTTTTGAGCTTCCCCTCTAAATGTAATTGTCTTTAGTGCTTGCTAAAATTTACTTTTTAAAATAAGTGTGTGTTTCTGTATAAGTTTATGAACACTGTGCATTAAAAACAAGGGATTAAGTCACGACAGACCTGAACACCACCTGCGGTCCGAGGATGACCCCCCTCTCATACTGCCACCTAGTGGTGACATACCTAAAGTTCAAAGACAAGAATGAAATTCACTCAGAAACTCCCTTCAGTCCAGGAAAAAAATAAAAATAAAAATAGCAATTTCTAAAATGCATAGGAAAGCCAGAGTTTTCATATAAGAATATATTCAAGAGAGTCATACTGCAATGTGAGATACGAATACAAATAAGCAAGACCTGGGATGAACTATTTAAAAGTTAGCGTCATCCCTTGAGGGTAGACAAGGAAGGTTAACAGAAGCAAAGGACATATGCAAAAGCCACGTAGAAACCTACTACTTTATAATCTAAATATGTGTAAGAGAGAGACAGAGAGAGAAAGAAAGAGGGAGGGAGGGACAGAGAGAAAGACAGAGAGATATCTTGGAATAAAGGTAGCCCATGTGGCTGATGAGAAGCTATAGGTTTTTCATAAAAATCCCAGTGCCAGGTTCAGGACACTCCCATATGAGTTTTTGGCCAGATAGGTCCAAGGGGCTCCCAAGAAATCGGCATATTGCCATTGCCTTTTATTGCCACATAATTAAATGAAAATAAGACCCTATGGCTGAAAATACCATGGGCTTTGGTTTCAGGACACAGAGAAATCAAGCAAGAGTTGATCTCAAAGGGAAAAGATTCCGGACGTCATTCGGAGCAAATGCTCTCTGCATACAACAGATTCTGAGTCATACAACACACAAAACTGCGAGCGCCCAATGGTTGTTTTTTTTTTTTTTCAGACACCCAGCGGCAGCTTCTCTAAATTCTTTTCCATTGTTTTATGTACACAATAAACTATTCATCAGCCACCAAGAAGTACAAAATCATGAGGCTGGAAAGATGGCTCAATGGTCAAGGGCATTGGCTGCTCATCCAGACGACCTGAGTTCGATTCCCAGCACTCACATGACAGCTCACAACTACCTGTAATTCCAGTTCCAGGTTTTCAGCACACTCTCCTGACTCCTTGGGCACCAGGCATGCATGTAGTTCACATACACACACACATACATACATACATACATACATACATACATACATACATACAAGCAAAAACACTTATACATGTAAAATAAATAAATAATTTTTAAGGAAGTACAAAAAAATGATGTTGCTTGCAGGAAAATGGACAGAACTGAATGAAGATCTTCATACTGAGCAAAATAAGTCAGATTCAGGAAAACAAGTATCATGTATCTCCTCACACAAGCAGAGTCTGGTTTAAAGAAAGGAGAGTTGTTTTACAAGAGGAAGTCCAACAGGAGGAAGGACTGAAAAGGGAGTAATGGCAGATGAACATGACCAAAGGACATTATGCACATGTGTGAAAATGTCACATGACATAGGCTAATAAAAAAGTAAAATCCACCCACTATTTGATCAGGCTCCAGGAGCAGGAAAATCCATTCCTTCAAGATTCCTTCAAGTGTAATGATAGTTAGAATGTGATGACTCAGACACAACACTTCCCCTGTTGGATTAGGAATTTATTTTAATAATATATTTATGATAAAAATAACAAAAACTTCTAGTGGTAGCCAGGCGGTGGTGGTGCACGCCTTTAATCCCAGCACTTGGGAGGCAGAGGCAGGTGGATTTCTGAGTTCGAGGCCAGCCTGGTCTACAGAGTGAGTTCCAGGACAGCCAGAGCTACACAGAGAAACCCTGTCTCGAAAAACAAAAAAAAAAAAAACTTCTAGTTGTGCATAAATTGGGGTGGGGGGAGCTGAGGCAGGGGACTTTCTGTGAGCTCAAAGGCAGCCCCCGACAACAAAGCAATGACCAAGCAGGACTACTGAGCAAGAATGATCTGTCTCAACAAACCAGTTAGAAACTGACGTTTTAGCCAAATCAAATAGTCTCACCTTAAAGAAATTCAAAACCCAGTCAGCAAATGAACTGGAGTTTGGGGAGAGTTAAAAGCTGGAACTTCTTCTCTGGGAGAAGAAATGAGAATCACAACTCAAAAGCCCAAGGTCCACATTCTTTCCAGGGAGACCTGTTTATATTCTGAAGTACAGGGACACTCTGATCACCACGGTTCTATTCCTCTGTGTTACATATTCAGCCCAAGTTGCAGTAACTGCCTTATTTGCAGGTTTTTTTTTTAAGATCTCTGTCTGTCTCTGTCTGTCTCTCCATCTGTCTGTCTGTCGGTCTGTCTGTCTCCCCCCCCCACCCCTGTGTGTGTGTGTGTGTGTTGCCTGCATTTATATCTGTGCACCACGTGAATACAGTGCCTGGGGAGACCAGAAGAGGGCACTGGATCTGCTGATCGGCGATAGCCAGCTGTGAGGCACCATGTGGGTAGGAACGCAACCTTGATCCTCTGCAAGAACAGCAAGGGCTCTTAACCTCTGGGCCATCTTTCCAGCCCCATCATTTGCAGGTTGTTTTACATAGAATGTAGCTCTGCTTTTTTTTCAGAGTCATTAATAGATCCTAATCCCTGTTCTCCAGCTCACTGCGCAAAAGTCACACATAGAGAAAAACAAATCATTACGACAAAGTTCAAACAAGCCCCACAAGGCTGACTGTCCTCATAACTAAAGAGAAAACCCTCCGGGATTCATTAAAAGTTGATTTTTCTCTAACAACCTTGGAGGATTCTGGGCTGAATGATGCAACACCAGGGAAAGCTCCTGAGTTGATGTTACCACAGAGACTGTTGCCATGGAGACTTCACTTTCAAATGTGCTTCAAATTTATTAGAACATAAGTGAGTGTTGTTTTTCAATTATTTTATTCTTCTTCAGATAAAAGTCATATAACACAAAATCCACTATTTTAAGCATTTTAGAGTTTTCATCCGTGGGCTTTTAGTACATCAATAATGCTCTATGATGGTAAACATTATTCACTTCCAAAACATTCTACCATTCTCACCCCCAAACTAACTGTGCCTATAACACAGGCATTCTCTGCTGCCTGTTACCTCCAGCCCATGGAAATTAGTGGCCCAAACCTACTATGTATGTTTCAACTAAACAAACTTAAAGTGTCTGTGGTCTTCATGCTGGCATCAGTTAGCGTGAAGTCTTCAGGGTTCATCCATATCAGAGAATGCCTCACTTCTTCATTGCTTTTTTTTTTTCAACCTTTTTTAATAGAATGTCATGTAGACCAGGCTGGCCTCGAACTCACTATGTAAAAAGGTTGACCTTAAACTTCTGATCCTCTTGACTTCAGTAGCCGAGAGTGGCAATTATCAGTTTGTACCACCAGGTTTGTCTCCCTTCCTCTTTATAGCTGAATCATATCTCACTGTGGACACTGCATCTTATCTGTCCATTTATTAGTTTATGGTCAAGTGTGTCTGAAGCCTTCTAGGCAGCAACATGACTATGCTAGTAAAAGTACCTGCTAGGCAAGCCTAAAGACCAGAGTTCAATCCCCAGGACCCTCTTAAAAGCTAAAAGGAGAGAACTGACTCCACAGAATTATCCTTTGGCCTCCATAGTCTCATGTACATGAGCATGCACACGCACACACACACACACACACACGTACATGCACACACACTCAAATAAAATAAACATTCAATAATGATGAAAATAACAATGGCATGCAACCTTCTAGTTTCTCATGATCGCATGAAGCTTTGTGAAGTCTTGATTTACCTGAGTATCTTAGCTCCATTCTCTCTTCCCATGCCTTCTAGTTAATGTATCATTTACCCGAGTTGCTATGCCTTGCTTCAGGCTACAACTAATATAATATATAATATATTCACTTTCAAGTCCTACCCCCCTACTCTCATTCTACAAGGTCATCTCAGCCCTTCAAGTGACCCTCATACACACACAACAGAATACAACTCACCTCTGAACATGAACCTCGAAGATACTACATTAAGTAAAAATAAGTCATGAGCAGAAAGGCAACCATTCTCTTAGCTTCTCTTATATGTGGAATTAAGGATAAATTAACTGTATAGAAACAGAACACAATGGAACAGAGTAGCAGTCACTGCAGGTGGGAGAGGGCTGCAAAAGAGACACATGAGTCAAGAAGTACAAACTTTCAGTGCTATAAATGAACAAATATAAAGAAATAATGTATAGCATAAAGACTACAATTTTTTAAAAAGCCAGAAAATGATGCCATGTGCCTTTAATCCCAGCATTTGGAAGACAGTCAGGCAGATCTCTGAGTTCCAGGCAAGCCTGTTCCACAGAGTTTCAGGAAAGTCAGGGATATGTAGAGAAACCCTGTCTTGGAGAAGAAGGAGGAGGGGGGAGGAGGGGGGAGAAGGAGAGGGAGAAGGAGAAGGAGAAGGAAGGAGAAGGAGAAGGAGAAGGAGAAGGAGAAGGAGAAGGAGAAGGAGAAGGAGAAGGAGAAGGAGAAGGAGAAGGA
>JANHMN010000024.1:13571418-13609773 GCA_030674055.1 Rhabdomys pumilio
TTTTTTTTTTTAAACTTGCTAATTCTTTTTAGTGTGGCCAGCATAAACTGTCAACGGCATTACAACTTGCTTAAGCATAATATTTAAAAAAAAATACTTAAGGAAATTTTATTAAACTGAAAGTAATAAATATCAAGATGGTTGAATGGTAGAGGCAAGTGAGTTTTATTTCACAACATTCAAACGTTTTCAGATTTTATATTTTAACATTCAAACATCAACCAATGTGTTTCACGATAATAACATATATAAAAAAATTATATGAATATTTCGATGTGTACAAGAAAAGTATTTTTTAAAAATCAGGATGGCCTTATTGGATGTCAATGGGAGGAGCCTTGGGCCTAAAGGTGTTCGATGCCCCAGTGTAGGGGAATGCCAGGGCAGGAAGGCAGGAATGAGTGGGTAGGTGGAGGAGCACTGTCATCGAGGCAGAGGGAGAGGGGATGGGATAAAGGGGGTTCTGAAGGGAAGACCTGGAAAAGAGAAAACAATTGAAATGTAAATAAAGAAAAGATCCAATAAAAATAAATCAGCATCTATTCTTTATAAACATACTTAGCAAACCAGCAATAAATAAAGTCCTTTAATATGAAAAAGATGATCTAGCACATGGAAGAAAGAAAGTACTGAGTACAGTACTTAGCTTCGTTCACAAAGAAGCATATTATATATACTACGTGTGTATAATTTACATCAAAAACATAAATATTTTTAAGAAGCAAAAGACTATATATGCATAAAAACCTGACCATAAATGTTGACCAAAAAAATGTGTGTAATTAAAAGATATGGAGATAAGACTCCAGAAATGGGAATGGAGGACTCAAAGAAAGCATTCCTTTTGTGGTCTAGATGCCTAAACCATGGCAATCAGCATACATTGGGCAGCTATAAATTAGGATGGGCCTTTAGCCAATGAGATGAGGGAAAGGCAAGCCCAGCCTAAACATTCATAGCCACAGGATAAAAGTGTTTATAGAGATACATACACCATAAATAGGTCTTAAAACTGAAAAATTATCAACCAAGATAACAAATTGTTGTACATGTTCTGCCAGCCTAGCTTCACACACACACACACACACACACACATACACACACACACACATACACACACATACGTATACACACACACATACACACACATACACACACACACATACACACACACATACACACACACACATACACACACACATACACACACACACATACACACACACATACACACACACACACACACACACACATACACACACATACACACACACACATACACACACACACACACACACACTTCATAAGGATCAACAATGTTAGGTTCAATTTAGAATCATTGCATCATCCCGGGTCTCTATTCCAATATAGCTAAGCCCCACACTGAAGGGAGGGAAGGAATGTCACAGTTGCATGTGTGAACACGTCAGGACTTTTAAACTCCAACCATACACTGTAACTGTTCCTTAGACCTTGAGCATACACTCACACAGTCATTCCTTCAGAGACTGTACGTGTACCTGAGCAAAAGGCCCACACAGGCCCTGGAAGCAGGCCACAGCCCTTGGGTAAGAAGTTACAGAGACAAGAGTACTGTAATAGTGGATTGAGTGGCACACAGGTTTTGCATAGCTCATAATGGGTACAACCCATCAGCCCACGGACTCCTTGCTCCACTGGAATAACACAGCTAAGGAAGGCCAAAAGGAGATTAGTAAAAGGCCCTCATTTCCAAGTTTGAGGACAGTACTAGAGACAAGGCTGTCTAGTTCTCCAGCTCAACCACATGAAATCAACTTGAACTGATTCTTGCAATGCTGGTCCACTTTCTGTTATTGTAACAAAATACCAGACATAATCGACTTAAAGGGAAGAAAGGTTGAGTCAGGAATAGAGATCATCATGCCTGAGGCCTCTGCATTACAGAAGGGAAAATAGGAAAAGAGAAAATTTTTATTTCGTTCATGGTTCCAGAATCTGTAGTCACTTGGCTCTGTAGTATTGAGCCTGTGGTAGCAAAGTGACTCGTGGCAGAAGTACAGAGGAAAAAAAATCTGTTCATTCCATGGTGGAAGAGCATGACAAAGAGCATGAGGGTTCTAATATGGACATGAGTTCCATCAAGGACATGCCCTAGTAACCAAAGCCCAACCTTTTAAGCTTTCCACCACTTCCTCAGAGTGTCACGGGCTGGCAGGCAATCATTTAACACCTGGGCCCTGTGTACACCTACCAAAACTTAGGACATGCCTGTGTTTTACAATCTAGCAAGAGTGTTCTCATATACACATCCATTCCCGTGGTTTCTAACGGACTGAACCTTGAGAGAAGAGAAAACAAATCATGCGATTGAAATATAAGCACTGTTGGAGCTCCAGGGACGTTTCCTCCCAAAGTTCAAAAGTCATGATCTTTCCACTTACAGCACACCGTCAGCCCTCCCCCAGCTTCCCAGAGAAAGGGTAGGCTGAACAGAACTGAAAATTGTAAGTATACTGCTGAAAGACTAGAGTCAGGGAAGGAAAATTAACATCAAATACAGGGCAGTTTCAGGGAAGAAGTCTGGACCTTAAGCAAAACACATCACTGGGACAAAGCTTGCTCTATTGAGGTAACCATCCTCGAGGGGCTCCGTTCCCACCCCAAACCACGAAATGAGAGCCTTCGACACATTTAAGCAATCTCCACCCAAATTCCACACCAATTACATGAGGGGCTGAACCCACGGCCCTCCTTCTCTCCACCACTGCTGAAAATACTGTATTAATCAGAGGACAGCATAAAGCCGCAATGCTTCGTCTGTTGGGAGACAATCTAGGCGAGCAGTCTGGCACCAGCCACATGTAAAACCTGACCCTCCTCCAATGAGGACCCACCAAGGCTATGCCTTCCTCTAATTGCCAGGGTGTCTGGCTCAGAGCCTGGGCAATTATGTAGAGAACCGTTGCCTGGTCCTAGTACAGATATGTGAACCTGGTGCTGCTACACTGTCCGCTGGAAACTAGCTGCCTGAAGCTGTCACCACATCACCCCACTGTACCTAGATTGCTAAGGGTAGCAGTTTCCTCTGTATCCCTCAAGGCCCCATTCTCGGCAGCATCATGTCGCTCGCACACACCGCTGCAGAGTACATGCTCTCTGATGCCCTGCTGCCCGACCGCAGGGGCTCTCGGCTCAAAGGACTGCGCCTGGAACTGCCCCTGGATAAGATGGTCAAGTTCGTTACTGTGGGCTTCCCCTTGCTGCTGATGTCTCTGGCTTTCGCCCAAGAGTTCTCATCAGGTAAGCTGCTGACGGACGGTAAGAGACCTGACTTCATTTTACCCTACGACAGTTATAAAATGAGCTAGCTCCTGTCTTAAGATTTCCTGGCTTTGGGCTGGACTGGATTCCCAAGGGGCAGGTGCTGCGTAAGGATGAGGCACCAACAAAGCAGATGCATCAAACAGTTGCAAAAGTCAACTTGGAAATAAATCTTACAGTAAAAAAAATAATTTCTTCTTCGGAGAGGCTTCATCCAGCAACTGATGCAGAGACCCACCCACACACAGTCAAATAATAGGCGGGGCTCAGGGAGTCTTATGGAAGAGTGAGGGGAAAGATTGAGGACGCCAGAGGGCTCAAAGACACCACAAGATGAAATACAGAGTCAAGTAACCTGGGCCGGTGGGGGAATCACACAGACTAAACCACCAACCGAAGAACATTCAGGGGCTGGATCTAGCCTCCCTCCACATTTGTAGCAGATGTGCAGCTTGGTCTTCATTTAGAGGCCCTAACAATTGGAGGGGGTGACTCTGTTGCCTGCCTTTGGATCCCCTTCCTCTACCTGGGCTTCCTTGTCTGGCCTCAGTGAGAGAGGATGTGCTTAGTCCTCCTGGGACTTGATGTACCAGGGTCGTTGGTACCCATGGAGGTCTTCCTCCTCTCAGAGAAGGGTAGGGAGGGGTAAGAGTGTGGGGAGGGGCCTTCGAGAGTGAGACTGAGAGGAGAAGAGGGAGGGAGGGAATCTGCAATCAGGATGTAAAGTGAATCAATTTAGTTATTTATTAAAATAAAGAATAACTGCCAAAGAATTCACTGGAGAATAGGAGCAGAGAAAGCAAGGGAGGACGAGGAGTATGAAGGAGAGAACATGGAGAGAACATGCTCAACATGCAATATTTGTTTAAATTAACAGTTAGCTACCACTTTAGTAGTCGTATCTTTTATGTCTAAATGATAAAAACTATTATTTTGGCTTCTATAGATAGAGGTGGGGACTCTGTGATCTCTTCAGAACTTGGAATCCTTTCCTCTTAGCCCACTGTGAACAAATCTTTTTCCCTGCACTCTCTTCCCACCTCTTGCAGAGTTCATACAACCTTGTTCAGGGGTGCTGAACAAACCCCGCCTCTTCTTCAAGAGCCTAGCCATAAACAGACATGCGCCAAGGGCCTAGCCATAAACAGACATGCGCCAAGAGCCCAGCCATAAACAGACATGCGCATGTTTGCGATGCTGTAAGCACTGGGTTAACTCAGAAAGCCTGTTCCTTCTATGGACGTCACAGGGGCTCTAGTTTTCTTTTCTGTCTGTGCCCCATTAGCTTAAAGCATCTGCTGATAAAGTGTTCCATCTCTCTCTTTGCCGCTTCACACTGAGAGTAGCAACAGAATTGGTTCCCCGTTCTGCCTCTGTCTGATAAGAAACAGGAAAGCTTACCCAAGCACATTTGCTTCCCATGCAGATAACAAGTTTGAAGTCAGCCTGAGCCGCACAGTAAGACTCTGTCTCAAAACAAAACAAGGCTGACAGGATGCCTCATTAGGTACACTTGCTCCCAAGCCCAACGACCTGAACTCAGTCGCAGTGCACACATGGTAGAATACCGAACTGGTAGAAGGAGAGAAACCGTTTCCACAAGGTCATCTTCCGACCTCCATGAGTGTGCCGGGACACATGCACACACATGACAAACACAGACAATCAACTCAAAAACATTTTTTAAAGGTTGTCATCTCTCTCGAGTGGATATGTCACTATCAAAGCCTTTCGGTGGCAAACTGCTGACTCCAAGGCATCTCCGATAGCTTCCTGTACGGGAGTCTGAAAGAACTTTGAGAAAAATGGCCCATCCGACCTAAAAGATCAGGCCAGCTCATTGGTAGCATGGATCAAACTTTGAGTTCTACTGTATCAGGACCTATCTCCCGTGACACAGGGCCCAGAAAGCTGAGGCTGGGGAAGAAGATGACGCCTGCCATCCAAAGAAAACTACCAACTTATAAGGATGTCCCCTCTCCAGAAAACTCTTGAATGAATGACTTCCACCCCTCTGCTGCACCTAAGGCTGCCTCAAAGCTCTGCTCCTTTTTCAGGGTCTCCCATCAGCTGCTTCTCACCCGGCAACTTCAGTGTCAGGCAGGCTGCGTACGTGGACAGCTCGTGCTGGGACTCACTGGCTCACCATAAGCAGGACGAGACTGGCCAGTACAAGGTGAAATCTCTCTGGCCTCACAAGGTAATGCAGACAGGGGCCCTTGCAGGATGGCTTCCAGGCTTGGGTGTTGGGAGTAGATTAAACCCCTACACGCTCTCGAGTGGCACTCCACCCTTGGCCATCACACTCACTTCCACCTCACTCTGCCCTTGCCCATTCCTTTTGGCAGCTGGCTTTCATATTCCAGGGTCCCGTCAAATGCCTGCTGGTCTCTGGTGTGCACATTAGTCTGCAGTTGAAAGGTGCCTGCTTCTATCTGATTGGAAGCTTTATGCCCATGAGTGACATGTTGACAAGCAGGATTAGGTGAAAAGGATCCCTCTGGTATACTTCGTTGTAAAGAAACTCAGGTATCAGTATCTAGCCCTAGCTCAGTATTGTCTGTTGTCTCTGAGAAGAGTCATCTGGTCCTTAATTTAAGAAGAATGCAAACTCAGCCACGGATGTTAAGTACTCATTCACCTGGCTTCAGCCCTCAACCCCTCAGACTAGTTCTCCCGCCTCAGTGGATTTGAGCATAGAGTTTACTATGACTTAGTCTCTCCAGAGACAAACCTTCAAACCTTCCATCTGGAACATGACAGGCTGGTGGATTGCATGCAGTACATTACGGAGAGTCTGCAGGTCAGCTCTGTTCAGTGTTCTGTTTCAGACCGACTCATACTCTTGCTTTTTGGTTTCACCCATATCCCTAGTTCCTGAGTCTTTCTGGTTCTGAGTTGCAGAGTGTTTGTTCTTGCCTGGACCTTCACCTTTCCCCACACCGGTGTCTTGTGTCAGGCAGCTGATGCCAGGCTTTCAACCATCTGCTGCTCTTGTCTGCTCTTCGCCCTTTCACTCTTGTCATCCTAGAGAACAAAACCAGAGACTTGAAGGAGAAAGTACCCAAACCCTCTGTCACTGGCAGGTCAGCAGGCCAAGATAGGGACAAGTCTACAGATTTTGGAGTCGACTCGTGTTAAGAAAAGGCACTTGACTATCGGTGTCAACAGGAAGTTCTCTGAACGCAGATTCTTTGGCTCCTCCTCACTCCCAGGAATACACTCTGTAGAAGTGAAGGGCTCATTTTCAAGGATGCTATTTCTTGAATAAGAGTAAAATGCTTATAATTTTACATGAGGCCCTATTCCAGGCTTTTATTTTTTGCAGCTCAGAAAAACACAGAGACAGACAGACAGACAGACAGACAGACACACACACACACACACACACACACACACACACACACACACACACAACCCAGATGTACCCTCCATCTTTTCCTGTAAACTTGCCACCACAAAGACAGAGCAGTCTGGAAGAAGCTGCGGGTCGAGGAGTCATTAGGAGAATAAGCATCTAAACCTTCAGTCCTGGCTCCAGATCTTCACTCTTCCACCTGCTGAGTGTGTGATGCTGTGCAGATACTTGACCTGGCCCTGCTGCAGTTTCCATCACTGTAAAAATAGACCCAGTGATGGCATCTCACCAATAGCATCCTTGTGAAAAGCAAATGAAATAATGCATGGTAACCGCCTAGCAACACATGTAGATTTGAAAAGTCTTCGCAAGTAGAGACTGTACTATGAATAAAAAGACAGACCTCCCTCTGTTAGATGCCTAAGTATAATAAGGAAACTTAGGAAAAAATCCTACTATACTCTGCCAGAGCCACAGTAACAAAGGGTGGCCTAAACAGCAGAAATGCAAGATGTCAGCAGGTTGGCTCCTCTGAGGGCTGCAGAGGGAGTGGCCGGGAGTCTTTAAAAACACCAGAGTTGCTGAGAAGATATGAGCTACACATTCCTAAAGTTCCAGTGTATTATCTGCATACCTGAAATGACCCCCCCCAAGGAATTCCAAGAGTATCTGTTAGTGTCCTTCGACAAAACTGAGGATCCAGAGACTACGAAAGACAAGCATAGGACAGGACACACAGAAGAAATAAAGTTCTCTCCTCTAGGATGTCGGGGCCCCTATTGATCATAATCTCAGTCTAGATACTCAGTCTGCAGTGTTCGGGCAGCGAAGGCAGAGATCTCCCCTTACCAGACACCTTTTATCCTCTATCCCTTGTTTGCTTTCATTCTTTCTCTTCTCGGAATCCCAGACAGACCGTAGGTCAGAAAACCCTTAGATGATGGATCTGGGTAACAGAGATACAATGTCCCTTCTCTTACCAGTTTCACTGTATTATTCCATATGGACAGAGAGCTTTTCATGGTCAACAATATACATTCTCTCCCTTCTAAAATGAGACCAGGAGAGCAGTTAAGCCCCCACTTAGCTGTGATTCAAGCCCCAGCACCCTGAGCTCCCTCCTCAGCCTTCTTTTTCTTGCAGGCTCTCCCCTACTCTCTACTGGCCCTGGCTGTGGCCATGTATTTACCAGTGCTGCTGTGGCAATATGCAGCCGTGCCAGCCCTCAGCTCAGACCTGCTGTTCATCATCAGTGAGCTGGACAAGTCTTACAACCGTTCCATCCGCCTGGTGCAGCACATGTTGAAGATCCGGCAGAAGAGCTCTGACCCCCATGTCTTCTGGGATGAGCTAGAGAAGTAAGTTGCCCCCTCTAGCTTCTTCTAAAGGACTTTGTGGAGCATTAAATTGATATCCATGCATAATCATATTTATGTTTTCTCTATGCCATCCTTCTCAAGACAGCAAAGTACTCTGTTCTTCCCTGCATTCTTGGAGCTTGGAGGGGCAGGGATGAACTTTCCCTTCGCCCCCCCCCCCCCCCTTTTTTTGTTTTTTTTTTTTTTTTTTTTTTTTTTTGTTTTTTTTTTTTTTGTTTTTTTTTTTTGGTTTTTTGAAACAGGGTTTCTCTGCGTAGGTCCTGGCTGTCCTGGAACTCACTCTGTAAACCAGGCTGGCCTCAAACTCAGAAATCTGCCTGCCTCTGCTTCCCAAGTGCTGGGATCAAAGGCATGAGCCACCACTGCCCGGCGAACTTTCTCATTGTTGTATAAAGAAAAGGATCTGTCTCTAGTTGACAGATGAACACACTGAACCGCAGGGATTAATAGCTCTAAAATATTACTTTCTATGCTCAGAAACCTGTTAACTCCACTCATGCTTAGGAAAAAAAAATCTTGAAATTCTCAAATATCTGTCCAAGGCCTCAAGAACAATGTTAACTACTTCTCAAATTTCTAGTTATACTTTCAGTATTCCTCATATCCAAATTGCCCAGTACTCCAAAATCAATTTTTTTAAAAGTGTCATTGTTTTAAAAAAAAAAAAAAGCCTTTCAATTATTCTAAAATAAATAAATAAATCCCACTCAAATCTGAAACACTTCCAGGCCCACAGGGATTTGAGATATGGAATACTTAACATAGTCTGCACAACAAGTCTCCTCCTTATCCCTGAGCAAAGCATTGATTAGTCATGCATCTATCTAAGTACCAGGCAGTACATCAGATACACACACACACACACACACACTCTTTCTGTCTCGTGTGTGTGTGTGTGTGTGTGTGTGTGTGTGTGTGTGTGTGTGTTCAGGACAGGGGACAAAGGCAGCAACAAGACTGTACCTACCAGTGCAAGGCTAAGATTCTACTGAAGGAAAGCAAACAGACAAACAAAACCCACTAACATGTCTTAGTAAATGACTAGCAGTATGAAGAAAGCAAAAGAAACAGAAGGGCAGGAGCTGGAAAGCTAAGAGATAAGGATGGTGCAGTTTTAAATGGGTCTGGCATGGGCAGCAGGCACCAGTAAGAGGTGAGTTGAGCTAAGATTTGTGACCATCTTCTGTGTATGCTGTGTCCCCTTTAAAAAGTTCCTCTCTACCATTCTGAAGCCCAGATTTAAGCCAGTATGATGGAGACACCATGGTTTCTGAACCCTCTAACTTATACTGTTACTCCATCTCCTAATATTCACAACCACTATGGCTCATATGCATTTAGCAATAAGTATTAATGTTATTGAATATGGTGTATCTTATCTACCCTTCCCTTCAAAGCAGAGACAGGCTTACCTGTACCTTGCCTGCATGGCTCTCAACGATGAGTTGTTAGCATATTAATCTGTACAAAATGAATGAACTGGCCTCAAACCCACACTCAGAACACAGAACGCCATTGTTTACATTACCAGTCATAAGCTTATTATTTTGTAAGTCCGCTTTGAACATCATTTAATCCTGCCGGGCAGAAACTCGTTGGGATTGCCATCCTTCATAATTCATTGATCATCCACGGGTTTAAGACACTGCATTCAGTGTTTGGAGAACTGAGGGGGTACTCGTACCTCCTCTGACAGAAGAGTTGTGGCTGTGATTATGAGAGAATACGGATTTTCTCCAATACTAATGTCATGTTTGGAGCGAGAGAGATGGATCAGCAGTTAAAAGCACAGGCTGTTCTTGCAGAAGACTGGGTGAGATTCTTATACTCACATGCCTGCCCACAACATCTGTAAGCTCCAGTCCCAGGGGCTCCAATGCCTTCTTGTGGCTTCCGTAGGCACTGTACACGTGTAGTGGACCGACATACATACAGAATAACCATCCATACACACAAAATCAAAGTAACGGTTAAAAAATGTAATGTGTTAAATACACAGACTTGCTAGTCTTCCACGTGGCTTTTGGGGCGTGGTTCTACATGGTTCTCCCTAACAATGCCTTATTTCTTCCCCTGCCCAGGGCCCGGAAGGAACGGTATTTTGAATTCCCCTTGCTAGAGCGGTACCTGGCATGCAAGCAGCGTTCCCATTGGCTAGTGGCCACCTACCTCCTGAGGAATGCCCTCCTTCTGCTCTTCACCTCAGTCACTTACCTGTACCTTGGCCACTTCCATTTAGATGTCTTCTTTCAAGAAGAATTCAGCTGCTCCATCAAGACAGGGCTACTCCATGAGGAGACCTATGTGCCAGAGCTGATCACATGCAGGCTGACCTCCCTGTCTATATTCCAGATCGTGAGCGTCTCCAGTGCAGCAATATACACCGTACTGGTCCCAGTGATTATATACAACCTCACACGGCTCTGTCGGTGGGACAAACGACTTCTCTCCATCTATGAGATGCTCCCAGCTTTTGATCTGCTCAGTAGAAAGATGCTAGGTTGCCCAATCAATGACCTCAATGTGATCCTTCTTTTCCTCCGAGCTAATATCTCTGAGCTCATCTCTTTTAGCTGGCTGAATGTCTTATGTGTGTTGAAGGACACAACCACCCAGAAACACAACATTGACACCGTGGTTGATTTTATGACCTTACTGGCTGGCTTAGAACCCTCAAAACCTAAACATCTCACCCAACATGCATACGATGAGAACCCATAGTTTAAAAAAAAAAAAAAGAAAGAAAGAAAGAAAGAAAGAAAGAGAGAGAGAGATAAGTTTTATAGAAAGTAATTCTCCTTCCTCACAAGCTATACAGAGTAGATGTTCTCATACAGTTGTTAAGATTGGATTCGCCTGAAATATCCTGTATTTATAAGAAGATAAAAATCAATGCATGATAATTCAATGTGGAGCCTGGAAGTAAAGAGTCCAAGAGCTGAACATTTCGGTCTAGAGCATTCTGAGGACAGTAATGCTAAATGAACAGGCCAAAGTGAATCGTAGACACTGAACACAGAAAGATTCTAAAGGCCATTTATGGAGGGAAATTCTCACAAGCTCCACCTACTCTAGAAGTCATTGCCTCCCCACAATGGGCAGGTAAAGCAATTCAGTACGAGATAAGTAAGGACACGAGCCCCTGAAACACTTTGATTTGGCTTGCCCATCCTGCTTTGTGGACATTTGCGGCCTTGCCACACACTTCATGGCCTGCTAATGGGACAAGAAATAATGATGGCTTTAACTTGGAATCTGTTCTTGGGATGTAAGGACAGAGGCAAAGGCCCTGAGTTGAATCTTTAAGAGTCCGATATGCTTCCTATGATACAAACTGAGGATTCTTTTCCACGAGGGCTCAGATTATGGACTGTCAATACCTTCTAAGGTCTTAATGAGTCTAGGTATGTTCTTAATAGTCCAAGGGATGCTACACCTTCGCTGACAGCCAATCAGTGAAGGCCAGTAAGTTAAGAGGCTTGTTGTGAACCCTGATGACCTGTTTTCAATGCTTGGGACCCAAATGGTGAGAGGAGAGAACTGATTCTCCAGGTTAGCCTCTGATCTCCATTACATAAAAAATAAATAAATAAACAAGTAAATAAGTGTTAAGCAAGACGAACATGAAAGTCCTATCAATCCACTTCTGCACATTCTCCACTCACTGCTTCTTCCTTGCATCTAATTGTAACGCTTTGCTCTCATTCAAAAGACAGTGCTCTACCCCCAGTGTCCTGGTGACCTTTAATAAATATTTTTAAACTGTATATTTTGCATTTCTCAAGAGAATTTTTTTTTTACACAAGCCATTTAGACCCCTCTTCATACAGATAATAGAGAAGCCATGTTGCTTCTGACAAATGTATGTAAATTTTCCTACTAAAGCAAGACAAGCACTTATAGATGCTTACCGGTGACATTGATAAAAGTCTCATGTCACTAATAAAAGTCCAATTGTTCAGGGAGGACAGAAGCCCTATCGCAGGCCACACACTGGCCACTTCTTCAGTCTCTCCTCTTTGCTTTCCCATTAGGTGAAAGATGGACATGAGTAATGGAGTGAAGATAAAGGAGCCCTACAAGATAGCCCAAGCCCTGTTCCTATTTGTATAACTTAACAGCCTGCTTTAAAGCTCTGTCCCCAGCTTTGGATTTTAAAATTAATAGAATGGCTGTACTATGGAATGACATAACCTTCTTAACTGACAGACAGTCATGAGATGAGTCATGACACTGTGCAAAGCCTCAAGAAAGAAATTAGGGGGGGGGGCCAAAACCAACCAACCAGTAAAGCCACCGCTGTATGTTTGTAGCTGTGTCTCCTGACTGCCAGAATGTGTCTTTGCAGTTAGACATTCTTGAACCTACAGATAAGTAGTTCCTGCTATATCAAGAACAAAGACACCAGGCCACTTCACCCCCACATGTACACTAAGGATCTCTGTCCCCAAAAGATCTCAGCTTCGTTATCATAACATTTATGTTGTGGTTCTGATTACATACCACCTCTACCATCACATCCTCCTCTTTCCTCTCCTCCTTCACCTCCACCTGTCTCCAGCTCTCCAATCCAGCCCTGTCGTGGATCTTTCTAGAGGATTATGGGAAGAAATATGGTAAAAAGAAAATCCGATGTACCATTATTTGGGAGAAAAACAAGTCCCATTACTACCCAAAGAGGCTGCTCATCTTTAGCTTCCTTCAAATCCACAGCATAGAACTCTCTGGACTTCTGACCGCATACACTCACCCTTGGACGGCCCGCTTCAATCTCTCTTCGGAGTGTTTGCTTTGTATTGATAAATAAACTCCTGGTTAAACTCTGTCTCTAGAGGGAAGGCTTCCATTCCACAAGACAAGGAGCTAGAAGACAACTCCATAACACCTGCACACAGCTTTCACTGTAATCAGCTACTTGGAGCACCCTTACTTCTCAGGATGCTGAGTATTTGGACATGCAGTCTCTGCCTCCAGGGTGCCCATCTCTGTCCTTTACTGTACCAACAAAGGTTATATCATTCCATAGTACAACCATTCTATTAATTTTAAAATCTAAAGCTGGAGACAGAGCTTTTATTTCCTTCACAAATTCTTTCTATTTTTCTCCCTCCTTCCCTAGAGGGTTGTTGCCATATCAAGCAAAATCCACCACGAAAATAAACTTATATATTATGTCATATTGCTGATTTGTTGTCTTCCTTCCTGAATTAAGTTTTCTAACAGTTGTGTCCCAGGCACTCATCTTGATAAATTAGTAAAAGAACAAGTTGGTCAGGAGCATCACATTCTATCGAACACACAAGCTGGTTTACGTAGTCAATATCAAAAGACTTGACCACAAAGATGTATGGTACGTGAACTGACCAAAAAAAGTCAAACGACATAGAAATAATTGTGTAAAAGCTAATATGGCCATGGCTGAAACAGTTACAAAACATTTTAATTCTGCTTACAGGACTAAGACGATAGCTAACAGGCCCCAGCTGTATATGTAGTGGAGGATGGCCTTGTCAGGCACTGGTGGGAGAGGAGGTTCTTGGTTCTGTGAAGGCTGGATGCCCCAGTGTGGGGGAATTCGAGGGCAAGGATTGGGGGTGGGGGGAGTGAGTCGATTGGTGGGGACACACCCTCATAGAAGTAACAGGAAGGGAGACTGGATAAGGGGTTTCTGTAGAGGGAGTGGGGGAAGGGGATAGCATCTGAAATGTAAATAAATAAAATATCCAATAAAAAAAATTTTCCCCAAGCTGAGCATGGTTGCCTAAGCCTGGAGTCCCAGCATTTGAGAGGTAGAAACAGGAAGATGTGGAGTTCAGGGTCATCTTCCCCTACACAGAGAGTTTGGCGCCGGTAAACGTCTAGATTTTGAGAATTTAACAGTAATTATTTTTGTATCAGTACACTAGTTTGGAAATCCCACCCTCTCATTATTTGTTTTGAGAGAAAGAAAACAAACAACAAACAAACAAACAAAAAACCTGTGAACAAGAGGCTCAGTTAACTGGTTTGTGACACTACTGCAAGAATTATAAGCCTGCTGTCCAATCTAGGGCAATCTTGCACCTTAAAGATTTGTCTGTCCTTCAGCTGACCTTAGTTATAAAGATTAAACTGTTAAAAATAGGGGGGTATAGCCAAGGAATGGTGGGACATTCCCCTGATCCCACACTCGGGAGGCAGAGGCAGGAGGAACTCTGGGAGTTAGAAGTCACACAGGTCTATGGAGCAAGTTCCAGGATAGCCTGGGCTACACAGAGAAACCCTGCCTCGAAAAACCAATGATAGATAGATAGATAGATAGATAGATAGATAGATAGATAGATAGATAGATAGATAGATAGATAGGAGTTATGTGTGCTTGAAACACTCTTGGTTTCATTTCAAAACCACTGGACGCCGAGCTTGTGCTACCATTTTATTAAAACTGTTTGCTAACTAGAAGCCAAGTTTTGGGGGGCGATCAAGGTCTTGTTTTTCTCTCTCCGAAGTTGACAGCCTAAGAACCACTTGCGCGACAGCATCCACGGGAAGCCGAGTTCCCGCATTAGTATTTAAGTCTTGCTAAAACCCCAGGCAGGCCTGCTCGGAGCAACCGAGGGAAGCAGCTGTGGACGCGCACTCCCCCCGAGGGCACCGAGACCCGGATGAGGACTTTGCCCTCTTCCCTACTTTCGCAGCTGACCAGGCCGGGTAGGACCGGTTCTTTCCGGCTCCAGCTCCCTGCAGCCCTGAGCCACACCCGTGCTCCCAGCCCACCGCTAGGTCCGAACCACCGCAATTTCCAGACCCGGAAGTTACACGTGGCCGTGCTTTTGCGTAACTTCCGGTGGGTCTTCCCTAGGGACTCGACTCGGGAGTGCCGAGGATCGCGGTCTGCTTCTGCCTCGGCTCCATCCCCACCCTCCTCCGCGGCCCGAAGCCCCCTGAGCGGGAGCCGGATCATGAGCGTGTTGAGCGGCCTGGCCTCCGAGCCGCGCACCCCGCTGTCCAGCAAGGCCAGGATGAAAAGGCTCCCGAAGAAGAGCCAGAACGAGAAGTACCGGCTCAAGTACCTGCGGCTGCGCAGAGCAGCCAAGGCCACGGTGTTTGTGAGTCTGGGTTTGGCCGCTCCCTTCCTTGGGATGTTTGCCCCACCTCAGGTCCTTCAGAGATAGAGGATCCGTGCAGCGCTTGGGATAGTAGACTCATACCCTTGCATACGTTCTTCCTCTAATCCTGTCTACTCTAAAAATGAGGACTGAAAAGTGCTCCGCCAGTAAACTTTATACTCATTATCTTTTTGCTACGTTTCCTTTCCGAGAGAAGCTAAGTAGCGTCTTTTAAGGCGAGCACACGGAAGGATGATTTGCCCTAATACCCCATTCCAGTTTATTATTTGCTCTGCACAGCCTGTTTCCCAAGTACACCCAAGCCCTAACGCCATGGCTGACGCTTTCGTAAACAGGCACCTCAATCTTTCAGAGTTGTCTCGGTTGTAGCTCCCTTTGACGAGGCTTCTAGGTGTTTCTGCCTTCCCTCCACCCGAAACTGAAAATGGAACTCAGAGGAGGAAGCAGACTAACCGAGGTGTACAGCCACTTCCTGCTTCACTTGTAGGGATTTAGGATTTGATGAATGAACTTCTTACCAGCCAAGAAACATCAGAGTCTAATAAATCTGATAATAGCCTATTATCAGATAATAGAATAACTATTCTAGCTTAACCAGAGTCACCTCAGTGCTTGGAAATAGGTATACATCCGGTTCAAATACCCTCACATCTGAACCAGTAGTTTAACACGTCTTTCTACACAATTTCCGTTAAGCATTAGGTCTTTGTAGATATATCAGGAATTTTAGTCAATTTGTTGTTCTGAAAACATTTAACACTTGTGTATGTGTCGGGGGAAAAGTACGGGTAAATCAAGAAGTCAACACCTCATGTCAGAGCCGCCTGATGCTTAAAACTCAACATTTTAAGGATGTTGGTTTCGTTAAGTTCCCGAAAATCTTATGAAAACCAAAGGACGGTCTGAACACGAATTTGAGGTTCCACCTGACAAACGCCCAAATAAGCATTTCCCTTCAGGATTGGTTTCAAGATAGACCGAGTCATCGGTAAAGAACGATACTTGGATGTATGCGAATAAATATGATTAAGAAATTTACACACAAAACTTTTCATCCCTTTCTCTCTCTCTTTCTCTCTCTCTCTCTCTCTCTCTCTCTCTCTCTCCCTCCCTCCCTCCCTCCCTCCCTCCCTCTCTCTCTCTAAGGAATCGTTCTGTAAGACACTCTGGGTCAGACTGTCTTTGTAAGATCAAAGATAGTGTGTGGATAGTCCTTAGAATTCCCACTACAGAGTGGGAAACAAAAAAACCAGAATTTTGTGGTGGTATGGATTAAATCCAAGTGGTATGTCCTTTCTCTGCCAAAGGCCACTGTAATTGGAGTGACCACGCCCTTTGATTTGCCCAAAGAATGCAAGTCCTGGTGTACCATGTTGTTCTGGCCTAAGCTAGAAGACTACCTCTTCATCCAAAGGCGTCCCTGCAATTGCCCTGCCTGTAGTCGAACCCACTTTGCCCTACAGATTTTTTTTTTAACAGAGACTTCTTTCTCTTTATGACTGTTAATGTATGTGTGCCACCAAGCACATGTAGAAGTTAGCAGATAGCTGTCATTCATTCTTCCGGTGCGGGTTCTGGGGCCACAAATTCAAGTTGTGCTTGCATAGCAGGGGCCTTTTGCCACTGAGCCTGCTGCGCGGACGGATGTACTGACAGTGTGCATAGTGAAGCGCCATTTCCCTCTTACGCTGTAGCACAGAGGGTTCTTTCAGTCTGAGATCTAGATCTTGTCGCCAGAAAAGAGCCTCGATTTTTAAATTTGTTTTTTTGTGATTATAGCCCCCTTTTTTTTCTTCCTTAAAGGAAAATGCTTCTATCTGTGATGAGATTGCTCGTCTTGAGGAAAAATTTCTTAAAGCAAAAGAAGAAAGAAGGTGAGCCAGCTTCATTTTGCCGTTGCTGTTGTTATCATCATTATTACTGGTGCTGGTGATGGGTGTGGATGAATATTATTAGGGTGACTGATTTTTTTTTCTCCTCTGGATTCGTGCACATTGCAAAGCCCTTTGATCACTTGAAGCAATACAGAGGAACTCTGAACCTGTGTGGTATTTCCCAGCCAAATAACTTCCCAGTTATGAAAACTAAGGGATTAAAAAAAAAAAAAGTTTCTCATTCTACAAATATTCGGTCTGTTCTTCCCTATGCAAACTACAGTGGGTATATGGATACCTCTGATTCTATGCATATGAATACCCTTCAGACACCTCAGGCCTTCCACCGTAAAGGAAGAAGATCCCTGCAGGTGCAAGAGAAGCTCCAGCCGTTATCTTGGTTTCTTCAAGTATTGATTACTCTATAGGGCTTCATTGCCTCCAGCCTCCAATAAGAACCTTATTGTTTGGGTGTGATAATCTTTGCACATAAGTCTGTAATGGCCAGTACTTAAGTAAAATATTGAATTGAAAGAAAAACAGAACTTCATGCCTGTCCCCCCATCCCTCTCCAACCTCAGATACTTGCTGAAGAAACTCCTCCAGATTCATGCCCTGACTGAAGGGGAACCACAGGCTGCTGCTCCTTCCCACAGCTCCAGTTTGCCCCTGACTTATGGTGTCACCAGCTCTGTGGGAACTATCCAGGGAGCTGGGCCCAGCACTGGGGCCGAGGAACCATTTGCAAAGAAGTCCAAGAAGGAGAAGAAAGAAAAGGGCAAAGAGAACAGCAAACTGGAAGGTATCTTAAGATGATAGTGTAACGGTTGCCTCAGCGGCTCTACCGATAGCAAAGACCTGGTAGAACTCGCTGGTCCTGACTGAGTAACTAGTGGCCACTTGTATTGCATAGCATTCCCTGAAGTCCCTCGAGAAGTGAGTGTCTTACTGGAGCTGCTTTGGAGAGAGTCTGATGAGACTTGACAGATGAGGATGAGCAGGCTGAGGCCTCTGCCTCTCGTCTTGTGCCCCTGCTCTCTGGGCTGCATTCACTTCAGCCTTTCCTATGGGGCAGGGCAATGGGCAAGGCAGCCTTCTGAACACACTGCTAGCTCAGGAGCTCCCACTCGTACAGCTGAAGAGAACTTACATGTGGAAGATTTTTAAGCATCATATTAAAACTGGTTTGTAGGCAAGTTAGCTACTTGGGCTTTGGGACAAGGCCCATATGGCGGTTCCATGAATACAGATGGCACCTCACCTAGAGCGAGCGGTTCAACATAATGATTTTTCCCACCTTTACCATGTTATAAAAGCAGGGTGCATTCAGTAAAAATTGGACTTTGGGTTTTGTTCTTTTCTTAGGACAGTGATACACAGTGTAATATTAGTAATATTAGCTAATGGCATGAAGCCACAGCTCCCAGACAGACCAACATTCATGGAGACACTTGACATTCCGTAATGTACTCTGTTGCCATGACGTTTGCTAAGTTAGGTATATCACATGTATTAACATACCATATTTTCGACTTACCTTGGGCCCACGGTATAAAATCCCATAAAGAGCATCCGTATAAATCACTGACTTTCTGCCTTTGCTATTCATGTATAAATTTCCCCTCCCCTTGGCACTGGAAGGGACCTAAGTGGTTGACCCCAGATTTTTTGTTTCAGTTCTGAAGAAAACATCCAAGAAAAAGAAAATGGAGGGAGGGGCTCGCAAGCTGGTTCAGCCCATTGCCCTGGATCCTTCAGGACAGCCTGTGTTCCCCATCGGACTAGGGGGCCTGACAGTGTATAGCCTGGGGGAGGTGAGTGAGACCAGCACATGGCCAGGCTAATGAGAACCATGGAGTGGGGTTGAGCCTTCCCTGTTCCCACTGGCACCACCCCCTTGTTGATCTATACCAACTCCAGAAAATCTCCCATCCCTACCAGACTAGATCAGTGTTCTCTGCTCGCAGCTAACGCCTTTCCAGTTGATGTGTGTCACTTTTTGTCAGCCCAAAGTGACTCGAAAGGCTACCATAGTACACTGGGCTCTAAATCCTTAAGTAGCCTCAGTTCCAGATTGAGGAATCTTTTATAGATCATCACCAACCGGCCTGGCTTCCATGATGAGAATGCCATCTATCCTGTGGGCTACTGCAGCACCCGAGTGTATGCCAGCATGAAGTGCCCAGACCAGAAGTGTCTGTACACCTGTCAGATCAAGGATGGCGGCGTACAGCCTCAGGTACTCACTGCCTTGTGATTATTATTTTCCTTTCTTTGTTCTGTATTTTCTTTCTGTTTTGAGAGCCTCCTTTATCCTTGGCTTTTTAGCTATGTTGCTTACTCTGACACACTCTTAAGATGCTCTAGTCACCATTTGTACAACACAAAGATGCAGAAAAACACCTGTACGCTTCTGGGTGTTTGAGCTAGGGTACAAATCTGTGTTTAATTTTCTAGGTGTTGTCTTCTCCTTAAACCATAGTATTTCTTTGGCACATAATGCAACCGTGGGGCTTAGGTTGTGCGCACGTTCATACAGGAAAGATTATTTGGTATATTGTTGCTTCACCTTAACATACAAGGATCCTCAGGCAAAAACAGCAATTTCAGACTTTCTTGGCTCACTTTCTGATAAAGCTACCCATCAAGAAATCTGAGCTGGAAGCAAGCAAGGTAAGGACCCTTGGGTAGAAGGAGGACCTACGCTGCCTGTGTGGGATATTGCATCACTGTTGGAGCTCTGGTGGGTAGAGCTGGTGACCGACATCATCTCAGCCACACAGCAGTGCTCCACAGAAAGTACTGATAGCAAAACTTAACATTGTGCAGTACCATGTTTCCAATATCTGTAAGTACAGTGCATATCCAATCAGGGTCTCAGAATTTTAATGACAATTCACGATTCTTAGTTTCTTCTTAGGGACAAAAAAAAAACTGAACTAAAGTAAAATGATAATAATGTTCTTAGGTCACCAAACGAGATTCTATTCTTAATTACTAATATCCAGTATTGGCAAAGATAAACAAAAACAAATACGTTGCTATTTGTAAATTGGTAAAGTGTCCTTTGGCCCAGAGCATTTCTAAGTACTCTGGTGTTTCCAGAGGCTAACACAGAACAATGTATCTCATTTCTTCAAAGTGCCATTTGCATTTGGACTTAGGGCTGTGAGTGGACAGGAAGGTATAGAGTGAGTTCAGTGCTGACCGCTGGCCAACAGTCAAGGGAGATGTAGAGAAGCAGAAGTCCTGGGATCTCTGTCTCTTTGCGTTCGGGTTCTTACAGCATCATCAGGACCGCCTGTGCCCAGCTCCTAGCGGGCTGTGCTGCAGCTCCAGCTCTGGAGACTGGCAATCTTTATAGGAAGCGCTGTGACTCTGCTTCTCCTCCCTTGCAAAGTGACCTGATTGCTGTTCCTCTGTCACTTCAGTTTGAAATTGTTCCTGAAGATGACCCCCAGAATACCATCGTTGGGTCCTCTGCCGATGCCTGTTATGAAGAACTGCTCAGGGCCATCAGTGCCACAACGTAAGTTGGCCACCAGCTTGGGGACACATTGAAAGGATCAACCGTTGGCACAGTTGAGACCTTTTCTCCCAGTGCCTGGAGACCTGCTCTGTAGAAACCTAAGCTGTATCCTTCAGACTCCTTAGTATCTCTCCTCCTGGTAGAACAGGAAAGTCTACGGGGTAATGTCTGTTCATGCCCCCATGCCAGTCCTAAGCCGGTCTTCATCTCCTCCTGAGCTCTCAAGTTAAAGCTCTCGCTCTCTCTCTCTTTTGCATAGGGGGAAACTGATGCCTAACCCACTTTCATGCGGTGCCGACTTCTTTGGGTTTTCTCATCCAACCATACACAACCTGATTCAGAGTTGTCCAGAAGCTCAAAACTGTGTCAAGTAAGTATGAGCGAACCCATTTCATTGGTAGGCCCTCAACTGCCAACTAGCCAGCGCCCAGAACTGGCAGTTACTGCTTTGTTGGCATATTGGCTCATTCCTTTGTCAAAGGTGTGCTTAACCAGAATGCTGCAGCGCTGACCCATTTCCCCATCTAGACGGGGGAGCAGGAGCCAGGTATCTGGTGGGCTGCACGTAGGTCGATTGCTCCTTACCCAGAATGCTTGAGATGAGAAGTGCTCCAGATGTGGTCTACTGGTTGTGGGTTTCTAAATCCTTTCTATGGTGGCCCAGGCATGGTAGTGCGTACCTTAAATTCCCACCTTAAATGCAGAGGCAGTTGGATCTCTGAATTCAGGGCCAGCCTGGTCTTCAGATAAAAATTCCAGGAAATGCAGGTGTACACATTACACATATACCCTGGATGTAGTTTTTATACAGTATTTTTAGTGTACTTGCATCTTAACTGTGACCATGATCTGTGAGGCGTAGAATTTCACACCTATTGCTTTTCATAGTTGCTAAGAATGTTTTGGGGTATTTTGAATTCTCAAGTTAAGGCTGCTCAACTTATGCCATTTTCTGTGTGTCCTGTGGACACTGTCATCTGTCACCAGAGGCTTGCCTGCTCAAGTTTGCTTGGGTTGTTTTTCTTAGGTGATGTTTCTTGGGTATATAGCAGAGAAGACCTAATTAAAAATAATAATAATAACTCGATCCCTTTGATAGAAAGGATTATTATGGACTAACAAACAGCAGTCAAGAATGATGCCTTTTGGTCTACAGTTACCAGTGGGTGAAATTTGATGCCTGCAAACCCAGGAAGGGGCAGCTCTCTCAGGAACTCCCAGAGAGCGATGCATCTATGAGCCTTGAAGCCTTTCAGACACAGACGTTTGGTGATGACCATGATGATTCCATTCTGCCAGGTATCTTTGCCTCTCTGTTTTGAAAACAGGCCGTCTTTAGTCGTCTGTATCCTCAGCACACATTAGCGGGTAGTGACTGAGCCAGCCATAGACTGGGGTAAAAGAGATCTGAAGCCAGTCTGGAGCCCCCATATCACTCACAGAGCATGCTGAGAAACCTCAGTGCCTCCTTCCGTAGCTTAAGTGAGACTGAGTGGAATCTGGGAGGGTTTGACTTAAGGTGAAATCAGAAGTCAGTGGTGGCTTTGGCCCTACCTGTGGTGTCTGCATTATCTCTTATGAATGGAAAGTGATCAGGGGCTCAGGGTTATTCGCGTCATGCAGGATTTGTGTCTATGACAAATCACCACAGCTCTTTGTTCTTTCATTGTTAAAGTAAATTAAATAGCTGTTTGCTTATTTTACCAACCAAGGGCAAAACAGGGTTGGCTTTTACAACTGTAAGGAATTAAGAGGCTGTGTATGCATCCCAGCAAAACAGGCCTGAGATTCCCAGACAACAGTTCAGTTAAAGAATCGTTTCTTGCAGGCTCCCTGGAGCTTCCTGAGCTTCAGCATGAAGCCTTTGTGTCGTCTTACCAGCCAGAGTTCCTGACACATGAGCCCTTGGTTGACACTGACCTGCAGGGCCTGAAGTCTCCGCCCCAGTGCAGCCCAATGCAGTCCTCAGATTAAACAGGGAAGGGGTGGAGCCCACTTCCTTCTCCTCATTCTGAGTTTTACTAAAACTCACCCTGTGGAAGAAGGCAGCGGCTGAGAAACAGGGAAGAGGGAAGACACACGTTTCATCATGGATGTTTCTGTGCTGACAGTGTGCCCCGGGGTAAACCTCAGTTGCTTTTATTTTTAGCAATAAATATATCTTGGCAGTTCCGTTTGTGTCTTCTTGTAGTCGGGATATGAGCATTTTTGTTTAGCTTTCCCCGAGATGAACTTAAGTCTTTATAAAAGCACTTAATCTGTTGGGCTGCTATAACAAAATACAGTAAACCAGGTAGATTCTAAACAGCGAATTTATCTCTCACAGTTTGGGGGCCCAGAAGTCAAAGTCAAGATGTCTGGTGATAGCTTGGCCCCTGGTTCTCAGATAGCTGTCTTGCTATGACTGTATGGTGGAAGGGAGTTCTTGGGTCCCTTTTATAAGGGAAGTAATTCTATGCAGAGCCATTCTGACCTAGTCTCCTCCCTGAAGCTGTAACTGTACCATCACAGAGGGTTTAGGATTAACAAATTGAGTCCGTGGCAGCTGCTGATTCATGACGTACACAGGTGCTGAAAATTCAATATACTTGATTCTGATCCTAGTTAGGACTATCCGATCACCAGCCCGGCAACCCAGGCCCCAGCTTTATTTTCTTGTCAGTATCAGTAGAACAAGTTCTCTGCTTATTCCCAAATTAGGAACTCATATATTTATCTTTTTTTGTCAAACTTGGCGCCCTTTTAAGGAGAGAAAGCTATCTTTAATCAATTCCTTATTAAAGAATGCACTTTCATCTAATGTTAGCAGTTGTTCAGATATGACATATTTGAGGATTATTTCCTTCCTCCCTATAGACTCATTGTCACTTTAGTTTGACACAGTTGGACTTTTTGGACTATACATGTGCCATTAAAGGGTGGGGGTGGGGTGGGAGGGCTTGTAAAAAATGTCTGTGGAAACAGGTTCTCACTTCTAGTCTCAGCTGGCTTTGAACTCCCAGATCTACCTGCCTTTCTATTGCTTGGATTAAAGGTGTGCAACACCTGTAGGCCTGGCCTAAAATGAAACTTTCAGTTGATCCTTTATTCAGGTTGTAGTCCAATGGGCAGGTATTTTTATAAGATAAAAGGAGCGTGCTTTAGTAAACTGACACAAACCCACAACCGGTTTGGACACCATTCTTCTGTGTCCTCTCCTTTTCCAGTCTGGTAGATGTGCTGCTGTCAACAGCCAAGTGATGCGGTGCACAGGTGTACAACCCAGGGGACTGTCGCAGGGTCACAGTCAACAGCCAAGTGATGCGGTGCACGGGTGTACAACCCAGGGGACTGTCGCAGGGCCACAGCTTTTGAACTACAGAACCTTACTCCACGAGCTGCATACATTGATGAAGTTCCTGGGTGCAGTGGCCCATGACTTTAATCTGAGTACTTTGGATGTAGAGGAAGCTGAGTGCAAGGCCAGCCTGGTCCACATAGTGAGTTCCAGGACAGTCAGAGCTATATAGTCTCAGAAAAAAAAAATTAAAAAAAAAAAAAAAAGAATTAAGGAGTCAACACCTACATCTCTTCAAAGTAAAATAATCTGAGAAAGTTCACATCCTACTACAATACACCAGATATGGAAAGGTTGCTTTGAACTATAGTTTGTATATTACTAACATATGCTATAAGGAAACAGAACAAAGCCACGGCCAAGTTCAGCACGGCAGTGTCTCTCCTTCAGTGATGATTCAGGGCCGGTTCTTACTTACCCTCTTGCTAGTCAGTGATTAATCTTCAAACAATTAACAATTCTCTCCATTTGGAGAAACACACAATCCCCACACAATGGTGGCTAAACTATTCAACCTCTAAAAATTTGATTCCTACATGACTTCATTACGAATGTACTACATAACACAAAGTATCTACTGTATGTGTCCATTATTGTGTGTGAAAAGACCTTGGGCTTCACTACTCTTGTTTAGCATGACTAACACCAGGGCCTGGCAGGACAGGCAGGTAGATTTTACTTTTTCTGGGGAACCGATGGTTACTAGATTTGTGTTCTCACGGGGCCAGGTGCAGAGAGAGAGCATTAGACAATAAATGCAGGCTAGAAATCCTCAGAGGTCAAAGGCCCCTCTGCAGAATATTTGGGTTTTGGTTTCTTTCTTTCTTTTTAACGAAATAAACTCCTGACGCGTCTCTCTTGCTGTTTCTAGTGGCCCCAGAGCCCCAGAGAACGGTGGGAAATCCTCACTGCTGCAGTTCTCGCTTACATCAGAGAACAAAAGAGCTGTGCATAGGTGACAGTCATACTCCTTCCCCATGCCTCAAGGGCACGGTGTGAGTCTGTCCCTAACAGCTGACTGGATATGTGGACACATCACTAGTTAGTAATACTTTTATTCCCCATTTCTTTTTATGTGGGGGGTGGGGGAGAGGATCAAGACAGTGTTTGTCTAGGTAGCTGGCTGTCCTAGAACTCATTCTGTAGACCAGCTCACATCTGCCTCCTGAGTGCTGGGATCAGTATATGCCACCATGCCAGACTTATTTCCAATTTCTAATAGGTGCACTTTTCAGAGCTGGCAGCTGTCTTTAAGCAAACAGTAAGCTGCAGCATGACCTTTGGCTCGCCTGCTCTGTTGCTCTAGACCAGTGTCCTGTAACTCTGCGTTCAGCCTGACTTCTTCCTTCTGTGGGGATTAGCCTGAGTTGAACTTTTACCTCAGGGACCTAAGACTTACATTTAAGGATGTTATTTGCCCCCAAGCGCATCTACTTCCTGCCTATGGTTTTCCCCACCCTTTGCCTGAGAACCTGCCATGGGCCCTCTCTTCCTTAGGGCCACTCCCTAGCACTTGCCAATATGCTAAGATTCCCTTTAGAGTGAGTCTTCGGCTGAAAACAGTTTTGGAGAGCCTAATGTGGATACAAATCCGTGGTCTGTCTAAGGTGACCTGAAAGACTGGTCATGGTGTAGTAAGGTCTGTTAGAGAAATATTGCAGCTTCACAGAAGGAAGCATGGAAACGTCCATAGCTGTTTTCAGGGGGTTGTAAAGAAAACACAGAGTACCAGCCTCTACAGTCTTTAAAGTCTCTTGCCTGTCTGAGAGTCCACAGTTCTGAAAGAAGGGCAAGAATAGGGCATTTCACTCCCACTAATACCAAAGAAGTGAACGCTAGCAAGGCCCAGTGATAGAGTTCAGAATTAGACCAACACAGAGACTTAGGCTAACTCGGGGACAGAGGCGAGCATTTCAAGTGTCTGCCAGCCAGTCCTTATGTCAGAATGCAGGAGCAGTCATCATTTAAAGTCCTGCATACCCAATCTAAAGGACTTGCCCTTGTTCAGAAGAGCGATCACTACTCCCAATGTCCTCAGATACCCTGTGTGGAATGTGAGCGACAAAGGGAGGAGCTGGCAAGACCCCGCTGGTGTGGTAAACAGCACATTGCTTATATTCACAGGGCCACGTGGTCCAGGCATAGCGAACAGCAACCACAGTGCCAAGACAAGCATCAAGACCCAAGATGAGGGTCTGGGTGGAGAAAGTGTCCATGGGAGCTGGAAGCCATATGCACTGATGGTCACTGCAACAGGAGACCTAATAAGAAAAACAAGGGCCAAGCAAGTTAGAAGATGGCACCAAACAGTCTGGAAACTGCTCCTTCAGATATTCCAGAGAGGGGAGAAAATGAGGCCGCTCTGAGCCAAAGACCAGTTTCCTAATTAGAGCAGAGCCTGTACCAACTGTGGGTCTAGTTGACAGAGCCACGAGTTAATAATAAATGTTCATGAAGGCTAAAGATAGAGCTTGGAAGAGCACATGCCTGGCATGTCTAAGGTCCTGGGTTTGATCCCAGCACCAAAAAGGAATTGTTATGTTCAAGTGGCAAAATAATTAAAATCAGTTAAATCAAATACTAACTTACGCAGGGAGACAAGGAAAAACAGTGAAGTATTCAGAGATGGGAATCCTGAACATTTCTCTAGTGGTCCCTCCCTCCACACAGCAAAGCCAGCAGAAACACATGAGGTAGGAGCCCAGCTGTGGTCCTCTAGCACTCCCAGGGGAGGTAGGTACTCAGTAAGGGAAGGACACAAAGCAGCCACAGCCACCAAACCCTTAGAGTTAGAAAGCAGGCAATCCAGAGAAGACACATTATCCAGGACACAAAGACTAAATTCTGTCCTAACCTCAACTGTGGCCCAGGGCCAGGTAAAAGACAGACCATCAGCTAACAAAGGAGAGAGTATAGTACATAGATCCTTCTTGACAGTCTCCAAATTCACCGTAAGCCTGTGTGGAAGGAAGCAGAGGACAGACACTGACCAGGTGTCTGGGTTGTGTGAACTCCTCAGCCCTAAACACCTGCATGCAGATTGTCACTACTGTGGCATCTGCTACAGTGTCCTCTTTCCACACATCATCTAGCCTGGTGGCCTCGGGTTTCCCAAAGACACTCCCATTTAGGAATGTCTCTACCTTCAACTATAAAAGATTCTAATTCATCTCTTTAAAAAGTGGCCCCAGTTCCACAGTAGTGATCCCTGCTGGATAGTGGCAGAAAACAGACTTGCTACATTAACTCATACTAATCACCAAACTTAACATTTTCAAAGGAGATGCCAAACTCTTAAGAATTTCTGGGTTTGGACTGGAGAGATGGCTCGGAGGTCAAGAGCACTGTCTGTTCTTCCCGACGTTCTGAGTTCAATTCCCAGCAACCACATGGTGGTTCACAACCATCTGGAATGAGATCTTCTGGCCTGCAGGATACATGAACGCTGTATACATGATAAATAAATCTTTAAAAGAATATTCTTTAAGAATTTCTGGTGCAATAAAAGAGACAACCAAGGTTTAGGAGATTACTTTAGAGCAATGACAGTTTAACAGATAAAGTATGAATGAGGCCATTCTCTGAACCAAGGTGGCTGCCCAGAGAAAGGAAATAGAAAAGGAATATGGTTTATTAGGGGCTAATAATAAATAAAACAATAATTTTCCCTTCCTTGGTTGCACTGTCAAACTTGTGGGCAAACAAATGATCGGTAGTTGTGCATTTGGCCCTCGGAGATGAGCTAACCACCACCCCAGCCAACCAGCTTCACGCTGCAGTGACGACGGAAAGAGCCTCAGTACCACAGAGACGAACCCTTCTTTTCCCCCTGCTATTCTCACCTCAAATGTCTGGTTATCTTGCCTTTGCACCTGGATTTCCTGGTCATACGTGAGGTTGAGCAGGCCACTGTGAGCCAGGAGTTCTATCTTCTCAGGTAGCGGTCCTTGAAAGGTCAAATTCTTCTCACCATACGCCACAGCTCGAGCACCCAAGTGCAGGCGGTAGGCCACAGTCTGTTTGTCTCGAGGGTGGATGCTACGGGGTCAAAAAAACAAGTGGATGGTGGCTCTGAGCTAACAACCACCACAAAGGAGAGCATTCAGAGCACTCAGGATAAGTGACTCATCAAAAATGGACTTATTTGTATGTGTGTCAAAGTTCTGCCTGCATGTATGTCTGTGCAGCACACGCATATGTGGTGGCCAAGAGAGGGTGTCCGATCTTCTGGAAGTAGAGATACAGACAGTTAGAAGCCACCATCCAGATTCTGGGAACTGAGGGCATCTGGAAGAATGGCAAATGTTCCTAGCCACTGAGACATCTCTCCAGCCCCTAAAATCTTTCATTTATTTATTTTTTTTTAAAGGAGGAGGGAGAGGAAGGGGAGGAAAGAATTTCTGAGTGTGGTGGCACATGCCTGTAATCACAGCACTTGTGAGGCAGAGGCAGAAAGATCACAAGTTTAAGGCCAGTCTGGTCAACACAGTGGGATCCTGTCTCAAAATGCTAAAGGAAAAAGGGGGCTGGGAGTGCGGGCGGGGGGGAGGCAAAGAAAGAAGAGGAAGGAGGAGAAAGAAAAGAGGAAACAAAGGATGAAGTTGGCTGAAATCAATGATCAGTGGCTTAAGAACAGTAGTAAGTGCTAAACGGATGAAGCTGTGGCCTTCAGTGAGTCTGGAACCTTCCAGCAACAGAGGGCTAGACAGAAAAGGAACGAGAAGGACAGAGTATAAGGGCGTGGACTAGACTGTTAGGGATACTGTGTATGCCATCTATGCTGGGATGTTCTCCATTTGGGTCTGTCAGTCTTTATTTGTTTAATAAATATTATCAAGCTCCTTTAATAATCTAATGGTAATGTATGAGGCTCCCTTTCACATTTGAAGTCTTGTATCCTACAGCAGGGTTCATAGGAACAGACAACAAAAATGCCACCCTTCCTGAGGCCATGTTAGACTCCCGCGGCCTGCTCTCACTGGAGGTGCTATATTCACGTTTAGCTTAGCAGCGTAAGCAAGTGACTTGTGTGGTATGCTGGCTAGTTTTATGTTGTCTTGACACAGCTTAAGTCATTTTAGAAAAGAGAACCTCAATTGGGAAAATGCTGCCAACAGATTGGCCTGTGGGAAAGCCAGTAATGAATTTTCTTGGTTAATGATGGATGTGGGAGGCCCAACCCATTGTGGGCGGAGCCACCCCTGGGCTGGTGGCCCTGGGTTCTATAAGAAAGCGTAAGCAAGCCATGGGGCGCAGACTGATAAGCAGCAAGTTCCTCCATGGACTCTGCATCAGCTTCGGCCCCTAGGTTCCTGTTTCCGCCCTAACTCCCCTTGATGATGGAGTGTGTGATGTATGATGTAGAACTGTATGCTGGGGCTGGAGAGACAGCTCAGCCATTCAAGGCTAGGCTCACACCAAAAGTATAAGAACTGCGTGCTGAAACAAACTCTTTTCCAAGTAGCTTTTGGTCGTGGTATTTTGTAACAACATAGAAACCTTCACTAGTATGTGTAGCCTCTGGATTACAGCACTTATTTGCCAATATAAGACTTAGAAGTTACGATAGAAGGAAGATAAGCTCGGAGACTCACTTTTTAGTGTTGGTACAGGGCTCGAACTAGGAGCTAATGAGCTGTTGACCTGCTTTGATGGAGTGTAAACATGACTGGTTTTGTTGTAGCGAAGCTCTAAGGGAAGCGCACAGGGGGCTTTGTTTGGTTGACTGGTCAGGGTTCCTGTGAGGAGGGATGGAGGGGTGGGAGAGTTCTGCTTTGATTTGGGTTATTGCAACATATCCCAGCTTAGATGACATCTAAGCTCCAACCCATAGTCCAATCCATCCCATTACAAGTGAGCATCATAGGGAATGACTCCAGGCAAGAGCATTCACAGGTAACCCAAAGCTGAAGAAGCAACCATACCTCCCATAAGGTGAGTCTCTATCACAGAGATCCATAGCGACAGCCATAAAAGTATTGGGCATCTTCAGGTTGGGGACAAAGCCAAAGTCTGCTGTTTGATGCCAGCGGATCTCTGGAAATCCAGGATCTGATGAGTTCTTTAACATGTATGAAGACAGCTAAAAAGAAGAAAGATGGTGTCGTTTTAATTGCCTTGGACCCCGGATGCTTCTCATCAACACTTCGCTTCTGCCTCACTGCGTGTCCAAACATTTATTGAGGTATTTTCTGAGCATCTCACATTATTCAAGGTAAACTCCAACAACCACATGGCCTTGTACGATGTACTCTGAGGCTTATTTTTCCTCCCACTCAGTCCAGGCTGGCCCTGTGCTTTGCTGAATGTGACAGGACTTTTATGCAGCTTCAAGTCTTTTCCCAGAGACCTTTGCTTGTGGCTTCATGCTCTTGAAATCATGTATTGGCCATGAGAGGGGGAAAAAAAAATGTCCAGCTACTCTGTTGGAGAAATTGTAAAGAGAGGAAACTTTGGACAGCTTATGGAGATAGCTAGAAATACCAGCTAAGGGGCCAGTCGTGTTCATTCTAGATCCTATAGTCAAATTATGGCCACACAGTCAGGCAGTGGTAGCACATGCCTTTAATCTAGGATTTAGGAGGCAGAGGCAATCAGACCTCTGAGATTGAGGCCAGCCTGGTCTTCAGAGTGAGTTCTGGGATAGCCAAGGCTACACAAAAAAACCCAGTCTCAAAAAAAAAAAAAAAGACAAAACAAAAGAAAAATTATGGCCACACAAGCAAGTCTCACAACACACAGGACAGATGAGCCAGCCATGGAATATAAGTAGATTATATTTTAAGGCACTGATCTAGGGTAATTTGCTACAAAGCGATAGGAAACTGATAGAGGGCTAGGCACTACAGGGAAGCAAAAATGCCCACTCTGTATGTGGCAAGTCGCAAAAAGACTCATATCTTCACTCCTTATATCCACACCTCTTGAATGTGACTACAGTTCTTCCTATTATCCACCCACTGATTCTGAGTTCAACCACGGGGCTTGCTTTGGCCTTTTTGGAAGCTGAACATTTAATATGTCTGTGCCTAGCCTGTGCCGGTTCTACTTGTGTCTTGTACTTCTGTCGGCACCAACAGAGGAAGGTGACTGGGCTAGACTACTCTCTAGACAAGGATGAAAACTGTTGTACCAGCTGGTTTTGTGTGTCAACCTGAGACAAGCTATCATCTTCAGAGGGAGGAGCCTCAGTTGAGGAAATGCCTCCATGAGATCCAGCTGTAAGGCATTTTCTCAATTAGGGATCAATAGCGGAGGGCCCAACCTATGGTGAGTGGTGCCTTTTCTGGGCTGGTGGCCCTGGGTTCTATGAGAAAACAGGTTGAGCAAGCCAGTAAGCAGCACCCCTCCATGGACTCTGTATCAGTGCCTGTCCTGACTTCCTCCAATGATGGACCATGATCTAGAAGTCTGGAAGTATAAACCAAATAAACCTTTACCTCACCAACTTGCTTTTTTTTTTTTTGTCATGGTGTTTCATCACAGCAATAGAAACCCTAATCAGGACAGCTGTAGAACGGAACTGTCCGTCTAAGAAGCCCAGTTCTGCTTCATCTGGAGCTGAGCTCTGACTAAGCCCCAGGGCTCTTAAGGAGCCCTGGCAGGTCTAGACAAGGTCACCCAACCCCCAGTTGCTCTGGTATGTAAACTATAACATAAAGATTATTCTGAGCCATGGAATTTGGAAGTGGTTTGTGTCAAAGCAGCTGCCACGAGTGCTTACAAAGCTGTACCACTCAGCTGGAGGGGCAGATCTGAGCCTAACAAAATCAATTTGTAAGCACATAAAATGGTATGGATAGAAAGCTGAATTGACGATACGGCAATTTGAGTATACATTTCAAATAGACAGCGATCACTATTGTACATAATATAATACTCATAATATATTTAGAAATTTTAAAAACAAACAAACAAAAAAGGCAAAAAACCACATGAGAAGCTATCCAAGGAGCCCTGCTTGGACAAAGAAGAACTGAGAAGCAATTCTTGAAGAAGAACTGCTGTTTTGAGAGAGGGTGCAGTCTACCTGGAGGTGAGGGGGAGGGTTATGATGGAAGTGCAAAATTGGAAAGACAGCTGGCCAAGTGTGTGAACCCTGTTGCTGTTTGATTCTGTGAATGGCGGGAGCCACTGAGTGTGTCATGGCTACAGAGTCCTGTGGCTCAGCTGAGACCTTTTAAATGGTCAGCCTTAAAGGAATCTCAGTTCAATGAGTGCCACTGAAACTGCTGACATAGTAAGAGTAAGTTGTAAGGATAGCATGGTGACTGGACAGAGAAACGGACTGCCCCTGAGGCCGTCGTGATGTTGTTACCAGGCTTAGAATTTGCATATCCACAGAAATGCACATATTGGAGAATTGGTCTCCAGCCCACGGTGCTGGTAAGGAGGTGAAAGAATGTTGAAGAAATGGAGCCCACTAGGAGGAAGTTGGGTCACTAGAAAGTTGATTTCAAGGTGAACACTAAGGTGCCAGTCTCTTTCCCCAGCCTCAGGTACCATAAAGTGAAAAGGCTTCTCTGACACATACCCCACAATGATGACAACGGGACCAACTAGATACAGACTACAATCTGAGCAAAACAAGCCATTCTCCTGTTTGGTTGACTTGTCTCAGGATCTCATTATGGTGCCAAAAGGCTTAGTATTTCTAGACATAGGCAGACAGACAGACAGACAGACAGACAGACAGACAGACAGACGCAAGCACCCAAGCCAGACCTTTCTAGTGAGGTGATAATAGGAATGAGACGCTCAGAAATGAAACAAACCAACAGGACCAGACAGCCAGCTGAACAAAGGGCTCAAGAGAAAGCATTAAGTACATAGAATCAGTAACATTTGGATTAACTTTTTGGGATCTAGGGCAACTCACCAAAGACAACCAGAATATACGGGAAATATTGTCCCAGAAAGAGCCTGTGAAGGATCAACAGCTGGTGTAGCATCAGTCAGTCCATTCATTCATTCTCTTAAGAAATGTTTACCTGATTCAGGCGCCAACCTCACCAAGAAGATTGAGTAGGGAACGGAACAAAACAAAACAAAACAAAAATTGCAAATTTTTTACAAGATCACATTCCAGAGGAGAGGCATGACTAATGAACAAAAGAAAAATGTGGTGATTCACTTTATCATCAAGAAAATAATAGGTAGATACTGAAAAAATATATGTTATACATATTTTAATATATGTAATATATATAACATATATTATAGAAAACAGAGAGTTCCAGGGCTGAACAAAGACAACAACAAAGAGAAAGCAAGCTATGTGGATACTAAGATGATATACTCTGACCCTTATATGCCCTTACATACATATATGATATTATATCCTTTGTGGTGGAGACCTGTAGCTTGCTTCTCACTAACAGACTATGGTAATGGGATGTTACTTCTATGATTGCATCCTGTCACATGGCAAAGAATGCATTTGCAGATGTAACATTGCTAACCAGTTGGCTTCAAGATCACCAAAAGGGAGGGAAGCTTGGTGAGCCTGACCAAGTCAGGGGTGTCCTTCAGAGACGGTCTGGAGCCATGGAGTGGCCCTGCTGCCCTTCAGAAATCTGACTGCCATGGGCCCTGTAGCAGCTTCAAGAAAATTAACTTTGCCAACAATCATGGGACCTAGACAAGAACCCCAAGTCTCAGAGGAGCCTCTAACTCTGCCAGACTCCATTTCTGTAACCACAAGCAGAGAATGTAGCTAAGCCATCTGTGTCCCAGATCACACCACACTCATGGGAATTGAGAGATAATAAATAAATATATGTTGGATGGCTTTAAGCTGTTAAATATAGTATTATGTGGCAATAGAAAATAAAACACTTCGCAGGTAGGAGAGAGAGAATTAAAGAACTCAAAAGTAAAGTGCAGAATTTGAATATCCACAAAAATGCACATATTGAAAAACTGGTCCCCAGTCCGAGGTGCTGGTAAGGAGGTGAAAGAATCGTTAAGAGATGGGGCCTACTAGGAGGACTTAAGGAACGTGTACTTAAGGAAAAAAAAATCAGGCAGCCAGTACGTATTAAATGAAATAGGCAGATAGTATTGAGAAGTAAGGTCAGAGGGTGATGGGAGCAAAGCCTTGTAGCATCACTTGCTACTCAATGGGGGTGGGGCACACTGGAACCTTGACCGATACATTGATAATGTCCTAAAGAGGAAGAGCCAAGGTAGAAACAAGAAGGAAGGCTCTGGTAGGAAACAGTAAGTCAAGGGGGAGTCTTTGGCTAGTGAAGGAGCACTGGGGTAAGTGCTCTAGACTCTATACAGTGAGCAGTCAGGACTAACTGCTTCACGCTGAAAGTTGATATGCCCCTCAACCTGCAAAGAACAGAAGCTCTTGGAAGATTCTTTATACCTAGTCAAAGTACTGGGAACAAATGACAGTTGAAGGCCAAGCATAAATTCAATGCCTCTATGAATCTCTCCAAAGGGATTCATTGAGGAAGAAGCAGAGAAAAGAATGTAAGAGTCAAAGGAAGGGTGTGCCTTTAGAGGAATGGACCACTAACTTCTGATTCTAACACGGACAAAACAAGAAAACTGCAAAGTTTTTACAAGATCACATTCCGGAGGGGAGACATAACCAACGAACAAAATAAGACAAATATGATAACTCACTTTATCATCACCAAGAAAATAATGTGTGTGTTTGTGTGTGTGTTGTGTGTGTGTGTGTGTTCTGAAGCTGAACAAAGACAACAACATAGAGAAAGTAAGCTCTGTGCGTACTGAAGCTTGTTAGAAAGAATTCTAAGATGATACACTCTATATGTGGATCTAAGGATACACACACCCTTACATGATATGTGAGTTACACTGGAACTCACAACATCTGTGATTACCTGCACAAGAGCTGTAAAAGACTCTGCTTCTCAACACTATCATGAAAATGGGAGCCCATGAAGCCCCTAGCCCCACCCCTCCCCTGAGGATTTATATGTAGTTAACAGTTGCTAAGGAGAGACATTTCCTCCAGAGATGTAGCTACTGGTAAGGCGCCATGCTCCTGTAAACAAACCTTCACCCATGATTCCCATGGACGGACACACACATACACACTCACATACTCACACATATATACTCACACACATACACCCTCATACACACACAAGACATGAAAATAGAAGAGGAGCTACCTGGAAAGAAACAGGATTAGCAGGAGGGGGAGGGGGACAAGAGAGAGCAATGGGGTGAATGTGACCAAATTGCTTATATACACGAAGAAAATGTCCTGATGAAACCTGTTATTATGTATAACTAGCATACCATAATAAAAGCCCAAATAAAAAGGAAGAAAAGTCCTTATCACTATGGTGACACAGTATGTCCTGCTATTTCTTTCTTTCTTAGTTCTCTGGTACTTACAGGCATCCTGTTCTTTGAGTTAGACAGCATCTTCTTCCCAGTCCTAGTTCCAGCCAATGAAAGACATCCACCTACTCTCTGTCTCTCTTACAAACATGATCTAACAATAAGTCAGACTGCAGTCTGGCCAGCATCCAAATTGTCATTTGACACTATTTCAAAACGTCTGACCCCATCAGAGAAGTTACGTTCTACACAGACTGTTCTACCCAGTCTTACTCATCATGCTGCTGCCCAGAAAATAACTCCCATCATCACGTGGCCAGATGAAACTTTAAGGATGTTTTCTGCTTCATGAGTAATGAATGTGACATCAGGAAAACAGAAAGCTTGGAACAGTGGCAAGCAGGAGCCTTGACTATGGCACAGAATTAAAGGAACATTCCAGCGTTCTTGTTAAGACTCTGCCATGCAAATCTGTCTTAACATAGGAAATGACAAACTGTGCTTCACACCAGAATCTCGTAAAAACTTAAAAAATAAGGCTTAGGAGACTTCTCAGCCAATACAGGGTTTGTATGGAAAGTTTGATCACCGGAAATCACATTCTAGCAGTGTGGAAGCTGAGACAGCATTCCAGGCTGATGAGAGACTTGATCTCAAAAAATGATGGGCAGTACCTGACAAACCATACCCAAAGTTTTCCTCTGAGAGAGACAGACAGAGAGACAGGCAGAGAGACAGACAGAGAGACAGACAGAGAAAAAGAGAGAGAGAGAGAGAAAGAGAGAGAGAGAGAGAGATCTCTAATGAATCATCCATCTTCTTTCAATCCAAGGACTGCAAATGGAACCAGAGTCACCAGCAAGCGTCACAATAGGATCAAACCAACAAAGCCAATAGAAACACCGTAAAGCTCATACACAGACTGGCTACAATCAGCCCTCCAGGTCAAAGTCCTTTCCTCAAAATGGCAGTTGGCTGAGAAGTCCCTTAATTGTCCACCGATGGCACTACTGCACCCTGGCCACGTGGGGGCACCAGCATACTCCACACCCAAGTGAAATGCTTGTGGGTTTTGTTTTTTGTTTCTTGTTTTTTTCCTAATCTGAAGTACAGCAAAGCTTGGTTCAGCCTCCCGTGGTGCTTCTTACAAATACGAAGGCTAATGAAGATATGTAACTGCCAAACAAAAAAACCCACAAAGCCTGGTCACATTCAAAAGATGTTACAAATAACAGGGAAGTTTCCATCTGTTCCTCCAAGGTCCCTTTTAAACCCAGCCTCCAGATCTTCCTTCCCTCCCTTCCCTCGTGCTTCCAGCCACCTGTCTATCAGTAACTCTTGAGTGCCCCACCAGCCCTGGTCTCTTCCATGGGCTCCAGTCCTGATTTCTAACTGTGTTCTCACCCCTGCATTACTTCAAACACCGTACGTCACCTTTCCTAACAAGACAGCCATTCCTGCAGATGTCCTGACTTCTTACAGCAATAATAAATGCTAACACCCAGCATGTTTTCACACAGGTTAAGTCATGCAATACTTAAAATAAGAAAGATGTTTGTTCCAAGTCACATAGCTCAAAGAGCAGGGATCTCAGATGTCTAACTCCAGACGCAGGCCTTGAGCCACTCTCTTCAGTTGTCACACTGGGTATTCTCCCTTTGAATCCACAAACTTATATAAATACATATGATAATATTAAAGGGAACCAGCATATTTTTGTTGGTGATAAAAAGTTAAGGCTAAAGGGTAAGCGGCTTCTACAAACTGTAAAATTAAAATAATAAAAAAAAAAGACCAGATGTCATATTTATAAGTATCCAAGTGCATATTCTTCATTCGAACTACATAATCACCTTCAAATAACCAGTACATATAAAAAAGGAAGTAATCATTAATTCACGCTAGGTGAAAGAAAGGCAATAAAAATCCTTTCTGGAAAACAGGGCACGGTGGCCGGGGAGATGGATCAGTCAGCATTTACCACAAAAGCATTAAGACTTGAGTTCAGATCCACCCAACCTACATAAGGCCAGGATGGGTAGCACCCATCAGTGATCCCAGCATTTCTCTCACAAAATAGGAAGCCCACACAAGAAAGCCCCTAAACCTGTAGACCAGCTTGCCTGGTGTTTGCAGTGGTAAGCAAGGAGACCCTTTCTTAAACAAGGACGAAGGTGAGGACTGACACCTGTCCTCTGACTTCTGTATGGACACTGTGATATACACACAGATGCACACCACACAAACACACAGCAAAGAGAGAGAGAGAGAGACACACACACACACACCATACAAACACACCATACATACACAATTACACGTAAGCACACACCACACAAACACACATACACAGAAGCCTTCTTGAGGAGGAGTATGGTTTTTAAAAAAAGATGAGGTACAAGAGACAAAGGGAAGTGAAAAGAAAGTATCTACAAGGTTCCCAGGGTAATATCTAAACATGACAGTGGCCATTCAGTGGCCACTGAAGGTTGGGCTTTCTTTTCCTAACACCTTAACTGTATAATTTCCTATTCCATAAAAGCCAGAACTACCACTTGGCTAGAAAGTCTACGCATTAGATAAGTCATGAGTATAATTTTGAACTTGGCCCATGTATTTATTCCTTTTGTCTAAGGATGAACACACAATCCTTCTAACTAGCTTCCTCTAACCAGAAGCAGGGCTTCCTCTCTTGACAGTGTTCTTTCATTTTGTATTATAAGTCATCATTTGGGCTAACCAACTACATACTAGGAATACAAACCTAACCTCAGAAAACATAGCCACCTATACAACTCACACGTTAACAAAATGAGAGCATAAGAGATTACTAAGAAATGCATTATCTAAGGGAAGGGCATCTAACCCAGACTGAATAATCACAAATAGTTTCCTACGATCCAAGCAGAGATCTAGGAAAGTGTGAGAAAGAAAAGTTGTTTCAAACAAAGGACATGTATGATCCCTGGAAGACAGAGAGTATGGTCAATTCTAGAGGGTGCGGGGAGAACAGCAAGTCAGGGGAACATGGGGAAATGAATGTGATTGTTTGGTTGATCAGTTGGTTAGTAGGTCTAATGATACAGCAGAGCCAGCCTGAGCCAGCCTGAGCCAGCCTGAGCCAGCCTGAGCCAG
>JANHMN010000024.1:13615132-13714910 GCA_030674055.1 Rhabdomys pumilio
AGGAGAGGAGAGGAGAGGAGAGGAGAGGAGAGGAGAGGAGAGGAGAGGAGAGGAGAGGAGAGGAGAGAAAAGAGAAAAGAAAAGAAGGAAGAAAGAAAGAAAGACCAGATGGAAACAAAAAGAGTGAACCCTGCAGAGGCAGGAGAAGAATGAAACAAAAGACACTCTACAAACTGTGAAGTCAGTGATGATGCTTGCTGAGAAGGGGGCTGGTTTTATTTGCCTTTGTCTTGTTTTTGTGGAAATAAAGAGCAAGGCTGAACCCTCGCAGGAGGCACTGTGTGTCAGCCGTACTTGCTGCTATGTCCTTGGACAGCCTGCTGCAGAGGAGGTTGAGCCATGAAATACAGATTCTGTGTTTCTCTCATAGAGAGAAATGGAGAATAAATAACCCGAGGGGTGACAGAAGGCCGTGAGGGGAGCTGGAATAAATCGGAGTTCACTCTGAGAGGACAGTGAGATGTCCTCAGACACAGGCAGGGACTGAGGAAACAGAGGCTTACCATGATGGAGGAAGACCCCGACCCACCTCACGTTGAACAGCATGGGTACTGTTCTCAAGAAAAGGGAAGAGCCATTTCCTGAACTCAGTGGGGAAGATTGAGGGTGGATTCTTGGGAAGAAACACGTTACCAGGAATGGAATGGAAACCCAATAGGTATAAAAGGAAACTTCTGGAATAATAAGTAGAACTAAATTCAGGGGCTACCAGTTCTACGTAAGTCACTAACCCATTGCCTAGAGGAGGGCATCCTGAGGCACTCACGTACCTGCAGTGGGCTTGGACCATGACAAGTCAACCTTATCAAGGTCAGCCAGCTCCTCCTCCGCCTGGATGAGGGAGACAGAGAAGATGCGCACAGACTGGTAGGCGGCAGTGTTGGACAACTCCTTTGAGGCGTTAAAGATCTAGAGGAGAAATCGGAGGGTCAGATAATCCGATAGAGGGCAAACTGGCTTGCCACACTTCTCAGTAAACACATCTTCTAATCCATGGAATTCCTTCTGACACTTGGATATGCTGAGAACAAGTGAATAACCAAAAATCAGTAAGTGGGTTATACCAAAACACCTGGATCCAGGTGTTTCTGTCCAACAGAGACAATGAGATGAATCACATTCCAGAAGACAGTTCACAAACAATGAAACCTGTGGTCTTCCACAGCAGGCCTGTCCCGGACAAGAACAGCTGTAGAAGGATGAGGCTGAAGAACACTATGAGTTATCTTTTCTCCCCATGGTTCTGGGGACTGAACCTAAGGTCTAGTGAATGCCAGGTAAACCCTTAACCACTACACTATGTCTCGAAACCCATAGATTACTTTAACTTAAAACGAAAAGGCTCGTTCCTCTCCTAACTGATAGCTGATAACACAAAGCGTTTGAATTAACAACGGTATTTAGGGAATCTCCGTGGAGACAACATAAAAGATGCCATGACTTATGTAATCTATATACCATACAAAAAAAAAAAAAAAAAAAAAAAAAAATCCCAAAAAAATGTGGCAACTAGGTTATTCCCACCTCGGTCCTGGAGTGTAGTTACCAAGGAAAAGGCTGGTAACTGAGGTAATCTGAAAAGTGATGTACAGGAGGTGGCTTCTGTCAGAGAGAAATGTGTCTGTCCAAAGAAACCACATTTCCCCAAGCCACTTCACGAACCCTCATGACACAGTGTTCTGGGGTTATTCTGGACAAGAATATATGCACCATATTGAGTGACTTACTAGGTCTTAAGCCTCATTCCACTGCAATCCTAGGATACCACTGTTTCCTTTCATCTTGGTTTCTTGTATTGTTGTTGGGTTATTATTGTTGGATTGTTGGGTTGTTTTGGGTTATTGTTGTTGGGTTGTTTTGGATTATTGTTGTTGGGTGGTTGGGTTATTGTGTTATAGTTGATGTTGATTTTAAAAAAGAATAGATGGGCAGTATCTCAATTTGCCTTTGTATTTGTGTACTCGTTTTTTTATCTTGAGTCTTCTCTATTCCCCACTGCAATCCAGTTTCTCTAAACAAAGGACCAACAGGATCATCAAGAAGCCCAGTTACGATTCGCCTCAGGGAACAGGCTCCCCAGCTGAGTCCGGCTGCCACCGCAAGGCTCAGGAGGCAAGTATACTTTCCACTGGCCTCCAGCCACAGAAACTGCAGCTGCTTTGCTTTCCCTCCCACCCACCACAGAGAATACAGCTGGCCTTCCAACCCACAGTACAAGAGAAAGGGTGAAGCAGCCAGTATGCCCCACAACTTTCACTGAAATATGCTGCCCCTAGAATAGCCTCTGACTTGACCACTGTGCTGGCTGCAGCCAACTGCATGATCAGATGCAAATGAAATTGCTCTTGGGTCACTGTGGGAGCCACAGCCTGATGTGCCTCTTGGGTGGCAGCAACTCCAGCTGGTCAAGGTTTACCTACTCAGGACAGAGATGACACAGGGTCTCGGGAAAATCCCATTGGAAATCCTGATCTGTCTTCAGGATCTTATCGGGAAGGTTTAATGGAAAATAGATGGTGAAGAGAAACAAGCTGATGTGCTCACAGTGTACTCTGGCAGGGAAATTATTTTTCAGCAGTAAGTACCTGTAAAAAGTCACCTCCTTTGAAATTCAGCTCTGCACTGAGCACGAAGCATCGTATGTTGCTTCCATGGAAACGGTGGATGAAGCTGCTTTCATTCTCTCCACCCACACCGGCTTCCGCACCGCCTGAGAACGCAAGCAGCTCATAGCAATGAGACGCCAGCTTGGGGAGGCAGGGTGGGAGAGCATGCCCCATTCCTAAGTGTGACTGAGCACTGCCAGGGCAGTGGAGTCAGGGTGGCTGGCATTCTCCTGTATTGTTAGCAGCACGTGGTACTGGATCCAAAACATTAGCTGGAGTGCTTCCATCTCTTTTCACATTTGCCAGGACCGGAAAAGCTGGGTGTTAACAAAAATGGGGGTGGGGAAAATTCCTGCTGTACCTGATGACAACTGCGTCTGAAATTGGTCCCCTCTCCCAATACTACCGCCTTTTTGATAGAAGCATTTCCTCTGGGATATCGGCAGCAAATTTAGGAATAAAGAGATTTCAGGAAGATTTTCATTTAAATGACACTTGGTTTCCCTGCTGATGAAAGGGAAGCCTTACTCCATCTGCTGAGATCAGATTTCATCTCATCAAACACCTCAGTGTAATTATTTCCCTACCAAGTATTTAAATGAGGATGTAAATGAATACCAAGGTATTTGAAGTCATTAGCAATGCCTGGGCTGAGGGAGAGCACCAGGGTCTCTCAAGGGAGCAGACCATTCCCCATCAAAGCAGCTGCGCACCAGTGTTCATTTTGTAACCTTTATACCACATTCTTGAATTAATGAAGACACGTCAAGAATCTATTTCCCTCAGAGAATCTTAGCATGGTGCCTGTAAGAGGGAAACAAGATGTGTGTGTGTGTGTGTGTGTGTGTGTGTGTGTGTGTGTGTGTGCACGCGCACGCAAATGTGCATGCCCACACTTACACATGTGATGGACAGACATCTAGTAATTTAGTAATTAACCTGGGAGAGTTGGGAGATTTTGTACCTTGTTTCACCTCTGACTATGTCAGTTCTAAGGTTGAGGTGACAACTGTAAATAAGACACCCACCACACTTCTAAAAGCCTGCTATTGGGATACTGTACCCATCCCTCTCTTCTGTATATCAATCTCTCCAGATGTAAAATAAGAAAGACGGGTGGGCCAAGAGATTGAAAATTTGGGCTTCTTGTCTGATATTGGCCATCTTTTCCTGAGCCTCACTAGAAATATCTGAGACCTACCCTGAGGTGGCAGATGAACATTTAGACTTTCCTCCATTTATAAACATCTCACTTGGTGTTATAAATAACACTCAGCTTTAAAATTCCATTTTACCCTAACAACAAGATGGGCATACAATCTGCCATTTCCTTCTTTGAATGTGAAGATGGGTAGGTTATAGTGAGAATCTTACCTCCTCAAAATGGCACATGGAGGGAGGGAAGGAAAAAGAGACAAACACCGTGCTCGAGTGCTTATGTGTGCTGGGAATTTGTACAGGGAAAGGAGCAAAAGCAAGGGGGGTGGGGAGTGTAATGCAGGTTCTGCAAACTGGAAAAATGTGGCTTTTGGTACTATCAGCACCTAAAACACTGCCTTGCAAACTAAGTGCCAGAGAGAGAGAAAGAGAGGGGGGGGTAACACATATATTTCAGATGGAATCTCTTTTCTGTTCCCCTCCATCTCAGAGCTCTCAGCCCTCACTTAATTCAGAAGATGCACAAGATAGAATTCCAGGCAGAAAGACTATGTTTACGCTTAGCAATCAAGATCTGATTTAGCGTGACAGAAAATGGGATGGGATCCTTGGCATAGCCTGCTATTGAGACAGTTACTATATAGATACAAACAGATCTGGTCCATGCCTTTCTGTGAAAACACACAAGTACAATTAGAGCATGAAGGGAAGCACGGCTTTCTCCAGTGAGTTAACAGCAACTCCACTTGTGTACAAAGCCATGCTTTCTCCCATGGTAAAACCTCACATCCATGTCTGGTCAAACATGCCACAAGTCCACTTGGTCCAGGCCAAGTCCAGCTCAATAGGCATTTCAGCTCGAAATACTTCCGTATATTTAAGACAGGAAGTAAGAGTTCACAAATTTAGAAAGATTTATATACAGAAATTTGGATTTTCGAATTAGAAAACATGGATAAGATGAAATATATATGTGTCAAATCTTTTAAAAGGCATTGTTTAATAATAGGTTGTCTTAAAGGAAATAACAAAACTACAAAGAATAAAAGCTATAGAAACAATAGAATAAGCCTTAAAGCATATATAGGTACTCTATACTTTCTTAAATTTCTTTTCTTTTCTTTTCTTTTATGTGCATTGATGTTTTGCCTACATGTCTTTGGATCCCCTGGAACTGTAGTTACCGATAGGTTTGAGCTGCCATGTGGGTGCTGAAAATTGAACCTGGGTCTTCTGCAAGAACAGCCAGTGAACGCTCTTTACCACTGAGCCATCTCTCCAGCCCATCTCATTTATACCTTTATTAAAGAGAGAAATGAAAGGAAACCATGGCCTGGTTGTACAGATTCCTCAGACTCAGATATTTCTCAAAAAACAGAGAAATCGTCAAGAAAGGCAAGCAGAGATAAGTCAGCTTGGATGATGGAGCTAGGGATAGCAGTCACCTTTAACCTCTTCACGGAGAAAACCGAGTATATAAGCACACTTAGTGCCAAACAATAGCTTTCTTCTTTAGGATGTGAAATCAAATTCTTTAGTATGAAAGTGCTCAGATTGGATTCTGCACATGATAAGCTCTTAGTAAACAAAAGCAGCCTTCCTACTCGTTTTTCCTTTATTATCACCAGCACTGTCAGCTGAGACACTCTCTTACCTGTAAGACAGTCATCTGCATGTTACTCTGTCCACTGCAAAGCCACACATCTCCAAATAAGACATCATGGACTCTCAGGGTGAAATTCGTTATCCCCAAAGCCTGTTGTGCCATCATTTCAAAGGGTCCCCCGGGCTTCATAGGATCCAGTACCACCATCCAGGTGTTGGAGGGTGCTGAAACAAGAACAGACTCCAAGGGGTTAATTAACCAACCCCCTAAAGTGGAATCAAATACCAACCACACCTCAGCTGTGGCTAAGCCCAGGCTCTGTGACAAAGTGTATGCAATGTTGCTGTAAAGACTGGCCAAATTCCAGGCAAGGGGGATGGAGCAGCCTTTTTATCCTTAATCTGTACCAATCCCTTCTTATTTTTAACTAAGGCGTTTACAAGAAAAATTAGTTACCCAGTTATAATCCTAAATTTAGGAGAGACAAAAATACACATGGATTAAAACTCAAGGACGGTTAGTTGACAAGGAAAAAAAAAAAAAAAACATAAAACAGAAATTCTCATTACACCATCCAACTGTCAATATTACCATAATCTAATCTTCCTGATTTACACAGCACCCCGAACTAACTTGCAATTATCCAATCGAATGTGAGCACAGGTTCAGAAGATGACTTCTAAATTGAATCTTCCCTTGACTAAGCAGGGACACCCTTGCCATCCATCACTACCTCCCTCCATGTTGCTAACAAGTATTATCCCTGCCAGCGGCACTGGGTTCTCCCATCAACGAACAGGTGCGTGGAGAAATCGACTCATCAACAAGTAGTAGGAAGCCCATAAATTGATCTCAGTGAAAAGGACATTTTAACTGACCCAACCGAATATTTCAGAGTGACAGACAAGACCTGAGGTCCTTCGACTCCACTTAAATAAGAAGCCATGGAAGACCCTGTTTTAGACATTCATAGCTTGCTTCCTAGAAACCACACCTCCCACTGCCCTTTTTCTCGGCCATTGGATCACTGCTGTCAACATCAGACGCAGAGATTTAAGAGAAAAAAGAACCAGAAAACATGAAAACACTGGAGCAGTGAAATAGTGTGATGGTTTGTATACGCTTGGACCAAGGAGTGGCAATACTAGAGGAATAGGTGTGTTCCACTACTGTTGGAATAGGTGTGTCACTGTGGGCATGGGCTTTGACCTAGCTACCTGGAAGCAAGTATTCTGCTAGCAGCCTTCAGATGAAGATGTAGAACTCTCAGCTCCTCCTGCACCATGCCTGCCTGGACGCTGCCATGTTACCACCTTAATGATAATGGACTGAACCTCTGAACCTGTAAGCCAGCCCCAATTAAATGTTTTCCTTATAAGAGTTGCCTTGGTCATGGTGTCTGTACACAGCAGTAAAACCCTAACCAAGACAAAAGAAACCTAGAAAAGACAGAGAAAGCAACATTTTAACATAAAAAAAAATGTCAAATGTAAACTGGCTTATCAGTTGCCATCAGATCAATGTAAATTCAAAGGGAAAGAATGAGGAGACCAGGAAATAGAATATTGTAATGTTATTGCCCTATGCTATGAGAAGAAATAATTATGAAATACCATCTGAGAGCCTACTTCATGCTGGACACTGTCCAAGGTTCCTCCTAGCTCCAATAACGAAGCAGAAGCAAGAAATGTCCAGATGTGCACTTGCAAATTAGTAAAAACCGAAGCTTTAAAGGCTGCTCGGAGCGCTAGAGGAAATGTCTAAATATGTGGTCCTCTGAAGAACGGTACTAGCTGAGCCTGGAGCCTCCAGGAGGTCAGTGAAACCCAGGACCACGTGTGCTCGCTATTGTATTTCTCTGACCAATAGCCAGGCATCAGCATATAAAATACAGAACTCAACCTAAACCAGAAAAGTCACTGTTTTGGAAACAGTGGGCAGCTAGTACAGATTGTGTGGCACAGGTGTGATGTGCACCGTATGGCTCACACTTATGAACAGGCAGACGTTCCAATCTGTCCTAATACAGGCTTGCCAAGGTCTTTCCAGGCTTCCTGCACTGATACACCTTACTGAGGCTCTGTCCTTCCACCACCAGTGCTGGTCATGTGTGCTGATGGGGTCAACTGCCAGAGAACCTAAGAACAGGGCTTAGTTCTTAGCCTTCTGTAGTCATCCAGTGTATTCAGAGCTATTAATTAGGTGTTTTCCCTTAGCTTTTTCAACACATATGGCTAGTGACAAAAACTCTCCCCAACACTTCCAACAAGTGTGCATGTCTATGGTGGTTTGAATAAGACTGGCCCCCAAAGGCTCATATATTTGAATGCTTAAAGAGAGGCATTAGGAGGTGTGGCTTTGTTAGAGGAGGTGGGGCCTTGGAGGAATTGTGTCACTGGGGTTGGGGTTTGGGGGTTTCAATGTTCAAGGAGGCTCACAGTCTCTCTTCCTTCTGCCTGCCAACCCAGATGTAGACCTCACAGCTCCTTCTTCAGCGTCATGTCTGCCTGTGTGCCACCATGCAACCCGCTGTGACAATAATGAACTAAACCTCTAAACTTGTAAGCCAGTCCCAAGTAAATGTTTTCCTTTATAGAGTTGCCATGGCCATGGGATCTCTTCAAAGCAACAAAACCCTAACTAAGACAACGTCCAACGACAAAAAGACAGAAAAGGAAATTGGTAAAACAGTGCCACCATTTCACTACAGCCAGAAAATGAATGAGCTCCCAGTAGGGACTAGAACCTGAGGAAAACTGAGCCTAGAGAATGAGTCTTGATTCCCAATCTTTTGTACCAGAGAAATATGCCTTCGACTTCTCAAAAAGCTTCCTTCTTGGCTAGCTAGCCTAAGGGCTTTTAGTTTCTAGCATTTTCCTCTTGCATTTAAGAAAAAAAAAAAAATACGCCCCGACACAATGTCGTAAAGCAAGAGAAACTTGCACTTCGGAGAATTCACTGATGGGCACACGAGCTCAAGAGATAACTCATACAAACTATAGGATCATGTCACTAGCAACATCCAATGGGCTTTCTGCTGGTTCTTGGCCTTCTGAGCCTCAGCTGCTCTGGTCCTGCCTCATGAACAGTGGTCATTTGCTACCTGTTACCTCTTTTGCCAGTGTGGGCCCAGGTTTCTCTAAGTTTTCATTTTCACTGTATCGAAACCTCTGCGTTCTTACATTCTTTCTTCTACCATCTAGGAAGATCAATCTCCTGTCATCATTTTACCGATACTCAGCCTACAAACATTTTGCCAAGCCCTCCATCAAGTAAATGACGAAAATAAACTCCAACCCTGGGTTATGCTGATAAGAAAGCCATGCAAGTTGACCAGGGCTTCATGTTTTCACATGTAACAGCATGTCTGGTGGTTTGCCTCTGACAACTGATCTGCATATTACAGCTAAGGGCATACATAAAGGAAGAGCTATCTCTCTTTTCTCTCCATCTTCCCCAGTTAACTCCAGCCTCAAGATGGAAACCACAATCCCAAGGACGAGATGAAAATAATTTGTTCCGAGACATGATGAGTCATAAAGTATTTTCTTGCTTTTCTTCTTATTAATCCAATCAAATGTTAAGTACTTTTTTTCAGGTTATTGTGATGAATACCAAGAAGGGGAGTGGGTATCCATGGCCTTTATCTTCCTAAAACGAAAACCTAGGGCTTACAAGAAACAGATCTCTTCACTTCTCCATACAGAACGCTGACTCTTCATCCAGTGCAGCTTTTAAACATGGCTGGAAGATGAAGGATGCCTTACTGCCTAAACCATCCCTTTCGACCTACACTTATTCTATAGCTTACGTTCAAATCTACCACCACCAAGTAAGAATGAAATAAAAGCTAAACACCTGATGGGAGTAAAACTGTTCATGAAAATTATAGAAGCCATAGCATGTTGTGGCAGATACACCGTAGGGTGGGTTCTCCAGTCACTGCCTTGTGTTATCCTTGCCCCTCTGGAACAAACAAAATCTGTGACTTGTGTTCAATAGTTCTACATCAGAGGAGAGGGGAAATATCCCTCTTGAGACTTGGTTATGTTATATGGCGGAGAAGGGGTAAAACCTACGGCATCTCAGTCACAGCGACTGTCATTAAGAAAACGAATGACATCTGCTACTGGAGAGCATGTGGGGAAGGGGAACCTTTATTTACTACCAATAGGAATATAAATTGACTTAAACATCTATGAAAATTAATATGCAGCTAGCCTGGTCTACAGAGCAAGTTCCAGGACAGCCAGAGCTACACAGAGAAATCTTGTCTCAAAAACAACGACAAAGATAAGTCAGGCAGGGGGTGGAGGAAGGGCAGGGGAGTGAATATGAGCAAAATACAATGATACATATAAAATGCCAATAATTAAACCCAGTGTTTCATATGCTTTCAAAAGTAGACTAGGGACATAGCTTAGAAGTTAGCGTGTAAAATGCCCTAGATTCAGTCCCCAGCACTAACCTGAGCTACAAATAAATAAATAAACAAACAAACAAACAAATAAATAAATAAATAACCTAGGCACAGTTTTGCAATTCTTCTCTTTCAGTACATCTCACAGATCACAAGGAGGGGCTGGAGAGATGGGTAAGCAATAGGCGGCTCCCGCAGGGGACCTGAGTTCAGTTCCCAGCACCTCTCTTCTACTCTTTATCCCTTCCCCAGAGAGACTCCTTTATCTTCACCTTGAACCTGCATCCTTGTAGCCACAGTCCCAGGCCAAGGCCTCACCATGTGTCTCTGCATATCCTAAGAGCCTCCTAACAGCTCTACCAGCCCTAGCTGATGACTGCCAAACCCTATCAGTCTGCTCGTGTGCTTCTATTGCTTAAGATCTACAGGTCCAGGATGTAAATGCTTTAGCAGGGATAAACAAGCCGCCATATTGTCCCATCTCCTGGTACCCACCATCAATCACTGAACCCAGTGTCCCAGACCAACCCACCTCCATGGGATTTCTCACCGTTACAGATGTACTCTAATCCCTGTGTCTATATCCACGATGTTCCCTTTACTGATTTTGTGCCTCTTCTTTCAAGACCAGCCTTAAACTAAGTCTATTACTCTACTACCATGCTAAGCTTGCTTGTGCGCTCTCTCTCTCTCTCTCTCTCTCTCTCTCTCTCACACACACACACACACACACACACACACACACACACACACTCCTTCTTTACTGTGGCATATCTCACAGAACTAGGAGTGTTCTTTATTTTTCTGCCTCCTCCTCCAACCCTCAGGCTTCATTGAGGGAGAGGCTCCATCTGTTTTATTCATCATGTTATCATCAGTACCTAGCACAGTATCTGGCACATAGTAGGTACTCAATAAATATTTGAATAACTGAATAAATAATGGTAGCAGTAGTGGTAACAATAATGACCACTCAAGATATTGTGCCAAGCACTGTTCCAACTACTTTATATGCACTTTATCCTCATAATAATCCATTAAATATTAGTACCACCTCTGCTTTATACATAGAAAACAAACTGTCACAGGGATATTTAACATATTATGAAATTACATACCTAGAAATGACAGTCAGAATCAGAACTCAGACAGTAAACTAAAAATTCAAGTTCTTCACGAGATCTCCAAATTGACTCTTTTTAAAAATGCTGGTAGGACATATTTCAACTCTATTTTCTGAGTATGTGTGTATGTGCACGTGCGTGTACGTGTGTGTCTATGTGCTCAGAGTAGCCAGAAGAGGGCGTCAGATCCCCTGGAGCGGAAGTTACAAGGAGTTATGAGTCATCCTATGTGGGTGCTGGGAACTGAACCCAGGTTCTCTGCAAGAGCAGCAAGAGCTCTTAGCCTCTACGCCACCTTCTCACCTCTCGACTGCCTGCCTCTCTTGCATGTATGGTTCACCCCAACTATCATCTTCTGTGACAACCTCCTATAGCAACCAGACTTAGGTGAATGTCTTCTCTATCTCTTAGAACTCCACAGATATTATATGTGTTCATCCAATGACTACATAATTTGTTCTGTTCAATGAGTTCCTTGGCAAAGGAGACTTTGAGCCTTGTTATCATTTGTGGTTTTTTTCAGTACCTACCCACACAAGTAAATACTCTGATAACTCGGATGGATGGATGGATGGATGGATGGATGGATGAATAATAGATGGATGATGGATAGATGGATGAATAGACAGATAAACAGATAGATGGATGGATGGATGGATGGATGATGGATGATAGATGGATAATGGATAGATGGATGGATAGATAGATGGATGAATGGATGAATAGATGGATGAATGGATGGATGGTAGATGGATGAATAGATGGAATGGATGGATGAATGGATAGGTGGATGGATGGATGAAAGGATGATGGATGGATGGATGGATGGATGGATGGATGGATGGATGGACAGATGGAATGGATGGATGGATGGATGGGTGGATAGATGGATGATGGATGGATGGACAGATGGAATGGATGGATGGATGGATGGATGGATGGATGGATGGATGGATGGATGGATGGACAGATGAATGGATGGATGATGAATGGATGGATGGATGGATGGATGGATGATGGATGGATGGATGATGGATGGATGGATTGACAACCTGAGCTGGAGCCGTAAGCATTCATTTTCAGATAATCCAGCAGGTGGCAGAAGAGGACAATGACTGAGCAGAGAATGGGCTACCTTACCTTTCACACTGGTCACTTTCTTCATGACGGTTTCCTGACCTTGAAACAAGGTCACTGTCACTGTGGCCCCAGGTGTACCAAAGCCCCAGATCACCGCCCCTGAAGGCTCCTTCTGCAGCACCATGTAATTATCGATGTATGAAGCGAAGCGAAAACCAATACCTAAAAATGTCAACAAACACTTAGGAGAACATAACCAGGGAAGGAGATTGAGCATCACGTGGATCTAGTAAAAGAGGAAGTAACATATAGTTCCTATACAAAATAATATGAGTGTACTTAAGCCTTTTAGTCTTCCAAAACCAGGTCTTGTTGCTCCAGATTAAATAAACAACATAATAAGAACAGTTTCCAAAAATATGCATCACAGCAGACCACTGAGAGAAACTTAAAACCCAGGATAACAACTAATGTACATATTCTCCTTCCCCTTCATAGTTCTTGGCCAACCCCCGACCCTTCCTGTAAAACTTGTCTCTAGAATTTAACATTCTTCCCTCAAAGCACTAAAATGAACCTTCCATGCACCTCACAGATGGTCTTTATAAGAAAAATAAACCACTTCCTTCCCTAAACTGGTCATCCTCATGCCCACTCCTCATAGCTCACAGCTCCTCTAATGTTGCTATGCCCATCTTTAGCTCCTTCTCTCCATCCTATCAATGCCAAACCCCTTCAAGTCTTTTCTCTTGGGGGTTGCTGTTTATTTTGTGGTTGTTGATGATAATGGTGCTGATGTCATTTGGTTGATTGGTTTTGTTTGTTTGTTTGTTGATTTTTGTCTTTGATGACCTGGTACACCACACTTATGACTGTGACAATCCTTCCTTTCCGGTAAGCTCGAATAAATCAGGAGACAAAAATGAGATCATCTTTTGCTGCAGACCTAAAGACAGAAGGTTAAAATCTCTGAGAAAAGGTCTTGTCACCATTTCACAAGCAAAGAAAAGAGGAGGCACACTTGCATATTGGATGCTATGCTAGGAGTCACTAACAAGACTGAATAAAAATTCGCTTTAACGAGATCATTTCTATTTTTAACTCATAGCCTATATCGGAGTACTTTTTAAATAACAAGCATTGATCCAAATGATCCCAGTGAGCTCATAGAAATTTAAGTAGGAAAATCACAAAACTTACATCCCAATTTGTCTCAGCAGGGGAGAGTTTTTAAAATCCTCCAAAGAAAATAATCTACAAAATTAAGGGCTTTTTGTTTTGTTTTGTTTTGTTTTTTTAAATAAAAGTGATAGACAGGGAAGAGAATTAGAATTAACAAAGCTGACATTTTTTCCCCTGGAAGCTACAAAAGATGGCAGGCCCCTTAGGCTATATTTAACAGGGCAGTGGAACTAATGGGGCTTTTTAAGTAACAGGCTAACCCTAAGAGTCCTCAGCTCTCTTTCTCACTCTGCAACTAGTTTGATCAGGAAGCCTACATGACAATCAAAGATTATCCAGAAGGCTTAACAAGCTCAAGATGCATGTACCATGAGCAAAATACTCTGGGACCACAACATCCCAGAATTGCATAAGCAGGTTGGCAGCCTGCTGGGGAAACCGGGAGGCATATGTGTGGGAGGGCCCTGTCTTGGGTAGATACAGAACAAAAGCTGAAAAGCAAATGCATAAATAAGAGCTAAGTAGAGAGAGGACTGGAGTTAGAAGAATGGAGTGAAGAAAATATTGCTTACATAGGCAACAACGTTACAGTCCATAGGATGAGGAATGCCTTTTCAAGCCAGTCTGCCTTTGCCAACGTTCATTTATAGAACCTTTTTGTGAATGGATTTGTGGTGAGCAAAAAAAAAATTTAGAAGTGGAAAATATCTTTATAATAATAGTATAATTGTGTTACTGACTGGACTAAAACCCAAATAGATTAAGTAATTTTTAAGAATAATTAGAACAGCTATGAATTCAACAAATATCCCTTTATGGATACCTTCTACTTTACACATTGAGACTGTAACACTGGAAGGAAAAATAATGCCAATAATAGGTCAAAACTCTTGCTGCCAAGGGTCTTACAATCTACTAGGCGCTTAGTGTGGCAGAGTGCCTAAGATACAGAAGACAGTAATGCTCTTGCCTGGCCTAGGAAGGTAGCTTATGACAGAACTAGAATCCATGTCATCTAATTCCAAAAGTATGGCATTTTCCTTTTTGCTCTGGTTACATTGTGATGGTAATGCAAAGAAAAAGTATATACCTTATCCTGATGAAGCTCACATTCTAAGTGGAAAAGACAGAGACACATACTGAGGAGCTGAATGATGAACAAAAGAACCACACCTCACAAGCACCAGGCAGATCCAAACACCGGTATTTTTAAGGTGTTGGATTTTTCCCTTCATTTTGGAACTTGAAGTGGAAAACAATCGTAAGTGCTGTGGGGAAGACACCATCATAAGTAGACTAAGAAAAAGTTTTAGGCTAGTAGTTACTTCCGATGGGAACCCAGCAGAGGGACTTTACTGGCAGTCTCGATAAAGATCACCGTGTTAAGAGTTCTCAAGCTGGGTAGTTAATTTATAAGTCCTTCCATTGTTAAAATGTAACTTTTTATTACCTTCAACACATGAGCAAAAGAGGATCCTTAAAGTAAAGATGGTAGGATGTGCAAGGAAGAGCTAAGGGAGATAGATCTGGGGAAAAAAAAAAAAAAAAGAATGACTACTGTCAAGGTGATCAAGGTAACCGAAATGAAATAAAGCAGTGGTATTAAATTTGACAGCCCTTAAAAGGAAAACTAAGAAAACAACAGCTCTACTGCCTTTGGCTCTCCCACTTCCTGTGACAGGTCCCCCAAATCATGAGAAGGTTGAGAGATGGGAACAACCAGTACAGGGTACTAGCTTTGAAACTGAAAGCCCACTGACAGGCTGCTGTCTGCCTGGTGCCTGAGTAGAACACGATCATGCCATTTCTTCTCACTCCAACTTGCATTTTATTTGCTGTAGCGATGGAAGCCCAAAGTCCTAGCATGCTAGCCAAGAGCTTTACCCCTGAGCTATATTTCCAATCCCTCAAATTTCATTTATTGACAGTCTTTGGGGTCGACTCTTTCAGTGATCCAAAGAAGAGAAGGGGTGAGTGGACCCAGCATTAACACTTTACTTTGAGTTGAACAGATTCCGATCTTTTGGTATCTCCATGCTGAGGGCAATGTCCAGCCCAGGTTAGTCAGATGACAAGCTCTGACCTGCACAATGGCCACTGTGAACCAGCTACCTCCCCCGTATGATGAGTCTTACCCCTCCACTCATATCGCTTAAGCTGCATCAAAAAATCAGAGCTGAACCTTAAATTATTCTGAGCTAGTGAGGGGGTTGTATTCCTTAGCCCTAATAACCACTTAAACTAGTAAAATTTAATTCCCTCAAGGCACCCATCCCGATAGAAGCCCTCCCCAAGGGCACCACTGAGGGGGCAGGTGTTGAAGTATTTTGAATGACTCAGTCACCTGTTTCCAAATATTATCTAACTAGCTTCGCCCCCTTCTCTTTGAGCTTCGGTCTGAGGACATTGGAGCCTGCTCCAGTGGGTAAACCGAAGTCTCCCTCTGCCTCCTAGGCTGCACGTGAGGTACCCTGCTTGAAAAAGGCAGTAGACAGGCCCAGCAGTACCTAGGTGGGAAATGACCAGTTCTGACTCAAACCAGACCTTTAGAGGGGACGCATGCCAAGATCCTGCAGAGGATCTGAAAGGCAAAGGTCCGGCAGAGCTGTGACAACACCTCACCTGCACTTCTGCTGACCCGCGCGATTATGAGAAGCACTAGCCCAAACACAGGCCCAGGGGAAACCATGTTTGAGATCTTCATTAACCCGCAGGACTCAGGAAGAGCCCTTAGGCGAGGGGCGGGGATAGGGACAGGGGCGTGGTCTTACGCGATGGGCGTGGCTAGGGAGGGTCTACCTAGAGGGCCCCACCCTCAAGTCTTCAGTACGCGAAACATCCGCGGCGCAGCGCAGGGCGCTCCCCTCTCCTCCCGGCCTCCGTAGTTAAAAAAAAAAAAAAAAAAGAAAAAAAGAAAAAAAAACGGTTACCCAGCAACGAGATAAAACACTGGAACCATCCGCACCAGCTTGAAGAGAAAGAAGAGGTGAGGCAGTTTTCCTCACTCCCTCTCCAACGTGGAGGCTTCGCCTTTTTCCTTCGTGTCGTAGTCTCTCCGCATCTCCAACACTCCCGCAACTCCTGGACCAGATAGGAAGTCTGGCAAGGCCTTTCTCGGAGAATCTGGAACGCTAGGTCATCGACGACCCGCCCACGGTTTGACCTGCCTTCCCCCTCGACCGCCTGTCCTCCCCCGCCCGGTTCAGGGCTTTTCACAACTCTCAAGATTCGATATCTAACCTCCTGTTTGTGCCCAAAAGAGAGAAAGGGAAGAGTCTCCACAGGTTAGGCCTTGTTAAACCTCTAGTTCTCCAGCCTCGACCCCAACCAGCGCCGCCTTTGTGCTTCTCGGGGTAACACAAGCCCAGGCCCGAAGCTATCTTTTTTTTTTTTTCTCAGTGACCAAATCCGCTCTTTGTCAGCCACTTTTAAGCCAGTCCTCGAATAATAAAATAGAAGAAGGCCTGACCAAACCAGAAAATAAGACTCCCCAAACTTCAAAAGCTGGATCCCAAAACCACGACCTCCCTTTCTTAATCCCTTATCAGAAGGCAGAGGAGCTTGAGAACATTATAGGCCAGCCATGCTTCAGAAGATGGGACTGAAAAACAAGTGAAACTATTCAACAAATTATAATAATTTCTAGAATGACTAGTTTTTGTTTGCTTGTTTGATTTTTGGGTTTCCAGGACAGAGTTTCTTTGTGTAGCCCCTGGATGTCCTGGAACTCAACTCACCCTGTATACCAGGCTGGCCTCGAACTCACAAAGATCCACCTTCTCTTGCCTCCCAAGTGCTGGACTTTAAACAGTGTCTTCTCAGCAGTGTAAAGGGGATTATACCAGCTTCTCAGTAATCATTGTCTCTTCAATATTGTGGGCTAGCAAAATCTACCCTCACCTTTTATGACAAAGTACTTAATATCTAGTGAAAACTGTGGCTCTCTAACTTTAAAAATATGTATTTGTCCAATTTAGTGGATCTTCATTTATAATATAATTCACCGAGCATGGTGTTTATTCACCCGACTGGCTGTAATCCCAGCACTTGGGAGACAGAGGGAGGTAGATCTCTGAATTAGAGGGCAGCCTGGTCTACATAGTTCCAGAACAGCCAGAGCTATGTAGAGAGACTCTGTCTCAGAAAACAAACAAAATGGGTCAGTAGTAGAATTAAAAACTCTAGGAGAAATGGGTAGACATGGTGAGGTGACTTTTGTGTTCATTTATTTAGTGTGTATGTGTGTGGGGGCACAGCCTTAGTGATGTAGCCTGTCTGTAGAAGTCAGAGGACAGTTTGTGAGAGTCAGTTTTCTCCTTCCACAGTATGGTTTACATGGACTTAATTCAGATATACTGAGATAGATCACCAGGGCCTGGGTTGTGTAACTTTTTTTTCTTTTTAAAGTCCAAAATATGGTATGTGTGTTTGAGAAATGATTTGAGTCGTGACAATGAGTTAGTTTGTGGTAGTTGTGATTATATAATTTAAATTAGGCACTTTTTTACTGAATCTTTAGGTACCATAGACAATTCTTTCCGAGGAGATGTCGATTCCTTTCTCCAACACCCACTACCGAATTCCACAAGGATTTGGAAATCTTCTTGAAGGGCTGACACGGGAGATTCTGAGGGAGCAACCGGACAATATACCAGCTTTTGCCGCAGCGTATTTTGAGAACCTTCTAGAGAAAAGAGAGAGTAAGCTCTTTTTTTAAAAAAAAAAAAATAGGAATTTTAAAATAAACTAAGCATTTCATGATGGTAAAACTTAAGATTGAGGAATACACATGTCTTCAGCCTGTGACTTCCATATACACGTAAACACATATCTAGTACTCCCAACACACACACACACACACACACACACACGTGAACCCACATACATGCGGACATGAAAACATACACACACACAAAGAAAAAAATCGTAAAAATTATGGCCATTGTGCAGAAAGCCTTTATGAGGCGAGTGATTTCAAACCCTGCTCTTAATATTTGCAGCAGGATGTGACAGTTCAGTCCCCAGAACATTCTCCTGGTGTTTCTCACGTATGCAGTGTGGAAGGAGGTAGACCTATTCTCATGCATTCCTGCTAGCTGACTGCCTGTTCTTCCTGAGAGGAGAATGTGCAGTTTTCTTTCAATTTTGATTCTTCTCATTTGAAAGTATTATAAGTGCTATAAAAATAATTCAACACTCCTTAGATTAAGTAAATTGGGTTTCGCTGGGGTATATGAAACTGTTCCTCAACAAAGGCACAGAAACAAACTGCTTTGGCAAGTGACTTGCCAGCTGGGGAAGTCATTTACATTCTGTCTACTTTCCAGGTCCCATCCTGCATAAAGACTAAGGTTCACGCTAGCAGTGACTTTGATTCCAAGCCAAAGTGAAGTTCCTATCCTTCCTTTAATAAGTACAGTTTCCAAATCCCAGCCTCGACGACTCAGGGTCAAAAGAGGAATGATTACCATGCTTGCTGAAATCCTACTCTTGCCTAGAACAATCATGGTAGATGGTTTGTTACCATTACTTTGGGCAAAATAGACAGGAAAAACCCCTAAGCAAACAGATGTTCCTTCGTAAATCATCTTACAGAGAGGAAACCCAGAACAAGACTAGAATCAAAACAACTCACACACCCTGAACAGCTCCACCCCCTGTCCCCTGTGATCCTGCCTTTGAAGAACTCAAACTTTCCACTAGTTTGCTGACTCCTGCTGGTCTGTCTCATATCCAATCAGGGTGAATATTCGCTGCACAGTCTACAGTACTTGTGGGGGAAAGCTAATAAAATAAATTGTTCGATTAAAAGTAATGTTTTGGCGAACATGAATTTGGTTATTGTAACATTAATTTTTACAAATTCATGCAGTAAAAATCTTTAGTCATTTGTTTAATTTTAGAACTCAGGAACATACCATTAAAAAAACATATCTGAGTCATTGTTACCAGGTCACAGTAATAAAAACAATTGGTGACTAATGGCTTTAGAATACTAGTTCTCTGATAAGCAAATGGCTAAAACCATTTGAAAAAAACAAAAAGACCACCACACCCACTTCCACTTACGTCAACTCGAGGTGAATTACCAACTGATTCAGTATAAAAACTTTGCCTTCGCAAGTAAAGGCAAAAGAAGTGAGCGTGGACTTCTAAACCAGCAATGTCCAGTCTCCCACCTGGCAAGAATTCCCTTTCGCAGGTGGTTAGTGGTCTTCATTTTTGTGACAGGGAACCTGTTAACATACATTATAAGTGGGAGCTCAAGTCATTAAGAGAAAGTGGGCCTCTTAAATAGTGAGATCAAAATGAGAAAGCAAAATTGCATCAATTCTTTCTATCCTACACCCAGATAAGTAATAGGTTGATGCCAGAGTTAAACACTAAGAATGAATCCGTAGAAATGCTTGGGAGGAAAGACACTTCATCCCGTAAGAAAAGCATCTTGCTTGCCAAGTCGCTTCAAACTCAACTGCAGCAAGGTTGATGGAACTGACAGCATTGAAAGTCATCTGTGTGTGACAAAGCGGCATGAAGTAAACAAAATAACAGACAGAGAAAAATGCTTGCAGTTTCCATCCCAGCAGCCCAGTGAGTTAATAAGCCTAATAAATAGCTTGTAAAACTCACGTATTTAACACATCTATATCAAGAGATAACAAGCAGTTCACACAAAGATAAACACAAACAGCGCTTAACCTGAAAAGCTACCCAGACTGACCTGTAACTACAACGATTCCAATCAGAATTGCACAAAACTGGGCATCTAGAGATGGCTTAGGGGCTAAGAGCACTTCTGCTCTTCCAGAAGGACCAAGCTCAGATAGCAGCAGTCACCCAGACAGCTCACAACTGCCTAAGACTCCAGCTCCAGAGGACCTGAACTCTGGTTTCCATTGGCACACACACAAATACAGTAATGAAACACAGAAGGAACTACACTCAACTACCAACCACCACATGTTCTCAGAAAGCCAAAAGTGTGACAGTGTGACTCGTAGACCAGGCTAAGAGAACTAAGCCTTCATACTCATTCCTACAGGAGATGGAACATATATCCACAAGAAAGGGGTTCTGTAGAACCTCGCACTTCCTCCTCCACACATTTCATTAAACCATCATTGGTGAAAACAACCCAAATATACATATTGGGTGGTTTGTTTTGTTTTTTTTTTAATTTTTGCACTGGCCCAAACAACAAAGCAAATCAGTCTTTAACCTCTAAAATTGTAAACCAAAATATAACTTTTCTCTTTAAACTTGATGTATCTGAGGTATTTGTGACAGTGATGAAAGAATAGAGTTACTCTGGAAACTTTGTAACTATGAAAGAATAAATCAAGTAAGTAATGCTAGTATTGGGAATATATTTGGAGTGTAAAAATAATTTTAAAAATAGTTTAATAAAAGTCTGTAATTTTGGACTTGAACTTTAAAATATCAGTATGACCTTTTCTCTTTTAAAATGTAACTCGGCACCTGCTGTAAAGCCCAAAGACCTGAGTTCAGCTTCCAAGACCCACATGGTAGAAGGACAGCGCAGACTCCTGCAAGTTGTCCTCTGACTTCCAACCATGTGCCAAAGCATGCTTGTGTAAAACATGCAAGCATGCATGCATACATACATACATACATACATATACACACACACACACACACACACACACACACACACACACACACATACACATGCACACACTATTTTAAAATTTTTAATGCAAGCAATTTCTGGCTCCATACATTTTTAAAACCTCAAAATCGTGCTCAACCAATGCTAGTGGACATCCAGCTGCTAAGTTATCTCTGAATACCATTTCCCTTGAACCAGACCTGCAGTTTTATACACAAGAGACAGATATGTAAGTCTAAGCTGACCATCTTTGGATCCCATGAAACAAACACCCAATGATTTCTAGGAGCATCCCAGCACCTGGATAAGCTACCTCTGACCAAATTATGGACAAATAGAAAATCAAGAAAAATAATAAACGCCGGTGGATGGGAATTCACTCAAGTTGCTAAGTATTTGTGAGCTCATAATGGTAAAACCAGACACACAGAACCCTTCATTGTCAGGTCAGCGTGAGACGGTGCTGGGAGCCACCTGGTTATTTTGAAAGCTGATAAAGGAATCAAATCTTTGACCTTTGTTTTATTTAAGGGCCATATTTCAGGGTAACGGAATAGTTGACTGTTTCCTTTATCAAGTCCACCTCAAAATTCATACTGATTGATTTAGAACATTGCCATTTTATACCCCTAAATAAGTTAAGGAACAATCATCAGCTTATAAAAATTACTTAAAATAGAACAGGATATGATTTGTCTTCTGAGAAGATTAAGTAGCACTTCCAATCAAGTATTCTTGCCAAAACAATCAAACCTAAATCATACGACACCTGCAGCTCCAGCTACCAATCTACAGGGAGGGAATTCGAGGGCAAATGACCCTGGGACAATCCCCTGTGGAGGCAGTCTGAAATATCTGCCCTGGAAAATTCCAAAGGAAAACTGGCCCAATTTCATCAACAAATAAACTGCACAGAAAAATAAAGTGGTGGTGGATTTTCCACTAAGTATTATGTAAAAAACATAACAGAAGGCATTTTGTGTCTGTTTTGAGGCTCTGATGTAATGAAGGTAGATAACTATAGTAGACAAAGGGGAAATTTTGTGTAGTTGGCGAGATACAGGACGACTGTAAGGAACCGTTAATGTTTTAAGAGGTGACAATGGTACATGCTTATACTTTAAAGGTAGATTTTTAAGTGTAGATTGTGTGTATGTAGATAATATGTAGATTAATATAATGTTTGGGGGTGGCTTGAAAATAGTCAGAAAATATATCAATAAAATGATAAACAGCAAGTTGATAATTGTAGTCTCTACATATGTGTGCATGGGACTTGTTAGAGCATCTTATTTTTGGAGTTCATAGTTTTTTGTGATGGAAAGTTAAAGAAAACTATCTTTGGCTAGAAATACTATGTGTCCATATGAACTGTTAACATAATGTGCCTCTTCTGAAAACTCGCCCTTATTTTCCACTTTTCCAAACTTCCTGATTCCTTAGTATATGTTTTATGTACTTTTTTGCATTTGCTAATGCATGTGTGAGTCCATTTATTTAAAATACTGACGTTTGTTCTGTATCTCTCACTTTCTTAATAGTTTTATGAAGACAGAAGTTGGGAAGGTATTCAGGGCTTTTGTAAATGAACCTAAGGCCTCAGTCAGTGTTAGACTGGTCACCATATTTTAATTATTTGTGTCCACAGCACTAGACTGTTCAGTGTCAGCAAGATTTTTCAACTGTCAGTAAAGAACCTCTGGTTTGAAACAAGAGACTTGTGTTTCTGCATTGTTCTTGGTTCACTTTAATGAACACAAAATAAGTATAAAATTATCTTTGTTGTGTAGAAACCAGCTTTGATCCAGCAGAATGGGGGGCCAAGGTAGAGGACCGCTTCTATAACAACCACGCATTCAAGGTATAGTCTGATGAACCTACCAGATTTGCCTATATTTTTCTATACTATAAAAAATAATGTATGGTTTTCCCCAAGTTTTGAGAAGTGTGCCAAGCATTAAATAACTTATTAAAATTTATGATGAGAAATGCTCTTCTAAAATTTGAGTACCACTACTTAGCATTAACGTAAAGATGACAGCGGGAGAAAGGGCTTGGTCATCACACATTACACACATCTCATAGTCTTTAAACTTTATTGAGCATCACACGTCATGAGTTATATCTCATAAAATAAAACACTATTAGTCCAACTTGTTCATTTACATGTTACAAAAAGACTGATTCAAACAGAAGATAATGATAGGGTTTTTTCTTCAAATTTAGTCTCTTCAGTAACTGAACCCATTTTTATCATTAATAGTATTCTCAAAAATAGCCTTTCTTAACCAAAACTCTCCTGAGTTGAAGGCACATATTCCAGGCAAGAAGTCAGTGTCTTGCTCTCACATTTCATTGGACTCTGGGTTTGTGCCATCCTTGGCAGTAAGTATATTATCTGTTCTGTGTTTCAGATGAGGAAGATTGGTTAAGACAGGTTATGTGGGGTCGACATTACTGGCATTAACTGGAAACCTGATAAAATTCATTCTCACACTAGACCCCATGTATCCAAATTAAAGGCTATATTTTAGCAGGATCCCCCAAAGTAACTTGCAGATACTTTAAAAAAAAACTTTTTAATTAAAAAAACAAAAACAAAAACAAAAACCCAGCAACAGTAACAAAAAGCAGGGCTCAATGGCCTGGCCCTGTAATTCCAGCTACTGAGAAGGCTGAGGCAGGAGGATCGCCTGGGCCCAAAGGCTCTGTGCCAACACGAGTAACAGTAAAACTTACATAAAAATAATAAAGATTATAATCACTACATAGACCAAGAGTACAGGACTTTAATCACAGCACTTGGGAGATAGCAGCAGGCAGATCTCTGAGTTCTAAGCCAGCCTGATCTACAGAGTGAGTTCCAGGACAGCCAGGGATACACAGAGAAACCCTGTCTTAGAAAATCAAGAAAAAGAAAAAAGAAAAGAAAACATTCTGTCCTGTGTTACATAGAAAATTCAAGGTGTTTGTTTTACTTTTGGTTCCCAGGGTTTTATCTTCTTCACATCCGTACGCTCAGATTTCCATTTTATGTGTTAAAGACTCTTCCTGAAGGCAGTGAGCTAGCAGTGCCTCTGTTTGGTGGAAGACTGGACTAGCCATGTCAGAAGTGATTGAGTTGGCTCCTTCTTTATACATATCTTTCTTCAAAAGTGAAGCTCGCTTTCCTGATTTAATATAGTATTGGACCTTAATTGTGTAAAACAACAATTGACATTCTCATGCATTCATATAAGGCAGTTTGATCTTCGTCCCCTATTACTCTGTCCTCCCCAAATTCCTTTCTCTTCTGGATTATTGACTTAGTATTTAGTCTATAATTATCACTTAAAAACTCAACTTGGCTTCATACTATGGAACACAACTTTTATTGCTATTGTAGAAACTATCAATACTTTTTTTAAAACCATCTTTGAGATTTATTACCAGACTTTATCAGCTATTAGTGTGGGACAGTCGTTCGTCCCATAGTTTTGTTCTGTGGTTTTTTCCAAGACAAATTCTTGTTAAAAAGACAAATATATCTTTAATTCTCCTGCTTCTCAGTACCTTAACTTCCAGTTTCTCTTAAGCAGCATGGTCCAAGAGTTAGCTACCTTCAAAAACTGCCCTCGTGACCCACTTCTCTCATTCTAGGAACAAGAACAAACTGAGAAATGTGAACAAGAAATAGCCAAGTCATCTGGGAGAGAAGAAACACCAGTTACTCCCTTCGTACGTAGTATTTTTCATTTACTTTTGTATTCCTACACACAATAGCATCACTAACCTTAAAGGTATTAAGTATAATATATATATATATGTATATATATATATAATTGAAATTAGAACTTTTCTTCTAGATAATTAATTAGATGCTAATCAGTGATAAACTGGAAGATTATTTTCAAAAACTCATGCTTCCCTTTAAAAGTCTAGATCAGAAAATCTTTCCACAGGAAAGAGGCAGACAGATGAACTTGGAAGCTCCTCTCATCTCTTAGATTCATATTCCACTTTGGGAATTTCTGTACTTACGTTACCACCACACAAAGACAAAGGTTGGAGATAACAAAAAGAAAACAATTACATACCACCAAATGAAATGGCTTTACACAGTATGGCTTGCTTGTGTGCCATGCAAGGTCTTCTATAGAAATGCTTGCCTGCCTTGATGTTGTACATCAAAGCCACCCAGAAAGAGGGAAGTCCACCCTCAAAGATATTGCCTATCTCTATTCAGTGGTGTGCTAAGGCTATCACTTAGAGATAATTGTTCACAGTGCAACATCATATTGATAACTTAAAGTCAGCCACCTGAGAGTATTGAGACTAAGGTAATACTATAAACCAGAGCCTTGATGGTATTTTAGGAGGGCAGTGTCATTTTATTCTGTTATTTCTCTGTAGAGCCAGTTAAACATTTACTAACACAACACAGTGTGTTAAAACAAACAAATACAGCACACAATTGCCTGTATTCTGTGTAGTTGAAACTAAGAAAGACTGGGCTTTGTGTAAAAGAGTTCATTCTATACAATATCACAGTGCAAACCTTTGAGTTCCTTTTCATGTCCTAGTATCTCAGCTAGCAACATTTGACATCAAGGAGAACTTTACTTCCCACCCACTGATTCGTACTTTTTCTTACATTATTTAATTATTCTAGAATAGTATCAATACAATCCAGTTACCACTGGCATCAGATGTAATAGAAATTCAGGAATGTGAGCTTGTGCTAAAGTCTCATTGATTTTTAACTTAAGAACAATTCACTTGATTGGAGAATCCTCTCAAAGAATTTTATGCCAGTCTATTTGTATTTAAAAGCTTAAGAGCTAAATTTACTCCACTGTTTGTAATGAAGCTGTTTGAACAGCTCAAAGGTCCATCTATAGGTGACTGCGTGACTAAATCACCAGAGAGTGACATCAGTACAGTGGCCGTGTCTCTCCCATTAAAACTGAACAAAATTACACACAAAGTAATAGCACAGAGTTGTTGTTCCAGGGAAAGGTAGTCGAAGAGCATCGTGATTAGCATGGTCTTGTTATAAAATGAAAAACATACATCTGCCCGGCAGTGGTGGTGCACGCCTTTAATCCCAGCACTTGGGAGGCAGAGGCAGGCAGATTTCTGAGTTTGAGGCCAGCCTGGTCTACAGAGTGAGTTCCAGGACAGCCAAGGCTACACAGAAAAACCCTGTCTCAAAAATACAAAGAGAGAGAGAGAGGGGGGGGGGGGAGAAAGAAACATATGTCTTCATGTAAATGTACTCATATGTAGAGAAAATTTGGAAGGATTCATAAACACACAAATATAGACACACACACACACACACACAACTACAGTTAATGGCTACTTCATAGGAGCAAGATTTGGGAAAATGAAAATGTTTCAACTTTTCACAAGTGATGACTTGGGGATTCTTAAATGTATGTTTAACATCTTTTTAGCTTAAAAATTCTATATTAAGGACATATATATTTTTTTCAGTTCTACACTTAGGATCCATGAATTTTGCCATCTGTCAATTAGACCTAAATTTAAAAGAAACTGTATGTCACTGTTTTCCCAACCCTGATGATAAACTCAAGAGCAGTAGAGTAACTGACTTTCTGTTTGATGCTTCACTTCTAAATGTATGACTTTCCTTGTCTAAACATCTAGAAATTAGAATTTACCATTTAGTCTATCTTGTTAATCATGGTTATTTCAAAATAGCACGTGTACTGACGTTAACACTGATACCGTACTTAAGGGTTCTTTCTTGCTTCCCCATCCTAACGTCATTTCTCAGGAAACTTAAAATAGGTGCTATCTGGGAACAAGAGAGAAGATGTAGACAGTGCTCTTGTATTAAGACACATTGAAGAGTAGCAAGCTGAATCCCTGTTCCTTTGGCATTCTGCCCTTGGTACACATACAGTTTGTACCAGAATCCCCTCAGGAAGCAACAGACCTCAAACAGTTGCATCTGTAAGCTGGCATTTCTGTGGCATCAAAATACAGCATTCTGCAAGTCTCTCACTTTCTCTCTTTTCAATGAAGGAGGAGATGACTGAGGAAGAAAGAGAACAGGAGGAGGCGGCTGCTCTCAAAATCCAGTCCGTCTTCCGGGGACACGTGGCTAGAGAAGAGGTAAAGAAGATGAAGTCAGATAAGAGTGAAAATCCGAAAGCAGAGGAGAACAATTGAGACCACAGGTTTTACCCCCCCCTCCCCAGGAAACATGAAAAGTAATCCAAATCCATCCGTGTTGTGATTGTCTTTTTTTTCTTCACTGAGGGAGATGTGATGTTGTGGAATAACATTTGTTGCTGTTGTGAAAATCTGTCATGAGCATTTGTTTAATAAACATGCCATTGAAACACACCCCTTGAAGATTTCCCTGGGAACAGGAGGACTGGCTATACTTGTCCCAAGCCTGTGTATAAATGCCTCTGAATTCAGCATCTGAGCAGAAATGTCTAAGGCTTCAGAGACCTTGGGTCGAGTGGTCTAATACCTAACAAGTAAAGCCTGTCTAACTCACCCCTGGAGACGGAGCTTTAAGCCCGTGTTTCTCTTCTGCTGGTAACAATTGAAGCCATTTCAGGTAGTCTTCTTTTTTTCTTGGTGATGGTGGCAGTGGTGGCTCTGACTGAGCTATATACTGTGCCCTAAGTTTTTTAATAGTTTAAATTATTATAAAGATAAGCACAGATCCTGCCTTCCTGTAAATTGTGCCCACCAGTGTTCACTTGTCATAAGCAAGCAATCATTCATTGAAGATGTACTGAACCCCATTCATGTGCTAAACTAGTAGCAAGTATTTGCTGCTACGATCACACAGCTTACTGTTGTTGTTGTCTTGAGACAGGCCTTGAGTATGAAGTCTCTTTTGCTGTTACTATTCCTCTCTAACTATTAGATCCCAGGCAGCAGCCCTGACTGGGGATGTCTGCCTGGCCTTTGGTGGTAATATGAGCCGTAGACATCAACAGATGTCCTGTATCTGCATGGCCATGGACCCAGACATGGCTCCGAGCTGGCAGCATAGGCCAGGACTTCATCATGCCCTCAGGTGGTAGGGCAGCTACTCACATCAATCTATTCACCTCTCATCTTAGAGATGAAATTTTAAGACAAATATGTCTGAAAATGAAGGGTTGGTAATTCAGCTTCCAGTGCCAGCAACTCAGTGACTTTAAACAGTACATGATAACTTATTAATAAAACCTACATTGCAAATGGCCACTCCGTTCTTCCATTTTTTCAGACCCAAATCTCCAGCTTCATCCTTATCTTATTCATCACTTTCTCTCCTATCAACTATATCCTGTACCTTATAAAGTCTACCCAGGAACTCACAATCTCACCACTCCCGTGGTAGCACATCAGCTCTAGTTCCCATCATCCTTCTTGTGAAATTCTGCAGGAGCCTCAGCATGGAGGCATACTGTGTGATCTAATCTCAGAGTCACCTGCAGTGCCTCTGCTGAAAACCACAACTGCACATACACCCTTCCCATGGTGGCCACAGAAGCAAAAGCAGGAAGAGCGACAGGCACTTGTCACTTGTGCTCATCCATTGACCAAAAACCATTTGGCCAAATCTAAAGTCCAAAGGACTTGCCTACTTGCAGCGATAGTGAAGGATTCTATATGCAAAATAAGACTTTAGGATAGAGAGTAATGGGGACCAGCCTATCGTCCTATAGTCCACGCTCGGTTATAATCACATCCTCCTCATACTCAAAATACACTCACTCTTGACCCTAACCCTCTGAAAGTCCCGCCGAATCTCTGAAGTTCTAGGAACTCATGATCTCATGATCTCTAGCTGGTCCAGATGTATCTTTTCCTGATGTAGAAACCTTTGAATTCAAAGGGCAAATAACAGTGACAAGGATGAATCCCACTGAGTAATCAGGTTTCTGTGTAAAATAAAAGGTGGAAAGTTTCATGAACAGATGCCTGGTCTGCCCTCTGCTTGGGTCTCATGTTTTCCTTAGGCATTTGCAAAGGGCAGTGGGCTTTCTCAACCTGCTTCCTATTTGTAGGAAGTTGAGGGCCCAGGAGGCTATTAACAACTCACATAGGATTTTCTGTCTTTTAGTTGATGGTAATACTTATTTTTAAGTGACTTCTGAGATGTATTATTTTATTGAGTGTTTTGCCTGCCTGTGTGTTAGTGTACCATGTGTGTGCCTAATGTCTCCAAAAGTCAGAAAGGGCATCAGATGCCCTGGAACTGGAAGTACAGATTGTGAGTTGCCATGTAAGTGCTGGGAATGGAACCTGTGTTTCTGCAAAAGCAGCAAGTTTCTTAACTGTTGTGACATCGCTCCAGCACTGGTCGTAATATTTGTTGCTAATAAGGTTACCTTTAAAATTAGTGAAGTTTCTATGTATATGTATATTGTGTGTATACCTATAGTCAACTCTGTGTGCTAAAAACTAGAACATCTTTTTTTTATTTCCAAGATTTTCAAGAATGAAACCAAATTTGTATAGATTCCTTTACTGTAATATCTAACTAATCTCTCTGCTTGTACTCTGTCTTAGAATTCTTCAAAAAAAAAAAAAAAAGGAAAAGAAAAAATTTCACACACACACCTATAGGCACACATACCTGTATACACACACACACACACACACACACACACACACACACACACATGATTTAATTATGGAGGCCAGAACAGTATGCCATCAGTAAGCAGGATAATCAGGAAATTCAGTCTCAATCTGAAGGCTCATAAGAACCAGATGCCAAAAGTCTAATTCTCAGACCAAGGCCAAAGGCCTGAGAAGGAGAAGGTGCCTGTGGTGTAAGTCTTGGAGTTCAAGAAGTCTGAGCCCAAGAGCTATGAAATCTTAAAGCTTAAAGCAGATGGCTTACCCCAGCTCCAAAAAAAAAGAAAGAAAGAAAGAAAGAAAGAAAGAAAGAAAGAAAGAAAGAAAGAAAGAAAGAAAAAGAAAGGAAGGAAGGAAGGAAGGAAATACACTTTTTCTCTGCTGTTCATTTCATTCTGTTGAAGCCCCCTGGTGAGAGGAACCTACCTTCCTTAGTATACTGACTTAAATGCATCGTTATAGGAGACCTGAGTTTAGTTCCTAGCATCTACATCAAGCAGGTCACAACCAGCTGTAACTCCAGCTAGCTCTAGCTCTGAGGGATCTCATGACCTCTTTTGGCCTTTGTGGGCACTTGTACTCATGTACACATTCCCACACAAAGACTCACATATCTAAGTGTAATTTAAAAACAAACGTTAAATATTTTTAAGACTGCAGAAGGAGCTGAGTATACACAATGCATCCCCTGTGCTCTTGACTGTGGTTGAGATGTGACAGGCTGTTTCTGCCATCTTCCTGCTATGATGGAATGAAACCTGGAACTGGGAATCAAAATAAACCCTCTCTTTGCTAAGTAGCTTTCTATCAGCATTTTACCCTGGCAGCAGAAATGAAGGCAGGATGCCTGCTACATAAGTTGTGCTGCTAACAGTTCTTGTCACAAACAGGAAAGAGGACCAACAATCCTTGGAGTTAGAAGAAAATGAAAAACCATGTGAAAGAGACTTAAACTATTTAGAAACACACTGTGGTGGTTTGAATGAAGATGGCCTCTATAGTCTCATAGAGAGTAGCATTATGTGAAACCACTAGAACACATGGCCTTGTTGGATTGGTGTGGCCTTATTGGAAGAAATGTGTCAGTGGGAGTGGGCTTCGGGGTTTCAGAATCCCAAGCCAGGCCCAGCATCACTCCCTGTCACTGCTGCCACCTGATCCGGATATAGAATTCTCAGCTACCTCTCCAGCACCATGAGTGCCTGCATGCCACCAGGCTTCCCACCATGATGACAATGGACTAAGCCTTTGAATCTGTAAGCCAACCCTAATTAAATGGTTTAGAAGAGTTGTCATGGTCATGGTGTCTCTTTACCACAATAAAACCCTAGCTAAGACAAACACACAAAAGTGTGCTCTGTAGAAAGGAAAGTTCAATGTCGGTCAACATGAACTTTGCATTAAATATTACTTCTAGTGTATCCAGACAAAAGGAGTTGCATATGTTATGGTCATGGATCAATCCTTTCTTATAAGTAAAAGCAAGAATACCCTGGAGGGTCTTGTTCTTTGTAGTGCTTTATACAGCTTAGTCAGTCGGTGTGTCCCTGACTCAGAAATGAACCAGGGTAAGTTCTAAACTGTTGCTACCATTCTGCTTCTGTTCATATTACAGCAAGCACTTTTTGTCTTAAAGAAAACTGAGTAAGGATCTGCTGCTTGACTTCTCCCTAAGTCAATGTCTATCAAGGCAACTTGAGTAGTAGCATATGTTTTTTAAGTTTTGATTTTTTTTTCTCCATGAAATTGTTCCCTTGTTTTAGGGGAGAATGTGATTGGTTGGTTGGATGAATGGTTTGTTGAAAAATCCCAAATAGTTATGCTAAAGAATAAACTACACCTAACTCCTATTGATCCATTGAAACCCTGATGGCCTGGATCATATAGTATTTGGACATGAAATCTTTGGGAAATAATTAGAATTAACAAGTCCACGAGGGCAGGGCCTTCTTTCCTCCTTTGTTCCACTTGATGCCAGCTTCCAGACTATGAGCTACACACACTCCTTTATTAGCCCATATTAGATGTTCTAAAGATAGTAAATGAACTAAGGTAGTTGGGCTCAAACAGGGGTGATTTCCGACCTCAGGAGACATCTGTTAATGTCTAGAGACACTTTCTGTTAAAACAGCTCAGGGCAGGGAGGAAGAGGGTTATAAATATCTGTAGCTAGGTGCTAGGTGTACTATCACAACAAGAAAATTATCCAGGCCAAATGGTTTTAGTATAAAGGTGAAAACCCCTCAATTATTTTTTTAAAAAAATCATATAGTTCCAAGGAAGAACAAGATTTAGGAATAAACTGACTGAGCAGGGAGTAAGGATAAGAGACACACACCATCTCTGTTTGTTTAATGATCCTGTCAAAAACATACTAAAATAAAGCTAGAAATCTTTGGTTTTTGATTTGTAGGTGCCAATCTGTTTATTTTAATAATTTACAGTAATTTATAACAGACTGAAAACTCCTTGCTGTAAGTCCTAGGCAAAGGAACAGAAAGGAAAGCTGAAGATAAGAAGGTAAAAGGAAAGGGGGGAAGATAGGAACGATCAGCTAGACACGGCAGCTGGATCTGCATGTGCAGAGAAACGCAGCCAGCCGCAGCCCACGGAGGTCTACGATCGGGAGACACTAGACTGATGGAGAGATACTTTAAGTCAGGACTTCTCCTCGGGGGAACATAGACGTTCCTTAAAAAGGGGGACATACATTCTCAAAATGAGCACAGAAAAAAAGAGGCAGGGGTGAGGAAGACAGAAAAAAAAAAATCACAAGCCATCCAAACATTTGATGCGATCACATTAAAATTTGACTTTCATCCATTTAAAAAAAAAAAAGAAAGAAAGAAAAAGAAAAGACCACAAGCAAGGTAGAAACAACAACAGAACAAGAGGAGATGTTTTGAATTCAAACTGCATAAAATTAACAAAGAGCTAGTGTACAAAATACAGACTCATGCTCAGTATAAAGACTCTGTGGAAAGAGTGGACACTAAGCTCGTGGGGTACTGATTATAAGAGAGCAACAAGAAAGAGCAGGATGGGGGGCAGAACACAAGCACGCGTGCGCGTGCACACGCGCACACACACAGTACGTACAGCTGAGGAGTATGTGAACTTGAGTGTAGGTATCTGCCTACATGGGATAGAGTCATCAGTCCCTGAATCATAGGAGGTTGTGAACAACACAAACTGGGAGCTGGGAACCCAACTCTGACCTTCAGCAAGAGCAAGACTGGCTCTTACAGGCTGAGTTACCTCTCTAGCCGCTGTTTTCTTTCTTTGGGAAAAAAATGAGAGAAGCCTAGCCCAGTGGCAAACCCCTGCAAGTCCCCGCACTCACGAAGGCCAAGGCAGGCAGACTGTGTAGCAGAGGACAGCCTGATTAACTAAAATAGTGTTGGGAGTCAATGAGGCTGGGTGGGGAGAATATGAATTGTTCATTTCCATTCTTAACTGTATACTTCCCATATGTGTTAGAAAGACTAAGAATTCTTACAAGTCAATACGAAATAAAAATAGAAAACTGGGCAAAATACAAGCACAGAAAAAAGCAGACCTAAATCTAGTGAGCTTATGGAAAAATGATGTTAAGTCTCCCTAACAAAGAAAATTATCAATTCAAGCAAGGCATGTCGTTAATCCAGAAACTGGGGAGGCTAAGGCATGATGGCTAGGAGTTCAAAGTCGTCCTTGGCAGTATAGTCAGGTCAAGGCCAGCCTCAGCTAGATGAAACTTGATCTTGAGGATCTCAGTGGTCAAGACAACTTCCTGCTCTTGCAAAGATTTGGTTCCAAGCACACATATGGCAGCTCACAACCACCTATAACTCTAGTTTGAAGGCCTCTTATAGTCTGTTCTGGCTTCCATGGACACCAGGTATGATCACGAGTAGGAAAGCAAGAATCATAAATATAAAAACAAACCTTTCTGTTTTGGTTTGCATTGGTTTTTCAAGACAGGGTTTCTCTGTGTATCCCTTGATTGTCCTGAAACTAACTCTGGAGACTAGGCAGGCTGCACACTCAGAGATCTGACTGCTCCCACCTCCTGAGTGCTGGAATTAGACATGCAACAGACTTTTAAAGAAGAAACTCACTCAAAAAGAGGGAGATGTGGCCACAGCTCCCTTGTAGCACACTTGATAAACTGTGCTTCCAAGGAAGGTGGAAAGGTGGAAAAGAGAAAAGAGTTATACAACGTTTCATGTACAGTCTGGAATTTTTTTTTATATTTTCCATAAATGGATGTCGTGAACCAGAATGCACTTATCCTGCTCTTGGGAATGAGAATTGGCGCACTTCTAATAACATTTGTGACGAACATCCTTTGGGTGATTTAAGAACACCAACTGCAGCCAGATGCAGCTGGAGGAGGTATTTCATTGGGAACAGGCTTTGAGGTTTCAAAAGCCCATGGCATTCTCAGCTAGCTTTCTACCTCACACTTGTGGATGAAGATATAAACTCTCAGCTACTGCTCCAAACCATGCCTGCCTGCCTTCCTCTGGCATGCTCCCCACCATGATGGTCACGGACTCCAACCTTCTGGAACTGTGAGCCCCAAATTAAGTTGCCTTGGTCATGGCATTTTGTCATAGCAATAGAAATGTGACTAAGACAAGCTCTTTTTTTTTCTTTCACGTTTTAAAAACCGTGTGTGTGTGTGTGTGTGTGTGTGTGTGTGTGTGTGTGTGTGTGTGTGTTTTAAAGTCAGTTATGTCCCTCAGTTCCTTTTCCTGTGTTCATGCCTTGCCCTAACAGATAGCTAAAGCTTATAGTCCCAAGAGTAGCATGATCTCTGAACTGGGAGATGCAGAGTTTATAAAGATGAAATGCCATGCCCGGGGTCTTAATTAGGGTCTCCTTGCTGTGAAGAGACACCATGACCAGGGCAGCTCTTATAAAGGAAAACATTTCATTGGCAACTGGCTTGCAGTTCAGAGGTTTAGTCTATTGTCATCATAGTGGGAAACACAGCAGCATGCAGGCAGACTGGAGAGGCAGCTGAGAGTTCTACATCTGGATTGGCAGACATCAAGAGAGAGAATGACACAGGATCTGGCTTGGGCTACACCCTGTGACACAGTTCCTCCAACAAGGTCACACTTACTTCCAACACAGGCTTATGTCCAAGTATTTTCAAATAATGCCACACTCCCTGTGAGCCTACGGGGGCCATCTTCATTCTAGCCACCACATCCAGAATATTGCATCATGAGTACAGAGGCTTCCCAACTCCTTTCTTCCCCAGAGAGAAACAGTGTCTTTGGGGCTAGAGAGATGGCACAGACAAGCATTCATTTACTCTTCTTGTAGCGGGCCAGAGTTTGGTTCCCAGCAGTTACATTAAGTGACTCACAACCACATGTAATTCCAGCTCCAGGGGATGCAATGCCCTTTTCTAGGTACCACAGATACCAATAGGTACATGAGTTCTCTCTCTCTCTCTCTCTCTCTCTCTCTCTCTCTCTCTCTCTCTCACACACACACACACACACACACACACACACACACACACACACACATAAATAAAAAAAATCAGTATTACAAGGTGCTTTCCTGAAAAGCTGACCTAAGGCTAAGTGATATTGGAGGTCTTGGCAAATACACCATCAAATCAGTTAGAAATTCACATGCTCACGACCATCATCCAGGGCTGGAGAGATGGCTCAGCAGTTAAGAGCACTGACTGTTCTTCTAGAGGTCACAAGTTCAATTTCCAGCAACCACATGGTGGCTCACAACCATCTATAATGGGATTTGATGCCCTCTTCTACAGTATAGACATATACATTAGATAGATAGATAGATAGATAGATAGATAGATAGATAGATAGATAGATAGATATAGAGATATAGAGATATAGAGATATAGAGATATAGAGATATAGAGATATAGAGAAATATAGATGTATATGTAGATATAGATATAGTATATGACATCATTTAGGTGACTTTCTGATTCTGCACTGTTCAATAAAATAACTACTAAGCAACCAATGACTATAAGGTATTTTAGGGTAGATGGAGGGGGGTTGTTATATTTACAATCCAAGGGTGAGGAGAGGGTTGTTATTGTTTTAGTGATGTTGTTGTTCCTCTTCCTCCTCTTCCTCTTCTTCCTCCTCTTCCTCCTCACCTTCCTCCTCCTCTTCCTCCTCCTCTTCTTCTTCTTTCCTCTTTTTTCTTCTTCTTTTTCCTTTTCTTCTTTCTTATTCTTATTTTTCACCTCTTATGCCATGAACTCAGGGACCCAACATCTCAGGCTCCTTCTCTGGTTTCAGATTGATTTTCACACAGCGTCTATGCGCCTAGCAGGCTGGCACCTCTCTTGAACCAAGGTACCTCCTCTGTTTGCTTCTCTCCTCTGCTGACTCTATTCCTGGACACTTTTCCAGTGTGCTCTCAGTACACGGGCCAATCATCTCGAAAGAAACATCCTCAGAGGATCATGTGACCCCTAGAAGTTTCACATTAGAGTGGGTAACCCAAGACCCTATTTCCAACAGAGAGAAAGGAGAAAGATGGAGTGCAGAGCATGGGAAAAAAGATGGGAGAGGACAAAAAGAAAATAGAGGAGAAAATCTGTAAAAGAAAAAAAAAATAAGAGACCGGGAGCGAAGAGTTAGTTTAATGCCAGGAGTAGGCTGCTTCTCTTCCAGGAGATCCTAGTTCAGTTCTCAACACCCACGTTAGGTGGCTCATCACCACCTGTAACTCCAGCTGCAGGGGGATCTAACACTTCTGATCTCCATGGGCTCCTGCACTCAAGAGCACACCACACACACACACACACACACACACACACACACACACACAAACCATTAAGTTTTTAACAACAACAAAGAAAAATTTTTAAAAAGAACAGAGAAACAGAAAGAGATAATTGGTGAAGGTCTGGTGAGATGGCTCAGTGGGTAAAGGCACGTGCCACCAAACCTCACAACTTGAGTTCTATCCCTGTAACCCGTATAGTGGAAGAAGAACTGACTCTCAAGTGTTGTTTTTTGTCCTCCACACACATATCATGAAATGCACATGCCATATTTAAACACACATACCAAGGGAAGTATAGTTTTTAAATTACTATTTTAAAATTATAAATAATTCAAAAAAATAGTTACAGAACTGAGATGTACTATAAATTATGTAGAATGGTAGACAAAAGCAGATCCACTTCAAGGAGCACGATATGAACTAGTGAGATCTGATTGATTGAGGCAAAAAGAAAAATCCTACTCATTCTCGGGGATGGAGAGAAATTAATGGTACACACACACACACACACACACACACACACACACACACACCTAAAGGTTAAGAGTGCTGAAGAATTGCCAACCTCTCGCTAGTGCACTGGAAACTCCTTCACAGTTCTGCAGAGAATTATCTCAAGCCAAGAATCCTGTTCCCCACCAAACCACCACAATCACGAGAGCAAAACAGAGATGTTTTTAAAAATTCAAAGTGTGCTGAATATTTTCTATTTTCTCTTCCAAACTTTCACACTGCTTCAGTTGCCATGAAAAAGTGAGCTGTTCTAATGGCATCCTTGGAGAGAGGGTATAGCAAGGTGATGCTTGTTATCCCTCTTGGCTACCACTCTGGTTTCCATGGATTCCTGCATCCACCACCAAAGACCACAGCTCTAGCCAAGCATCCTTTCCTGCAGCTACTTTCCCTAGGTCTTAGTCATTTCTTCCCCTACATCCCTTAAGCTCAGTCTGTGCCATGTGTCTCGTCTCTTTGTTTACTCTGGAGCATCAGGTTACTGTGACACTAACTCTGCAAAGCTACTGTATATTTCTATAATCTTCAGGTCTATGAGAGCTTGCTTGAGGCAGGATGAGCTCATATAGACATCATTACTTCAAGCTCTAGCTCCTGGAACAACAGTGCTTCACAGTGTACACAATGTGTGGTTGCAGCTACTGTCTCCCAATGTCTTTCATCTTTCATCTTTCTTTCTTTCTTTCTTTCTTTTTTTCTTCTTCTTTTTTTTTTTGGTTTTGGTTTTGGTTTTGGTTTTGGTTTTGGTTTTGGTTTTGGTTTTTCGAGACAGAGTTTCTCTGTATAGCCTTGGTTGTCCTGGAACTCACTCTGTAGACCAGGCTGGCCTCGAACTCAGAAATCCGCCTGCCTCTGCCTCCCAAGTGCTGGGATTAAAGGCGTGCGCCACCACCACCCGGCATCTTTCATCTTTATTAGCAGCCATTTTTCTCTAATGGATGTGTCAGAGGCTCATAAGTTCAAACAAGAGTACAGATGTTCCTTCACTTAAAATGGTTTACATCCAACAGATCCATCAAAGTTGAAAGTACCATAAATGGAAAGACCTGGATACCCCTAGACTAATGAACATCATAATTCAATCTTAAATTCGATTAGAACATTCTTATTAGCCTAAAGTTGGGCAAAATTATCTGCAATAAGAGAGTAATACAGTCAAATGTTAGATATCTCACACAAGTTAGTGAATTGCTATTATTATAAAGAAATTAAAATGCAGCCAAGTGGTAATGATACACACTTTTAATTCCAGCACTCTGGAAGCAGAGGCAGGAGGATCTCTGTAAGGTGTAGACCAGTCTGATCTAAAGAGCTAGTTCCAGGAAATCCAGGGCTACAAAGAGAAACACTTTTGATAGATAGATAGATAGATAGATAGATAGATAGATAGATAGATAGAAGATAGATAGATGGACGGACAGACAGACAGATGGACGGACAGATTAGATTAAATGCAGGCAACACAGTACACTACAGTGATTCAGTTGATCACTCTACCAGCATGAGACCGACCGACCAGGAGCTGTATCTGACTGCTGTATCATATCACAGACAGCTAGCCTGGGGAAACAGGAATTTCTGCTGGATCAGTGTCCCTTTCATATCATTGTACATAGCTGAAAATTTGTAAGGCAAACCATCATAAAGCAGGAACTATGTTAGTTTACTTCCTCATTGCTGTGATCAAATTACTCAATGAAAGAGTTATTTTGGCTCACAGTTTCAGACTCCAGTGTTCCAAAGCAGAGAAAGCATGGTAGAGTTCATGACATCACAGGTCACTCATTTCACGGCCGACCAGGCAACAGAACAGTCAGAATCGGGTATTTGTCTATAATCTTCAGAGGCCTGCCCCTACTAACCTACCTCACCAGCTTGGCCCCACTTCTTAAGGGTTCCACAGCCTCCCGAAGTAGGACCACAAGCTGAGAAACGAGGATTCAAATAAGGGCCAGTGTGAGGCATTCTATCTTCGAATTTAAACAGGAACTGTTTACCTATGGTATCTCTCAGGCTTAAAATTAGAAATGGCATGATCTCACATCCCACCCCTTGCTATTGGCCTCAACAAGTCCTATGGCCCATCCACTGTGGACACGAAAGGCAATGCACACAGATAGAGCTGAAGAATTAAAGTCCATTGCCCTGGGGCTGGAGAGAGATGGCTCAACAGTTATGAGAGCTTGCTGTTCTTCTAGAGGACCGGTTTGGTTCCCAGCATCTACATCAGATAGCTTACAATCATCTGTAACTTCAGCTCCAAGAGATCCAATGCCCTCTCCTGGCCTCCACAGCCACTCTCACACATGTACATACATACATACATACATACATACATACATACATACATACATACACGGAAATAAAAATAAAACATAAAAATATTTTCAATTAAGTTGGGATTAGAGAGATGGCTTAGTAGTTAAGACCACTTATTGTTCTTGAAGCAGACCCAGATTTATTTCCCACAGAGTGGCTTATAACTGTCTATAATTCCTATTCAAAGAAATATGGTGTCTTCTTCTGGCCTCTAAGGGCAGCGGGTACATATACATACATACATACATACATACATACATACATACATACATACATACCAGCAAAAACACCTATATACATAAAATGAATCTTAAAAAAAATAAAGCCCATTACTCAACCTGACACTCCTGCTTACATCTTTACAAATATTTCCTTTATTAAATCCATCTCAATTAGCTCCATTTGAGTGTGCCATATGTTGCCTTCCTGGCTGCAGATAGATGCAAGAATAGGTACCAGGAGGGGCTCAAGAAAACACATTCCCAAAATAGCAGTCTGATATTTTGTTGCTCTCGTGTAGTTGAGAAGCACACAGCCACTCTCCCCATTAGGAGAAAGTAGAACGCTGGTAACCCAAGGTACACAGTGAAATAACAGTGGCAACCTGTCACTGGTGGCAGCATGGAGTGAATTCAGGTGGAGGGCAACAGATATAAACTGACTGTGGCACTTAGTTGCCATGGTAACAATAGCGATTTTAAAGACTCTAATCAGATGATGGCTGCTGAATGCTCTAAGGACGGTAAACAGAAGGAAAATATATCAAGTGCCTTAAATACCCAACTCAGAATCTGATGAGAAGTCTCTATGGCATCTCTAAGAGAGTCTGTCTCCTTTGGTCATTGGACTGATATAAATAAGGACCAATTTAATGGTTGCAGGGTTAAAATCCTCTGAAAGCTTCTGGCATAACCAGTCTAACAGAAAGAATGTTGTTAAGAGACACTTGTGTCCGTTGCTTTGGCACTCAGACTACAAAAGCAGTGGTCCCTGAAAAATTGCAGTTTTCCCAGGCATCTCATGCCAGAGGAAGACATTGTCAGCTAGAATGGAAATAGCTTTTAAACAGTTTAGACATACTGTGGCTAGGACTACTTAGCTATTCACACCTTGGCCCCACTACTTAAACCTAAACCTCATGCAACCCTGAAGACAGACTGGGAGGGCTGCCAATCTTCTATAACCCCCTTCTCCATGTATAAATTCTATATGTCTCCTTTTTCTGTGTTTCTCTATTTTTTTTTTTTTTGCTTGCTTAATTGACCTATTGAGGACAGAGAATGAAGCCTGGCTTATTTATAAGGTCTGATAGCCTCAGACTTGAGCCTCATAGCTCTGCTAACATTATAACAGCGAAGTGATCAGGCAGTTGACTAGCATACAGATGGTTCTGTATTAGGGCCCCACCACTGAGGGGAGATACCTTAAAATCTCCAGCTTCAGTCTCCCACAATAAGCTAATTGTGCTAATGGGAAAGTAATGAGACCCTGACATGTGGAAAAGAGAGATGCAGATACAAGTGAGACCAGAATCTGAGCTGAAGCTCTCCTAACCCTCCAACAAGAGGGTTATAGCTGCTCACTGGCAGTAAATTAAAACATTTCAAGGACCATACCTTGAGAAGGTGCCACTTAATGAAATGTGATTTTCTTAAATATCTGCTTCCATGGTCCTCAGTTGTTTCCAGACCCACAAGGAGAATCAAATGCTAACACCATCCAGACAATAAAGTGTAAAATATAGGCCTAAAAGGAGATAGAGTTTCTACCAAAAGAGTAGTAGAAGAACAAAGTCTTAAATCAGGAATCTGAGGATCATGTGTTCAACAAGATTTTATGGTTGTTAGGCCAAGAAGAATATAACAAGATTTTATTAAGACGAAGGTGCTGAGGTGGATGCACTATGGGGAATTGGGGTTTACTGACATGATTTGAGGAAGTAACATTTGTCAGTTAAGCTGTCCAAAAGTGAGCTACAGGTACCAAAGCAGAGACATCACAAGTTCCTGGGAACCTAGCAGATGTGGGTAAATAGTTAAAATGCTAAGGGACAGTGCAAAGGTAAACTTGATATGCTTTATGTGTTTTGATCCATAACTGCCTGGCCATATTCTTCTCGGAGGACCAAAAGCATTAAAAAAATTAACTGAAGTTCCTACAGCTGATAAACACTTTCAGAAAGTAGCTAGATACGAAATTAACTCACAAAAATCAGTAGCCCTCATACATACAGATGACAAATGGACTGAGAAAGAACCCAGGGAAACAACTTCTTCCAGAATAGCCTCAAATAATGTAAGATATTTTGGTGTAACTCTAACCAAGCAAGTGAAAGTCTTGTATGATGAAAAGCTTCAAGTCACTGAAGAAAGATATTGAAGAAGATATCACAAGATGGAAAGATCTCCCATGATCATGGAGTGGTAGGATTAGCGTAGTAAAAATGGCCGTCTTCTGAAAAGCAATGTACAGATTCAACACAATCCCCATCAAAATTCCAACATAATTCTTCATAAACGACATACAAATATAAAGGTGATTTAAATGAAATCACTCCAACTGGCCATCTCTTGTCACCACATGAAGCTTCCAGTCTCAGGACTGGGTTACATCTAATTGAGTTTCTAGTCAAAGGAGTCCCATGAGGATCCCTCAACAACTCAAACTATTGTTGCCAAGACTCTAGGTTGCTCTCCACAAACTGACAGCAAGGCCCCTTTGCAAAAGACAACATCTACACAACTCGTTAAAAATGGTGAAGTCAAACTGGTGCCTACATAGAACCTTTGTCCCTACATTCTAGCATCTTTGATGCAGGATGTTACTCTGCAGGCTACCAAAAGAGAAACATGAACACCAACCCAGCCACAGATGCTTTGGCCTACAATGGCACCCTGTCAGCCAGATTTGCTAGTAACCTAAAAGCAAGTCTTCCATCCTGAGGGATCACAGACTTGATTCCACTTAATGATAATTATAAACAGGCAGAGTGGTCGTTCCAACCGCATCCCTGACTAGTTTCCTTAATGGTTTGTTCGGCCTCCACAGACTTTTGGAAAAGGACTGTACATTATCATGCACTCACTACTGGCATCATTTGTGACTGATTCTGGATGCAGCCACTTTGTGAAGAAAAATAAAAACCAACAGTGAAGCCCTTGGGATGTGGAAGTAAGGTGAACCAAATCTTTTCCCCATCACTCCTATCGTCAAAGGTAGTCAGAAGCAGCCTGACCTCTTGTAGCAAAGAAACGTGTGCTACCCTTCCTACGTCAGCCTAAGCTAAGATAGTCTGGAGAGACCCTGGTTAAAGTGCTATAGGACTTTATGTATGGTATAATGCTTCACGTATTAGTAACATGATAGAACACGAGTTGCCACATCAGTGAAGATCCACAAGGACATAGTTCACGTCATGATACATTTTCTAAAGTATTCCTCACTACACGGCTGCTTGTCCATCATGGATTTGACCTTCATGCCAGCTTAACTCAAACTGCATAGTTTTTGGTTTTTTGGGTTTTTTTTCTTCCTTCTCTCCTCCTCCAGGCAGCTTCTGGGATTTATAGCTTGCCTGCCCTGAGGTTTCTCCTTTAAGCTCTACCAAAAGTGTCCACTCTGAATAAACTTTACTTTGCTCGGGACAGGAAAGGGTGGACACTTGGACCCAGCTATCCAAAGAAAGGAAGTAGAAGCCAGAGTCTCTGCGGACTCTGGAAGCGATGTGGTGTGACACAAGCCACTATGTTGCTTTTACCCTTTGCTCTGGAAACTCCCATGTTGCTGTCAGTTTCAAGGGGAGTCCAGAATAAGAAATTTCTTTGCAAAAGATCTAGGCACCATCATCTCCTGCCACTCTCAAATGTGGCCGACAAGTCCAGGCAGTGAGAGAACAGGGCAGGTAGGGCAGTCTCTTCCGTGCATCTCTGCATGGTTTGTTTCACACAGCTGTAGGGAAGGAAAGATGCTTAGTGAGGAAGAGGAATAGGAAGGAAATCCTTCCAGTGGCTAAAATGACAATAGCGTGAGATGAAGAAAAGGGACTTAATGTCCCCAGCGAAGCATTTGCATAGTGTGGTAGCTGTGACCTGTTTTACACGATGGATCTGAGGATCCTTTATTTTACTGTATATTTTAAAAACTCATTTTGGTTTTTCGAGACAGGGTCTTGCTGTATATAGCACAGGCTAGCCTTGAACTCACTGCAAGTCTCCCAATTTTAAGTGTAAGCCATTGTCCAGTTATTTAATTTATTTTAAATTATCCCTAGAAACATAAAGTTGGACATATTTATGGGCAATAGTGTAACTTTTCAATACATGCAAACGTAGTATGATGTTTAAATCAGTATAAACACTGATCATGAACAATCAACATTTATGATTTAAAACAAAAATATTTTATAACTTTTTCATTCTGAAACAACTACAGTTCCCTTGAAAAATGGCCCTTTAGGAGCAGAACTTTCTGTCTAGAGCTGGCTTCTGAGCATTTTTATTTTAATATTTATTTATTATTTGTTGATTCATTTATCTCATGTAAATGTGTGTGTGCCTGAATATACGTGTGTCCACAGAGGCCAGAAGAGGGTTTCAGATGGGTCCCCTGGAACTGGAGTTACAGACAGTTGTGAGTCAGTGTCTGGGTTCTCAGAATCAAACCTGGATCCTCTGGAAGAATAGCCAGTTCTCTTAACCACTGAGCCACCTCTCCAGGCCCCTGAGATTCTTTTTTATTGGTTCCTAAATCAGCACTGAGAGGCCATAGAAAGCGGAGGACAGATGCCCTGTCACCTCTGCCTTACCTCCTGCTATGGCCAGGTGAAAAACAAGTGGCATCATTCACACACCCACATCCTGACATGTGGGAACAGATGGAGCCTATGTTTGACCCTACCTCAATGCTGAACCCGATTCTTTAATGAGATGTTATTTTAAGATGGGGTCTTAGAGACAGTTCAGCCCTGAGGGTGATTCCCTCATGGTGACATCAGTGACCTTATAAGAAGAAAGGCCTGGTGACCCATGCTTATAGTCCCAACACTGGGAAGCAGAAGCATTAGGATCATTCACAAGTTTTAGGCCAACATGGGCTGCTACATAATTAGTTTTAGGTCAGTGTGGTTTTATAACAAGACCTTGTCTCAAACAAAACAAAAACAAAAGCAAATAGAGCTGCCCTCCATCTATCTCCCCTCACCACAGGAAGATACACAGAGAAAAATGTTTTGTCTGTAGACGAGGAACACAGCCCTCTCCAGGGATGCTGGATTAGCCATCAGCTGGACCTTGGTCTTCCAGCTTCTAGAACTAGGAGACATAAACACTTGTCATGTAAGCCACCAGTCTCCAGTGTATCAGTTATAGCCATGTCCACATTGTCCAGTTATTTAATTTATTTTTAATTATCCGTAGAAACATAAAGTTGGACATATTTATGGGCAATCGTGTAACTTTTCACTTATCAGTGTATCAGTTATAGCCATGGGAAGCACTAGCTAATAGCCAATGGATCTCGAATGTGCTTTCTTGAATTGTGAATGTGCTTTTTGCTTTGTTTTGTTTTGTTTTGTTTTGTTTTGTTTTGTTTTTATTTCCCTGGTTTTTAAAATTGTTTATCTTTTATTTTTATGTGTGTGAGTGTTTCCCTGTATTTGTACACATGTGCACAGTGCCCGAGGAAGTTGTGTACATTGGAACTGGAGTTACAGGTGATTATGAACCATCATCTGGGTCCTGGGGACCAAACTGAGGCCCTCAGCAAGTGCTCTTAACCACTGAGCCATTTCTCCACCCCCATTTCCCTGGTTTTTAAAGTAAATAAATCTTTTTTATTTTTTGAAAAATTTTTAGAAAATTTTTGAGACTTTCCTACATGCATGTGCTGTATTTCCTGGCTATCTCTCCTTTCCAACACTCCCCCTACCTCCTGCCTCCTGCATGCCTTCTGTTTTTTTAATAGGACCACTGATAGCAATTTGTGTTACTCATATACTCGTGAATGTAGGGTCACGCCCTGGACCACAGTTGACCTACCAAAGGACCATAGCCTTGAGTAAAGTGTACTGTCCCTCAGCCAGAAGCCATCAACTGTCAATAGCTTCTCAGCCAAGAGGAGGCATTTGTTGGTCCTTAGCCCCTTCAGGCTGAAGTGTTGACTGGCTTGATTTTGATGGGTCTTGTGCAGGTGATTACAGCGGCTATGAGTTCATGAGTGTAGCGGTCCCATCATGTCCACAAGGCACCATTTTACTCTATAACTCCCTCTAATCCTCCTGCCTCCTCCTCTTTCACCATGGTCCCTGAGCCTTTCGAGGACAGGGGTGAGTTAGAGATCTCACTTGCGGCTGACACAGTCTGTTGTTCTCTACGTTTCAGACAGCTATGGATTTTTTTTGCACTAAGAGGTGTTCACTGCACAAATAAACTTCCCTGATAAGATTTGAGCTGCACTGGTCAATCTATTGATCTAGAGATGCACATAGAGAGAATGGCTTGACACTATATTCATTCAGCAAAATAACAGTGGTAGTTTTACCCCTGGCTTCCGGACAGACTTACAGTGCAGGGCACACGTCTCTCCTGAAAAGCAGGCCTGAAATCCAATCAGTAGGTGTTCGTGCACTGCTGCACTCCTGAGCATATTTTGCCATGCTTGTCGCTCTTATAATTCACAACTGGGTTAAGACTTTCGATGACTTTTGTTTGCCAGCAGCCTGCATTGCTGCTTCAAGGTGTTAGCCGATAGGTAGAAAGTTTCCCGGTCACCTTGATTTCTCATCGTCCTGTAGCCATATTGTGTGCTGTCCTCAGTGGCTCAGGTGGCCAAACAAAAGCAATACCAGTAGCTTGTACTATTTTTGAGGGTCTCCAGGACACCCCTCACCAACACCTGAAGGTGGGCTGATCTACACATGACACGGGTCTTTTCATTTGCCATCCTGTGAGTTGACACACAGGCTTAATGACGTGCATGTACCCTGTGGCTTCAACCATCATGTCCATCTCTTCAAGAAATGCATAAACAGTGATTCTGACCAGCTGAGCCTTCGGCAGCTGAGGAGCAAAGAACACAGTAAAACAATGAAAGAGCAGCCTTTGGTGTCAGAAAGCAAGAAGGAGTTTGATCTGGGTGCAAGTGTAGAGGACCAGGCAGTGATCGCATGGTGTTTATACCATTTCCCAAGGAAGAGAGAGCAGGCAACCGTGCTCCTTCTGAAGCTGCTCCCAGACTCTCCTGACAGAGCTGCTTCGTGGACAGAATGGAGTGCGAAACACAAGAAGCGGGCAGCTGCAGCAGGTGCATCGTCAGTCAGGCAGTCCCAGAGCCAGGGTAGCAGAAGAGCCCACATGTGCATGCACACCCTTCTGGGATCATGATGATGCCCCAGGGAGTTCTAGGCAGCATAATGGTTTGTTGTTCCCTAACCACACAGTTGTCAGTGGTGGCGGTGGTGGTGATGTTGTTGTTGTTGTGGTTTAGTGCTTGGCAGCCTCCAGGCACTGTGCTAGCTGGCTCTCAACAGCATTTCTCAGCAGCTTTCTGCCAACCCCTGGGCACAGCCTCCTCAGCACCTAAGTCCTAGTCAGGCTGGCCTCCTCCTCTCCTTCCTCCTACTCTCCCTCCTCCAGGACCCAGGCAGTGTGCAGCAAGGGAGGGAGCAGACAGATGCTGAGGTACTAACTGTATTAATGGAAATGGCAAACACACATCCTTTCCATCTGGCAGCACAAAGGAGAGGCTGTTGGGGATGCAATTACCCTCTACAGGAGAGAGTAAAATATTTGTCAGGTTTAGCAATAAAATTAATATCCCCCAATTACTACAGCCTTGCTAATGAGATGAATATAAATTGCCTTCCTTAGTTGCAAGAGGAAGAGCCTGTCACATGAAATCCAAAGTGCCATGTTTTGTTTTGTTTTCTTTTCTTTCTTTCTTCCTTTTTTTTAAACCTAGGCATCTCTGCTACCAAGACAAGCATTTTGCATGCCTGACTATTCACAAGAGAGAAGCTAGAGATGACGTTCTGATGGCTGCTAGAGTCCCCTGTCATCACAAACGGGGGTGTTGGAGTGGGTGTCAGAGTGGGTGTCTTCTGTACCAGAGGGTCCAAAACCAACCGGGACCCACAAGACAAGAGAGCTGAGGCTCCTACCGCCCTGACCCACTAGTCACTCTTCTGACTCCATTTTCCAGGTCTCCTGCAGTCAGTGGTATAGTAGCCCACTTTCCATCGGATAATGCGATTTCCAACCTATTTTTCCTTTGTGAAATTTGTATATAGCACGAGTTGGGTTTGCTTTGAGCAGAGCATATGCTTCATATTTATTGGAATAAGTTTCCTAGTTCCTTACCATTCTGTTCACTGATATTCCGTATGTTAAAAATATCTCTGCTTCCCCCCCCAACCCCCCGATACTCAGTAGTAGGCAGCCACAGTTTTCCTCTAGAGTTTTTTCTGGGCAGAAACCAGAACACGCTCTCTACACCCCGAGGGAGTTTGCTATACCTTGGCAGAGCCTGACCTGATTTCCCACCCATGAAGAGAAATATGATTTTCTTATTTTCCAACAGTTTCATAGATAATGATATCAGGCAGCTTCAGTCCTGAAGCCGGGACCGTTATTTCAGAAAGGAAAAAGACAAACACCCTAGTTTTCACTATGGAATTCTGGAAGTATAATCCCTTTTGCATGAGTGGAAAAAGTTTGTGCAGGAGGTAAACAGAAAGGAATCAGAACTCCAGTGCTTCTGAGACTCCAGGAGTTGTGGTGATTTCAGCGGGTGTACGCTTCTCAGGAGGGGTGGGCTGTGATTCTCTGTGGGCGTCACTTGCTGAGTCATTGGTAGGTTGTCTCTGGAATTTCCCAGAGGTACAATGCTGAGCCCCTTTAGATACGGGAGCTATCATCTCATCAATGGGACATTGATTTTTACAGCTGCAGCTACAAGGAAACAATGCACAAGCAGTACTGTGCACAGTGATAGAGACTGGAGTCAAAATGGCAGGATCAAAATTCAAATGCACAGCTCTGTGTACGAGAAGAAGAGACGGAGTTAGGCAAAGACAGAGGTGGAAGGAGTATGGAGTCATAACTAAGAGAAAAGAACAAATTCCTTGGAAGAGACTTCAGTGAAATGTGTTCATCTGTGCTGTTGGGAGACAGACACTCACACACACTCATACTCACACACATGCACGCACTCATGGACACACACATGCATACAGAGACATGCATATACAGACACGCGCACACACACTCATACACACACATACATGCACACACATGCATATACAGACACTTGCACACACAGTCATATGCACACATACACACATGCACTCACACCCATACAGGCATACACACACATGCACACACATACACACACACACACACACAGAGAGAGAGAGAGAGAGAGAGAGAGAGAGTAGTGTTACAGCTTGATAGGTTTTCTTCCTAGACCTAGCCTTAAAGAGAACCCTGAAGCCGTCCAAACATCCACTCCCTGTTTTAGACACTTAATCTTTTCACACATAAACAACATATCAAATGCAGTGGGGATAGAATGACGTAAAACAAGAGAGAGAAGTGACGTTCCCAAATCAACCATCAAAGCCGAGTTCATCAGTTATAAAAGCAAAGCCATTTTGTGTGAGAAAGAATCGCAATCACACCTCCATCTTGGGATACCTGGAAAATAGCATTACGCGCCTTGGCAATGGCAGTTGGATCTCCCACCTGGTCCCTGAGTAACTGCAACCACAAGTAAGAAGCATAGAGCGCAATATTTATTGAGTGCCTATTGTATGTCTGGCTACACTAGGTTTCCCTATGGATCGTCGGAACAAACATCACTGCTCTCACTTTTACAGTTGAAGAAGTCAATACTCAGAAGCAAGGGAAGTTATCCAAGGTCACATAGCTGACAACCTAAAACCTGAGTCAAGCTAGACACTAAAATTACACGTTCATTCTAATAATCCACTAAGTATCTCCATATTTATCCGGGGCTTTGGCTAGGAAGGCTGGGGCAGCATAGGAAAACAACTGAAGATGCTCTTAGGTGCTGTGGGGATGTCTGTGGTTACGTGAGGCATGTAGACAGGTACAGAGATCATATGTAATCCAGTACAGCTTGGTCTGAAATCATCTCTGCATACACCAGTTCTCCCCAGGCGTCTGTTTCAGCTTCCCTACAATCCCTGGAACCTGTAGGAGAAACCATGTACCCAAGTCTCCAGTACTCAGCTGGAGCCAAACCCGTTTCTCCCTGGTGTTTTCTAGGTGACGCAGTGCAGGAGCATGGCAGAATCGAGCCAGGGTGTGAGTAAGGAAGGCGCTGTTTATGTAATCCGGATCCACACCATCTAGGGTACGTGGACCTCTCTAGGAACCGAGGAGCCAGACTGTTTTCCAAGGTTCTCTCTCAAGATCATTCACACTTGGGTCAGCCCTCTTGAGCAAGTCACAAGTCACCTTCTTCAGTGTCCTGACAGAGAAGTGTTCTTCCTCCCCTTTCTCTGGGAGAGACCCCTCCCCCACCACAAGGCATGCCAAGAATCATCACAGGTGGTCTTGTTTCTACTCCCAGCCAACACCTTTGTCACTTTCATGGTCTACAGTGGCACCTCTCTGGGCTTGTGTCCACCCCCAGTTTGTCTCTCAATGCCTTCAGCCTTTTTAAAAGTGCCTAAGATGTCTGAATTCCCCCCTTCTTCCGGGGCCCAGCAAGGTTATCATGGCTTCTAATTATCAAGCTGGGAGCAGAGGAGGGATGTCAGCAGCTTCTACTTAAGATGAAATGTCTCAGCCTGGAACCTTGGTTTTCAATTCCTCCTCCGCGACTAATTACTTTTGTGTCCTGGGAAATTCACTTACCTCTCTTGACCTCAGTTTCTTCGTTCGCAGCAGGGGGTTAAGCCAGACGCCTGAGAGTCTTTGCAAGTCAGTTTCCTATACTTAACGAACCTGAGCTACCTTACATCTTCTTTCTTTCATGCCTTAACTTTGGAAATGACAATGTTCCATGGGTTGCTTGCAACAGGCCACATAAGCCACCCAGGGCCCTCCCCAGCAACCATCTAGCCACTCACTGTTAGTCCTCTTATATAAAGTTCTCTGAGAGATGCAGCTGCAGCCACACTCCTAGGGAGGGATGTCACACCAGAGTATTGCTCTCTGACCCCTATTCTTTACCCTTCACTCTCTTTCCACACTTGATCCTCTGCCAATCCAGCTTACAGGGGGTTTCTTCTGCCCAGCAGGTGTCTGCCCACTAATCGTCCCTCCCGGAAGTTAGAGGAGGCCCTCTGGAAGAAGAGACTGGCTCCTTACCCTAACCACCCTCGTCTCAGCCTCAGGACAGTTTTGCTCTGCTCCACACGCCCTGAGTGGGCTGGCTCCTGTTGCTAGGAGAACCTGACCATTTACATTTCCTGCTGTTTTTATTTTAGATTAGCAGTCACACTGCTGCAAGAACACAGGGTATTTTAAGAGAGGCAGAAAAAGAAAGGGTGAGAGGAGAGCCGAATGTGAGCCCTCCTTACCAAGGTCTTCCCAAATACATAGACCACGGGGATAGCCACTCCAGATCCCAACCTAGCCAGCTTCTCACCTCCTCTTTTTTTTCCCCCTAACAATATCACAGACCAGTTCTGACACCTTCACCAACACTTTCCAGCCACATGGTAACATCATAGCATGGTTTTCTTCCAGGAAAAGCAGAGGTCAAGACTTAAAACCTACCCAGTTCCCACAGCAACAGTGTCCTCTTGTTAAAACCTCAATCCAACATATGTAGCAGAGAATGGCCTTGCCCGACAGCAACGAGAGGGAAGGCCTTTGGTCCTGGGGAGGTTTGATGCCCCAGAATAGGGGGATGCTGGAACGGTGAGGTGGGAAAGTAGGGGAAGAGCATTCTCATACAGGCAGAGGGAAGGGGAGAGGGCAGATGTGGGATGGGGGTGGCAGAGGGGTAACCAGGAAGTGGGATATCATGGGATGGGGGTTGCTAAAGGGGATAACCAGGAAGTAGGATATCATTTGAGATGTAGGTGAATGGAATGGTTAATAAAAATTAAAAAACAAAACAAAACAAAAAAACCTCAATCAAACAGAAACACTTTGAGATTCCAAACATCTGCCATCCAGACATGTTCCAGCTCCCTCTTCTGCCCTGGTTCATTCTCTCCCAGGTTATCTCTCAGGTACATGTGTGACTTTTCCTGCAAGCCTTTACAGAAACCCATATTACCTTTGTAGACTGCCTTCTGTCCTAAAAATCCCAGCCCCTCATACCACTGCCTTTTCGTGAGATCAAGAATTTAGTCTTCTATCTCTGTGCTTCTAAAATCTGATGCCTAAGTCATTTTTAATGCTAGCGCCTTCCTGGCTTTTGTAGTGTCTTGCTCATAAAAGGCATTCTTTAATAACCTTTAAAACTTCAGCGCAATAGTTTTTATCTTATTATACTTTATTAAGTTATATTTTAATATTATCTCTTAGAAGCCTGTTCTTTTCTACTGAGAGACAGAAAAGGAGTAGATCTGGATCTAAGGGAGGTGGGGAGGGACTTGGAGGAGTAGAGGGATGGGTAACTGTAATCAGAACATATTATATGAGAAAAGACTAATACTAAAAAAGAAGGAAAAAAAATAAAACCTTTGTCCATCCCCGCCAAGCACATACTGAGCCCCACTAGGAAATGTATACCGTGAAAACTCTATCACTAGAGAGAGAGCCTTATCCCTGTTGGAGAAGAGATTGTAAACCATGAATATGATAACAAAGATATGAGACGATCAGAGAGTTGCAAGAAGGCTCCTAGGATAGGTCCGGGGTCGAGATGCTAGGGGAGGGAAATAAAGAATAGTTTCTTAGAGAAGACCCCTGGGGAAGGATTGAGAGTCCACTACAGATGCCTACTGGAGTCAGACAGACCAGTCATGCCAAAGTGCAAAGATCTAGGAGAAATAGGCTGAACTGAGTATACCCTGTCCTGTGGTCCTAACGAGACAGACTTTCAATTCACACACACACACACACACACACACACACACACACACACACACACACATCTTTCCCAGTTGTAGCTTTCTCAAGAAGGAAACATGTCTTCTCTTCCTTTGTCCATCTGTCCCAGATGTGGGGAGCAAAGTGCTGCCAGGATGATGATAATTATCAGGGACCAAGTAGTCTGTCCTAGATATACAGGGCAACCCCTACCCCACTCCACCCCACCCCCGCCGCCAAAGTGTGCCCCTCAGTGTAACAAGCACGTCTTATTCTTAGCATCATCATTATTATCTGAGATTTTCTTGTTGTTGTTGTTTTTCCAAGACAGGGTTTCTCTGTATAGCCCTGGCTGTCCTGGAACTCACTCTGTAGACCAGGCTGGCCTCGAAATTATTTGAGATTTTCATACATGTATAATATATTCTAATCATTTCCTAGCTCCCATGATACGCACCCATCCTTCACCCACTCCCACAGAGCCCCTCTTCCTCCCAACAAGTCCCCCTCCTATCTTTATGGCCTTTCATTATTGCTTTGTGTGTGTGACCCACTGAGATTAACTAGGGCTGCTGTCATGAGTGTAGGTGAGGGGTTATTCGTTAAAGCATGGGCAATTTACTAATGGCTATACCAATGCAGAAAAACGACTCTTTCTCCCTTAGCATGTATTTAAGGCTCCTCAGATGGATGAAGGGCCTCGTGCGCTTCTCACATATCCATGATGGAATGCTGATGGGTTCCATCTTGGACAGACCTTGCAAAGGTAAATAAATCACAGCTGCTGTGATTTCATGAGTACGGTGACTATGTCATGTCATGTCCTGAGGACAGTGGTTTTCAGTGCTCCCCCACACCCTCTGGCATTCTTTCCGTTCCCCTCATGACACTCCCTGAGCCTTAACATTTGGAGTTATACAGATATCCACTTAGGACTGAGCGGTCGACAGTCATTTGTTCTCAGGACTTCAATCAGTTCCAAGCCTTTATGTTAGACCGTTGTTTACGTCAATCAGAAGCTTCTCTAGCCAAGGCAGACTGGAGTACTAACCTATAGGAATAAACAAAAATGTGAAAAGTGATTTGACCATCGTCATGTCCCGTTAGCAAAACAACAGTAATAGGTTGCCTGCTAAGGCTATGATCTCCTCAGGCTTGCACTTTGAAACAGATTTAAAGTAAAAGGTATGAGTTCCCTCCCATGGAGTAGGCCTCAGATCTAAGTTTTTACAAAAAGGCAGTTGATTCCGCTCCATAGCAGCCATGCCACTATCTCATGGGTGGGCACATCTGCCCTGCCGGGTTCACGCCGTAGTATCCAGAGCTCATAGCTGAGTAAGACAAGCATCCTTTCACATAACTGAGCCCTGGTGAAACAGTAGCTCCACTAGCCTCCGTGAGGACAACGAGCTTCAGAAGCCCAATTGTGAGCTTGGGGAAGGTTGATCAGACTCAGACTAAGGCAGCCATTCAAGGTCAGGAGCGTCCCTTGTGTCAGCTCTGTCCAGGGATTTGAACTTGGGATCTTCCTAACATCTCTCTCTCCAGGATCAGAGGCTCTTGTCTCTTCTGAGACAAAGTATAGCACAGACTCCTGGTCATCTACCGTTGGTTCCTCTTTGCTCATTAACAAAAACGCCGGTTTTATGTGGAACTGCATGCAATCAGCTAGAAGATTATATTTTCCAGTCTCTCTTGCAGGTTTCTGGAGACAGCACGTTGGAAGCGAATTTCTAGGGAAATTCATTAACCTGCTTAACCCATTTAACCTGCTTCTCTGACCTCTGACCTCTGACCTCTGACCCCCTCATTTTCCTCTTCCTGTCCAGAAGATGTTCAGCTAGAACTGTAGCAGTCATCTGAAGCATAGAGTGACTCTACTGATAAGTATCACAGACGAAGAATGACTCCGGAGATCTACCGGCTCCACTAGAAAGTCACAGCTCTGTCTCCAGTTGCCTGCCTATGTGCACACAAGCAGTTTCCAGAGTCTGAAAAACTGTCAAAGCGATGCATAAAGTTCAGGTTCAGAGGCTCACCGTGCTCCAGAACACATGGGTTACGGGAATGTGCTCTGGACTCTTGGAAGTCTAGTGGGTGCACTGGGGTCTCTGATCTACTGCAAGAGAGGACTCAGTTGCAAATACTGAACGTTGACATAGTCGGTCGCATTCTTGCTCCTTTGTTAATTGTCCTGTGGCTCTGTGTGGTGTTCGCCATATTGGGTCTTAACCTAGGGACTCTTGCAGGTTAAGCAAGTGCTTTCACACTGAACTATGTCCACAGCCCTTTTTTTGACTTTTCATTTTCATACAGAAGAATCTCACAAAGCTAACCAAGGCCTTGAATTTATATAATCCCCCTGTCTCAGCCTCTGGAATAGATGAGATTATAGGCCTGAGGTACTAAGCCTGGGTATATGTTATGATTACTTTTTTCAGTCATAAGAGCTTTGTATAGAGGAGGGAAAAGAGCCCCTGTCCTATATAAGTGAAGGGAACCAGTGCTGTCCTGACGTCTCCAATCACTGTTGTTACAATGGAGAGAGCCTATAACCAGTCGACCCTGCCCCACCTTCCTCTCAAACGCCAGCACCCAGACCTTCCCTGTCTCATGGCTCTCTTACCAGTTCTGACGATGACCCCGCAGCCACCGCCACGCTTCTCCTGCTTCCTTTCCTTCTCCAGCTATTCTCTCTGGGCTGCCAATCCCACCCCAGAATTACTTTATACCTGTAAGGAAATTAGCATTTATGTTGGGACAGAAAGTGACACTGTTCAGTTCTCACTGTCATTCTGTTCTTAATTAATATTTAACCTCAGAGAGATTGTGTAGCAGACGGAAGTGGCTGATGGGAGAACAAAGCCCTGGCTGGCTCTCCTTGTCAACACTGCCTCCCCCACTTCCAACTCTTCTTCCTGCATGGAAGGGTTCCAAAGGACCCAGAGGCCCAGGGGAGGAGTGCCAGGAGCACCCGTGAGGACCCTCAACGGTATTTTTGATGAATGACTACCCCAGATCTCGCATATTGCCAATCCTTCTACCACTGAGAACAGCTGGTACCCAGAACCTGTCCCAATGCCCAGAGCTAGACCTAGGGCCTGACACACCAGTAAGGATGAAGAGATAGGCGGGGGTAAAGAAAAGCAATGCAAATGTGCCCCTCAACAGATTATATTTAATGTACTATTTTTAGTTGCCTTCAATCCCTCGGGGCTGTCAGGGCGGTTGCAGCCCCACTCCCCCGGGAAAGGAAATGACAGGCATTATTACCCAGCCCAAGAACACTGGTGCAGTGCGTGGTGGGTGGGGGAGGTGCTGCCTTGCCAGCTCCTAAAATTTGGGAACTTAACTTCCAACGGGGAAATCGAGGACACGGAGAGAGGCAGCCACAGGACCACCTCCTCCCGTTTGCAGCCAGCCAGCCAGATCAGACCTGCGTACTGGTCCACTGGGCTCAGACCAGGAGTGTGGGAGTCTCTTCAGTCCTCAAGTTGTCTCAAAAAGTAGGTTATACAACATCCTTCACTGCCAAGTTCTTCCTGCTCTCTAATCTTAGCCCTGCCTCCGGTCTAAGCCCAGTTCCCCTTGCTCCGAATGCAGAGGCAACAGGAGGACAGCTGGCCATCATCCCCCAGCCAGAGCCCTTCTTTGTCTTGAAGAAAATGATTCAGTTTCCTCTCAGCCTTCTCTTCTCCAACCTGAGTCATCCAAAGTCTTTAACCTTTCCGCGTGTCATGGGATTTTTTTTTGTTTCTAGCTCTTCTTCTTGTCACTCCTCTAACCCTGTCTTGAATATAACCCTAAGTTCTTCCTGGGAACCTAAAGAGACCCTAGACTTCCCCGCCACGGAGCGCCAGAACATCAGATGGAGAAACTTATTGCACAGCGTCCTGGAGAGGTTCCCTAATTGCCATGGTTCTATTGCCTCCCGACAAGATCAGAGGCTCCAGATAGACTGTGCCTCCACCCTCCTTCCTGCAGCCTCCTTCACCTCCTCTGCACCCAGCTGAGTGCAAGGCTTATAACATGTGGCACATAAATTTTCATGATGTCTGATTTGAAATGAGGTGCACACATAAAATTTTTGGCAAGGTACTTGTGAATTTACTGATAAACTGTACAGCAGCTTTTGACTTTTATTGTTGTGGTACACACTAGGTAGACCTTTGGAGAATGCTTATATTTTTAACCATAGCATTGTAACCGTCACAGTATCTAGCGCTCATTCAATAAATATTTATTGAACTTCTACCGTGTGCCAGGCACTATGCTAAATGGTGGGGTCTCAGAATGCAGGGCCAAATTCTGGTTCTGCAGGCACTGACAGCCTCCACGGGGAAGAAAAGAAGGCACAGTGAGCAAGTAGTGTTACAAAGGAAGTCCTGGGAGACACTGAGAAGCAAAGATATGGACACAGCTCTGTATCCTAACGATTTCGTCTTGCTAGAAATTGGTGGAAAAAAATGGTTTTAACTGTCAGCATCCTTTCCTGAGGTTAGCCACCATCTCCCTGACCCCATGTGGTCCTGGAATATTTGTCTGTGTGCTGGGTGTTGTAGTTTGGAGCCTGAACGCTCTCCAAAGGCCCATGTTAAAGGCCGTGTGTTAAAGGTTTGATCTCCAGCCAGAGTCATTTTTGACAGATCAGTAGTTTCTTCCTACTGTGAGGAAGTCGGGTCTCTGGATCCTGACCCTTTCCTCTCTCTGTTTCCATGCTCCCATGAGCTGAATAGCCTCCTCTGCCACATACGCCCCATCACAGACCCAAAGCAACAGGGCCAAGAGCTGTGTGACTGGAACCTTCTGAAGCTATGAGTTGCTAAAAAGTCTTTCTTGCTTACAACTGATTGCTTCCTGAACTTTGTCACAGTCATGGCAAGCTGACTGGCGCAATGGGCAAATTCCCAAGGTGTACTCAGAGCCCTTCTCAAAGATGATCTCTTTTCCTTTAAAGGTTTAGAATGTCAGCAACGGGTTATCTTTCTTATACCATAGCTATCTGAGGGTATAAGCAGCAGAAAGTCTCTGAGGGAGCCCTTACTGAAAGACAGAGAGAAACATAAAAAAGCCAACATCATTCTGAGCCCTGCATCTAGTCATCCCACCCTCACTATGCATCCAGTAAATGCCTGGTTTTGTTTAGGCTTGTTACTCTAGAAGGAAGTGCACACTTCAAAGTGTCTTTGATGCCGAGGTGGCTTCTCCTATAGGGGAACAAGGGACTGAAGATGATTTCCTGATGTGCAAATGGATTTCGGACACTATGATGTACACAGATTAAGGAGCCACCCATCAAGCCAGTTAAAAATGACCAAATAGTGTAGAGGCCAAAATTAAAGGGAATAACTCTCGGTTATCCCGATAACCTATCACCCATAGGTCCTTGACCAAGCCACTTAGCCATTGCTTTCCCTTGAAGTCCTTATCTATTAATACATTTGCTACCTTGGATTATCTTGAGCATGACATGACTTGATATGCTAAGAGTATATATTATTATATGTTATATAATAAGGCAGGCTTTCTTTAATCACTATCTAGCACACTGTCCATCCACTATGGGGCACTGATTTCCCTCCAACTCCAAGCAAAAGGTGATGGAGGTAGAGAGCAATCCATCGGTCCACATGGTCTGGGTCATTTCATCTCCCTTACCACAAGGACTGATGCAGGCAAGGGCAAGAGTCCCTATCTAGAGCTGAGCAAGCTCTCCAAGAACTTTCAAACTACTATTGATGAATTTAGGATGGAAGGATTGTATTTCCTCTTGGATTTCAAGTTTATCCTGGCTTAAGTTCAAAGTGGCCAATAGCCAAAGGCTCAGGGTCAGCCCTGGCAGCAAAAGAAAGCAAAGCCAAGAGTCACTCAGAAGGAATTAGAGATACAATTCCGCACTGCTATGCTAGTTATTCCTTCATGCTCTTCCATATGGTGTAGCAAAGAAGACTGTTGGCTTGCCAACCCCTTAAAAGGAAAGGATGCTGTACTGGTATGACAACTCTAGGTAAAAGTGCTTGCCTCCACCACGCCTAGTGAATTGTCCTGACTTAGACTCCTGGTTTAGATCTGAATTAGATCCCACATAGTAGGAGAGAACCTACTCTGGCAGGTTGTTTTCTGACCCGTTCACATGTTCCTTAAAAGAAAATATCCTTTCTCCAGCTGGGAATGGTGGCACATGCCTTAATCCCAGCTCCCAGGAGGCAAAAACAGGTGGATCTCTGAGTTCAGGGCCAGCCTGGTTTACAAAGCAAGTTCCAAGACAGCCATGGCTACACAGAGAAACCCTGTGTTGAAAAACAAAACAAAAAAAAGTCCCTTTCTTAGGGCTGGAGAAGTGGCTCAGTAATTAAGACCATTTGCCGCTCTTCCAGACGACCGACCTGGGTTTGATTCCCAAAACCTCCATGGCTGCCTACATAGAGGCTCACAGTTCTAGGGGATCTGATACCATGTTCTTCATGACATGCACATGGGACACAGACATACATGCAAGCAAAATACTCATACATAAAAACATTTAAAATTTTTTAAAAGTTACTTTATAACATATTTGTCTTTGTCTCTCTGTATGTGTCTTTTTTCTCTTTGTCTCTCTGTCTGTCTATTTCTCTGTCTCTCTTTGTCTATTTCTCTCTGTCTCTCTGTCTTTGTCTCTGTCTCTCTCTCTCTCTCTCTCTCTCTCTCTCTCTCTCTCCCTCTCTCTCTCTCTGACACCCTGTCTTGGGCACTTACCCATTTTGATGGCCAGCTTTCCATTACTACATCAGAACACCTGAAACAGTTGATTATAAGGAAAATTACACAGCTCACGGTTTCAGAGGCTCCAGCTCCTTGCTTACTCCTGTTGCATCAGGCTGCCGGCAACACCACACCTCAGGGTGGGAATGTGTGGTAAACGGGGTCAGTGTACCTCATGGTGGCTGAGTTGCTCCTGAAACTCAACACTGGCCTTCTTGAATCAATGCTTATGCTAAGATAAATCAGGTTTCTATACCTCCTACCCAAAGGGGTCTTGATGGACACAACATGGATGAACTCAGCATAAAACAGATGGAATATAATAAATGCTCATAATAAATATTTGGCAAAACAAATGCTCCCCCCCAAAAATGTTTTGAGTCCTTCCCTTCCCCACTTACAGAATCTATACGTTAACTCAACATAAACTCAGAAGCCCACGAGCATGTGCAAGTGTGTGTTCGTGCTGGCTTACAATGACAATAATGATGTTGACAATAAGAGTAATGAACAATAAAGAAACAAAAGGAACCCCGGTGTCCCAGAGGACTCAGCTTGCTGGTACAAGTCAGTCCTATCTAAAGGTAATGTCCCTTTCAAAGGAAACAAGCACACACTTGCTGAAAAATAGACAGGGAATCTTTATCACTGGGATAACAACTAATGGCCCCTTCCAAACATTGGAATAACTAGATTGGTAGCTGTTTGTGGATTATCAATTTCTCACATTGCCTGAGGAGCTGCAGTGAGGATAAGCAAGGGGTTCTGCCTTTAATTTGTCTCCTTCCAGAGCTAACCTTGAAAGCCTTCATTTTTATTTAAAGATGTAGCAGGCAGACCTGTTATCTGGCTGGCGATAAAATGTTCAAAGCCATTTAGTTTTCATCTTTCTCTTAAGGGACACCTCCTTAATTGCTAGTAATTCTAAGTGTAGCAAGCTTGTGCCTCCAACTTGAAACGACATGGAGAGGTTATAGGGGCAAAATTAGAGATAATGAGACACCGGGAGACAAGGCTTCCTGTGCAACTGTGGAAACTCTGAGTGGTCACCTCAGAGTCTAAAATGGTTCCTTCAATAAAGCAAAGCTAAACTGGAGCAACCAATTAGGAGAGCAAGGCTGCATGAGACTACATGAAACTTATCTGATTTGCTAGTTGTCCCTAAAGTTTTCAGAGACTGTCATCAGAGCATCCCTGGAAGTAACCAGCACATGTGGACCCCATCTTGTCAAAACAATGGGCGCACCGTCATGACCTGACACCCACTGAGCATATTGTAATGTATCAGGGCTATCCTCTTCTACCTAAGTGCAACAGGATAGGTTAGGTCTTCTTTAAGGGTCAAACTTGACATCTTTCTTTTGAGAGCATATATTATATAAGACTGGGTAGACGCAGTCTGTACAGAGACTAAAGAACTGTTGGAATACTAATGGGATTTCCTGATGCTTCAGGGTCAGAAGGAGACATGGTTTTGCCTAGCATGTCTTCTAAGCAGCAGGAAAATTCCCTACTAACAATCCAACCTGGAAACAAATCGTGTTGAGCTCTCCTCCCACTCACCCCTCTCGGACACACAACCCAGTGAAGGCAAAGCAGAAATAAGACAGAGACACCAACCCGAACAGTATCCACACACACACACACACACACACACACACACACACACTTCAAAATTTCACACAAACTGCCAAATAACAAAAGCTTAAGATTAGTAATCTCTTATTTTTCAGGGCTCTAGTCTGACCAAAACTTACCCAAAATAGAACACAAGAAAACAAATTCACGTCCCAGTGCTGTGAAAGAAGGGCATGTTATCTGGATAAAAGCGTTCTTATTTTTGAATATGGAAATACATCGACCCAAATAACCAAATTTCTACCATGATCCCATCCCAAGGTAGTGTGAAATGCCTTTCATTCTGGGTAGGGCCCATAAGGAAGCGACAGTGACTGAGTTCTAATTGTTCACCTGTATCATGACAACATTGCATGGCAGTCAGTGAGAACGATTCTATCAATAATGTCTCCTTCCTCCTGAAGTTCCGGGGTAAGAGACGTTTCTATGCCAACAAGTTTACTGTGAGGAAGTGCCTGTGAAATTTGAGCACAAGATAACTTTTGTAGGTTTAAAGAGGTTGGTAGGTTGGTAGGTGTTACACCCTTAGCTCCTTATAGTAGTCATACCTTAGTCTTTATTCACCCAACAGATACTGGCTTGCCCTAGCAGACAGAAGCCATTGTATTGCTTAGGTTTTATCAGCTTGAAAAAAACTAGAGGCCACCTGGGAAGAGGAAACCTCAACTGGTTCCATCAGATTGGCCTGTGGACATTTCTCTGGGGAAATATCTTGATTAACTATCGTTGCAGGAGACCAAAGCCCATTGTGGGTGGAGCCACCTGGAGCAGGTAGCTCTGGGTTCTATTTTTTTTTAAATGAGCAAGCATTCCTCCCTGGTTCTACTTCAGTTCCTGCCTACATGTCCTGCCTTGAGCTCCTGCCTGACTCCCCTGAATGATAAACAGTAATCATGAGATGGAAGAAGCTCTTTCCTTCCTGAATTGCTTTTCGGTCATGGTGTTTATCATAGCCACAGAAAGCAAATCAGAACACACATTAACATATGAAGTTATTCAACCAATATGGGATCAATAACATCTCAGTAGCTCATGAGAGAAATGGGCAGTGGTGGCACAAATTTTTAATCCCAGTACTTGGGAAGCAGAGGCAGGCAGATCTCTGAGTTCAAGGCCAGCCTGGTCTACAGAACAAGTTCCAGGACAGCCAGAGAAGCCCTGTCTTAACAAACAAACGAACAAACAAATTATAAATAAATAAATAGACAAACAAAACAAAGCTTTCTGAGATTATCACTAGATAGAGACTCTCCGAATGAGACAGAGTGTTAAGACGTCAAACTCTGAGGCAAGTTTCTCTTGTGCGACCTGCTTGGGTTCATTGCTACCAAACTGGCTAGCTGCCTACCTTGGCTTCTCTTGTCCAATACCTTGTCTATAGTTCTACTTTGAACACCGCTGGGCAAAGGTGGGATAACATTGAAATGCCTCACCGGGCCAAAGAAAGGAAATGTTAAAACTGAAATAAATGATAACATTAAACTAAGTCAAGGGTGCAAACCTGGCCTTTTCCTGGCAAACCTGGTTTTTTCATGGTCCTCAGGCCCTGACACCCTCTCTCTGCCTTGTTCCCACAAAGCAGCTTCCTCAACAAGGACAGAAGAAAAACATGTCTCTGTGTCTCGGCTCATAAGAATGGAAACCTAAGACCAGATTGCAGAGCCATGAAAATCTGTCTCCTTCAGAAAGGCTTGCCTTTTTAGTCCTTCTCTGTTTTCCAATTCATTTAATTTATGTGTATGGGTGTTTTGCCTGTGTGGATATATGTGTATAATATGTGTGTTGTGTTACCAGAAGCCAGGAAGGGGCCACCGGACTCCTTAGAATTGGGGTTATAGATGATTGTGAGCTAGCATCTAGGTACTGCGGACTGAATTTGGGTCTTCTGTAAGAACAGCAAGTGTTCCGCTTGTTGAAGAGGTACTAGGACTCAGAAAGAAACAAAATCAAACAACAACAACAACAAAAAAAACCACTGTCCCATTTTCAGTAAGGTCATGCCTGATTACTGTAATGGGCACCTTGAACTCTAATAAATCTTGCTTCCTCTTGACATACTTTTATTAATTTCACCCTTTGTTCATTCAATTATTAGAAAAAAATATACATTGTCTACTATATCCCATACAGTACCCTAATGCTACAATAATTAAATAATTCTATTTTTTCCTTATTGTTTTACATTTTATGTTTTTCTTAATGAGTATAATTGAAAAATGAAAACTGTCTACAGTATGATAATTTGGTATATGTGTACTGTGCTGGCCTGTTTGATGTCAGCTTAACACAAGTTATGGTTATCTGAGAGGAGAGAACCACAAGTGAGGAAAAGCCTCCATAATATTGGGCTGTAGACAAGCCTATAGAATATATTTTTTCATTAGTGATTGATGTGGGAAGTCCCAGTACACTGTGGGTGGTGACATGCCTAGGCTGGTGGTCCTGAGTTGAATATGAAAGCAGCTGAACAAGCTATGGAGAGCAAGGCAGCAAGCAGCATCCCTCCATGATTTCTGCATCAGCTCCTACCTCCAGGTTTCTGCCCTGTTCAGTTCCTACTCTCCTTTCCTTCAGTGACAGACTATGATGTCGAAGGATAAGCCAAATAAATTCTTTCCTCTCCAACATGTTTTTGGTTACGGTGTTTCATCATACCAATAGGAACCCCAACTAAGATGTGTACATTATAAAGTGATTACCCCAGTCAAATTGATTCAACCTATAGACAGTTATTGGTGTCTGTATACTGTATATTTAAATATCACTCTCTTAGGAAATGCTACCATGTTACACTGGGTCCCTAGAATTTCATCTCTTTTCCTACAGAACACACAGTATAAAAATCATAAGTTTAAAAAAAAAGTAAGTACTAAAGATGCCTTATGTTTCAGAGAGACATCCTTAGGTATTTATAAATGAAATAATAATGAGAAAATTACAAGAGATATAAATTAAAGTTTGGTGACTAGTTGAAAATGGATGATGGAAGATGGATAGATACACTGTATCCTGTATTAATATTATGTGACTACTTTTTATATTAGTGAAATCAAAAGGCATCGTATAAGTATTAATACAAGCTGATCAGTGAACCATGCATAGACCAAGTCACATGATCAGAACAACCACGCCAAGCTCCCAGGGAGCAGCACCGTGGTGAGACACCGAGCTACAAAACTGACCACATACACACAAGCCAGGAGATGTTCATTTCAGTGATCTTCAGACAGTCTTCATCTCCTGGATAAGTTATCCCCAGACTTCTCTGAGGTAGACAGAAACAGCTGTGTGGCCAGAAGGGTCCCTTAGATAAGGGCACTGCTATGGCTGCTTAAACAAAAATCAGCTGCAGATGTAGCAGAGGATGGCCTTATCTGGCATCAATGGGAGGGGAAGCCCTTGGTCCTGTGAAGGCTCCATGCCCCAGTGTAGGGGAATACCAGGGCAGTGAGGTGGGAGTGGTTGGGTGGGTAGGAGAACACCCTCATAGAAGCAGGGGGAGGGGATAGGATAGGGGGTTTGCGGATGGGGAAACCAGGAAAGGGGATAACATGTGAAGTGTAAATAAATAAAATATCCATTAAAAAAAAAAAAAGAATTGTTTTTACACCTATCAAGCTAAGTGACAAAAGACACAAAGGTCCTTAAACAGACTAAGGAATAATAAGGGAATTATAACTCACTAATTGGCTTTCTGTAAAAGCCAATTAAAATGCAGCTATGAATGTAGCCCTATTGATAGAATGCTCTTCTAGCAAGCACCCATCCCTGGGCGCCATCCATGGCATCACATAAAACAGGTGTAGTGGCACATGTCTATGATCCCAGCACTTAAAAGATGAAGGCAGGGGAATCAACAGTTTGAGATTCGTGGCTATTTATAGCAAGTTTGAGGCAAGCCAACGGTACATGAAACTCTGTCTTTATAAAAAGAAAAAAAAATCAGTTAAAATATACATGTGTCTGGACCTCTGACTAATGAGGTTATTTTCAAGTTGTTTCTGAAGTTTGCTATTCAAATGATATTAAATGCTTGCTGCCATGTTATTAAAATGCTCTTGTTGGGTAAATGTTCCAGGAAGAGGTATTTAGCCAGCAGGTACCGGTCAGCCAGAAGAAGTTTTTACTCATGGGATAAGCAGAAAGCAATCTGAAGGAGGAGAAGAGGTAGGAGAGGCAGATGTTTGAGACAGTACAGGAACGAGAGTCAAGCCATATCCAGGATTTGAACTACACAGAGCCTCAGCTCAGAAAAGTGGTAGATGAGAAGGAAGCAGACCCCCTGACCTACCTACAGGAGGAAGAGCCAGGCTGGGGAGATCTCTAAAGAACAACGAGGCTGAGCATTGTGGGAGTGAGTGCCATTTGGTATGCTTCTCGTGGTCTAGACATGCTCCCGTATGTCACCACAGATGGCAATGAGACAGTGAACTTCTAACATTAAAACCTCATGTATAGGGAAAGAGATCAAGACTTCAGTCCTCAGGGTTCCTCCAGCCAGGGCAAAGGTCACATGAGTTCAGCGACCTGGAATGAATATCGTGGCTCACAGAATTTGCCCCTGCCTCCCATGTCCCCAGCCCACTCCCAGACCTCTTCACTTACGTGGCTCAAAACCTTGCTTCAGGCCAGCTTTATTCAGAAAGTCTTTGTGACCATCCAGATTCTCAGCTCCCATAATAGTGACTATCTGTGTCATTCATTCGGTACGTATGGTTTATTGCTTTTATTGTATGCACAAGAACTAGGAAGAAAGTGGATAGGGCAAATTTTTTTTTTGCTTGTTTTTGTCTTTTTGTAAAATCAAACACAACCTGCCACACCGAGCCTGAAGTTCGGTGGGGGTAGGGTGACAGGTGTGCATGTTGAGGGGACATGTGTGCACGCCCACGAGTGAGTTAAGTGCTTATAGACACTCACTAATATTAGATGTCTTCCTCAGTGACTCTCCAGCTCATTTTTCAGATAGGGTCTCTCTCTCTCTCACCAAACCTGGGAGTCAGTGATTAAGTAGGCTACCTGGACAGTGAGCTCCAGGCATCTATCCATTTCTCCCCTCCCCAGCACAGAGCTCTTAGCAGGAAGACTGAGGATCCAAACTGGTCCTCATGCTTGCGTGACAGGCACCATCTCCTCAGACCTGAGAGGTGCTTTTTAAAGGAAACTCAACATGCCACGGCCCCAGTTCAATATCACACTGGAGACTGAGTACCACACAAATAACAGGGCATTTTGCATATCTTGGCCCAAGAAAAGGGGGTTAAAAGTATTAATATGCCCTAAAAAGTACATTAGTATACTATATACTAATATTAGTATATTAGATAATGTCCGTGGAAGCCCTTTGTAATAAATACACTATTCGGATTTAGCTTAGTATTCACTCACTGTTGATGGTTCTTTCTTTCTGAGTCTACTCTTGGATTTCCATTGAGAGATTCCCAGAAGCTCAAGTCTCTAATAAAAAAAATTGGCATATTTGGGGCTAAAAGATGCCTCAGCCATTAAGAGCAAGTACTGCTTTTACAGAGACCCCAAGTTTGGCTCCAGCACTCCCGTTAGGTGCCTGTAATTCCAGCTGCAAGGAAATCTAACACCCTCTTCTGGTCTCCATGGGTACCTACATTCATTTGCACATACCCACACAGAGACATATACAGACACACATAAAAATTAAAAAAAATTTTTTAAAGTTGTTTCAAACATGTTTGCGAGTAACCTATGCAGCTCCTTCTGTACATTTTAAACTTTCTCTAGCTTATGCATAATAATTCGATGTAAATGCTATGTAAATGATTCTTATACTGTATTATGGAACGATGACAAGAAAGGAAGTCTGAACCACATAGATGACTTTATTCTTCCAGAATATTGGCAGCCTACAGTTAGCTTAGTCCATATATTCACACCCATAGACATGGAGGGTGAGCTACACATTATACAGGTCTATATTGTACCCCCATAGCGTTCTTCACAGCACAAGTTCAGGAACTATTTACTCTCCTTGTTGGTATAGACAGTAAGGACACTGGTGATGAATAATGACTGTTAATAAGGATGACTTCATGGTCAGCAGGTCCAGCAACCCTGAATTTGGGGTTTGAATGCAACCCTTCTGCCATGTGCTCTCACTCCTCCCCCTCCTTCCTGACATGTGGGTTAGGGGTGGAAAGAGTCCTCCAGTCTGGCACAGGCCCCTTTAAAAATGTACCCAGGCTCCTTCTCTGCCAACCAGGTTGCTAAAAATACGACTACAGCAAAAGCTGAAATATTTGCAGAGAAAACTGAATTTCCTGCTACCCCCACTCCCTCCACTCAAATGGGTAAAACCTGACCTTAGAAGCCCCAGATCAGCTCTGCCAAAGGCACAAGCCTCCAGCTTTCCCACCCCTTCTTATTATGGAGTCTCTCTGTGGGCTTGAGCGGGGATGTTATGTTCAGAGAGGGCCCACTCCAAGGAGGGGAAGCCACAAGTATTGGCAAATAGATAGTCGTGTGACTCCTCACCCTTCCCGCCCCACCTCTCTGCTTACTAGGACCAATCCTCTCCGAATCCTATCTCCATGTGTCCTGAGAAGGATATGTACTGGACCACAGAGGCTTTACACTAAGTTATGGTGTGTCTTCTCACTGGTTGTACCATCTCTTCTACCTGCCTTACCTTCTAGTCTTTGCTTCCACAATCCTTGCTGGCTCCAGTCCAGGCTAGTAGCATGCCCCGGCTCCCCTCCCTAACCCAAGCCTTTCTTAGAACTCTTCTTTCCAGGTCTGCAATCCTTTCCTTCGACAGTTGTGGGAGTTGGCAAATGAGCAGGGCTGTTGGAACTGAAGGCGTCAAAAAGTATAAGGTCCAGGGTCTAAGCCTAATTAGCTCTAAGTCGTTCTCTAAAACTTGATCTCCTACACAGACCCTAAAGTTAAGCAGGCTACGGTAGGAGGCATAACCTGACATCACTTTGCCAAAGACCAGATTCATGCAGTCACACCCAAGGGCTCCAGGCTTCTCCTGTCCCTTCTCCAAGTTCACCTAGAAAACCACAGGCCCAGAGTCCCATCAGCTCACCTTGCTGACAAAGTCCAGGCACCTTGTCCAGAAGAGAGACTTCCCACTAGCCTTAAGCTGTGCTCCGAGGCAGTGATGGAATCCAACAGGAAGAAGTGTTGGATGTCACAGTGTGACAGTCTGCTCAGGGTGTTCCTGAAGATATATGAGCAGCCAGTGTTGTGTGCCTTTGAGTCTATGTGTATGTGTCACTTGATTCTGTGTATTTGAATTGTGTGTCTGTCTTCCCAATCTGGGCTCTGCTTTCCTCCCTGTCTGTCTTTTCCTCACCTTAAAGCCTACCCATCCCCCAGGCCAAGCACTGAGGCCAGTTCTGTGTGGGCACTTCAAGTGGGCTGTTGCTGAAATGGTTGTTTTGTGGTTGGAACTGACAGTTGCCGATTCTGGTATCCCATGGGTCTGCCAGTGTTCAGACAGCCTCACCCCACACAAAGGTGTCTTATAGGAGGAAGGGAGGGAGGTGCTGTGTGGGAGTTAGAAGAGGGGGGTAAAGATACCCCTCCTTTCAGTTCTGACCAGCAGGAAGAAGGGCCCAGAGGCAGCACAGCCTGCAGAGCAAGGTTGCCTAGCAACTCGAAGACTTTACTGCAGACTCACCAAATCCCGAATTCCTCAGCGCTAATTTGGGAAAAGCAGAGTCCAGATCTGATATCCTCTCTGCCCCTCTGTTTCCCCGCTTCCGTCTCCCCTCTGGGTCCTGGAGTAAAAGCACAGGGAAAGTTGGCACAGTCAGAGGCTCCAGATGTGTTTGCCATTTAGGCAAGGACCTTAGTTCCTAGGACATCCTGCCATTTGGTGGAGGTGGGGGGACTAAAGATGTGCCAGAGACAGATTGGGGAGCAGATTTGCTGTTACAGAGGTGGGTGGGTCCCAAACATGCTGGGAGAGACACCCCTACACCCCATTCCCTGGAATCCCAGCCAGCCTCCAGCTCAGCTAGGAGCCCCAAGCTGGCCAATCATGCCCCCAACCTGAGTGGACACTGGTATGTCCTTTCCACTCATTCTCCCTTTAACAAGGAAAGCCGTGACCCAGACACAGTCCCACTGCGGCTGGCCTGTGACGGTGGATCCAGCGCAGCTCCTCTGTTTGAGGTTCCCTGTCCAGAGCCACCAGGCATTTCTTCCTCTCTACTCTAAGCAGTAGCCTTTCTTCTCTGTCTCTCCTTGGAGAACTTAGCTGAAGAGGACTTGGGTATCACGCAACCCAGCCATCTATACTACCCTAACAGGCTGGGAGGTTAAGAGACCACAAAGGGTCAAGCTGCCTACCCCAGATGTTCCTTTCCATATCTCTGCTTCCTAGCCTCTCTCCAAACCACATTCTTCCCCAGCATGGACCCAAAGGGCCAAAACCAGTGATAACCCCCACACTGCTTGAGTTGACAGCATCCTTTTTCTTCCTAAGAGCAAGTGTGAGGGTAGCTAACTTTTGTCTCATTTTGAGGAATGGGATGGGGGAGGGGAGGGTGCTAAGTCTGTACCAGCGTATAAATACATTCAAAGTGGGTGCTAGGCATACATGTTTTTATTTGGTGCAGATGGATGGAAGGATAGATAGATGAATAGACAGATCACAGGTCATGGATAGATACAAAATAGATACCTGGTCGGTGATGGCGGAAGACACTTAGAACTAGTTAAAGTACTGAGAATCAGAGGCTACTGAATGCCCAGCCATAGAGAGGACATATATATACACCAATGCTTCCATGGCTCAGGAAACGTCGTGGAAGAAGGGACCAGAAGAATTTAAGAACCAGAAGAAGGGAGGTGAGGTATGAAATTATGACTTCCAGTCATGACTTGGCTATTGAGTTCACAACATCTGGATCACCTGACCAAGATCTGCATAAGACTGGGCCCATCAACACTCTGTCATGGAAAGAGGCGGGGCTTATGTGGGTCCCACCCCACCCCGAAGATTTATATACAGTTAATAGTTGGTGAGGTAGGGAGAGACATTTACTTCAGGGGTGTAGTCACTAGTATGACACCTACGATGCTGTAAACCAGCCCTTACTCATGCTTCTGTAAACAACACTGACAAAAGGGGGTTCCTTCCCTTTCCCCCAAAAAAAGACATGACAGGAAAAGGAATACTTGTGGAAAGAATGGGGGGTGGGTTATCGGGAGTGAGAATGGCAAAAGAGGGTAACCAGGTGAACATGATTTAAAGGGCACGAAGAGGTCACAACGAAAGCAATTATGATGTAGAATCAACGTGTGCTAATACAGTGTTTTCGGTAAAAATTTTAAAAAGAAAACACTTAATGTAGACATTGCCAGCGGTGAGACTGCAGGTATTTTTGTCTATGTGCTAGCGACCAGGTCTACAATTTACCTGGGCTTCAAAGGGTGTGAGTACACGGCCTGTGTAGTTGTTTTTGCCTATTGTGTCTGCAGTGTTTGTATGTGGGAAGATAGCCACACCACTCAGCCTGGGAGTATATATGGATGCACGAGGCTTGGAACGTCCGTGTCACTATGTGCCCATCATGCAGGCTGTCTGTCATCCGCTTCCTCTGTAGCTAGAGTGAGGAGTGCACCTCTTTGCAGAGAGGGGAGGTAGAGGGAGTAATGTTTGGGATTCTGGGTTGTGAAAGTATAGAGAGGTGGGTGGGGTGTGTGGTTTTTCTCTCTATGGGCCGTAGGGCATGCTGCGCCCAGATGTGTATTTGTGCCCTGGATGTTGGGGGCCTTGTGCCTACTCCGACGTACATCTGCCTGGCAGTCTGCGATTTAGAAAGCAGGGTGGGGGGTTGAATTTTGGAGATGGGGTGTGTAGGAGGAATGGATGGAAGTGTGTAGGCGGAGAGGTTGGGGCACCAAAGCGAGCGAGGCGGAGAGAGTCGAGAGAGGGAGTGGTCCTCGCTCCAGTTCTCTCCGCCCACCCTACAGAAAGTGTCTCCTGATTGGCTTCGAGGCCGCAGGGCTCAGGTTACATTCGCAAGAGTTGCGGAGCGCGGGAGACCGGACCCAAGAGGAGAGAGGCTGGTTCTGCACCGATTCTGTGCTGGTCCGGGAGTGCCCGACAAGCCCTGAGCTGCCACCCAGCATCGTACAAACCCACCCCCGCTCTGCACCAGGCTCCACCCCAGCCAAGGACCCTCAACACCGGCAATGGACTGCTGCACGGTGAGTTCATACTTGAACTCAGCTTGGTCTGGGGCAAGGGGCGCCCAAGAACCCCGGGGGTCGAGGGGGAGTTAGTAAGGGATGGAAGTGGGTGCGGAAGACCTAGGAGCCATATGGGGAAGGATGGTGATGAGATACTGTATTGGATGGTGAAAGGCGCCTGCCTGATCTGAGCCAAGCCCTGGGGAAAATGCTCCCCAGCTCGCGGGGGCGTCTGAGCGCCCAAGGGCCAGACAATCTAGATTGGATCCAGAGCTGAGCAGAGAGCTTTCAGGCAGGAAAGCTGCTGTTTAGACGAGAGGTGGAACTTCTCTCATGGACACACAGGAAAGTTGCTAGTGTGCTAGTTCTTTCCCTTGGTATTTTTTGCCCCCGCCCCCAGCCCCCGAATTCCTATCTCACTGCTGCTGTCGCAGACTGAGGCAAGGTTTTCACCCTCAGATGATCGTCTAAGCCCTTATGTGGTGAAGGCGTGGAGAATCCACGCTGGTCTTGGTGGTGATGGGCAGCAAAGGGCCTAGTCAGTGTGGTTCTGAGGAGGAGTTGGTCCAGCCCCCCAAGACCTTCTCCTTTGGAGGGTGCTGGGTGAGCGACCGTGAGAGGGCCCTGCGAGCAAGAGGAGGAAGTGTCTGTGTCAGCGCCTACACAGAAACTGAACGCTGCAAGTGCCTAACGCCAAAGCAGATCGTGTTATGGGCTCTTGTATGAAGGCATCCGGCACAGGACTCGGCTCCTAGCTGGCTAAAGGAGTTGAGTGATCCAGACCTATATAAAATGTATTTGCTTATTCTTAGCCTCCGATATGCTGAAAAAAGACGACTCCAAACTCCTAGTGTTTTCTTCCTGTCAGTCTGGCTAAAGACGCCAGAGGTTACTTAACGACAGCCAGAACCCCACCTTTCTCCCACAACGTGCAAAATACATAAATGAGTTTGGAAGGAAAGAAGAGCCCATTTCTTTAAGAGGTGACACTTCCTGATGTCCAGGTGCCAAGAGGCAGTGAGAGCTTAGGGGCAAGCCATTGCTGACATTTTAACTCTTGTTAAATCAGTAACAGCTGACAGCGTGCCTGATCACCCCCAGATAGGTAGGTCTTTTACAGTTGTACAAACGGGGGTTTAGAAATGTGATTTTTTTTCCCCAAGTAGGCACCTTTGACAAGTGTGGAGCCCTGTCCCCTCAAAAGACTGCCCTCCAGTCCCTCCTTGAAGCATACTGATTTTCATTACCTTAAATGCTGGTGGAAGTAAATGTATAGACCAGAAAAAAAAATGATACATAAAAGCAGCATGCCAATCACATGCAGTCCCGCCCTTTGAAGAACACGGACCAGGGCTTCTTCCAAGGAAGCTGTTATTCTCTGGGGAGCAGTTTCTTTGCTTATTTGCTTATTTACTTTCTTATTTTTAGTGCTGGGGTTTGAACTCTGGACTTTATGCCTGCTAAATATGTACTCTGCTTCTGAGCTACATATTGAGCCCAAGAATCAATTTTTGGCTGGGAAAAAAAGAGGCTCGGGTCTTCATTCTCAACTGAGGAAGAGCCCCTAATACTCGGCACTGTTCCATTAAGTAAAACAATAACTAGATGGCAGATTATGAGATATGAGTCAACAGGGAGGAGGGTAACTGCTAGGCAAGAAAGACAAGGCTGAGAAGCCAAGAAGGATGGGGGAAAGGAATCGGGAGACATGGCCAGTGGAGAAGACATGAATGGGTGAAGACTCTAGAAAGCCTGAGAAGGATGAAGAAGGCGAGATGGGAGATGTTGGGCTCCATCCAACCCTGTCTCTCCTGGCTAGTGCTTATGAATACCCAGGAAGCCGTTGGTGCATGGCAGATAGATAGCCACATAACAGATAACTAATATTGATAGATAATAGCTGAGGGTGTGGTTGATGTGTTTGAAATCAGTGTCCACTAGAGGAAGATGGACTACCCACCCAATAGGGCTACCAGAGGTATTGAATGTCCAGGGTCCAGGGTACCTCCTCCACTGAGCCCTGACACAGGCTTCTGTTTTCATGTCCCAAATCCACTGGACCAAAGGGCCAGACGATATTGAGCATCCGTCTCATTCTGTGGAGTTGGAGGGAAGCAGAAGGAAGGGAAAGGGAACAAGAAGGATGGAGTTAGGCTGGGTTAGGGCAGGGCTGCTACCAGGCAGCCCTGTGCTATAGAGAGAACAGTATGCCTCCTCATGTTGGTCATGGGGTTCTCTTCCATGACCAACCTACCTGGTGTTTGGGAAGAATCTAGTCTTGCCTTCTGTGTTTCTCCCCCACCCCCTTGCTAAGCAAGCTTAGAGAGAAATGAGGAAGAAGAAAACAGATCAGGGTTCTTTTTTTTTTTTTTTTAAGGGAATGTTTTTAAAGGAGCTATTATTCGATGTTCCGGTGGCTGATTGACATAGCAAATGTACATGACTTTCCTGCCTTCGTTTAATAGGAAAAGGAAAAGCAATCTGTTTTGATAGTCCACTCCTTTTCTCTTTCGTTGTCTAGTTGATCGCAGACCAGCTAACAGTGTAGAAGTAACCGCCTGCCCTGAGGCAGGGATGAAAGTGCAGAATGGTCTGAAGGAGACCATTTCACTGTTTGTTTCCTATGCAACCTGGGCGAGTTATAAAAACGTCTCTGAGGTTCTTTCTCGACTTCTAAAATGGGAATTTCATAGCATAAAAATGTCCCAAGTACTCAGCACAGGATATATGACAGGCAGCTGACAGACCGTAGTTCTTAAAGCTGTTTGGATTTGGGGAGCGGAAGGATACTATTCACCTGAGCTAAGTTCTGCTTGGCCCTGAAGAAAATGACAGTCTCAGAGGCAAAGGAATGTGGTCATCCGCGGCTCCTCCTTTTTTGGCAAGTCCATTCTCCCACCCCCAGGTATCCCCAGTTCATCTAGAGTCCCTCAACACAGACTACCATCAGTCTTGGGTTTAAGAGAAGCAGCTGCCCAAGCACCAAAACCAATAAGCTTCTCCCAGATTCCTATCCCATTTGCCTCCAGTTCTGTCTATGTGAAGCCATGAGTAGCCTGTCCTAAGGAATCAGCCAGAGGGACAGGGAGCAGACTCAAGGGAAGAGCAGTAAAGCCTTATGCTAGGCCGTGTTGGGGGTGGCTCTACTTGTTTTACCAGGTTTCATATTCTGGATCATCTGTGGTGGGCGGTGATGAGGTCAGGTCTTAGGGTGGTTGGAGAAAAATACCAACCACCCAAACCACTGCATCCTCTAACAGCGGGCAAGCCCAAGGAGAGGAGATTGGGAATCGGTTTTTGTACCTGCTGTCCTCTTTCAAAAATCTTACTTCCTAAGGATATCCCAAAGAGAGAATTGCCCTTGGAGAACCAGAAAACCCAAAGGGGTCGATCTGAATTTTATGTGACATATAAGATGTCAGAGAGAACCACAGAGCTAACCAAGAAAGACAAGAAGACAGAAGATGGTGTTTAGGCCTATCTGTCCGCATTCTCTTGGCAACTTCCTGAAATGGTGTTTAAATCGATTGAGAAGCATCTTGAGCACAAATTAAGGAACTCTGAGGCCCAGGAAATGAGGCCAGCTGGGAAAACATGATGAGGGGAGTCTTTTGTAAACTCTGCTTTGGGCTTCTGGAGTAAAAAGCTATGCTTACAGGCTGGGCATGGTAGGCCACACCTGTATTCCCAACACTCCAGAGGTAGAGGCGAGAGAACTGTGAGAAGCTCAAGCTGGCCTGGTCTACACAGCAAGTTGAATGTCACCCAGGGCTTCAGGACGAGTCCTTGACCTAAAAGATAAATAAATTAAAACTTAAGAACTATGCTCGTGTCAGGGCAGTGGTGGCACACACCTTTAATCCCAGCACTTGGGAGGCAGAGGCAGGCGGATTTCTGAGTTCGAGGCCAACCTGGTCTACAGAGTGAGTTCCAGGACAGCCAGGGCTGTACAGAGAAACCCTGCCTCAAAAAACCAAAAAGAACTATGCTCTTAGGGCAGACCTGTCAGAGACAGATGACTGAAGCCTCACTCATACCCTGCCTATATCTGACAATCAGCTAATGGCCAGGATGAGACAGAAGGAAAGCTAACTTACAGTGTGAGATCTTGGCCACCTCACATAAGAAGAGAGACAGTGGTGAAAGCAGTGAGCTTTTTCTTGGTCAAAAAATAAGGACAAAACCCCAGAAGCAGTAGGAGGCTTCTTCTAGGCCTCATAGCTTCTAGGCTTCATAGCTGCTTCTCCTCCCCAGTCCTTACAGATACTGCAGTAATAAGCCTCTGAAATTGATACTATCAGCTTCCAAATCCTTTCTTTATTCTTGTTCGATTTGTACTGAGGGTGGGTGGTGGGGAGAGTAGGTGGTGGTGGTGGTGGTGGTGTGTTTGAGAGAAGATCTTATGTAGCCCAGGGTGGCCTCAAACTCTTGCTCTCCCTTCCTCGGACTCCAAAATTCCACAGGACTGAGCACTCAGAAATCTACCACCATACCTGGCCCCAATCCTTTTTACTTTCACCTAGAGCAGGGTGACAGAGGACCAGAAGCTGGACATAAAAATATGCCTACAGCGTTCTGTAGGTTGAGGCAATATGAACATGAGTTTAAGGCTTGCCTGGAGTACACATAGCCTTCTGTCCAGGGGCGTAGCTCAATGGTAGATTGCCAATCATGCACACAGCCGGAGATTTGATTCCCAGCACTCAGAAATAGCAGGTTTAAGAGTAAGGGAAAGCCGGGCAGTGGTGGTGCACGCCTTTAATCCCAGCACTTGGGAGGCAGAGGCAGGCGGATTTCTGAGTTCGAGGCCAGCCTGGTCTACAGAGTGAGTTCCAGGACAGCCAAGGCTATACAGAGAAACCCTGTCTCGAAAAAAAACAGAAAAAAAAAGGGAAAGGAGGGGAAAGGAGGAGGAAACCCTGGGCAACAGAGGTGGCTTTGATGATATCACACATTCCTTAATGACGGAAGTATGTTTTGAGAAATGTGTCTGTCTGTCATTAACCAACTTCATAATGGTTCAAACATTACAGGGCTATACATGTAAACTAAAATGGCTACAGCATCAGTCATTAGTTGGGGACTGCCATCATGAATGTGATGTATCATTGGCTAAACATATGGCACATGACATTATTGGGATAAATTGTGTAAGACTGTTGTCATGGGATCGCTTTCAGCGTACAGAATTGATCATTTTACATCACCTTATTGTTTTACAAGGCAATCATAGCATAGCTACTGTTTACTGATCAACTAGATTATGCCAGAAACTTTCATGAGACCATCCAATTTACTCTTCTCCAGAACCCATAGAGACGAATATTATCATCGTGACTTTTTTTTTTCAAATGGAAGATCTAAGACTGAAAAAGCTCAGATAACCTTCCAAGATCACACAGTACCCCCAGGAGCACAGCTAAGCTGGTTAGCTGGTTGTAATTCCTTTCTTAGGCATTGAAATCAACTCTAGAACTTGACATAACAAGGCTCAAATCTGTCAGCTATTGATAATTGTCTGGGACCCCAGGTAGATTTTTTTTTTAAACATTCCTAATTATCAGTTTTATCATGGTAGACTCAAGAAAGAATGAAAGAGTGCCCCATCTTTATTGTTGAGGAGGAATTAAAATATTTGAAAACCATGGCTCTTGCACCTGGGACAAGGGAAAAACTTAAATGGTAGCCATTGGCCTAATTCCGTTCTTCTCTCGAGGACATAAGAAAAGAACATCTTGCCTTCTGTCTCTTTTTCAGTTCTTCTTGTTTTACCTCTTTTGGGTGTTTGAGTCCAACCTGGGAGGCAATAAGAAATAGCAAGCCCAATGGGAACACCGCTTCTGGGCTTCTGGCAGACTCCAGGAGCGGTAGCCCCATCTTCTCCTAAATCGAGTTCTGATGCAGTTCTGCTCTGGAGAAAACTGCTCTGTAGCAGATATGTGTGTCCATTCCCTGAGGAATCCTGTACAAAGAAAGGTCCTTCTGAGCTGCCAGGCATCTTCTGAGCGCAAAGGGTGGTCACTTCTAAGGGTGACTACTGCTTTTTCTCTGCTCTTCCAGACTCAGCTTACACTCAACTCGGGCAGCCCCTGAAACTAAAGGCTGCTTTCAAATGGGGCTACCTGGCTTTCTTCTCCCCATCCTCCCATGTCCCAGAACCTTCTTGGCTGCCTAGGAGGTACACTAGCCCTCAGAGGCTTCCCTCTGTACTCCTCACGCTGTCCTTGAGGTCCTCCCAATACTACAGGGCACTAGGCCTACCCCATTCTCTGGAAGTCTGGTCCATCCCCCTCTGTGTCTGAGCCCTACCAACCCCACTAAAAAAAAAAAAAAAAAAAAAAAACCACAATCCTGCCCCATCCTCAGGAGAGCGCCTGCTCCAAGCCAGACGACGATATTCTAGACATCCCTCTGGATGACCCTGGAGCCAACGCAGCTGCAGCCAAAATCCAGGCGAGTTTCCGGGGCCACATGGCGAGGAAGAAGATAAAGAGCGGAGAGTGTGGCCGGAAGGGACCGGGCCCCGGGGGACCAGGCGGAGCTGGGGGCGCCCGGGGAGGCGCAGGCGGCGGCCCCAGCGGAGACTAGGCCAGGTGAGGCTGGCTGGAGCGCTTCGTAGGCGGGAGGCTCTCGGCTTCTAGGCCTGCTTGGGAAAAGCTGGGGAAGTCTAAGGTTGGGCTGGGAGTGGAGACGATGGTGAAGGGAGTTAAGGATGGGGACCTAGAACACCAAAACAAGTGGGTGGGAAAAGGCCAAGGATGCTGATGTGCCAAGAGCTAACCTGTTTCTCCCTCCTTCTCACCTGCCTCACCTTGGACCGAAGAACTGAACGTTTTAGAAGGTAACCAAAGCGGCAGAGTTTGTAGGGGAGTGTGCTGGGTGGGAGAAATGACCCAGTTGCCTAGTTCTTCTGACTAGCCCTCCACCCCTCCCTGCCAAGGAACATAACTTTGCAGGCCTCTGGTATGTCCCGACGCCTGAGGCTGCGGCAGGGACACACCTGGACCAACACGTACACACAGTCAGTCACCCTCATTTGACTGCACAAGCGCAGCCAACGGTCATAAGCACAGGGAAGCTCACTCACGTAGCTGCCCTGGGGCACACTTCAGCTCAGTGAGCCGGGGCGGGGGTCCCGGAAAGGGAGGGGGAAATGATACCAGCAGAAGGCAGATTCTCAGACCTTCTCTTTCCTCAGTTCCAGAGGAGAATCGGATGCCGCGTCCCCTTCGCAGTGACAAGACTTCCCTACTGTGTTTGTGAGCCCCTCCTTCCCACCAACCAGCCAGCTTCAGGAGCCCTCCACTCTCCCCGCCGCGTCCCAGAGACTCCCTCTCCCAGGCTGGCTTCGTCGTGGCGTAGCCAAGTCCGTGCCCTTTTTAGCTCTTCAGTCTAACGTGGTCTCCTTTCGCCTTTTCTCCCCACCCTCGTCCCAACCCCCATACTCCCAAAAATGTCCTTTTGCTTCACGCCCACCCTGTCCACGCGCCCAGCATGCAGCTCTGCCTCCGCAGCCTCGGTGCGCTTCGCTGCGCGTACTGCAGAGGGCGCCCAATGCGTCGCCCAAGTACTCTCAAAAAAAAAAAAAGAAAGAAAGAAAGAAAGAAAAAAAAAGCAACCACCAAGTCCTTTCGTTCTGTGGCCAACGAAAGGGGGCGCCCCGCGTCTTTCCACTTTAGCCTAACCTCAACCTCCTAAACCTGGGGCTAGGAAAGAGGGGAAGAGGTTTTTCATGGTTATCTGATGATGGTTATCTCTTGCTCTAATGGGAAGTGAAGTCCTATCCCACACCTGCCTGTCACCCTTTTTTTTTCTTGAGAACGCACCCTGAGAGCAACCCCTCCTGCTCTCCTTTGTTTATGCAAAAGCCTCCGGAGCGCCTGGAGGTTCCGGCAGGAGGAGTCTTCCGCAGCCCGGCCCCATGATAGCCTCTCCCCCGTTGGGCTCCTGGGGTTGTGGCTGGAAGGTTTTTAATCTCTTCGTGTGCATGTTACCATCCTGGGTTGGAATGTGAACAATAAAGAAGAATGTCTAAGTGTTCAGAGGGGTGCAGGGTGGGGGGCGGGAGGGAATGGGAAGTGAGGGGAGCAGGGTTTGCATAAGGCCACTAGTGGAAGCCAGAACAAAATCTCATTTAATCAAACCAAAACTCAGAGACAAGGTGGGGGCGGGCGTGGGGTAAAAGGGTGGAGCTATACAAAGACACCTGAGTTGACGCCTACCCCTTGGGCCCAGCCAAACGTCCTACTAGAAACACCATCTCTGGGATTTCAAATTCATCCCTTCCCTTAATGATAGTACCCTTTGGGCCACAAAGAGGAAATCACCACTAGAAAGGAGACCGAGGTAGCATGAGACGGAAAGACTTTCATTATCAGTATTCTTCCCTCACCACCGTCAGCGATCAGAAGTCAGACAACCATAGAGAGTTTGGACTTGGTGGTGGTCACAGTGCTGGTGGATGGGGATGTCTCCAGGAGCCCTTTGCTAGAATCGGCTCTCACAGAAGCTTGCTCAGAAACCCCAGGGGCGGTGGCATCCTCCCTGAAGGATACAAGCAAAGTCACACAGAGGCTAGAAACATCCCTTAGGCAACTGGCATCCTCTAACTCGGGGACGTTTAAATTTTGCTATCCTGAGAATCATCTGTGGAACCTTGTTTTAAATGAAGGGAATCCAAGCCAGTCCACACACACACACACACACACACACACACACACACACACTGTGCCTCGGGAGGCATAGAAATTGGCCTAAATCTGAGAGTTTAAACAAGTTCCTGGTAGGTTTGTCTAGTCATCTGAAGGCCACATTTTAAGACATGACCTAGGAGTTGAGGAGGTGGTTTAGTGGATAAAATGTTTCCTTTCTAAAGCAGGAAGACCTTCAATCCCACCCCAAGAACTATCAGATATCAGACACAAGCCTGTAATCTCAGAGCTGGAGAGGTGGAGAAGGGGAATCTCTGGGATCTAGCTTGCTTGGCCAGCTCCAGATGAGTGAAAAATGACTCCAAAAAGTTGTCGTCTTTCTACTTCCACATGGGTGACAGAACACATGTCCTTCCACACATGGACAGTATGGACATACAATATTAATAAACTGCTGTGAGTAAAAATAAGAGAGATGGCCTTCCTAAAAAGGTCAGACCATCCTCTGGCCACATACTCACAAACACACTAAACCTGCAAAAACATATACACACGTGTGCATTTGTGTACATGCATGTACACACACAAAGAAATGATCAGGTATGGTCCTGCACACCTTTAATCTTAGTACTTGGGGAGCAGAGACATAAGGATTTCTGTGAGTTTGAGGCCAGCTTAGTCTACACAGAGAGTCCCAGGCCAGCCTAGTCTACACAGAGAATCCCAGGCCAGCCTGGTCTACACAGAGAGTCCCAGGCCAGCCAAGGCTACCTAGTAAGGCCCTGTCTAAGGAAAGAAAGAAATATTACACCAATCTCTACGTTGATACCATGCCTTGCAGCTAAAGTGTCAAGTATATAACAAAAAGAGCTTTGGTCTTTCGTGTTTGCCCCATTCAGAATCACAAGACAAATGAAACTCCTGGCATCCACCCTCCATCTCCCCCCCACACCTCTATGATATATACATATGCGTATATGCTTTAAGTAAGTGATGTATAGCTAAATGCATTAAGTGATATATATTTAAACGCATTGAGATATCACACACACACACACACACACACACACATACACACAGGCAGACTGAGCCATCTCTATCCCAGCTTATGAATTAATCTCAATCCCTCCTTCCTGTACCAGGGCTAAGCAGGAACTCCCTCTCCTTAAAGGCTTTTAATGACATCATCAAGCTGATGTCATTACCAGCTTGATGACATCCCCCTGGAGCCCCTCCACCACCCCCAGCTCTTGTGCTCACCGAAGGTCACTACCCCCATACGTCTCCTTGGGCTCTTTTTTCCTCTCTTTCTGGAACCTGATCAGGCAGAATGCAGCGACTGACAGGAGCAACACACCCAGCAGCACCCCAATCAGAGTCCCAGCCACTCGGCCTTCAGATGAGTCTAGAGAGACAGGACCCTCAGGGTTGTAGGAGTCTTTGCCCCACCTTCAGATAGCGTCATATAATCTCCCCCAAGCCAAGCCTTTGGCCAGGCCCAGCATCTCCTACCAGTCACAGAGAGGTTCAGCTCGCAGGAGGCACTGCCCATCTGGTTGCTGGCCACACATCTGTAGGTGCCAGAGGAGGTCAGGGAGAGATTGGTGAGAATGAGCTGGCCAGACACTTCATCTAGAGAGTGAGAAGGACGTGTGCTACCATGTATTCAACTCACAGTGAATCCATTCTACTACCAGGAGAAAGCTCAGTGCATTTAGTCCTTAAAACGATCTACCAAGAAAGGTTTAACCTCATCTGATTGGTCAGATCCTGGCTCGGAAAGAAAGTAATTTGAGAAGACCCAGAGAGGAACTCCAAAGTCACTACAACTTGTGTGCCACCCCATACTGCTGCCTTCTCCCGGGGAGGAGGAGAAACTGCATATCCAGGAAGGGGATAATGGATGGTGGGGCACTTAAGGATGAGCTCAGATCTTAGGTGGCAGCATAAGTCTTAATGACTAAACATCCGTCCTCTAGAATAGGGTTAGGTCTAAGCTGAGCCAACTGCTTTTCTGAACTCTACCTCCGCCTCAGAAGGCAGAGAACACACCAGGAACTGATCTTTGGGGGAGGAGATTTGCTGGTTAGAGCGGTTTACTGGGGCTGCAGCTACACAACAAAACGGGGCATCTGGGACCAACGAAAGAAAGCGAAACCTTCGAGATGTGTGTGTCGGAAGAAACCCACCAAATGTTTGGACCAGTCCAAGCTACTCTAGTCGCCACTCTAGGAAGTTTGGAAGAAGTGTGTGACCCTTAACAAATCTACAGTAAGTAGAAAAGTAGGAAGTGTGAGAGTGTTTGTTCCCTGCTCTCTACTCTCTTCCATGCTATCCAGGAAGACATTTAGCTTGGGAAGCGTTTCCCAAGCACCAGCAGGAAGACTGACAAGAAGGCATCAATACAAGAAAGGAGAAAGGAAAGAGCCTTAGTCGGGTATGGGGAATAGAATATAGAGACCAGATCTTAAGTCTCCAATAATGTCTTCTCAATGTCTTGTACTCTCACCTTGAACCATGCTACCAGGAGGAGGTGTTGGAGAAGATCCAAGACGGACCCAGTTGTACACTGGCTTGGGTGCTCCTTCGGAAGAACTGCATCTCAGTGCAGCAGAGCCTCCCACGGAGGTCTGCCCACTCTGACTGCATAAGGGGTGACTGGGGGCCACTGCAAAAACCACAGAAGAACCTCCATAATCCTCTAACCCCAGACGTACCGAGTTCAACATTTCCTTTTTCAATTCCTCTGTTAAATAGTGATCTATACCACACAAGTGATTTTCACTACTGGGAAATCTGAGTCCTAGAAAGGTCTTCCTTAAGCTGAACCCAAGCACACCGTTAATACAATGTCAACGGATTGGTTTCACTTCTTGGCATCTGGGCCCACAAAGAGAAATTATAATTTCTCCTCCACATGAAGGCCCTTCAGATATTTGAATGCACCGGTCATGTATCATATTTTGGGCCTTTTGGTTTTTGTATAAACATCCCTGTCCACTTTTCAAAGGTCTTGCTCAGCTTTGAACAGGCTCTGATTCATGATGAGGGCGGGGGGGGGGGGGGGATTCAATGATCAAGGCTTTGTTCCTCTGATGGTCACTTCCCTCCTCTGTCACTGACATTAGGAGGGACAGAATCCAAATCCAAGCTACCAGTGGGAGATTCCTGAATGACGGAGCTAGTGAACTATGTGTTATAACTTAACACCCCCATATATGGTTTCTCTCTCTCTCTCTCTCTCTCTCCCTCTCTCTCTCTCTCTCTCTCCTCTCTCTCTCTCTCTCACACACACACACACTTAGATAGTAGGCTCTAAGGGAGATACTGTGGGGTGGAGCGGAGTTGTACTGTGACCATCTAGGGTAGGCTAAATTCTTTTCTCGAGGCTCCCAATGTAGCTATGTGCTTGGCCTGCATATCAAGACTAAAGGTGGGAGTGGGGTAGGGGTGGCAGGGTCAGGGTAGGAGAGTGGTTAGTGCATCTCCAGCATGCCTTACCCAGCACAGTAAGGTTGATTAACCCCAACCCGTTGGTGTAGAAATCTGGTGGGTTGTTAACGTTGCAGAGGTAGGTTCCAGTGTCTGAGGGGCGGAGGTCAGTCAGTTTCAGGGTAGCCAATCCTCCTGTAGGTGGGTTATGGAGGAGGCTGGCCCGATCTGCTTTAGAGCCAGTGGGATACAGGTGGCCATTGGTGAAGTACAGAATCTGAGAAGAGGCCCAAGGCATATAAGTCTCCTTTTCTGCAAAGCAGCAAAAGGCAGAACAGTATACTATCAAGCACACCATGGGGTTCAGTCAATTTAGTGGCTGATCCAGACTCCATTTGCGCATGGGAGTTGGGACTCATGAGCTGCGTGAAAGAGGAAGAGGGAATGTAGGGCCAAAATGGCTGAAGTTCTCCCCAGTCTTAATCCTGGGTGAGCTCTCTGTCCCTAGCCAATCCCAGTGGGCACCCTGCCCTCAATTTACCGGCACAGATGCAGAGATGGGCTTCCCAGGCTGCACAAAGCTCCACTCCAAGGCAAAGTTGTCGCCCACCGACGTGCTGTAACTGCAGCTCAGCTCGGCCGTCTTGCCCATTGGCATACTCAGTGGCTCAGTGGGCACAGTCACTTGCACAGCTAGCCCTAGGACCAAGGACCCCAACAACACAGAACCGGTGGGTCTGTCCCATACTACTGTGACTGTTTAGAGGCTGGGGCCTCCTTTGCCACAGCACAATCCCCTTCATCAAATCAACCCCTTCCCTCCTGAAACTTGAGGTTTCCAGGAGGGAGGAGCCCACGGCCCAACCCGGTTTTTTTTTTCTGTGTGTGTGTGTGTGGGTAAAAGGTCCAAGATTAGTCAGGTATGAGGATGTATTGGCAGTAAAGGAAACAAGAAAATGTCGTGCTATGGTAAATCCTCAGATGGCGACAGAGGCCAAACTCATTAGCTTGCCTCTCGCTTCCCCTCCCCGAGTCTTCAATGCCCCTTCCCCGCCTGGCACAGTGTCTCCTGGCCGCAGGAACTGAGCAGGCTGGGAAACCCTGCCCTGCCCCCAGCTCTTGTCTTGATCCCGCCCACCCAGCCTCTCCTCACCGCTCAGGCACACGAAGTTCAGCAAGTGCCCACAGAGGAAAGCCCCCAGCAGGGGCCAGGCCATAATCACTGCTGTCTCCAGGTCCTGTCCTCTGTCGATCTGAAGGATGTAAAGGGGTTAGGTCTGGGAAAACCCGAAGGGCAGCCGCTTTGTGTTGGGCTGGAGAGAGACTGGCTATCTCAAAGCAAACAAGGGCAGAGGCGGGCACCCTCAGGTAAGAAAAAAAACGCTCCTCCCTCTTCCAGGCCTGATTCTGGGATAATTTTTTCCTCCTCCGCCGCCAACCTCTGAAGCTTTCAGGCCCCACACAAGGTGCTGGGCTTAGGATGGGCACCCTAAAGACAAGATTTTAGAACTGGCACTATGCAAGGAAAGTGTCTTTTAGCAGAAGAGAAGGCATTTCTGATACCGACTGGCCTATGATGATGTCACCTTGTAGGCCATAGGCAACAAGCACGCATCCCAGGAGCTGTCCTAGACTCTCTTCCCACCACTTGCCTGGGGAATGAGTCTCTCCAGGGAAACTACACCCACTTGTCCATTCCCAAAGGCACCAGGGACAGAGAAACTGAGATCTGAAGACCCCCACACTTGGTAGGAAAGAACAGAGACATCAATCCACACGGCATCTTATGCCTTTCTTCAAATGAAAACGGGGTCTGCTACCCACGGGGTAGGAAGACTTGCTTGTTAAGGACCCAATGGCACAGGTAAGGAAACACGGGTGAGGTTCCTCTCCTCCATCCTAAAGAGGAAGATGCAATGACGTGTGTGGAGACTCAAGCCCAGGGTCCCAGAGTTCCAGCAGCAACTGCCTCAGTTGATCATTATCCCTTGCTGTTCAGAATAGGTTAGGGGCTTCTTAGCCTCAGACTCTCAGCACCTTCGCTTTCCATATGACAACAAATGGCCCTTCTACAGACTCTAGAAGGACTACAAGTTAAGAAGCCCCATGGATGTGTAAAGCCTCCTGGATGCACAACCTGAGTAGGTCGGATCTACTCCGTGACCTCCTACAACCCAACTTCAGAAAGGTCCTAGTTGGCCAAAAAAAAAAAAAAAAAAAAAAAAAAAAATAGTGATTTGATTACGGGTCCGTGCAAACGCGATGTATCTTTATTGAAATTTGCGAAATAAAAACAAAAACATCAATTTCCAGTCAGGTTTTTAAAATGTCTTTCCTATCCCCTGCTCCAACAAAACCCAGCCAAGCCAGCAGGACAGGTTATATTAATACAGGACAGCGTTAGGTAAGGGTGTTATGCAGATCACAGAGCCAGGGGCATCACTGACTGGCAGTTCCCTCCAGGGCCCTCGGAGGGTAGCCGATCTCCGCAGCATTCATCTGGCTTTATAGAGAGAAGCAGGGAGGAAGTGAAGCCTCCTCGCTCCCAACCCCCAACCTCAGGTCCATTTCCTTCTTTTGTCCTTTGCCCCAGATTTTGGTCTTACTGAGGCTCAGTATTTCAACAATAGAAGGAGGTAGGGGCAAGGGACTGGAGGTCTCGAGTGTGGGCATCCTCCCAAGATTCAGTCCTCTGTGCCACAGGAAACCTTTACCAAAAGGTGAGAGACCAGATTTAGCTCATGAGTGCCTGGGCTATCACACGAGAGACCCGGCCTGACTCTGTGCAGGCACCATCACAGGCACAGCCCCCATGCGGCTCAGAGCAGAAGAAGAAACCCCACCCGGGGTCAGGGATACTGCCTGAGGTGGGGGTCCATCTGTCCTGGGCAATCTTGGTGAGGATAGGGCCTGGCTAGAGACACTGGGTGTGGGAGTAAACGCGCCAGGTCTTGGAGGGGCAGCCTTGGGTGGCCGCAGAGCTCGTGCTGAGGTGACCGAGGAAAGTGTCCCATTCTTGGAGATTGTGTCTGAGCCTTTGGTCCAAGGCAAGGTCCGGGGAGCAATGGCATCTTCCCTGGTCATCAAATAAGTAACACATCAGAAGCCAAAAGGAGAAAAGGGAGAAGTTTCTACATGCTTGTCTTACTGTTCCTCTAGGCACATGCATCAACTCCTTCCCCATCCCCCCCCTCTCTCTCTCTCTCTCTCTCTTTCCCTCTCTGTCTCTCCCTTTGAAATTTTCCCATAGGACTATTGTGACACCCACTGCCCACCTCTCTATTAAAAATGGAAGAGGCCTGGATTCCCAGATGCTAGAGAAAAGTCAGAAGAGCTATCACCTCCTCAAAGACCAGGGACACCTACTTGATATCATTGGCCAGCTCTTCCAGGGTCTTGCTCCGGCGTTGGTACAACAGGACCAGCCCAGCTATCAGGACCAACCCAACAAAAGTGCCCACAACCGCTCCAGCGACCACTGCAGCCTTGGACCCTGAAAAGGCCTCAGTGTCAGAAAGGGGACATTTATCCATTCCCTATTCACTAATAATAAGTTCCACTACTCAGCTATCACTGTGACATTCCACCCTGTTAAGATGGGGGGGGGGGTAGAGAGCTGCCAAGTAGAAAATGGCCAGACACTGACCAAGTGTCTATCCCTGCCTTTGACCAAGTCCAATTCCCAGTCATGAGTCAATGAGAAGCCGCAGCAGCCAGGCCTCTTCTTTCTTGCAAAGCCACCCGCTGACCATACTTCCTTACCACACTTACCCCTTACTGACCTGTCATCACATCCAAGGTCACATTGCACCGGGCAAAGCCCACTCTGTTTTGGGCCTTGCAGACATAGACTCCAGACATGGCAGTGGAAAGGTTCGTGAGCTTTAAAGATCCACGGACAGCATCTATGGAACCAACTTAGCTGTCAGTTCAAGGGCTAACTTTTCCATTAAAAACAAAACCATACATCATATACATATACACATACACATACACATACACATACACATACACATACACATACACATATACATATACATCATGTACATATACATATACACCACGCCACCCTAGTTCTGGAATGGCATCTTTGAGTCTCTGAGACTCATTGCTTATCTCTGGCCTTGGGAGCGGGAAAGATGCAGCAGCACTCTGGGCTCTGCAGACAGGCTAGCTCAACGCCTGCTCCATTTCTAGTCCTCAATGGTCCCAAATCTCTGAACAAAAATGCTATGTAGAAAAACCAAATCATCATTTTGACATTTGTTTCTGAAAGGCAATATGGAGGTTGGAAGGAAGGGTGATGATCAAACAGAAAGAACATTTGACTAGAAGCTGGAAGAGCTGGTGTCCCAAATGCCCTGTGACCCTCGTGGGTCCCCACCTCCTCATCTGTAGAATGAGGATAACACTCTTCAGCCACTGGGGTTGAGAAGTGTGGACAGGCGCTGGAGAGCTGGCTCAGAGGTTAAGAGCACTGACTGCTATTCTAGAGGTCCTGAGTTCAATTCCCAACCACCCTACGGTGGCTCACAACCATCTGTAATGGAATCTGATGCCCTCTTCTGGTGTTTCTGAGGGCAGCTACCACGTACTCATATACATAAAATGAATAAGTAAATTTTTTTTTTCTAAAGAGAGAGAAGCATGAACAGGCTAAGCATGCTATTAGGCTTTTGACTCTGTGCTGAGCCTGACCCAAGCTCCATATCTGCATATCCTTCACAAGAAACCTAGTCACTGAGCCCTTTTAAAAATGATTATATAATTATTAAAATGCTCAGATGAGGAACTGGGGAAATAGTTCAGAAAATGCTAGCCACCCACCCTAGCCAAATCAATAAATATAGATCCCGGTGAGAGACCCTTTCTCAAAACCCAAGGCAGACAGCTCCTGTCCCAAGGGTGACAGCTGGCCTCCATACTCCTGCTCAAGCAACTACACTCAACTTACATCTGAGGGGAAAAGTCAAATGGGTCCCAGGAGTTTAGTTCAGTAGTAAAATTGATGTTTAGTGTGTATGAGACCCTGCATTCTATCCATAGCACCAATAAGATATAATAAAATGGTCCAGTTAAAAGGTATAAAGGGAAATAATAACAATATTTACGCCCACCACCAACACATAGTAGCGGTTAACACTTTGCTATTCTTCTGTTATTTATTCCTCTTTCCCCACTGACATTTTAAAGTAATACTTTGGGGCCACCGAGATGCTTCGATGAGTAAGGCACTTGCCAAACATGAGTTTAATCCCCTGAAACCCATACAAAAGTGAAAGGAGAGAACCAACTCTACAAAGTTGTCCTCAACCGTACGTCACGGCACAGATACACACCCACCATGTGCACGCGCATGCACACACACATATACACGCACACTATAATTAATAATAATGATAATGATAATAATAAAACTTGCTTTAAAATATTTAAAGTAAAACTTCAAAACGTATCTTCAAAAACAGTATCCATGAATCTGGGTGTAGTGTTGTGCACATTTAACTCAAGCACTTGGGAGAGAGAAGCAGCCAAGTCTCTGTGAGTTTAAGGTAAGTTTGGTCTACATTTTGAGTTCTAGAACAGCCATAGATACATGAGGCCCTGTCTCAAAAACAAAAAGATACAAAGACAACAACAGCAACAAAAAATCAAAACACCATTGCAAAACCTCAGCAATTAATAATGACCTTCTAAAGTCACCTAATGACTCATACTTCAAATATTTCTAGTTGCTGAGCGTAGTGGGTAATCCTAGAACTCACGAGGCTGAGGCAGGAGGATCATTAGTGTGAGACCAGCATTAGCTATATAGTAAGATTCTGTCTCAAAAACCAAAGGAGCTAAAAAACTGGTTGAGTGCATATTACTTTTAACTTCAGAAGATATCATGTGTATTTAAGAGGCATTTGACTATTATGACTATTATAAATTATTTTGATGACTTAAAAAAAATAAAAAATAAAAATGTGTCAGTTAAAAAAAAAACAACAACACTGAGGGTGTGACTCAGTGGTAGAGTTCATGTACAAGGTCCTGAGTTAAATTTGCCAGTATCACACACACACACACACACACACACACACACACAATTCCCCCAAATATTTTTTTATAGCTGGTGTATATAAATCTCATTTTATAAACAAGAGAACGGGAGAAGAGTCACCAAGTTACTGAGTTGCAGGACTGGAACTTGAATCAGGCTGTTTAGTTCCACACCTCAGTAAGAGTAGACAAAGATCTCAGAAGCTGTGAGCATAGCACCTGCTAATATATCATCTTTCCATGTCCCTTTCTGTAAAGCCTATCCTGGTCACTCCAGTCTGTGAGGCACCTCTTTTCTCTCCTCATTTTCAGCCACCTATCTCAGAGACCTCCAGGAACTTCCTTACCTAAGGCTGGTCCAAAGAAGACTTGGGAGTTCGGGGCCAGCCTCTCCCACTGGTACTGAGCAGTGGGTTTGCTCCTTGGGGACTTGCAGTTCAGGGTCACATTGGTCCCCACATAGGGTGTACCCTGTAAACTACAGGATGGAGGAGCTGGAGGAACTAGAGAAGGAAAGACAGGTTAAAATCTATACTCTAAGGACCCAGGGATCCAATCCCCCAATCTCTGTAGTCATTCCACATTGCATCCCCAGTCTTATGCTAAGCCACTTGAGAGGGAGACCTGCCTCACCTCCTGGTGCTGGCGTGGGAAAGGATACAGAGATGTGTGCTACTCACCCAGCACATTGAGCTCTATGCTTTTGATGCTGTGGCCCATACTTGTGCCTTTACCATCCTGGACATTGACGGAACAGCGGTAGGTCCCAGAGTCCCCCTCCTGGAGGGTCTCCAGGCGCAGGGACACGTTCCGTGTGGAGATGGAGTGGACCAGGGTCACTCCAGGTTTATTTGTCATGGCACCATTAATGTAAGACAACACCTAGTGAGGACAGGACATGTGTTAGTGGTCTCCAATGTATCTGTCGGTATTGTCAGCAGGTCTTCATCCTCCAAAATGGACTTCCTCACCGCTTCCTGACTTGAACCCAGCCTCTGTCCTGAACCACCCATTTATGACAACAAGCAGTTCCCATGTAGGCCATCTCTCCAGCATTTGTGGTGGCTTTCAGGGGAGTACCATACTGGGAGAAGAAAGATCAATGCAAGAAGAAGCATGTGTGAAAAAAAAATTAGATTGTACAGTTTTGTAAGACCTAAAGGTTCTACCTTAAAAAGCCACATTAAAAACAACAACAACAACAACAGATTTTTCCCCCCATAATTGAAAAAGGTATGGCTGGGAAGAAAGCTCGATCTCTGACATGCTTGTCCTGCACACATGAAGATGTGAGTTCAGACCCCCAGAACTCATGTTTAAAAATCAAAAACAAACAAAATATCAACATGGCAGAGCAATTTTTTTTTAACAGCACCAAGCAGTTTCTTAACCATTCAAGGACAGTAATGTCTGATGTGATTGGGACAGCACTGGGAAGGCAAAGTGAGCCACCATTCAGCATCTGACAGGTTGGAAGAGCCACCACACCCACCTCACAAAGGTCTTCCACAGAGTCAATGCAGTGCCAGCCATTAACGGAGCACACAGAGTGTGTTGAAATGGAAAAGACAGAATGAGAAACATGATGATGATGAGCTATGATGGAAAGACCAACCCTTTTAAAAAAGACTAAACCACTTCCAGTTTCTCCCCTATTGAGTCCCTAAAACATCTCACCTTCGAGGCTGATTACTTTGGTCCAAGAATTGACTTTCTCCCTGACCCCTTCCTATATCCAAAGACTGTCCTGGCCAGTGTCATTTTACTTTCCCCCTCCTGACAAATATTCTAGAAGCTGATACAGGATCATACAGGTGGAGCACATTTAACTCTGAAGCTGGAAAGCCACTGACTGGTGGCCTCTGGGACTTGCTGGCGAGCCAGCATAGCCCAATGGGTGAGCATCGTGACTGCTAATAAGAACCTGTCTTAAAAACAAGGTAGATAGATACAGCATCTGAAGAATAATGTCCAAAGGTTGACTTCTGGCCTGTACATGAGCACACACACACACACACGTATGGATATATGCATACACACACACACATACACACACACACTATATATATATATATATATATATATATATATATATATGTCATGCATACACATCCAAACATGCACATACAAGCACAAAAATTTAATTGGGGGATTGAACAAGAGTGCCTGCCTTGCCCCAGTGTACTCAGGAATTCCTAGGTTCCATATCCAGCACTGCATAATCCTAGCACTTGGGAGGCAGAAGCAGAGGCAGGCAGATCTCTGGGAGTTCATGGCCAGCCTGGTCTACATAATAAATTCCAGGACAACCAGGATTGTATAGAGACAATGACAGAGGGGGTGGGTGGGGAGAAATCCAAGATAATTAGAGCAAGTCAAATCAAATGACTTCTTTGAATACATTTTCCAAGACCGTGTGGAGGAATCTGAAAATGGTTTTATTAGCTTCTGGATAAAAGAACCACTGAGTCCCAGTCCTGTGTAGTGGAGGAACAAAGCTGCCAAGTGATGGAAGGAGGCCATACTTGTCTTTTACAGATATAAAGAATTTAGGGGTTTGGGGCTGGCAAGATGGCTCGCTGTTGGAAAAAAAAAAAAAAAAAAAAGCATTGTCACCAAGGCTGATGATCTGAGCTCAGTCCCTGAAAGTCACATTAAGATAGAAGGAAAGAACTGACTCCTGAAAGTTTATCTCTGAACACCATGGTCTGTACAAGCCCACTCTACAGAAACATCACGATGATGGAGATTGATAATGATGAATATGATTGATGAGAAATTCTGCTTAAAAGAGAAGGGGAATTGCCTGGAAGGCAGATGGATCCAGGGAGAGACCTGTACTAGACAGTCTCAAACCCAGAAAATGTCAGCACACAGCACGTAGTTTTTGAAATTGGTGATGCAGGGATGGTGCCCCTGCCTTTAAACTCAACACTCAGGAAGCAGAGGCAGATAGGTCTCTGTGTGTTTTGAGACCAGTTGGGTATACAGAATGAGACCCAAAAAAGAAAAAGGTTGTGTTTTACTCACACTGTGTTTCTTCTAACCTCAGCCTCAGCCCCCAGCCCCGCCCCACCCCCACCCAGCCTCTGTGCTTTTCCCACGGGCACTTTTACCAGTTTTGTGTACTAGGTTTCACTATGAGAACCAACACTGGTAACTTTGTCCTCCCCCGTCCTCCTCATTCTCTGCCAGCTCATACCTACACCCTAGGTGGTCATTGGCTGAGATTTTCCCCTCACCTGGTTTGGTTCCTTCCCTTCTTGTTCCAAGAACCAAATGAGAAGGGGCACCTCCCAGGGGTGGGATGAAGACTCCTCCCGCGCCATCGTGTACCAGGCGGGGAGCACCACTCCTTCTCCTTCTACCGCCTCCAATTTGTTGAAGCCCGGGGGGACGTGCAGCTCCATCTGAGCCCGTGAGAAGGCGGCTGAAACACAGAGCAAGGAGGTTGTGAGCTCCTAGGGTGGGCTCCCTGGTCAAACGAAGGAGCCTGTCTAACTTCCGTCGCTTGAGGGGAAAACATGTCCCTCGGGGATGAAGCCTGGAGATGTGCCCGGAGACCTCTTTCCCAGGGTCCGGCTTCTCCTCACTCCGGCGACGTCTTGTGTTCAGAGTAGGGATGGGATCACATTTCTAAGTATTCATTCTAATCCTGAGGTACCGAGTCTGAGTAGATCCACCTCCAGAAGGGCGATTCCAGAAGGGAAAGCAGACTTGCTTTTGACCTACAGCCCCATGGCACACACTTGCTCTTCCAGTCTCCTTGGTAAAAGGCAAGGGAGAATGGAGATGCCAGCTCAGGTCACCCAGACTCCTCAAGCCCGAGCTCGCAACCGGATGGCAGATCGCGATGCAGTTACTCATTAACCCCGCGGCTCCCTCTGAACTCCGAGAGCTGACCACTGAGTCAGCTGCCCTAGGAAAACGCACGTCTGAGACCCAGCCAAACCCTCAAGAACATTTTGGGGGTCTCGGCTATCAAAGCGAAATGCCACTGAGTTGTAGGGAGTTTCAGGATGAGAGAGATGAGGACATTCTTTCCACAAGTACAAAGCTTCCCGAGCGTGTGTTGGGGAGGGGGAAGGGAGTGTCCCCTTCGGTTAGGAAGACACTGATGACACTCCAGTGGCCAGAACACTTGCTTTCTACCCTTCGGAGAGGCGAGAGGGCGTGGAGTGCTAAAGATTTTGGGGAAATAACTTTGGGTTAGTACAGAACGGAGCCTGGGGACACGGGCGGCTCTCATCCTGGGCCCTGCTCTTCCCGGATCATAGCAGTCTGTACTCAGGACAAGCTGCCACCTTGGAGAAGGTGAGCAGGCAGCTGAGGTTCGGAAGTCCCAGACTACTGGCGCTGGCAAAGCTACGCGGAAGGTTGGGGAGACCTACTGAGCCAGGATACGCGCCTCCCCCATCGCTTCCCGGCCGCGTCTTAACAGAGGCCCCCACCCCTATTCCTTGTCCTTCGTGGCATCCCCCACCCCTGACATTTCCTGGCGAGTCCCTGTAGTCGGAGCAGGAAACTTGCGTCCGCCGATAAGGCAGAAGACAATGAAGCCAGGGCCGCTAGACCGGAGGCTCTACAGGCGAAAACAACCCCGCCTTGAGAAGGTCCACTTCCCCCTAGGGACTCCTCCTGCAGGTTGTTCCGCTACCGCCAGGCGCACCTTCCCAGCTTCCCAGCCTTCTAGCGGTAAGGCTAGGAAGGAGGGCAAAGTGTCTATCCTCAGACTCCAGCTTCCCTCCTCAAGAGCGCCCTTGCTGCCCCTTCCAGGTTTTGCACTTGCAGTTTGCAAAGTGAGGGGCAGGGGCTGGGGCTGGAGGGTAAGATGCCCGTGGTGGACACGCTTGCTTCGAGGTGAGCAAGGGGCTCCTGAGATTGCCCAGCCTCTGCTCTAGTGTCACTTGGAACGGAACTGATCAGACCTTTTTGTGACTGGGTGCCGCAAGGGGAAAACATGGGGAGTTGCTGGGTTTCAACGAAGGACTCCGGAGCTGCTCAAGAATAGCAGCATCATTTGACCCAATCTGAGAGCAGAGGGAGAGAGCAGGCCAAGGGCCTAAGCAGAGCGAATGGGCCCTGCTCCCCAGGGCTACTATTTTTAGTTTCCCTCTTTCTCTGAGAAACTCCCCTTGTGGGCTTCTCACGCTCCAGGGGCAGTTCTGAGCCATGATAGAGCACATGGAGCAGGAGGGCCTTGTTGCCTTGTGCCTTGTCTCCAGGAGCAGCGAGCGCATTTAACCCTCCAGAGGCCAAGGAGGGCAACCTCCTTGTAGTTACTCGGGCTCTGGATCTTTGATATGAACAAAATCAAACTCAAAGCTGAAAGAGAAAAGGGAGGGGCTACGGGTGACCTGCGGAGGATGCCCGTGATGTTCAGGCAGCTAAGATAGGTCTTTCCTCCCTTGCTGGGAGACTGACAGGGCCCTGTGCAACACAGTACGGGCCCGAGTCGAGGAAGAATGCAGAAAAGAAACAAGCTGAGATTGAAGACGCAAAAGCAGAGCTGGGAAGCTGAAGGGACAGGAAACGCTCCATCTTTAGAGTGAAAGGCGGAAGCTCACCTCCTGAAACTCATATCTGGGAGCCATAAGATGTGATGCCCCCAACACCACTAGAACACAGACCAGGCTGAAAGAGACCACCGTGGGTGGGAGCAAGGAAATCCCCATCAATGCCACTGAATTTGCTGCATTCTTACAGGTCTTACTTGCTCTGACATCTTCTAGCCCAAGGAAGGCGTTAAAGCAGAGAATTCCAAACCCAGATAGCAAAACAGCCTGGGGAGTAGCTTATAATGAACTAAGTTCCTCCTGAGTCACTTCTCTCCAGATATAGTATGGGACCACCTTCAGCTAGCTCCTGCTGAAGCTGGTTGCCCTGGGCAGCTCATTTGCTTCAGGAGGTTCCATTCCTCTTGGACCCTTTGGCACCCTCTCCCTATCTTCCTGGTTCCTTTGGATCTGAGTAAAGATAAGGACGATGGAAGACCTGAAAATGTGCTATGCAATGAGTCTGAGCAGCTGACCTCTTGCCGAATTTCCTGTGTCCAAATGACCTCATGGTCAGACTTTGGGGGCATCTCCTTTGATTCCCAGGGCAGGAAGCAGGAGGGAAAGAAAGGAACTTGGGGGAAATGCTGGGACGTGAAGTATTGCTTCAAGTACTTGCGTCAAGGGTGAGGACCAGGCATTTCCCCTCAGGAATCTTTCACACCAGCTTGAATGTGGGATGTGGTGGGGGGTGGCGGGTACTGGAACTAAGTCCTTAAGCTCTTTAGTCACTGTCTCATCCAGTGCCTCAGCTTATCCAGCCGTGATGAGTGGGGGTGGTGAGAAGACAGGAATAACTGCCTTAACCCACCCCAGAGGTCTTGCCTGGAGATGCCTTTATCTCCCTCCCCAACACCACACACCACACCAAAGCTGGAAGCCGCTCTAGCCATAGACGGCAGAAAATATAGCACCAAACAGTGATGCCCAGAAGTGAAGAGGAAAGAGAAAAAAAGACAAGAATGTCATGCAAAAATCCCTTCAGACCCACTCCCTAAAGTCCTCCCTAGGGTCGGATTTACTTGATCAAAGGCCCTCCAGACCCGGTGTCTGACTCACCAAGGGTATTCAGTCCCAGGAACAAAACCCGCAGCAAGCTGGTCTCAGGGGTTCCAGCCGGAAGAATCATGGCCCTCCTTGGCCCGGAGTACTCAGGGACAGTTGGTCACACAGTGTCTACAGGTGCTATGGGTGAGCGGCAGCAACCCCGAATGTGCACAGGAACCAGGCTACTGACAAGGGTGGCTCCAACCCAAGCCAGCGGGTGTGCGGATAGGGAGGTGGGGTGGAGACCGACTGGACAGGAGGCGGGGCATTCAAAGGGGTGGAGAGGTCACCGTCCTGCCGGGCGCGGCGCGCTAGTGACCCGCAGCGGGAGAGGACTGCTCTCCCCGGGCTCGAACAGCCGGATCCGGCGGCCTCTACCCGGTTACTCTTCAGACTAGGGTAGGAGAAGTCGTGGCACTTCATGAACCAGCCCTGGGAGTGAGAAGGAACCACTATCCTGAGTCATACCTCTCGCGCAGGTGTCAGACATTGAGGGTGAAAAAGGAGGGATGGGGGACTAACCTAAATCTAAGAAGCCAACCTCACCCGACAATAAAAGCCCTGTATCTGGGGCCAGAACGGCTCGCTCCAAGCCTGGCATGCCGCATCCTGACTTAAAGCAGGGCGGCCTTCTCGGAGGAGGGGACTCCACCCCTACCCCATTGTGTGGTGTGGGTTCAGGTGGGTCAGGCGCAGCCGCTGAGATGGGGATTCGAACATTATTAGCCCAGACCCCTCTCCACCCGGCTCGGGCCCGAGGCTTCTGGGGAGGACATCCAACATAGCCCTGACGCCACAGGATTTCCTTCTCCTAGGGCGAGAGAGGGGCAGATTCTCCAGAGTTCCAGAAACTGAGGCCCCGAGGGGGAAGTCTCGAACTTTTGCCTCATTGCTGCGAACACGGAAGACCTGGCACAAGGTAGATGAGCAGGAGACTGAGGCAACAGTCCTCTCAGCTTCTCATGCGTGAACTGTTCACAGGCTTAATGCTGACCAGGGAGGAGGGAGCAGCTGCAGGAGGACGGGATATAAGTAATTTCCTTTCCTTCTGTAGAGCCGCTGGTGTCTTCCCAGCCGCCCATCCTTGTAGTGAACGGCTTAGGCCGGCTCTGATCCTTTAATTCCCAGGACTAGATCTTTCCGCTGTGAATTTAATTTCAACCCTACACCCCTCCCATGTCATTCGGGGGGAGGGGCACCTCTGCGCCCCCTGATGGCCGAGGCTGCTTCAGCAGGGAACGCACCGGTTCTAGCCTAACTGCCAATAAATAAAACTATGCTTTAAGTATTTGGGCAGGGCTTCGCTGCGCAGGGTTGAAGGCATAGGCACGGATGTGTGGCGTGACCTGTTCAGAGGGAGCAGAACTGTCAGGTAGTAGAGGCAGCCGAGCCGCCTCATCTGTAGACACCCCACCAGCTCCAAAATCCTGCAATGGCTTTTCCTACCTGTAAAGCCCCTGCGGCTTCTTCCTAGCTTGCAGCCAGCCTGGCTCCTCTTCAAATACCAGTCATGCAGTGGCTCTGAGAAATGCCTATACAAACACTAGACTGCTCCCGACATCTATGGAATCTACTTGGCAGCTTAGCCAAGAGGCAGAGACCTTTAACCCTTGGGACTGTCAAAAGGTGGTGTTGAGGATGGGCTGCCTTGGTTTTCCTTGCCTATTAAATTCAGATTTTTTTTTCTAGATTTGAGAATACTAAAAATATTTTTTAAAAAATGTGTATGGGCATTGTGCCTGCACCACATGCGTGCAGTACCTGTAGAGGCCAGAAGAGGGTGTAGGATCCTCTGGAATTGGAGTTGACAGTCGATTTTGAGCTGCCATGAGAGCAGATGCAATCAAACCCCAGTGCTCCTGAAGCTCCTTACCCTTAAACCACAAAGCCATGTCTCCAGTCCCGTAAATACCTCTTTCAAACACCCCTCATTTGTTGCCTGGACCAAGCCGTCACTCCAAAGGAATAACTCCTCCCAGGAAAAGAACGTGCAAAGCTTTGGCACTTGCCCAGGGACAATGAAGCTTCTGATGACACAGGTGTGTCGTCCATCCCGGCCCAGGAGCTGCTTCCCAAAATCTCGGGTACAAAATCAGCCACGAGGATCTAAGGAGCGTGACTATATACATGTGGTACACAAGCATCCTCAGGCTTTTACCCCAAAGAATTTTCTTCATTGTCTTCCTATTCTTCTGACCCCGAGGAAGTCAACGCCTCAGCATTGGATGTGTGCAAGCTAAGTTCATTATTTCAGAGGTTTCTCACCTAACATCTTACAAAGAATTTATAATTTGGGCTGGAACGATGGCTCACCAGTTAAGAGTACTTGTTGGTCTCGCAAAGGACAGAGGTTCGATTCCCAGCATCAACGTGGTGGTTTATAACCATCCATAACTCTAGTACTAGGGAATCTGATGCTTCTAACCCCAAACACACACACATGTGAGAGGCACATAGACATACGTGGAGGCAAAACACTCAAACACATAAAAACAACCTAAATAAAGGAATTTCAGAAGTCAAAATAAATAAGTCTTAAAGGGCCTCTATCCCTCCTGGATCTGATAAAAAGGCTTAATGTCTAAATTAGTTCCCTTGTTTATAGCAATGCTCAATTACCTGACAGCCTGTTGTCTTCTTAGACATCTCTGGTCAGATAGGATACTCCTATCAGCAAGCCACTGTCCTCAACAGCCTCCATTTCCCAAGCTCAGTTTTGTCCTTTTCCCTGACCTTCAGCACTCGGGAACTCATACTTGATCTTATCTTTGCCCTCTTCTATCTAGGTCACAGGAGTCTAACGATGACATGCTCCCAGTTATGCAGGTATAGAAGGACCTCACCAACTGTCCCTAAAATATTCTGTCCCGTCTAGTACTAGCCAAGGAGAGGGATGGAGGTAGGTAAGTTCAGCAACTATTAATGATAGTTCTAGACTAGTCAGCGGTCACATTGGAGGGGCCATGCAGTGTTCCTGGTCATGTCCGTTCCACCAGCTCAGCACTGTTACTATGAAATTTCTGCTGTATGGCCATCAGTGCACCCTCGCCTGAGAACCAAATCGTGAACCCACAGGAATCTCCCAAGGGCCCTACATACAAACGCCGCACACCGAGAACAGGTGCTGAACTGAAAGTCCCAGGGTATTTATACTCTCCCTCAAGTGGTACCTATTTTTAGCAGCTTACATTAGAAAAAAAAGGTAACTCCTTAAGCCCAGATTCAAATAACACAGACCACCCCAGTGGTTAAAATCACTAGAAAAACATGTAAGCATCAATTAGTCGAATGGTATCAAATTAAGAGGGGAGGGGAATCACTGATTTGACATCATTTTGAGGGTTGTGGGAAAGATTTTTTTTTTTTAAATATGCTATTTTATGTCTAGCTTTTTGAGACAAGGTCTCTCTTTGTAGCCCTGGCTGTCCTGGAACTTGCTCTGTAGACCAGTCTATCCTCAAACTAAAGAGATCCACCAGCCTCTGCCTCCCGAACGCTGGGACTAAAGGACCACCAACACCTTTGGCTTGTGGTTATCTTTTCAACAGTACAGAAAATCGGGACTCACAGGTTCTCATCTGGACCTGCTGCCCATGTAAAGCGGAACACTTGAGCAATGTTGAGGACCACTGAAGACAAATAACCCAAGTCCCCGTGATCCATGACTACCAGGGACTATTCTTAGCCAAGGGTACTGGACCTGCGAGTGGAGTGGCACCTGACCCACTGGAGTCTCAGAGAAGGACTACACATGAGTCATTGCCTAATGGACTGGCACCTTCCAATTTCTTCTCTCAAGGACCACGCTCCAAAGGCATTAGTATTGTATTTCTATTGGAGCCTCACTTTCTTTATTTTAGACACAGCAAGATGGCATCAAGTTTGTCCTTTTATTACTTAGGAGACTCACCCCAACTAATAAGTGAAAACGATGAGGAATTCAAGTGTCTCACAGTAAAGTTATACTGCTAAAGTTAGAAGATAGAGCACTACATTTTCTAGAAAGAAATGCAATGTGACTTCTAATGACCTCTGGAACCGACAAGAAACTACTATCTTCATTGTTAACACAGAGAAAATAGTGCATTTGCAGGGGTGGGAGGTCTAGTCCTTTTTCTTCTCTTTCCAGTACTGGGGATAGAACCCCGGGCCTTGTGCAGCTAGACAAGCTCCTAGTACTGGCCACATGCAGCCTCCATTCTTACAGCAAAGCCAGACACAGCCCCACACAGTGCAGCCTCCATTCATACAGCAAAGCCAGACACAGCCTCACACAGTGCAGCCTCCATTCTTACAGCAAAGCCAGACACAGCCTCACACAGTGCAGCCTCCATTCATACAGCAAAGCCAGACACAGCCCCACACAGTGCAGCCTCCATTCTTACAGCAAAGCCAGACACAGCCCCACACAGTGCAGCCTCCATTCTTACAGCAAAGCCAGACACAGCCTCA
>JANHMN010000024.1:13726561-13761149 GCA_030674055.1 Rhabdomys pumilio
CACACACACACACACACACACACACACACACACACACACACACACGGAGTCTGAGGACACAGCTCAGTTGGGAGAGTGCTTTTATAACACACTAACAGTAGGTGGCGCATGTCTGTAATCCCAACACTGGGTGGCAGAGGTAGGAGGATCTCTGTGAGCTCCAAACCAGCCTGATCTACTAGAGTTCCAACACAGCCATAGCTAAATAAAGAGGTCTGACTCAAAAAAGAAAACAAACAACACAGCATAAATTTACACTCACATCTTTCGACATACACTGCAACTTTGGGGTAGAAAGTACCTAAGACAAAACCATTTGTGTAAAACTTTTAGTAGTATTATACTGGGTTTTCTTGCAAATGGACTAAATCCTTTAAAACCAACTAAAAGGAAAAGAAAGAGAAAGAAAAAAAGACAAAGAGAAAAATATAGGAACTTATTTCTTGCTCTGGTTCTGCATGTTAGAGAATAGTAGAAACCTCCTAATTCTAAACATTTTGCTTTTCCTTTTCTTATCCAGGGAAGATTCTCTAAGCCTGTGATGACCATGGATCCTCTCCTGAGAAAAGCCACACACAGCACAAACTCCTCAATCAATCCCCCTGATGAGCCCGCCCGCTTCAAAGCCTGCTCTACGACACAGAGGCTGTTCTTCATGCAGAAATGAAAGATGTACTAGGAAGTCTAAGTAAACTGAATCTGTATGACAGACTTCAGACGAGGTTCTGAAGCCTGGCACAATGAGAGCCAACAAGAAGGCTTAGTGGGTAAAGGCATCATGGCCATACTGATGACCTGAGCATAATGCTCACACAAAGTCTCCCTATGCTGCCCAGGCTAAACCCAAAACTTCCTTCACCCCAGCCTCTCATAAGGTGGAACCACAGGCACGATACATAGCACTGGGATTTTTTTCCCCTCTTTTTTTTTCCAACAAAATTTCAGTAAATCTCACAATAAGACCCCCATCTCAAAACAAAACAAACAACTCCTAGGAGAGTGGCAAGTAGCATGGAGATGTTTGGTAAGTGACGCATATGCTAGATTGCTAATGGACCCTAGGCGCTTGGGAAACACTTCTAATGGAGCCCAACACGGATGGGAACGGTAAACAGGGTGTGAGATCCATACAGGACAGTACTGCAGGAAAGCACTTCTTTAAAGCTGCTATGTCAGCATCTTTTTACTGGGGGAGGACTGGGGGGGTAGGAATGGGTGTCTTGTTTTGTTTTTGTTTTCTCAGTATTTCACTCTTCAGGGCTCTGACTCCAAGTGTTATTCAGATAACATTAACATTGTCATTACTTTATTAATAGGAGATAATGAGGAGAGAAGCAGTCACAAATATACTTCTGGCATGACAGTGAGAGCCATTCCTCCACTTTTAAAAGTCCCTGTATGGGACTGAAGAGATGGCTCCATGGTTAAGAACATGTGTTGGTTGTTTTTGAGGAGGACCTGAGTTCAATTCTCAGCACTCACATCAGAAAGCTGTAACTCTTCCAGCTCCAATGTATCAGACACCCATCTGACTTCATCAGACAGACACACACACACATACACACATACACACACACACACACACACAAATAAATAGCAAGTATTTAAAAAAATAAGTCCCCATACAAACTATGAACTAATTATCCCACAATCAATCATGTCCCCAAATTAAGACCACTCCCCTAACAACAAAACCCAAGTAACTACAAAAATTCTGACAGGCTTTTATAGTAATAAAATTGCCCTGCTGCTGAAATACAGAAGTAGTCTCTACTCATTCAAAGTTTAAAAGTGAGACAAGTCGGTCAAAGACAAGGCTCAGCACGTAAAGGGGCTGCTGAAGTGACCTGACTTCCTGAGTTCAAGCCCCAGAACCCTTACGAAGGTACAAATGTAGAAAGAGAACCAACTGCAGCACAAAGAGGCCCTCTGGCATCCACATGCACACTGTGGCACAGCTCCAAGAATAATCTTCAAAACTGGACCCAAACAGCAGGCCACTCTATCCCTTTAATATGCTGGCCATGTGACTGTCTTAGTTTGTAGTTCCCCGCTGTGAACGACCATCCAGCACACTTAGTGCGTCCATTAATACGTTTATGCGTTTATGAAATCAATCCTGACATCCATAATAGCTCATCTAAAAACTAAAGCTATCAGAAATCCTCCATCAAGACATCTGGCCTATGGCTGGAGAGATGGTTCAGCCGTGAAGGGCACTGGATGATCTCGTAGAGGACCCCAGTTCACTTCCCAGCACCCACATGGCGGTTTACCAATGACTATAATTCTAGTCCCAGAAGATCTGAAGTCTTCTTCTAACCTCTGAAGGCAACCAGTACATACAGGGTGCAGACGTACATACAGGTAAAACATTCATACACAATTTAAAGAAAGAAAAAAAAAGATTCCTAGATCCAAATATTAAATCAAGATTTAGCCAGTCCTAAAAACGTAAAAGTTTTTTTCTTTTTTTTTTTTTTGCATTTACATGGTATACAGTATAAGCCAGAACTGCATAAGATCTCTTACCATTTTTATGAAAAATTAAGTGATAAGCCAGTTTAAGTTTACTCTAAGTTTCTGCCTTAAAGAAACCTAAACTTAGGGCTGAAAAGATGGCTCAGTGGTTAAGAGCACTGACTGCTCTTCCAGAGGTCCTGAATTCAATTCCCAGCAACCACATGGTGGTTCACAACCATCTGTAATGGGGTCTGATGCCCTCTTCTGGTGTATCTGAAGAAAGCAATGGTGTACTCATATACATAAAATCATTAAAACAGAACAAAAAAACCCCTAAATTTGTTTAGGAAGTTGGAAGAAAACGTAGATGGTCAGGATAGGACTTAGTGGGTATAGCCCTATAATCCTAGCACTGGGAGGCAGAGGCACCAACATCATTCATTCACGGTTATCCTCAGTTACACAGTCAGTTTCAAGGCAGCCTGAGATACATGAGATTCCATCTTAGGAAAAAAAATGTGTTAAGAGTTTTGTCATGAGCAGAAATATTACTGTACTTAGCCCAGACCTAATCAGCACGGGAATATCACTGACATGCATGGCCTCTCAGCCTGTATAAGAGGGGCAGCCAGTGGAGCAAGGCATCCCACTTACAGTAATGACTACAGTTAATACACGATGGTCAGGTAAGCATCTGAAGCACGGCAGCAACTCCCTGTCATCTTCAAGGATTATGTGCGCACTGTCCACACGTATACGTGCCACTGTGTGGCTTTTATTTTTTTATTGCTGCTTTGTGTTTTGTAAGAGAGTAACTGAGTCACTCTGTAACGCAGGCTACCCTGGAACTCACGTAAATCCTCCTGTATCAGCCTTCCCATACTTTTTGTCAACTTGCCACAACCTAGAGTTACTTGGCAAGAGGAAACCTAAACCGTGGGGGAAATGTGTCAGATGGTCCCTGGGCATGTCTGTGGGGCATTTTCTTGATTAATGACTAACATGGGCGGTCTAGCCGACTCCGGTCAGCACCACAGCTGGAAAGGTGGTCCTGAATGGTATAATAAAGCAAGCTGAGCAAGCCAGAGTTAGCCAGGTTCCTAAATGAGTCTAGGCCCTGACTTCTCTTCATGATGGACTGTAAGCTGTAAAAATGAAATGAACCCTTTCCTCCTCGAATTGCTTTTGGCCATATTTACCAAAGGAGGAGAGCAAGCAAACTAGAATAGCCTCCCGAGTGCTCAGTTACACAAGCAGTCTTCATGCGTGGCTGCACCATACTTTCACTGACTGGCAACAGAGTAGGTTTGTCTACCAACATCACAACATGCTGAGTAATGCTTTGCCATAGGACATAAGGATAGCTACAATGACTTAATTAGACGACAAGAAAGTTTTGGCTCCATCATAATGGGAATTATAGGGCTGCCTTTGTACACGTTCATCGTCCACAAAATTCCATTGTGTGCAACACAACTTGTATTCATTACAGCTCACCTCTCTCTGTTGTTATCTCTAAGGAGGCAAGCCCCCAACCACTTACTCATGCAGGAATCATAGGACGCATAAGGGAATGGCCATAATCTATAGCATCTTTTGGCAAGTAAGCCCCATCCTTACCTGTTTTCACTGTCATAAAGTAATTGTACCTTGCAGATGTTTCTTCTGCTTTAATTCAGGCTCACCTTCTTTAAGAGGAGCTGACAGCCTAAGAACTACCATCACCCACTGAAGATGTGAACCGTCTACAATAAAGACTTCAATCTTACTTTCACACGTGTTTTAAACTCTTCCTTAAAACTTTCCAAACCAGATCTGGTACCTTTTGTTAAGTCCTCTTTTATGACCCAAACCTCAATGTTCACCATGAGTTCTGATATATGAGAAGGAGTATAATATTGACAATAAGGATGGATCTAGAAATAAAAAGTTTATGGAGGCCTGGGAATATGGCTTAGCAGTTAATTGCACTGGCTCCTCTTCCAGGGTCAATTCCCAGCATCCACAGGGTAACTCACAACAGTCTTTGAGTTCTAAGGGCTCTGATGCCACCTGCTGGTCTCCTCGAGCACTGCACACATATGATACACATAAACGTATGTAAGTTGATGATTTAAAAGCATGGGTAATGAGGAACTCAGATGAAACGGTTTGTCATTCTACTTTTCATGTGATAGATGAAATGTGCCCTTCTGTTAGGGCTTGGACACATCTGTCTTGACACATCTGCAGTGACATTAATGTCACATTAATGTCCAACTGTGACAGCTTTCCAAAAAGATTCAAACATTCCCTAGTTACAAGAGGTTTTGAGGGGCTCAAAACCAAATGAGTCGAGAGCAGTAACCATAACTACATTTCTCTGTTCAAGCACACAACATCGCCAATCAATAGATAATTTCAACTGAGATAGATGATTTAGCATAATATAAGAAGACACAGCAGGCTATTAGATCCTTTAAATCTGAATGATGAAAATTAACTCTGAGAAAAATATACATCTGTCCAGTATATAAAAGGACCAGAGCTTCCCTCACCACAAAAAACACCGACAGAGAGAGTGGGGGAGGGGAGGAATACAGAGTGCTGAGCACAGAGCTCAGTTGGTAGAATGCTTGCCTAGCATGCATGTAGTCCTAGGTTTAATCCCCAGCTCTACTTAAATGAAGCACAGTGGCAAACGCCTATAATCCCAACACTAGAGACAGAAAGGTCAGTAGTTCAAAGTCACCCTCCTCAGCCACATAGTGAGTGTGGAGCCAGCCTGGACTAACTAAGGCCCTATGTAGAGGGGAGGGGACTGGAAAGAAATGAAAAGACAGAAGAAAAAAATATGTAAGTATAGTGGTGGGTCCATCTGGATCCTACTATATGGTTTTGGTATTACATTTATGCTTTATGATCCAAAAACATTACTGCACTTGTCAAAATTTAAAGAAAGTGGGCTGGTGATCTGTAGGAGGAAATAAACCAAGTTGTTATAAACACAGGGTCTGGAACAAGAATGCTTTTCTATTGTCACCACCTGCTGGCTTTCTGACATTATCCAAATTAATCTCTCTGTGCCTTAATTTCTCCATCTGTAAAGCTGAGTTAAGGACAGTGCTCCCGTTACAGATTCACTGTGGGCATCAAATGAGAAGTAGAACATTTAAAGTGATAGTCCTAACTGCTTTCATTCAATACATGTTAGCTATTACCATTACTACAAAATGATGCGACCACAGTGTGTGCACTGAAAGGCTTATGAATAAAGGCAAATCAAGTAGGGCAAAGCAGGAAAGTTCCAAAGTTTGAGCTGTTACAGTGAAGCAGTCTCACAGAGCAACTGCAACAGCAAACAAGAAGTAAACAGCGTCCTATCTACTCTCAGCTACACTCAGTGGTATCTGCTAACTCAAAATACGTCTTCATTAACACCGCTGAGCACTCATGGGAAACCAAAGTGATGGCTGCTGTCCCAAGACACCCGAGAGCAGGCACAGGCTGTTATCTCACTAAGGCTTAACAGCACATCCTAAGTGAAAGGACAACACTTGATCAGTGCAAGGAAACAAAAGTATTTCCTCAGGCTCCAAGGACGCTAAACTACAAATACGTGATAATTAAAAGATTTAAATACACGTCTTTTTCCGAGTGCAAACATTGTTCCTCTAGTACTCAGAACAGTGGAGAGGCTCAGCACAGATTTCAAACTCCAGATAACTCTGGCATATGTGGTGCTGGTGCATTAAGCATCCATTTTAAACACATACAGAAGGTTCTGAAATGCCAAAAGTAAGCAGAATAAGAGCATGGTACATAAAGGCCTCCTACAATGAAAAAATTGAGTATGTTCTCATCCCTATGACCATAAAAACTGTTTAAAATCTAAAGCACTAACAGGATTGTTGGTGCATATCTTTAATCTCAGCACTCAGGAAGCAGAGGCAGGTGGGTCTCTGTGAGTTGGAGGCCAGCCTGATCTACAAAGTGAGTTCCAGGACAGCCAGGGCCACACAGTGGGCCACTGCCTGAGGACCACGCGTACGTGAATGGATGAATACACTGATATACGTGTCGGCTGCCTGTGAAACACTGAGCTCTTCCCCACTTTACTTCATTCTCTAAACATTATTTCCCATGGTGTGGGGGCGGGGTCCTGCCCCACAAAGGGGACACTGCTAGTGCAGTGGTTCCCAACCTTCCTAACGCTGTGACCCTTTAATACAGCGCCTCATGTTGGGATGACCCCTAACTATAAAATTATTTTGCTGTTACTTCATAACTAATTTTGTTAGTTATGAATTGGGATGTAAATATTTGACACGTGATCCCTGAGAAATGGTCATTCGACCCCCAAAGGGGTCCTGACCCGTGGGTTGAGAATCACAATCACTGCGCTAATGTGTCTTAGCCTAGTAATAAAAACATACTCACATAACATATGAAATCTGGCCCAACATGGCAGCATACTCTTATAATCTGAGCATTCTATAGGAGGAGACAGGAGGACTGCTCCAGCTTCACAGCTAACCTAATCTACCTAGTGAGGGCTAGGCCTGCCAGGACTACCTTGTCTCAAAATGCTTTAAATTTTTTAAAACTGAAATCTTAGATCTGAATTTTAGTTCTTATCCTCTGGCAAAGAAAAAGAGAAAGGAATGTAGGATAATCATTTTTGTCCACATTTGTCCAAACTGGACAGACTAGAGGCTAAAAGAATGTATCTTCCAAGCCACAGTGCAGGGCTGTCCTAACATGGTGTTCTATTTCCACGTCACTGGGTTGTGAGTAATGAAGCCTAACCCTGAGCCATGAGGTCCCATAAAGGTCATCTGCCCCACAGCGAAGAACTGGCAAAGGCAGACAGGCAGTTCCAGAACAAGTTAAGACCCAACAAATAAATCCCTCAGGAACTGTGCCAGGAATGGATGACATCTCCTCCTCCCAAGTCTCCACTAACCGCTGCTCTCACTGTCTGCCTAACTCTGCAAGAATGATTTCAAAATGGCCTCCGTGCCTCCACTCTTACCCACTCTACTTATTCACATAACTGCCAGTGACTGCTATAAAATGAAGAGTAGCCATGCCACTAGGTGGCTTAAAATGCTTTGCTAGGTAAGGATAAAGCCCCCAACAGATCACCTGACCCCTAGAATGTCGCCAGTCTCCTTTCTTCTTGCAGCCTACCTCCCTTGACCCTTCACTCAACCAAGTGTACCACTGGAGAATCTGGGACTTCAGGCCATGTTGGACGAACTCTACTAGAGCAAGTGGGCAGGTGATGGCTCTTGTTTCACGGGTCAGCTGACCTAAGTTTGATCCCTGAAACACACCATCTTCTGGCCTCTACAACCACCAGGCACACAGACATACATGCAGGCAAGATGCCCATACATAGGAAATGAACAATGTTAAATATAAAATAGAAACTTTTAACAAGAGCACAAGGCTGTCTAAATGGCTCAGGGTGTAAGGGTGTTTGCCACCAAGCCTAACAGACCTGAGCTCAATCTCTGAAATCCACAATGGTAAAAGGAAAAAAGCCAACGCCAAAAAACTGTTGTGCTGACTTGCATTTGAATGCCTAAGAAAACACACTACATATACACCATACATACACTAAATAAATTAATACAAATTTCAAAAAGAGCAGAATGAAAAATGCGGATCTTAAAAAAAAAGAAGAAAAAAAGAAAGAAAGAACGAAAGGAAGGAAGGAAGGAAGGAAGGAAGGAAGGAAGGAAGGAAGGAAAATGCTGCTCTCACCTCTGTATCTTCCAGGTCTTCGTTTTCTTGCGGGGAGGGGGAGTTAAGATGGGCTCATGTCATGTAGCCCAGGGTGATCTTCCTGCCTCTATTCCCAAGTACTGGGCTTATAGCTCAGCTCATTCATCTTGTATCTAACTACGGATGGATTCAGACGTCAATTTTAGGGCCCGTGACAGCTGCCCACATAGGAACTAAAGAGACAATGCATGATGGAAGACAAAGACTGCTCTAGTGAAGACGGCACTGGTGCCAGGCTGCAGTCTCAGCACTACAGGAAGCTGAGCAGAAGGATCATGAGTTGAGGACCAACCTGAGCCACACAGTTAGTTCTAGGCCAGTCTAAGCTACAAAGCAAAATCTTGCCTGAGAGTCAGGAGCTTGAAAAAGAGTGAGTAGAAGAGGAACATGGGGGAGGGGAGTCCTAGTACTGCCAGAGAGCACCTAGTAAGATGGTTGAACAAGGACTAGCTTAGGTCAAAAGGACAGATGCCAAGCAAGAGATATATAAAAAAGGTCAAGTCTGAGAAGACGAGCTGGGCTGGGCCTATGGGCACTGAGTAACAGGTCGTATGTATCCTGGTCCCTACAGTCTACCCTAGAGCAAACCTTATCGAGGGGGCCTCAAGCATCTCTGGGCTACTTCTCGACCCTGGGAATGGCTCCCTGCTACTGCAGACTCTCCAAGGCAAAGACTAGCACCTACGGCTGCTCTATCAAAGTGCAAATGAGCAAAGAATCACAGCCACAAAACTCTTAGTGAGAAGCACTCACAGAGACAGGGAAGTCAGGCAAGCATCTCTTCCAAATGTAAAGCTTGGGGAGTGGAACACGGAGGACGGGTTCCTTTGGTGAGCTTTAAGATGTCTTCCCTTCCTGTTCCTCCGGCTCTTCTATTCTGCCATCTCCCGAGTATGCCCTATGTGGGGACAATGTGAACCTGAGCTGTAAGGGTCCTCCTTCCTCTCATTTTCCTCATACCAATTTTAGATACAAAATGTCTGGAGACCACTGAGACTGTGTTTCGGACAGGAAGCACATGTAGTGCCTCAGGTAGGGTTAAGGGGGGAGCGACACTGGCAAAGACTGGGAAGAAGGGAAATGGAAGTGATGCCCGGGGCAACCAGGAGGATAGAGCACTGTCTGTTAGGTGTTCCCACATCCATAGCTTTCTAAGAGGCTCCAAAGCTAGCCCGCCCATGCTCAAAGACGGCAGAACCTACTGGAGCCAAGTGCACACAGTGTCAGCAAGTTAATGTTCGTAAAGCACAGAGAACAGTCTGTGGTGCTTGCTCAATGCTACATGACTGTAGCACTATACAGTGTAAGTCATTGGTATTATCTGGTACATAATTTCTAGTATATGTACATGTTATAGTAATGTACTATAAATGTTACAGTGCTCCTGAGCTCCACACCAACAGCTCATCTGCTCGCTCTACTGCCTTCTGCCCAACTAAACATCAGGTTACCGTCAGGCAAAGCCTGAAGCCTAGGGTAACATGCTCCTGAAGCACCCCACAGTGCACAGTGAGCTTACTACCAACACCAACACAGCCCCACAAACTTCACCACACAGCTACTTCCTCCAGGGTCTAACTCCTTCGGGTAGGCTCACCACTGTACTTCTCAAATACTGTAAGTAATGAAACTTTAAGGTCTTTACTTCAGATCTTATTACTTAAAGAAACCTGGACCTCAAGGACTGAGTCCCATCGTATTAGATAAGAAAGATATCTAAAAGATATCCAGGGCTACATATTTCCTCTGCTGACTGATCAGGGACCTAAAAGCCTTGAAGACTGGGTTCATCCCACCGTATTTTTTAGGAAAAAAGTTTGACCTCTAAATTTAGAATGACTAAAGGACTAAAGTAATGATGGATCTGAGACATTGCTTCCTTCAAATGTAAGGAGAAATATCTCCAACTCCATGATCTACTAACATTTACCAACAAGGCTATCACAAGCAGTTCTCAGATTCAGATTACATTATTCATAAATTTTACACCCATTTTGTCTCACTTATCCCAAACCAGGGTATTTTATATATCCTATTAATTCCTATAAAACTTTAAATGTTTTTAGATTTATCTTCTTACATACATGAGTGTTGCCTGCATGTATGTATGTGCACCACATTCTTACCCAGTGCCCATGGAGGTCAGAGGGTATCAAATGCCCTGGAACTGGAGCTACAAAGAGTTGTGAGCCAACACGTGGCTGCTGGAAACTAAACCAAGGTCCTCTGTGAGCACAACAAACGCTCCTAACTTCTGAGCCATTTCTCCAGCTCCTAATCTACGTTTTTACTACTTAAGTAAAAATGTTTTAGACGGTACATGAATTTCAAAGTCTTTGGGGACTATGCAGCAGAAAAGCTTGAATACCATTAATTCCAGAGTTGTCCAGGCCAATATACCAGCACTGCAACATGCAGCTATTTGCATTTAAGCTAAATTAAAACTAAATTCTGCTGTAGTCACTCTGGTACCGTTTCAGGTACTCACAGCACCTGTGGTTATGCAGATCTAAACCTTTTCTACTACAGCACAGAAAGACCTCCTGGACCTTGTGTGCCAAAAAACCAACAACTTAATACTTGCCCCAGTCAACTTAGCTTAGAACACTTTTAGTTCTTGGCCCCAAATCTCCACCACTTCGAACAGGGAACCACTTCAAAGTTGTCCCTGTAGAGAAACAGAATGGTAGGACAAATGAAAAGAATTCTGACCTCCCCTTAGAGGTCTTGAGTATGTGGCCAAAAGAATCCTTTTAGAATGCTTTAATACTCCAACAGCATTCAACATAGCAGCCATGAATTAAAGTGGCTATTTAAAAGTTTGAAGTAACTTCATTGAAACTAAACATAATTTAAAACCCAGTTACTTGGGCACATTAGTCACATTCTGAGGGGTCAGTAGTCACATGTACCTGACAGCAATGACACTGAACTAACAGTTACAAACATTTCCATCAGAAAATTTTATTGGATGGCAATGTTTATACTGCATGGCTTGTTCCGTATTTTTCCTTTTTTGGGTTTTCAGACAGGCACTAGTTTAACTCAAGCCAACTTCTCTATATGGCCAAGAATGAATGACCCTGAGCTCCTGATCTTCCTGCCCCCACTTCCAATTGCTGAGATTCTACTGTTCTATCGCGCCCGCCTTGCTGTCCTGGGGAAGGAACCCAATGCTTATCCATGACGGGCAAGTACTTCTACCACAGCTATGTGATCAGCTATATCTTTATACTTTATAAACCGTTTTCTTTTACTTTTCGTGTTGGTATTTTGTGATGGTTAAGACCAAATTTATACTCTCTTATGGAAACAACTATAGATGTATCTGCAAGTGTTTCCAGAAAGGTCTAAGGAAGGAAACCAACTGAATGTCATTCTCTAATGGGATGTCTCAGGCTGCATAAAACCCAGACAGCAAGCTGAACAACAGCACTCATCTCTCTGCTTGCTTACTGTGAAGACAATATGTCCCTGCCACAATGGACGACATCTGCAGACCAACCTACACCCTTCCTTCCACAAGTTGCCTTTGTAGAATATTTCATTACAGCAATGACAGTCAGTAACATAGAGACACTCTGTGCATCCCAGATTTGCTTGGCACTTCTCATTCAGTCCATGCCAGCCTTGAAATTGTCATCCTCCTGCCTCTGCTTCCTGAGTGCTAGAATTACAAATGTAAACCACCAGGCCCAGATACATTCTTCATTAAAATAATAATTAAAAAAAGGTCAAGAAATAATTGAGAATCCCATTCATCACAGTTCTAGTGGGAGCTTGTTGTATCATAATTTAAAGCTGAAAGCCCAATCGTAAGATCCGTGAGACAGAGCTCTGATAACCGGGATAACCTTGACCTCTTTATGGAGCCAGGCTGGCCTGAACCTTTTGCTCGACCTCCCTAATGTTGGGATTATAGGCTTTTGCCACCATACTCTACTCAAAGCAAAAGAACGTACTGGTTGTTTTTGTTTCTAGCAGTGCTGAGGATAGAACCCAAGGCCTTATAGTGCTGGACAAATAAACGTTCCACCACTGAGCCACACTCCCAACCCCAAACACGTAAACTTTCAAGTGATAGTAAGATAGAGACATCAGAATCAGAATATGTAGCAAACGCTAAGAGAAAGCTCTCACTGGATCTACTTATGTGGCTGACAGCATTTCTTGGAGATCTTTCAACACAAAGAAGAAAAGTCTTGTCTACAAACACCAAAGGAAAGTCCTCAGGGATGGGCAGTCCATTAAAAGGCTTGTACAAGGAGAAAGGCATCTTTTGGCTCCAAGTTATCTCAGACCTACTGGTTCTCACAAGCAGAAAGCATAACTAAAATAAACGGCCAAATACATTGTACTGTAATTTGGGTGCTAATGATAAAATGTATTCCAACGTAATGACAACTGATGAGCAAATGTAAGCAATGCCCCAAGAAAATTAACTGTTTTGTTTGCTAGACAGAAGACTTTGAAGGTTAACCAGCATGGAACAGACACAGCAAAGACTAGTTTGTTAGGTCACACACAATACCTTGCCTTTCAACTTCTGGCAAAGCTAGACATATACATCTGTTCAGAGACATAAAGCCAACCTTCAAGAGACAAATTTTTGGCAAACACCCAAAAATATGTGACTTGAGAATGAGGTCTGCAGTGCATCAGATTAACTGACTGAAGTGTGAATGTGGCATCTGGCTCAGAAGTGGATGCTTTCATGAATCCTAAGTCAAGACAGATCTTTCAACTACTATGGATGATGGAAAAGATAGCTCCCCTTTGAAGTGCTCACACTTACAATCTGCTTTGTCCTGTGCCACTTAATCAAGCACTGCACTGCATACCATCGAGTGCAGTGCTTATGTGTAAGACATACCATCACTCGAGTTGTCTCATACAACTCTTCCGTGTGTGCACACAAGCTGCAGCTGGAGTGAAAGCACTTTAGATTACAGGAGCCATATTTAACAGGGGTTTTGTATACTAATGTCATCTGTCTAGTAAACAGCCCCACACATAACACGCACTCAAGCAAGGCTCATTTGGTAAGTGAACATATGAAGAAAAGTTTTATAAGAAAAAAAAATCACACAATGTACACAAAACAAGACAAAAAGAAAAAAAAAAAACCTCTATCTTTGTTTATCTGACTCCAAAATTGGGCTGGAATTGTTGGCACATTTTTTTCTGGCAAACAAAAACACAAGAAAATTTCAGAATAAACAATCTGTGTAGGAAAGCAGTTTTAAACACATCTATTTATCCAACAGCCAGAACAAATGCCAATGTCATGGCAGACATCAAATGAGACTCTAAACAATGTTTGTATCTGATTTTCAATTAAAATACTGTAGCTTAGAAATATAGTTAGGAAGAATATTAAAAAGTTGAACTTCAGTAACACAATCCAACCATTTTTAATGTTAATATTCTTCGTATTTTCGATGTATAAGTAACACGTCCAGCCCAGGGAAGTACTGTACTGTAAGACGGGTGACTGGGTGAGAGCGAGGCGGGGTCAGCTTCCCAGTGCCTTTCCAGGAGGAGAAACTGATCACTACCCATCTCTTCAAATCAAGAGGAAACTATTTATTAGAGCTGGGCATGGTGGCACCTTCCTACAATACTCACAAGGTAGAAGCAAGAGGATCAGAAGTGTGACCAGCCTCAACTGCACATCACATTCAAAGTCAGCCTATGCTACACGAAACCCCATCTCAAAAAAATGGAAAAGAAGAGAAAAAACTTGGCTGGTATGCCTCTCTATCTACACCCCACGCCCCGTCTACTATCTTCATGCATTTTGCCTGCATGTATGTAAGTCCAAGTTCTCACTGTGTAGCTGGTGCCCCTGGAGATGTCTGTGAGCCCACATGTGGATGCCATGAAAGAACATCCACATCCTGTGAAAGAACAGTGCTCGGAGCCACCGAACCATCTTTCCATCCCTTTTACTGGCTTTACATAACCAAATGTTTATAGCAATTTCAAATACACTACAAAAGAAATATAACTCACTCATCTCGTATGCTTTCTCTCTGTGAGCCTGTTATTAAGGCTCTTGTTAACTGGTATTTGTAAGAATAGTTTAGAGAACACTGCAAGGAAGCAATGGATTGGGCAGTTTATGCAGTATTGCCTACATCCTGTTAAGGTGTTGTTTGCTCTGCAATGCTGACCCTGAGCCCAGGGTAATTCCATATACTAACCACATGCTGACACTGACATCCTACCCGATCATGCATTTAAATAAGCTATATTACTCTACACAAGAACCTCCTGGTTTGGGGGCTGGAGAGACGGCCCCTCAGTAATAAGCATTTGCTGCTCTTGCTGAGGACCCAGGGTTCAGTTCCCAGCACCCATCTACTTGATAGCTCATAATCATCCGTAATTCCAGGCCCAGGGGATCAAATGCTTTCATCTGACCTCTGCAAGCACCAGACGATCAGTGCAGGCAAAACACTCACTTAAAATAAACAACCAAAATAACCAGGCGGTGGTGGCTTTAATCCCATCCTTTAATACCATCATTCTGGAAGCAGAGGCAGGCGGATCTCTGAGTTCAAGGCTATCCTGGTCTACAAAGCAAGTTCCAGGACAGCCAGGGCTACACAGAGAAACCTGTCTCAAAACTTCTCACTTCTACCCCTCAAAAAGATAGATAAATCTTAAAAAAAAAAAAAAAAAAAAAAAAAAAAAAAAAAAACTTTCTGGTCTTCATTTATTTTGTACAACTAAAGACAAGAGTATTACTGACTGGATATTCTTTCTTTCAGATTTGCCTTCTTTATATGCATGAGCACATGCCTATGGTGTACTTGTGTGGTGTGTCCAGTCTTCCATGTTTCTATGGTACCTAGAAGTGGCTGTAAACTACCCTCTGAGCTGGCTCTCCAGGCTCTGCAGGCCCTGCATTTCTTTTTGGCATTTCTCATCAACAGTGACAGGACGATTCCAAATTACTGTTCTAAGCTGCCACTTCTAGAAACTGGGACCTAAGAATTTGTTTTGAGGTGAAAGGTTGAAAGACCTTAAGGTTGTACTTTTCCTGAGAATAATCTTCACTTCCTAGGCAGCTACCTCATGACTCTGCTTTCAGTGACTACATTTGCTTCTGTGCTAAAGATCACACTTACAGTTGTCTAAAAGGACAGAGCTGGGGGAAATTTCATTAACATGTTTTTTGTATTTGTCCCCAATGCTGGGGACTGACGCCACAGCCTTATAGAAAACAGGCAAGCACTCTACCACAGAGCCAACTCCTCAGCCTTTTAAAGCTTACTTAGTTTTAATGCAGTATTTAAAATTGGGCTCCAAAGTCCCTATTTTTAATTTTTAATAACACTACTATAAACTTTTATGCATTCAGTCACAGTTTGTATCAACTTGACACAAACCTAGACATACCTGAGAAGGGGAAAACTCAGTTGAGGAACTGTCACAGACTAGTTACAGTCAGGTCTGTGAGCATTCTCTTAATTGCTGACACAGGCAGGCCCAGCCTACTGCAGGTGCCGTCCCAGGGAAGGTAAACCTGGACTCAGAAAGAAAGGGAGCAGAGCAAGCCAAGGGAAGCAAGCCAGTGTGTGCTGTTCCTACCTACAGATTCCTTCCTTGAGCTCCTGCTCTGGTGAGGTTGTCTGAATTAAAATGCCCTCCACAGACTCTTATATTTAAATGCTTGGTCCCTAGTTGGTGGAACTGTTTTGGGAAGGATTAGGAAGTATGGCTTTGAGGCATGAGATGTGTCCCTGGGGGTAAGCTTTGAGGTTTCAGAAGCTCCATCTCTTCCTCTCTGCATCCTGCCTGAGGATCAGGTGTAAGCAATTTTCTACTGATCCAGCACCATGCCTGCCTCAAGGCTTGGACCACCATGATCGTCTTGAACCAAGACTCACCCTCTGAAACTGTAAACAAGCCTGCAATTAAATGCTGTCTTTAATACATTGCCTTGGTCGTGGTGTCTCTTCACAGCAATAGTAAACTAAGATATCTGGCTTCCCTAAATAATAGGCTATAAGCTGTTTGCCAAACAAGTCCTTTCCTCCTCACACTGGTTTTGGTCAGTGTTTTATCACAGTAACAAAAAGCAAGTAAATAGATAAATAAATAAATAAATAAATAAATAAATAAATAAATAAATAAATACAAAGAATACCTTCCAAAATTCTTTCTAAACTTTCTTAGATGAACCAAGTATTTATTCAGTGCATATTGAATGCTGGTTTGTGGAGGGACAAGACAGACCAGAACTTGTCCTTAGTCTTTAATTCTGGCAGGAAATATCAACATTAACAAGAGTCTTGAGTTTCTTGATCCCAATCATTTTGAGCCAAGCACTTACAAAAGCAAACATTTGTCAGCCCTCCTTGTCTGTTAACTGCTATGGAGTATCAGAGAACCCATCATCATGTCATTATCTCAAGACACTAAAAGTTTGAGGTCAACTCGGTCTTACCTGTCTGAAAACAGGTAAACTGATCCTCTAAATTCTTCAGAGGCTCAATCTCCTTTCTTTGCTTTAGATTTCCTTCTCACAACTGGACAATGAAGCATTCCAACTAGATATCCCCTGGTTCTTTGAGAAACAATTTTATGGAGAGATTTACATTCAGCAAGGTTTTGATAGTACACTTTGAAAATCCTATGAATAAAAATCAAGAAAACAGGCATAATTCACACATGCCTAAGACACTCTCAGAACTCCAGAAAAGTTTGTGGGTGGGTGCTATCCAGGACAGTTTAAGGAACTGCCCCAAACTTAACATGAACGACCCTGAATAGAGCAATGAAATGAAATCCAAAGAACAGCAGTTTTTCACTAATATATATTTCAGTGACATTCGTGTTTAACAAAGGAGCTCAATAAGAATTCCCAAATGTACATAAGCAAATAATCTAACTTAGCTTTCTAATGGGTGTCAAATTTATCGAACAGTTGGTAATAATGAAACAGTTGTTTCTGGACCAAAAATTCTAAGTAACAACGTCTCCAAGTGAACATCTTTGGGGCCAAGGCCTCATGAACTCTGGCACGTGTCCCCCAGTTCTGTCTGATTGCCCTACTTTTTTATGGTTGCTTGCTAATATAATCTTCTCAGTTATGACTGTTCTTAGCAGTTTTTCACTACCCAGAAAAAGGAGCCTTCACTATGAGAAATGAACACAGTGTAATGTTTTCAATGAAAACTGGGAGAAACTTTGAGCAGACACTAGAAAGAGGAAAGAACTGAAGTACAGCTCCTTGTCTGCAAAGGCAGATACGAACGCCTAGACAAGTCATTAGAAACAGTAAACCGACATGCAGGCTGATGGTAAAATTAACCCACATTAAGCCTCCGCATTTAAACATGCAGATGCATAAGGATGGCCAGGATGCATACTCGGTTTTACTTGTCCGAATCCGGGCACCCAAACTGAAGCAGAAAAAAAAAAAAAACTGGGTGTCAAGAAAAGGCTTCCTCAAAATTAGAAGCCTCCTGACTCTCCAGGCAACCTGACTCTGAAAAGACCGCTAGTCCAAATTCCAAAAGAACCCTCAAAGCAGACTAACGTTTAAGGTGTCCTCTACTGTCCTCTACCTCCACGATAACAATACACGATCTTTCTTTCATGAAGCCTTTCCAACTCTCCAAAAGCACCTCAAATCTTGCTAGTCCTTTTACCACCTCAACTGACAAGCGATGCGACTGACACAAAAGGCCAGCCGTTCCAATGCTCTTTTCTTAAAAACTGCAGCACTGAAAGAAAAAAATCTTAACACTGAGCGCTCATCCGGCCCTCGGCTGCCCTTCCTCAAATCCATCCCAGCTGGAAAGCTGCAGCCTGGGAGCCCCTCTATCTGGGAACAAAGCAGTGCGGGCGACAGCACCCGCGACAGTGCGGCCCCCCGCGCACAATAAGAGAAACTACCAACTTCAGAGCGCAGGAACATCCTCAATTGGCAAGAAAGAGGGGCGGCGGCAGACACGCCCAACTTCAAACTCAGGAAACCTACGGGCTGGCGGCCATCTGGAAAGAAGCGCCCCTTCCCAGGGAGAGAAGAAAGAGGCGGAGCAGACACAAGGGGTACCCGGGGCCCGGGAGGGGAGCCCCGCGCTCGCCCCGGCCCCCGCCCCCAGGCCCGCTTCCCCGCCTTCTCTGCCTCTGGTTCGCTGCCCCGGGCAGAGCGGCCGGTTACCTTGATGCGCTCCCGGCACTGGGACGGGGTCCGCTCGTAGCCTAGCTCGGCCAGGGCCCGGGACACGCGCTCGTACATGGCCGGCCCAGGGGCCTTGCTGCCGAATACCGTGCCGGCTCCCTCCAGCTGCTGGTACCGCGCCTCCACCAGCCGCTCGTTGCCCCACACAGCGATGAGCGCGTTCGTCTCTGCCGGCGTCCACGACATGCCCCGGCAGGCGGCGGCAGCGGCCGCCGCAGCCCCGCCACTGCCGCCGCCGGGCGAGAAGGAGACCGAGGACGAGGCAGCGCTGCGGCCCCCCAGCCCCAGCCCGAGACCCCCGGACGCCGCGGCCCCCGAGCCCGCCGCGCTGCCCGGCCCGAGAGGGGAGGCTCCCCGCGGCGTGGAAGGGTCGGACAGTGATGGGTTCCCGTCGCTCAGGTCGCCAGGAGAAGCCGGGGAGAGCACCTCCATCTTCGGAATTTTTAGCGGCGAGTTGGCGGGCAGCTCCGAGCCACAGGGCGCAGCCATCTTCCAAGCCGCCGCCGCTGCACCGCCCGGAAGTGACGCACCCCTGCTTCCGGCCACCCGGGCCTCCGGCGCTGCCCCGGGGCCTGGCTCCGGGCTGAGTGGGTCGCGGAGAGCGGAGGGCGCGGAGGTTTTGTCGGGATGGCTCAGGCAGCCCGCAAATCTTTTGCCTTTCCCCTCCAGCCCGTAGGCGCCGGGCGCTCCCCTCGAGAGACGAGAAGCTGGGACGCGGCGCACTCAAGCTCGGAGCAGAGAAGGGTGGGGGCATGAGGGCGCGGGAGTCAGGGACAGATTGGAGCCTTTCCACTTCCTCTCCAATCTCAGCTTGGGTGAGGCCCGCGAGGGGCTCGAATTAAGGACGAATTGGCTATTTCTGTTTTCCTGTCTCCTCCTCTGAGCCTCTCCTCCCTCACAACCCGCCTTTGGGTACGGGAACCGTGGTTCAGGTTGGAGACTAGGAAACCCTACAAAGAGTATGTGGAAGAAGGCAAGGCGCGAAGGCTGCTGACAGTAGTTCTGGACAAGACTGTAAAAGAACAGATATGAGCTAGAGTTTGCACGCTCTAGTTTCTCAAGAAACTCATCCGTTTATAGCAACTCTGATTGCACTCACGTGTGCTGCTAGGCAAACACCCTGTCACTGAGCCACACCCACAAGCCCTCGGTTCCTCGCCTGGGTTGTTCTCTTGTTGCTCTGAGTAGGTGTAGCCAAAGACAAAGTAAATAGATGTCTTTCTTGCGTTTATACATTATATATATTGGGGGCATGAAAGAGCTCCAGAGCCCAGCAGAAAAACTACTCCAGCACCTCAATCCACTGCGATTTGGAAGTGGTTTACAGATTTCCCAGTCAAGTTCAAGGAAATGAAACTATTCTTGCGACTTAGTCATAAATTAGCACTCGTCAGTCACTCCTGAATATTTCCGTAAAGTCTTGAACGTTAAAGTAGCATATATTTAGTAGCTATAAGATATATCCTTGTTTGTGTGGTTTTATTTTGTTGTTTGACACAAGGTTTTTCTGTGTAACCCTGGCTGTCCTGAAAGCAGATTTGTAGACCAGGGTGGCCTCGAACTCCACCTGCTTCTGCCTCTGGAATGTTGAGATTAAAGCCCTGCACTGCCATCATCACCTAGACAATTTCCATATCCCATATTCTTTAAAGCTGAAAATCTTAACTGTTCATCTTGGATCATTAACTTTAAAACCTCAGTAGTGGCCGGAGAGATGGCTGAACAGGTACAGGCGTTTGCTGCCAAACCTGAGGACGGAAGACAACCGACTCCCAGTACTTGTTCTTTGACCTTCACACATGTGACGTGCCACCCATATCCCCACACTTACAAACACAAATATTAACACAAAATATTAAACTTCATTTTAAAATGCGTTCGTTTAGTTTTATGTGTATAAACGTTTGTCTGCATGTATGTGTATGTGAGTCCGTGTAGAATGTTTGCCTGCCTGTATGTGTATGTGGGTCCCTATAGAATGTTTGCCTGCCTGTATGTGTATGTGGGTCCGTGTAGGGACCTGGTGGTGGTAAAAGTCAGCAAAAGGCATCAGATCCCTTAGAACTGGAATTACAAGACTTGCAAGCCATCTGCAGGTACTGAGTCCCTTGTAAGGGTAACTACTGAACTATCTCTCCAACCCCTACACAAGATAATTATAAAAAAAAAAAAAGTTTAAGGGGTTTTGTTCGGTTTTTGTTTTTCAAACAGACTTGTAACAGGCAGCTGACCAATGATGATAGGAATAAATTATGCAGCCTCTTTCTCAATCACTCAGCGTGTTTTTAACTAACAAGGCATGTTATGCTTTTGAAAGGAAAAGAAAAGAAAAAGCTGAAGTCAGCCAGTTAGAGAATGGCTGTCGTCGTTGTTGAAAAGCCAAAAGATTATGCTTTAAGTAATAAAATCAGACATAACTATCTTCATCTGTCATAGTAAAATGCCACCATAGCAGGCTTTAGTCCCAGCACTCAGGAGGCAGAAGCAGATGGAGTTCAAGGCTAGCCTGGTCCTACACAAGTTCCAGGCCAGAGCTACAAAGTGAGACCACTGTATTTTGCTAAGCTTACTGTATAAAGAAGTCTAAGAACCGTTATAGAATTTATTAATTTGCAGAAGTTCTACTATAGCCAAAGATGCCCTTGAACTCCTGATGCCTGGCCCCACCTCTCATGTACTAGTGGTTCCCTTTCATCTAAAAGCAAGACACAGTCATCTTGGATACCGCTGAGGATTCTGAAGACTGAATGCCTGGCTTCAAGTTCCATTTCTGTGACCTGCAACAATTTCTCCACCTGAGAAGTGAGGAAGATCTCACAGCATTATTTAAGAATTAAATGGGTAGGGACTGGAAAGATGGCTCAGTGGTTAAGAGCAGTTTACCACTGTCTATAATCCTAGTCCCAGAAGACCTGATGTCTTCTTCTAACCTCTGAAGGCAACCAGCACATACAGGGTGCAGACATACATGCAGGCAAAACATTGATACACAAATTAAAGGAAAAAAAAAAGATTTCTAGGTCCAAACGTTAAATCAAAATTTAGCCAGTTATAAAAATGTAAAAGGTTTTTTTTTTTTTTTTTTTTTGCATTTACATGGTATAAAGTATAAGCCACAACTGCATAAGATCTCTTACCATTGTTATGAAAAATTAAGTGATAAGTCAGTTGAAGTTTACAGTTGAAGTTTCTGCCTTAAAGAAACCTAAACTTGGGGCTGGAGAGATGGCTCAGTGGTTAAGTGTAGCTACCTGCAGCCACGATCACTGGGTTCTCCTGAGACGAAGCCTAGGAATTAACGAGAAGGAGGGCGAGAGAAACGTGGGACCAAGACAAAGTATTCTGATCAAGGCCCGAAGTTTAATAATTTGCTTTCACATATAAAGGGGAAGCCCCGCCCCCCAGAGTCTCTTCTTCTGGGTTTAGCCCAGAGGCTAGGTGAGGAGACAGTAGTCCCTGAAGGTGTCAAGGCTAGCTCAGCAGGCAGCCCATTCTTCTTAGCTCTGTAGCAGACCACAGGGCGCCAAGACTGGCAAGGCAATGCCTCCTTCTAGGTCCTACTGTTGTTTGGTCTATGACAGGCCTGCTCAGGCCTGGGGGAAGGGCACAGTTAAGACCACTGACTGCTCTTCCAGAGGTCCTGAGTTCAATTCCCAGCAACCACATGGTGGCTCACAACCATTTGTAATGGGATCTGGCGTGTCTGAAGGCAACTACAGTATACTCATATATATAAAATAAATAAATCAATCTTAAAAAAAAAAAAAAAAGAATTAAATGGGTAAATACAGGAAGAACCTGAAAATAGTGGAGAGCTCACAGTAAACATTGCATGAGGCCCAGGTTTTTGTTTTTAATATAAAATACTGAGCATACATGAAAGGGAGAGTCATTCTTAAATAGTATATAAAATGAGATATTCCAAAAAGCTTTTAAATTACTGATTTATTTTTCTCTTAAATATAAGCCTGACAACAGTCCTCTCTTCTATTGCCTAATTCTGGATGACTCTCAAATCAAGTCTCACTCGCTCAGGAAGCCTTTCTCGTAAAGCAGACTGAGAGCCCCTTTCCCCTCATAGACTTCAATCACTATTTGTCTCTGTTTTATTCCTCTTCCTTCCCATACCTTTGAGTTTGCCTAATAAGAAAAAGCTACAGCCAGATTGAGATTCCAGTAGCATCCTAAAAAGTAAAACTGTGAATCCAAATGATAGTTGTAAGTAAATGAACACCTACTTGTAAGGCAATATATAAAATAAAAAAGTATAAAACCATATACACTATCTGACTACTTCCTTAATTTAGACTACCCCTTTATTCTTTCGGTCACTTCCTTCAGAATTTGTGTCAGGTGTTTTCCTGGATTTAAAATATTAAATAATTAAATAATTAAATAAATAATAATTAAATAAATAATGCTTTTATTTTATGTATGTGTGTGAGTGCCTGCATATATATATATATATGTAACTATGTATATGTATATGTATATGTATATGTATATGTATATGTATATGTATATGTATATGTATATGTATATGATATGTATATGTATATATATATGGATGTTACAGGATATTTGATGATTGTACACAGATATCTTAATTGCAAAATATACAAGTTTAGAAAGATAATGCCGTTAGGTGTGTCCTGTAGAGATGCAGTCTGAAAGCTCCCTTCGTTTAAAGCTAAAGAAAGGAAAGTTCCTGCTATTTTAAGACAAATTGCTTGGGACAGGTCTTGTAGTCTTTGCCCTATGACCCAAGGCAAAGTCAGCTGGACGGCCTTGAGCTACCCCACCTTACAGATGAAATGGTTCTGCCTCTACTGACTTGGCTTGGAGTTGCCCCACCATTACAGTGGTATGGTTCAGCCTGACGAGCCTTGTAGGGTAGGAGATGGAGACTTATTTTATGACAGTTGGACCTTTGAGAGCAGCTGTCTTTTGGCTTGGAAGAGCTTTCTGGAGGGAGCCCCGTGGAAGAGATAGGGCTTTCCCTTTTTAGACTTGCAGAGAAGCAGCTGGCAGGGCACAAGTAGAATAATATTCTAGGAATGAGAGCTGGGGAGCCCTCTTGACTTTGGAGGAGCTCAAGAGAAGTGTGAACTAGCTCAGTATAATGACACTGATCGAGACTTCTAAAGAGCTGGTGGTTTAGTTGTAGAATCAGGCTTATAAATAGATATTTTGTATACAATTAGGTAAATAAAGTAGCCGGGTGGTGGTGGCACACGCCTTTAATCCCAGCACTTTGGAGGCAGAGGCAGGCGGATTTCTGAGTTCGAGGCCAGCCTGGTCTACAGAGTGAGTTCCAGGACAGCCAGGACTACACAGAGAAACCCAAAAAAAAAAAAAAAGGAAAATAAAGTTACCTTGGAAGGCTTTTACCTCAGTTCCCACCTCTCATGTCTCTATTGGTATCAATATCTGATAATTTAAAGAAATAAATATTACATGGATGTGTGCCCTGTATGTGTCTGGTGCCCAAGGAGCCTAGGAAAGAGCCTTCAACATCTGCACCTGGAATTCTAGAGGTTGTAAGTTGCCATATGGGTGTTGGCAACTGATCTCAGGTCCTCTGCAAGAACAGCAATGCTCTTAACTGTTGCATGGTCTCTCCAGCCTTTTCCAGTCTTTTCTAAAGGCTTCCTCAGGCTGGTGAGGTAATCCAGCAGGTAAAGGTACTTGCTGCCTAGACTGTTCACTTGAGGTTGATCTCCCAGGCCAACATGTAGAAGGAGATAATCAAGTCCCTCGGGTTGTTCTCTGACCTCCACATGTACACCATGACACCAGGTTGTTCAAACAGGAGCATATGCACACGTTTTTCTTAAATGTAAAATAAACAAGAAAGACGTTCCAGAAGCAAAAGTTGGACAGAAGTCCTTCATCTAATACCCACTAGGCAACCTAGTTCTTACAACAGTCTTCCCTGAATGTCCATGTCGCCTTGATTCTAGGACCTCAACAGTACACGCAGGTCTCTCACATATAACGTGGTAGTGCTGTGCCAGGGAAATATTAGTGATCTCCAAAAAACACACAGGAGCCAATCTGATGCAATCACAATAGGGCCTTTTTTATTTTGTTCCAGCAAGCTTGGGTCTCTCAGCGCACCACCATCTCGCAGGACAGTTTTGGTGATGAGGAGCCCCAAATATCTTTCTAGGCAAGGCTTTATAGAAAGCTACAAGGAGTGGGGTTATGTGTTTAAGCATCTAATTGGAGAGCTACCATGGCATTTAACATAATTGTCTAGTGCTGGGAGTCATTTCATAAACTTAATTTCTTCTTCTCTCTACATTGGAGGTTGTTAGGCAGGGGACGGGCTTGTAACCTTGGGGTGCAGATTTGTGGGGAAATAACCTGGAGATGCTAGTCTTGTTGGGGGTGTAACCTGGAGATGAAGGTCTTCTGGGAGTTAGCCTAGAGACTGGAGCTAGGCTCAGGTTTTGTTGGAGGGTAACTTGGAAACTAGTGCTAAGTACCGACTGAGTTCAAACTTAGGTCAGGGTCTCTAAAATGGAGTCTGAACTTAAAAGATTTGGTGTCTCAGTAGTATGCAGTGTGGTATGGTAGGAAATGCCTATAAGTCCAGCATGTAGGAGTCAGAGGCAAGAAGGATCTAGAGCTCACTGCAAAGTCAGCTTTAGTTACACAATACATTTTCAACCTGTCTGGGTTGATAAAGTGTCTCTCCATCCATCCCCCATCCCCTGTCGGTCCACCCCTGCCCCACCTTCCCCCCCCCCCCAACCAAAAGCCTTAGGTTACTAAATGAAATCTCAGTGCCAAGATTGGTCTCCCTCCCTAGGAATTATTGAGCAGGAGGTCCCAGAAAATTTCCAAACAGTTCAGACTATTCCCACTGCTGCTGGGTTGTCCACCAGAACTAGATGGTAAGACCCTACTTCTTAAGACAACATGGGCTTCATTTGCAGGATATAGAAAATTCAAGCTGGTGACTAGCTTTCATTGTGCTAGAAGATGCTATACAGGCTGCCGGAAATTTTTAATCCACTCAAAAGACAAGCATGGTAACACTTGTGGGGCACACACATTGGGGTGAGCACACCTGTACTCATGGGCACACACAGAGGAGTGAGCACACCTGTACTCACGGGAGCACACAGAGGAGTGAGCACACCTGTACTCATGGGAGCACACAGAGAGGTGAGCACACCTGTACTCACGGGAGCACACAGAGGGGTGTGAGCACACCTGTACTCATGGGCGCACACATTTAAAGAAATGACCAAATTACAAACTTTGAATAGCTTCAGTTCCTTGTATGTTAGTCCTATCTCAATAGAACTGTTTTTAAGTCATTCTGGGGCCAACAAGTTGGTTCAGTGAGTAAAAGCACTTGCCGCCTAGCCTAATGACTTGAGTTCAATGCTGGGGATCCGTATGGTGGAAAGAGAGAACTGACTTTGCCAAGTTGTCCTCAGACATGCACAGATATCCCCAGGGATGGAACTGAGGTCCTCAGGTTTGGCAGCAAGCACCTTTACCGCCTCACCGGCCTTTACTGTCTTGATAGTTTGCCTTTTCCAGAAAGCGATATAGCAATAATTATTCAGAATGAAACCTTGTTCGTGTAGAATTAGACATCTCATAACTAAATCTTCCAGTGTGATCTTTTCCTAATGTACGTTTTTAAAAGAAGAATGTCAGGTTCTCATGTTTTTGAAGATTTTGATATTTGTCAAAATTTTTCTATAGAAAATTTCTTCCAGTTTACATTTTTTTTTAGCATTGTGGAGAAATACACCTAGCCCACAACCTCTTGTCAGTCTCCTGCCACCACCTCCAGGGAGCTCATTTCCTTTTATTTCTGAGTAGCATTGTCAAATCGGTATTATGAGAATGCTTGAGAAATGGAAATCTCTTCCTTTTATTTGCTGAATATAAAGAGAATCCACGCTTGCGCTATCATTTTAAATTATTTGCGAATTGAAAGGTTAAGAATAGCGTTTCATTATTTCATTTGTATCTCTTCAATTGCTAACGAAGACAAACATTTCTTCAGGAAAAAAAAAATCTTATTTTTGTGCCACTTAAATGACATGAATCCGATGGGTAGGTGGTAAATATTGAAACGCAGCATGACGCTCGTAAATCAAATTATTGAGCAGTTATAACAACATACTATATTTCACTAGGCATTCCATCAACACATAGGGAAGAATATATATGCATATTTTATATACATATATGTGCATATATACATATGTGTGTATAGATGTACATTTTTTTAATTGAAGGAGGGAGCATGAGCTTACAGTGCTTGTGAAGAGGTCAGAGGGCAACTTGTTCTCTCTTTCCCCCATGTAGATCCCAGGGAGACCCTGGAGCTGGAGTTACAGGTAGTTATGAGCTGTCTGACATGGGTGATAATGACAGAGCCTGGGGCCTCTGGAAGAGTGGTATAGACTCTTAGCCATCTCTCCAGCCTCTAATTAGAAGTGGCTGGATTCAAACTCACAGAGATGCTCTGGTCTATGCATCAGGAGTTGTGAGATTAAAGGCAAGCACCACCATGCCTAGCTAAACATTTCCTTAAAAAAAAAAAAAAAAGAAAATTAATCTGCTGGGCTGTGGTGGCACGCACCTTTAATCTCAAACACTCTGGAAGCAGAGGCAGATATATCTCTAAATTTGAGGCTACCCTGGTCTATAGAGCAAGTTTCAGGAGAGCCAGGCTGCACAGAAAAAAATCCATGTCTCAAAATAATAAATAAATAAATAAATAAATAAATAAATAAATAAATAAATAAATAAATATCTCGACAGGCATGGTGGCACATGCCTTTAATCCCAGCACTGGGGAGGCAGATACAGGCAGATCTCTTGTGAGTTCCAGGCCAATCTGATTTCCATTTTGAGTTCCTGATCTGCCAGAGCAACAAAGTATTCTGTAACAGTTGAAACATTCCATCCTCAGGGAAGCTTCTTAAGCAGGAAGGAAAACAACTCAAAATACTGTCCAGGAAATCCCTGCAACTGACCAGATTCATTAGGGTCTAGCTTGCCAGAGTAACCAACAAACATGGCAGAGAAGCCTCTGAAAGCAAACTTGCTGCCTGGAAGTAGTAGAAACCGGTGGAGCTGCTGACAAGTGGTTTTGAGCAACGGGGATACCAGAAAGGTCACTCTTGAAGCGGTTGAGCTGCCTACAGCGTGTGTAACCTACCTCCAGCTTTTGTGTGCTGTTACTCATGCTGGGGTCGGCTTTGGTGATGCAGCTGTCTTTGAATCATTTTTGTTCTTGTAAGTAACCCTTCACCCATATTCCTGTAAGTAACTCTGATAAAACCCATTGGTTCAACCAAGTTATACTTTGTTCTGTCATGAGATCCCTATCTGGGGTTAGTAAATGTGTATGTTGGGTCTCCCCAGGAAAAGTTTCTGTTATTTAACACATAGGGAGACACTGGAGATGGGGGAGGGGTGAGGAAGGGATGGGGGAAAGAGGGAAGGAGAAAGGGGAAGACACAAAGAGACAGAGAGACAGAGATGATCTAAAAGAAAGAAGTTAGGAAGTTAGAGAGGAAAGACATGAAATTCACATTCTGTCCTTCTCAAAACACTGTGTCACCACATTGCTAGGCTGATGAAAGGAGAGCCATTGAGATGAATCAGGATAAAGGCATTTCCATGCAAGCCTGATTATCTGAGTCTGAGCTCCAGAACCCACAGTGGAAGAAGAGAGCCAACTCCCAAAAGATATCCTCTGATCCCCACTGCTCCACATTCCATACTCACACATGTACCATGCACACACACACAACGTTACAATACTTTTTAGAAAAGAGTTGTTTGACCTGGGTGTGGTGGTACATGACTTAATCCCAGCACTCAGTGGTAGAGACAGGTGGGTCTCTGTGAGTTTGAGGTCAGCCTGGTCTACAAAGAGAGCTACATAATAGAGAGATTCTATCACAAAGGGGTTTGAGGAGGACAGGCAGGTTGGTGAGCTGAGTGTGGCAGCACACAGCAGAAACAGTTAATGTGAGTTTGAGGCTAGCTTGGTCTACAGAGTCAGTTCTGGGCCAGCCAGAGCTACATATCGAGTCCCTTCCAAAAATCAGAAGAGGTGAGGCTGGTGATATGGTTCAACAAATAAAAATGCTTGCCCTACCAGGCTTGAAGATATCCACAGTGGGAGCCAAGGACGAACTCGCAAAACCTGCCCTCTAACTCCACACATCCACACTCTCTCGCCCACACACCAATAAATAATACTGCAGTTTATTGCTGTATTGTTTATTGTTTATTGCAGTTTGTTACTGTTTTGTTTCTTAAGCTGAGAATGAAGAGAAACAGGAAAGTAGATGCCACATATAACTTCATAAGAAATGATATACCAAGAAGTCGATTAAAATACATCAGAAACACTGGCCACTGGCCACACAAACCACGAAGTATAAGTGTCCATTTTAATTATTCTGCTCCTATGTAATAAAAATACTTTCAGAATTAGGAGAGAAAGATAGATGTAGTAACACCGGAATTTCATCATTTGTATGGCCGAGACAGGAGGATTTCCATGAGTTTGAGGCCAGCATTCATAGGAGGTTACTCTCAATATCCAAATAGAGAGCCAGGAAAAAAATTAAAAGATTAAAAAAAAAATAAAAAGGCCCAAAAGAAGAACAACATAGATACATGTGCTGTTGTAAGAATAAAAATTGAAAACAGCTTGAAACAAATAACAAAATCCATGGTCAGCAAAGACCACCAACAACTTGTTAAATATAACCATAATAAAAAATCAAGCCCCTCCAGGGACAGAGTGACCAAAAATGAAAAGGCAAGTAAGGACATGCCCAGACAAGTCTAAACAAGCCCAAGTGAATAATAGACCATCTGGTGTTTTTCTTTTCCTCCCCTTCCTGGGAGGTCCAAGGTTTCATGATCAAAAATAACTAGTCATCCTGCCCACTCGAATGATTGCTTACGCAAATTGCTGATGTTTAAAATATCCAATCATATGTATCCATGCCAAATTTTCCCCTCTTTCCCCAGCCTCTACCTATAAAAGTCTCAAGCTTCTTGGGGTCTTGGTTGATTCCTCTATCTCCTGCGTGAGATACCTTTCAACCCCAGGGCCCTCGCCATTAAACTGCCTCTTGCTGTTACATCAAGATGGTCTCTTGTGTGTCTTTGGGTGCTCGCTGATCCGAACTTGAGTGAGGGTCTCCCCCGGGGGTCTTTCACTGTAGAGATTTGTCTTTACCTGGAGAAAGATCTGACTTCTATGCACATTTCAGAGCTTCCTCTGACCTTTTGAAATTCCCTGAAAGGTGGGAGGAGCAAAACTAGCCTGACAATAGCAGGAATGAGACTGGAAACTGAGAGCAACCTGAGTTCAATACCATGGAACTACAGTCATCATGGGTAATACACTCACTGTAGCCCGCTGATCCGATCAGGCATTACAAGATGGCGCTGGTTTCCTGTTGCACCACTTGTAAACAAGTCTACTGCGCATGTGTCAGCAAGATTCTGGCGCGAACCCCTTCCGAGTGGGTATATGCTAATGAGGTATTGATACCTTAGCCAATCCTTGCACGGCAACCCCTCTCGAGTGGGTCTATGCAAATTAGGTTCTGGCAGAGTGACCAATCAGAGAGAACTACGCCCCCTCTCTCCTCTATATAAGCAGCACTCTCTGGCTGCTCCAGGTCCCAGCTTCACGATGAGGTGCTCCTGCAATAAAGTGTGTTGAGAAGATCCCAGTCGTCGTGTCTTTCTTTCTTGCTGGTCGAGTGGTCGTGACAACTCACCACACATCAAAGTTGGGAGGATGATACAGACCCCCAGGACATAAAACTTGGGACCTCTGTTGAAGGCGTTTCTACCTTTGGCTGGTTATTTGCTTTGGTTTCTTGAGACTGGGTTTGTCTGTGTAGCCCAGGCTAACCTTGAACCCACAATCCCACTTCAGCATTCCATGTGCTGGGGCAGACATGTAGTCAGTATACTTTATGCACTGGCTGGTTCTTTACTGTATCACGTCATTAATGTCGAACTGTATGTGTTCATTCCAAGTTCTGAGACTTGTTCCAGAAGATTTTTGAACTTTCAAGTAATCCCGGGAAACTAGCTCGTTAACAGTGAATGAATCTGCACATAATGAATTAAATTGGCACATTTATTTATTTAAGAGGCATCACAATCTCTCATACTATCAGACTTTCTTAGGGGAGGGGAGACTTTGTAGATCCCACTAGGAGCAAAATTGGGCATCTGAGGAAACTTCTAGTTGAGAGTAAAGACTGTATAAACTGTCCCAGAATCGGTACCAAGCACATTTACAGTAACATACATACATTCTTAAGTATGCCATAAGGTAACAAGCCAACAAACCAAAGGGACCAGAGGAGACAGATGAATGACCAATTTCAAGAAAGGACACTATAACTAAGTAAAATATATTGAGTGAATCCCTGTCCTAGTGTGAGATGGGTGAGTCAAAGTTACAGGAAGATGCCATTTTTTTCACCCTCAGATTGGAGAAGGAAAATTGTTAGATATTACACCACATTGTGAGCCGTCTGGTAGCCTCACACCTCAGAATTCAGAATGAATCCTGTGAAGGGCAGCATGGGAATGTCTCCAAAAACTACCTTTAGGAACTTATCACAGGGGAGAAAAAAAAAGGAACTTACCACAGGTCTGTCCACATGTTGGTAAAGAGCCATTTGCTACAAGTTAGAAAACACAATCCCCATATTAATAACTCTTCCATTAACATTCGAGTCACTCGCCTTACAACCTGGATCTGAGATAGCCCCGTGATTGGGTTGTATCTGTAAAACGTGGGAAAGCCATGTTGTGCTGGAACCCAACCTCTGCAGGCTGTGTCTTCTACTGCCGCCGTGCTGGAATTCTGCCTTTGAACCAGCTGGTCCTAAGAACTGGAAAACCACCAAGGAGGCTGTGAGGGAAGGCTGGAAGGATGGTGGGGCAACAGCTGCGAGTGCTGGGAGAGAAACGAGAAAGCAGTTGCTGTGCCGGAGAAATGGCAACTCATGTTCTGTAGTCCTCGTGTGACTGGCCTTTGACAGTGAGAGAGAGAGAGAGAGAGAGAGAGAGAGAGAGAGAGAGAGAGAGAGAATTTAACAGTGTTTCAAACAGCATTTGAACTTGTTTACTGTATGTGTGTGTAGTATGGGGATATGTGTGTGTGTACCTGTAGGTATGTGTGTGGTATGTGGATGTGGAATGTGTGTGTGTGTGTGTGTGTGTGTAGGTATGTGGGTGTATGGTATGTGTGTGGAAAGTATGTGTGTAGGTATGTGTGTATGCTATGTGGTTGTGAGGTATGTGTGTGTGTGTGAGTGTGTGTGTGTAGGTATGTGTATGTGCTATGTGGTTGTGGGGTATGTGGAATGTATGTGTGGATGCTTGTGTGTGTTTGTGAGGGAGGTATGTGTGTGTACTATGTGATTGTAGGATATGTGAATGTGTGTGTGTGTGCGCGTGTGTGCGCGCGCGCGTGCGCGCGCGCGCGTGCGCGCATGTGCTTGCATACCATAGAATGCATATTCAGGTAAGAGGGTACTTGATTTTAGAGCTATCTCATCAGCTGTTTCAAGATTTTAAGTAAGAAGATGGCAGGACAGAATGTGAAAATTTTCATTTGGTACCTCCTAACTCTATGTATTTACAATGCTTTCAGCCTTAGTTTAGGCCTGTTCCCCAACTAGCTCTTAACTTATATTAACCCTTTTGTACTACTCTGTGTTCTGACACATGGCTGGTTACCTCTCCTCCGTATCATTCATCCAACACCCGACTCCTTCCCGGAGTTCCTACCTCTCTGCTGGATGTTCCACCTTACTACCCTGCCTTCTGCTATAGGCCATAGGCTTTTTATTTTAATCAATCAGAAGGTGCCTTAGGAAGGCAAGAAAGGACAGAGACATATCTTCATACAGTGTACAAAAACATTACTCTAACCAGTGAACAGAAGGAGAAATTATCCCTTTTACAGGCAGAATTTGGAGGAATTCTTTTTTTTTTTTTTTTTTTTTTTGCTTTTGCTTTTTAGAGATAGAACTTCTTTATCCCTAGCTGTCCTGGAACTAGCTCTATAAGCCAGGCTGAACTCAAACTCAGGAATCCATCTGTCTCTGCCTCCAGATTGCTGTGATTACAGGTAGGTGCCACCAGTCTCCAGAATGACACCCTGGACTCAAATAGTATGTAAATGCCAAGTGTTTTATTCTGCAGAAATCCAGCATGCTGGAGTCTCCCCATTACCAAGATAGAGAAACCCCCGAAGTGAGCTCAAAGTTCCAGTTTAAAGCACCTTAGGGAAATCCTGGGGTAGGTGGGCTTTGTCTTACTTTATCTCTAAGGACATTCCATTACTGGGGTTTAGGGGCTGGCGGGAAACTGCTCACCCATTGTCCTTGCTTCAGCCTAAACTTCTCACTGTATTTTCCAAACCATGACAGACTTCAAATTGGCAGAGAGGCAAAGGGAGGTGGGTTTCTGAGTTCGAGGCCAGCCTGGTCTACAGAGTGAGTTCCAGGACAGCCGGGCTATACAGAGAAACCCTGTCTCGAATAAAAAACGAAAAAATAAAAAACAAAAACAAAACACAAACAAGAAAATTGCAATAAGGAGCCAGTTCCATGTTTAAGGGCGCTTGCTGCTCTCAAAGAGGACCTGAGTTGAGCTCCCAGCATTCACAAGGATGAGGATCTATAACTCTAGTTCAGAGGATCTACTGCCCTCTTCTGGCCTCCTCAAACACTGCATTTACTGGCGCACTTACACACACATTGCAGGCAAAGCACTCAAACGCATTTTAAAAAGTTACACTGTGTTATACTGTCTAGGGTTCTGTGAGGCCATTCCACACCTCGCTCTCAGCTAAGAGAGATGGAGGTGCGGCAGATGGGGAGTTTGTAGCTGGATATCCGAGCTTTGCCGCTTTGGTGGGATACGTCTGAGACTGAGCTTTACGCTTTACGCCCTCTCTCAAAAGATTAAGTTCCAGTTCTTCTCCTCTGTTGGCTCCCTTCCTTTTTCTCATACATCTGTTTCCTTACTGCCAACTCATTTCCCCCATAAACTTCTGTGCTCAAAACTTGGTCTCTGTGTTACCTTCGAAAGACATGATCCACCAGGAATTAGAAGATAAGATACTTTGTTCATCTTTGAAAACTTCTGGAAACGGAGCTTTCTCCGAGAACATAAAAATCCCTTTGAAGCGAGGGATTTTTTTTTTTTTTAGTGAGCTTTTTGTTCTGTTTGCCTGTGTTAATGGACGCTTCCACAGGCAGTAGGAAAAATAATGGGTCTGGAGAGACGGCTTAGCAGTGCAGACACTGTGCAGGCTGGTTTTTGTTAGGTTGACGCAAGTTAGATTCATTTGGGAAGATGGATTCTGGTAGATATTGATCGTCAGTTTTACAGGTCCTAGAATCATGAAGGAGACAAGTCTCTGGCGATGCCCATGGGAATTGTCTGTATTAGGTTAGCCCTGAGTATGTTTGTGAGGCCTTGGGTAGACTGGGTTAATTGAGGTAAGAAGACCTATCTTAAATATGCACAACACCATTCCATATGCTGGAATCCTGGACCACATCAGAAGGAGCAAATTGGCTGAGCATTGGTGTTCCTGTGAGAAAGCAATGTGACTAGACTCTGAAACTCTGCCACCAAGGATGACTCATACCCTCAAACTGTGAGCCGAAATAAACCTGCCTGAGTTGCTTTTGTCAGAGTATTTTATTACAGGAGAAGTAACTAAGACTATAAGCCATGGTTCAGGGAATTGGAAGGGGGAAACAGATCCACAGAGTAGCCCCTTAAAATTTTCAAACTTTAACATGTTTCAGCAAACAGTCCTCAAAATGTTTGTCATTTCTTAGTTTTAAATGAGCAAAAGACCAGCTTGGGGCTCTAAACTGGTTACAACATGAAAGGTTTTCACAGAGCTATCTAGTTTCATTGAAAATCTCCTTAGTCAAGAGATGATGGCAGCCGTGCAGTGGTGGCACACGCCTTTAATCCCAGCACTTAGGACAGCCAGGGCTACACAGAGAAACCCTGTTTCGAAAAACAAAACAAAACAAAACAGAGAGAGAGAGAGAGAGAGAGAGAGAGAGAGAGAGAGAGAGAGAG
>JANHMN010000024.1:13761159-13810436 GCA_030674055.1 Rhabdomys pumilio
AGAGAGAGAGAGAGAGAGAGAGAGAGAGAGAGAGAGAGAGAGAGAGGATGGCAGTATATGCCTTTAATCCCAGCACTTAGGAGGCAGAGGCAGGCAGATCTCTGAGTTCGAGGCCAGCCTGGTCTACAGAGAAAGTTCCAGGACAGCCAGGGCTACACCGAGAAACCTGTCTTGAGAAAACAAACAAACAAACAAACAACAACAATCCCTTTAATTATCCCTCTGGTCTGCATTTGGTTTGTTTTCTTGAGGAGGTGTCTCTGGCCTTAGGCTGCCCGGTCCACAGGCTGAGGCTCAGCCTGATAACAGATGCCGTTACTCCGGATGCCCTCCACATAGTGTGTTACCTATAGACCTATGAATGGCCTGCTGTAAATCGGAAATTCTCATGAACATCTTTCTTGGATTTAGCTCACCAGAATGGCTCACAGAACTTTTAGTTGCCGTCTACTGGTTTAACATTAAGACGACTACAAAGGACTCAGATGGGCAGCCAGATGGATGAGACGCAGGGGGCAAGCGTGTGAGAAGCGATGCCATGTCTCCTCACTCTCTGTAGAGCACCAGTCTGGAAACCTCCACCTGGTCAGCTATGCCAAAGCTCCGTGGACTCTAGAACCTGCACTAAGCAGGCATAATTGATTACATCATTGGTCACTCAGACACCCATAGGTTCCTCTCATCTTCCAGAGGTTCAAGCGCTGAAACTCCCAACGTTTGTCTTTTGTAAACAGCTTCAGGATGATGTCTCAGCCATCTCATTAGCATAAGGATAATTAGCATATTATCACTCTGAGATATGAAGGGTATTAGGAGGATTGTATAAAGAAAGGATAAAATAATAATAATAATAATAATAATAATAATAATAATAATAATAAATAATACATTCACAACAACGGAGGTAAGGCAGTGGAAGTCACGGGGCTCACGACAGCTTCTGCTCACACAGAAAGTGTGGGTTTGGTAGACTCTAAGAACCTCCACTCACTAGTGCTTTGTATCACAGCAAGTGTTTCATAAGCACTGTAATTTCACTTACTTTACGAAAGAAGGTACTACCATATGCTGGGGTCAGGCTACGCAGTGGCCTATGTTACTCTATATTATGCAAAAATGCCGCTTCTCTCGTTTGCGCCTTGCTCGGAAAGACTCCATTTTACAAAACAGCTTTTTTTTTTTTTTTTTCTCCATTCTGAGTGCAAACACAGAAACAAAATGACTCTGCACCTTGGCAGACCAGTAAACAACACCAGCTGTTCAGCACCACCCACAGGCACAGCGTGATAAATAACTTATTCTTAAAAGTAAAAAAAAAAAAAGTGCCACTTTATATATTTTTTTAAACTAAAGTGAGACTGAAGGAGCACAAGGCAGTATTAAAATCATTTGGGAAGCCGAGAACTCACTAGACACACTAGGCTGAGGAAAAGAAGCAACTCCTCTCCTGGCTCGACGAAAAGGCACACTCGGATATCACCTTGTCCTGTGATAACACAGTGTATGATCAGGAACCTGACAGGCAGAGAACCCTGGACTGTCCCAGCTGCTTCAGCTCCGCTTGTTTCCTGCTGTTGACTGGTCCTATTGGGGTTGCTGTCTGTCAGTCTGCCTGTTTGTTCGTGGCTCTGGATCTGTCTGTCTGTCCTTTTGTTCACCTGGACCCCGTCTTGCCCTTCATCTTTGCAATCTCTCCCACTTCTGCAGCTTAACTCTGAGCCTGCAGCCTGATTCCAAAGCACTAGCAGCGTTTGGACCACTCCAGACAATTCACTAACTTATACCACAGAGACTCTGAGTCTCTATTGGTTTCCCAGTCTCTGCCTCTGAGGCCCCGGTAACTCCTTGGATTCTGCTAGGGTCTCTTTAGTCCTTTGCAGTTTCAGTAACGCAGAGACAGGCGATGAGATGAGAAAATGATGAGATGGAAGAAAGAGAGAGATTTAATATGTGATTCATAATTTATCACTTGAAGTGTTACTAATGTGTGCCTTGTTTGGCTATAATGGACACTGGGACTACCCGGAAAGTTGCTGGAAAGACAAAACTATACTTGTCTGGGATCTGAAATACCATACTCACGATACCATATGTGGCTGTTTCAATATGTTTGGCCCGGAGAGTGGCACTATTAGGAAATGTAGCCATTTTGGAGGAAGTATGTCATTGTAGGGCTGAGCTTTGAGACGCTCCTCCTAGCTGCCTGAAAAACGGTCTTCTGTTTGCTGTCGGAACAAGGCGAACTCGGCTCCTCCAGTGCTATGTCTGCCTGGTTGCCGTCATGCTTCCTGCCATGATGATAGTGGACTGAAGCTCAGAACCTGTAAGCCAGCCCCAATTAAATGTTGTTCTTTAAAAGAGTTGCCTTGGTCATGGTATCTCTTCACAGAAATGGAAGCCCTAAGGCAGCATTCTAAAACTGCTAGAGCTGAGCTCTGGTCGCAAAATTACCTGATTCCAGTTTCCGCTCTATATCTAGTTATCCTAAAGTTAGTCACCACAATTGCCCTATTGATGACAGAAGGAAGTGCATTTTGTTTGTTTGTTTGTTTGTTGAATTGATTTGTCTATTGCTGTGATTAAAAAACGCCATGACCAAAGCAACTCGGAGAGGAAAGGTTTCATCTTATATCTTGTAGTCCATCATCCAGAAAAGTCAGGGCAGGAACTCAAGGTAGAACGGGAATCAGAGGCCATAGGGGAATGCTACTGACTGGCTTGCTAAGCCTGTTTTCTTACAGCCCCAGGACTCAACCTTCTGAAGACCAGGGCTACAAGTGCATGCCACCGTGTTCAACCATTATACTATCCCTCTTTAAAACATTAAAACAAAGCTTACTTATCTTACTCATGTGTGGGGGTGGGGTGGGGGGTTAGGGGCTAGAAAAGGAAACTGAATCTCCCCAAACTATAGTTACAGACAGTTATTGAAGACCCCCAAATTAGGGAGACCCTCACTTAAGTCTCGGGAAGACACGACCCCCCATACACTCCAAGATACCGTACCTGGATGCAATCAGCAGAGGCATTATTAGGGAAATTGGCCGGCGGTCAAACCATGAGCTCTCTCTCAAGAGCAGGGTTTGGCCAAGAGTGATGGGTTAAGGGGTCTTTTAAAGCAGAAAACCACAAACCAGGGGAGGGAGGAGGGGGTGAGGAGTTGCCAAGGATACATAACATAAGAATAGTGAAACATTCCAGAGAAACCCACCTTGAATGGTTTATAGTTGTGAAGAATTACTCTGTAAACTCATTCTTCTCAAAAATGTGGTTTCACCGTCACTGTGCCCTACCCTGTCATATTAACTATTTCTCACTTGCTCAGCCACAGAGCCACAGCCCAGTCATTGTGTTTCTCCACCTGGATGACTTTCATTCTTTACAGCCAGTTCCCAAAACTGGCCTGGCTTGTTCCAGAGAAAATTCCCATGTCCCTAAAAGAACTTAAAAAGAATCTATATACTTATACTCTATAAAAATGATTTTTATAATTTTTCACTCTACATTATGAGCTCCTGACATGGGTGCTGGAATTTGATCTTGAATCCTTTAGAAGAGCGACACATGCTCTTAACAGATGAGCCATCTTCCCGGCCCCATACTGTGTCTCTTTCAAAACTGCATTTGTTACTTGGCATAGTGGCACATGCCTTTGTAGCTGCCTGCAGCTATAGGGTACCGGGTTCTCCTGAGACGAAGCCTGGGAATTAACGAGAAGGAGGGTGAGAGAAACGTGGGGCCAAGACAAAATATTCTGATCAAGGCCCGAAGTTTAATAATTTGCTTTCACATATAAAGGGGAAGCCCTGCCCCCCAGAGTCTCTTCTTCTGGGTTTAGCCCAGAGGCTAGGTGAGGAGACAGTAGTCCCTGAAGGTGCCAAGGCTACCTCAGCAGGCAGCCCATTCTTCTTAGCTCTGTAGCAGACCACAGGGTGCCAAGACTGGCAAGGCAATGCCTCCTTCTAGGTCCTACTGTTGTTTGGTCTATTGTGGTAAATGACAGGCCTGATCAGGCCTGGGGGAAGGGCACATGCCTTTAATCCCAAATCTCAGGAGGCAGAGGCAGGTGGATCTCTGTGGAATTAAGGCAAGTCTGATATACATAGAGATTTCCAGAACACGGCTGGGGCAAAAAAGGAAAACAAATAGAGAGGGGGGGAGGACGAATGGAAAAGGAAGGAGAAGAAAGAAAAGGTTCTCTCGCCCAACTGTGATCTTTCTCTTGCTGCCCTAAGAAAATGCAATAGTTTTTGAATTGGCATTATGGAAAATTCTGGAGTGGGAGCATGAGACAGAGATAGAAACTGAATTCCACCACAGCTGAAAACTCTTGATAAGACATGCCTTGTTAACTAATTGGAATAACAGGCCTAGAGAGCTGGCTCAGCAGTCGAAAACACTTGCTGTTGCTGAGGACCAGAGTTCAAACTCCCAGCAGCCACATGGTGGCTCCATGTCTGTAACTCCAGTTTCAGGGGATCCAATGTTCCCGTCTGACCTCCTCTGGCACCAGGCATGCATGTGGCACACAGACATGACAATCACAGACCAATAATAATAATAATAATAATAATAATAATAATAATAATAAATGAATAAAGGAAAGAAGACACAACCAACAGCATATGTGCATATGCTAATAAAAGTTGAAATTTTCAATGAAAAAAAAATAAACTTATGACATCCCCTTACATTTATAAATCAAATTTAAAGACCATGTGTTGGATTTATTGAATGAGTATGCTTTTACATTGGTTAAGAAAAGCAGTCTTTCTTCAAGCCTAGTTTTCTGGCATGAGGGCATAAGGGTGTGACATTCCGTGACTGTTATACTTGTGAACAGTTTTATTTACTGGGGTCATTAATAGCCTCTAACCTTCTAGGTAAACATTTAACTTTGGAGCATTAGCATATGATGATTCACTAGTTTTAAACCTTTCTTCCCTTATATGTACATGTTAGGGCCATTGGGGCTTCAGCCTTTAAGCCCATAGGCCCAGACACAGGAACAAACTCACATATATTATCGGCAGAGTGCCGCAGTTTACATAAGCCCTGCTTAGTTCAAACGGGATCGTTAGTTTTGCATCTCAAATCAGCTCCTGCCAATCTAGCAACTGAGAAAATTCTTTTGTAAAAATAATAATTAAAAAAGAAAAAAAAAGCTTCCAAGCATGACCTGGCAATTGTTTTAATGGATTTTCAATGAAGGGTAAACTGCTAAGCTATGTAGCCTTCAGGCATTCCATAAATATATTTAGACTGACTCTTTCTGCAGCCCACATAGAAAAAGATCCAAATATGTGCAGCTTCAGTCTTCGAATAGTGTTTCTTCTAGGCCCTGTTAGCACATCTTTAAACATGTATGAATCACAAGGGAGCCGTGACAATGACTGTGAACCATCGAGAGCACAGAAACACAATGGACTGGAGATGATCGGTGGACAGAGAGCCATACGTTGCTTTATAGAGAAAGAGAGTTACAGAGTGAGTTCAAGACCAGCCAGAACAGCTCCGTGAGAGCCTGTCTTAAAATAAGATGTTAACAACAACATCATCAACGATAATAACAATGACAATGAAAGAGGTCTGGAAATATAACAGTACTGCAGAAAAGCAAAATAACTAACTAAATAAATAGATAAATAAATAACAAAGGAAGGGTTAGTATGTACTGAGATCAGCTTACTCTAAATAGGGAAATGAGTCCTCAGAAAAGAAATAGCCATTCGGGCTAAAAGAACAATGCCTCACTTGTGCTTATATAAACAATTTTATTTACTTATTTGATATTGTAATTTTTTTTTAGATTTTTTATTTGTTTTATGCATGAGTACACCATCATTGCTGTCTTCAGACACACCAGAAGAGGGCACCAAACCTCATTACAGATGGTTGTGAGCCACCGTGTGGTTGCTGGGAATTGAACTCAGGACCTCTGAAAAGCAGTCAGGACTCTTAGCTGCTGAGTCATCTCTCGAGCCCCGATATTATATTTTTATAATATTCATTTGGTGTTAAAGATTGAATACTAGGCTCCTGAATGCTAGGCAAATAGTCTGCCATTGAGCTACACCCCTGGTTTGACAATGTTAATTTCTGTGCAAGTGTAAATCGGTACTCATCTTGACTTTGTGAGGGATGCTTTTATACTATCAGGATTTCTTATAAAGACACCTAAGATGAGGTATGCAAGCAAACTAGCCCTATAAGAGAAAAATATTATTTGTGTATATGTGTACATATGTATAATACTGAGGATAAGGTCTAGAATTTTTCACATGCTAGGCATATAATTTTTTGACGAAGTGATAAACTCAGCTCACAATAAAATCCTTCATATTCTTGCTATATGTCACTTTTTCTGTACTTATTTAGATTTTGCTGTACACTGAGTGTCATTTGAGAGTCAAAATTGTTAAGTATTGGCTCGGGATCACCAAGGCCAGTTTCTGAGCATGAAGAAGATTTATTTGCCCCAGAGGGACAGAGAACAGGGAATAAGAGACAAAGACAGGAAATAGAGGACAAAGGAGAAGGAGAAAGGAACAAGAGAGAGAGAGGAGAGATATTTATCCTGGAGGGACAAAGGACTTCCTTTGGAAAGAGAGGAGACAGACATGGCACACAGGAAAATGGTAGTTTATAAAGAAAGTACAAGGGAGAGCCCTCTGTCAGGATGAGGAGTTTCATTTTAATTGAGCATGTTAATTAGGTGACCCAAAGGGGGATTTGATTGCTGGTCTTCAATCCTTTGGTAGTTGGACCTTGGTAGTTAGCTGGCCATGTCCCTTTTACTGGCTGCAGCACTCAAAAAAAGCAGGCCTTGCACCACACCTGGACAGCACAAATAGAGCTGGTCCTGGTGTGTGTGTGTGTGTGTGTGTGTGTGTGTGTGTGTGTGTGCAGGGTGGGTGGGGTGGTGAGCTGGCTTCACCCCTGTCTGCCAAGTGGTGGTGTAGGTAAGGGAGAGATGCCCTTCCCAAACCCCTCTCTTCTCACTGCCTCCAGCAGCAGGGAGAGCTTGCCCCACTCCCTGCTGGGTGAGTTAGCTGGGGCAGTGCTAGAGACCTGGCCCTGGTGGTGTGAGTGTGGGAGAGATGATGGGATAACTCAGCTACAACCCAGGCCCAATCAGATCCAGGGCTTTGAATTGGCCCACTCCAACATCGGCCCCATCTATGGAGTGTATAAAGTGTATGAAGGGGCCAGTCCTGCATATCCAAAGCTGCAGGATCTCCATGACGTGGGCGCCACCACCACCATATCTGAGAGAAGTCAAGGGGAGGACTCACTATTGATAGTGTAGCAGGAGCCAGAAGCCTTGAAGCAGACAAATGACTCATTGCAATGAAGATTTGCAAGTAAAAATGTGTGGACAAGAGTATACTGTGTGAAACACTGCGGCACACTACAGCTTTCCAGGATGACAGAGTTTGTTTTTCTTGGAACTCACTCTGTAGACCAGGCTGGCCTTGAACTCAGAAATCCGCCTGCCTTTGCCTCCCAAGTGCTGGGACTAAAGGCGTGCGCCACCACCGCCCAGCTCAACTATTCTATCTTACAGTAACTTTTATTTTATGTGTATCAGTATTTTGTCTGCACGTGTATGTATGTGAAGGTCTCTGATCCCTTGAGACAGGAGTTACAGACAGGTGTGAGCTGCCATACAGATGCTGGGAATAGAAGTCCAGGTCCCCTGGAAGAACAGCCGGTGCTCTTAACCAGCCTTTCTCTAGCCCCAACTATCCTTATCTAAAACTCACCCCAGAACACGCAAGAAATAAGAAAGTGACCGGTAGTCATGGTCTGAAAGCAAGAGACGTCAAGCCATGTCTCGCAAAGTTGTGCAGGGATGCCACATTTTATGGCTTCAGAAACCTCTATTTTAAAACTAGATTCTTTGCATGGCTCTTAGCCCATTTTCTGTCCTTTACAACAGAGTATGTCCCTTTCGAGAAGGGAAATGTTGCGTGTATAAGCGCCTCGCTCTCACAGATTCAAAATCACGGGATGCCTTAGGTACCTTGGCAGCAGATACAACGGCATTCTCAACTACCCACTCTTCCTGCCGCAATTCCCAGCTCAGTACAGAAACAGCCCCTTTTTGCCCTGGCTCTGATTTGAGAACCCAGGCTTTAGCTCTGGGGAGGAGGAGTCTCATTAATGAGGCAAGGTCTGCCATCTGGTGGTCAAAAATAAAAAGCCATTTGCTTTCTCATCTAATGCTTCTTTTAAATAATTTTTTAAGTTTAATTTGTATTTACTTTTGGTTAATTCCAACACTACTTGTGATAAGTCAAAGGCTCCTTACTGATGATAATAATGTGACTTTAGGGAAAAATTGTCAGCAGATAGCTGAAACTCAATCTCACCTTAAGAGTGTTTCAAAACAGCCAGTAGCAGCAGATGGGAGGGGGGGTTTCACACAAACACTGAATTGTTCTTATGTACTATATAACCTATGTGAGTTGATTTACAGGCAAAAGTGTGTAGACCACACCCATTCTGCTTCCGTGACTGATGGACAAGTTAGAAAAATAAATCAAGTAGCTCTTGCTCCCTTTGTACGTTTGTCAGGCTGTGGGGTTTTGTAGTTGTTTGTTGTTTGGAGATATGTTTTTGTTTGTTTGTTTGTTTGTTTGTGCTTTGAGACAGGATCTCTATGTAGTGCTTCTGTCTTGGACGAGGCTAGCATCAAACTTACAGAGATCTTCCTGTCTCTGCCTCCTAAATGTAAGGATTAAAGGCATGCACCACCATGGCCTACTTTGAAAGGCTATGGGCAAGAGTAAATTATGAGTCTATTAAGAGGAATGCTAAATCTCCAAACACAGACAGACAGACAGACAGACAGACAGACAGACAGACAGATGCATGCACACCCTGTGGATCTTCCAGGCATTAGCTTGAGGGTCTCTCCCTGAGAGTGAAGATACCCCAGCTTCTCCAGGACTAAGTACTTCCGATTCCACCAATTTCAACAGCCCAGATTCTTCCTTTCCAGCTAGGGTAAGCTCTCACAGTGAGGATGCTATTACACCATTAGCATAGTAGTCACCGGGCAGCTCTTAGAAATGCAAATCGCCTGGCCCCAACCCAGATGAAAAGAATCAGAAACTGTGGGTGTTCAGACCTCCAAGTGATTTCGACGCAAACTGTATTTTGACTAGCACAGACAGAAAGTCGCAGGCCTGGAAACTGATGGAGTGGGAGGGAAGGAGGCCAAAGAACCCATCAGCCAACCTAGTTACTCCCCCTGAGTGGCAGCAGAAACAAAACAGCCCCAAATGGAAAAATACAGGGTCATCACAGAGGTTTTTTTTTTTTTTCCAACTCCACTTGGCACCATTGCTGTGAACATAACCTCCAAATTAGCCTTGGTGAGACAGGTTATGGTCCTGTGATCTTTATACAGAAGCCAGAGACTCAGACTTCATTCCACACTGCTTTAGAGAGAGTCTTCTTCGGTGTCCAGAATAAGTAACTGGGACTATTCCTACCCCCGTATCCTTTTCTACATCCCTCAAGACTCATGGAAGACTCACCTCACTTCTGTACAGTGCGGTAGACTGGAAAGTGCTCCAAGTCTGTCTGCAGACAGAATTGACCCCATCAAGTCCCAAGGGCAACCAATCCCTCTTGCTCTATTGGATAGATAGAGCTACCCTAGTTAAATATCTCAGTAATATACTCTTAGCATTTTACTCTACTCACCCTCACCTTATCTTTTTTTTTTTTTTTTTAGTCTGTGCCTCCCTACTTGCGTTTCTAGCTTAAAATGGGCATCACGCATCGAGATATGCTTCTTCTATATTTCCTAGCTCTCTTCAAGCTACTGTCAAAAAGCGACAGCTCAGGACCAGGGTGGCGGATTGTCACTTTCCCATCTGAAGAAATCATTCTTTTTAGGAAGAAAGTAGTAGCTGAATTCAGGCATCTCTCCTTTCCCTCCGTGACTTCTCCCAGCAGTGAGGACACACACACACACACACACACACACACACACACACACACACACACAAGCACAGGACATTTGCGGAAGAGTGGGAGACAGGATCCATATGTCCTAAGTCCGGGGTCACCTAGGTGTGGAGTCCGCGGGACTCAGCTGCTGACTAGAAGAGGGGCGTGAGCGAGGAGCGGGGCCCTCCCCCGCCGCCCCGAGCTGGGTGACTGACTGTCAGGCCGCATCTGCTCCAAATTTACGACGCCTCCTCCAGGCCGCGGGCGTCCTCTCTACGGCCTCTTTACCAAGTGCTGTCCCAGCTGAGGCCCCTCCCCCGGGGAGGGGGAGGCCACGCCCGCGCCCGCCGGCCGGGGGCGGGGAGCAGGTGTGAAGCGAGGGGCGCAGCGGCTCGCGTGGTCACCCTCCATCGCGCCGCGGAGACCCGGCCTCGCCCCGGCGCGCACACAATGGCGTGGGGCCAGTTGCCTGGCGGCTCATTACTCCGGCCCGCCGGGGAGCGGCTGATGGAGAAGGTGGGAGCCAGGAGCGCAGCCACCCGGTCGCTGGAAAGACAGCGGGGCCGAGGCGCGCCGGGGTGATGGAGAGGTCTGCACCGGGGACCAACAGCCAACCGGAGGAGTGGGTCCCCGACATGGGACCGATATGCACGCCTTTGGCTGTGCCTCGAATCCGCGATGGCCCATTGTGTGTCGCCGCGCGCGCGCGTGCGTAGATGCAGTTCATTCTCCCAGACGCCCTTTCTTCACTAAGTGAGGAGCAAGCGCCCCAGACGTGTGCTTAGTGAGGGGGTTCTCCTTATTTAAAGGAGGAATGCAAAGAGAAAAGAGACTGTACGAAAATCCATCACATGGTGCCTGCTCGGTCTCTCAACGTGCCCTTCGATGAGCGGACTTTCCCTAGCTTCCCCTTTCCGCCCCAGCGCCCTGTCTCTCTAGCTTAACACCCCTTTTCTAGCTGCTGGGTCGCGGGGTCCAGCCATTCTTTCGTTTATTTTATTTTATTTTATTTTATTTTATTTTATTTTATTTTATTTTATTTTTGTTTTTGTTTTCTCCTAGGCAGTAGATGCCTTTGGTCTCAGCAAGGGTGGCTACATGTACTGTCCATTTTTAACGCTAGGGTGAGAAGACTGCTTGGAGAGAAATTGGTAAAGAACTTAGGGACCGGTTCTTGGTGGCAGATACTTAACTCCCAAGGTTCTTAACGTGTAGTGTCCTATGGCTAGGGACTCAGGTAGCTTTATTTAACTCTCCTTTCTAGAAAAAAGGACCTAAACATGGGCCAAAAAGGGTTTGTGAGAGCAAGGATTGGTAGCCAGGGTTTGAGTGGTGGATTGGATCAAAGTCAACTTTGATCAGATCCAATGTCACAGTCCGTCACAGCCCACGGACTGACACAGTGCACAGTCACGTTTTGTCCTATAAATGTATTCTATATAGACTCTGTTATCCAAACTATTCTCATGGATAATGCAAATACACAAGATTAGAAGCCTCAGATATTCAGCTAGGCACTTATACATCCAATATCTGTCAGTATCAATACCAATACCAGCATCTGCTCTTGGTTTTGGAGCACATATCAGAAACCTTAAAACTTTTTCTGTAAATCTTTCAATGCTAAAATTTAAATACTTCAGTCTTAAAAGAAAATAAGGGATCTTTTAAATAGCATTAATGGGCCAATGAGGTGTCTCTATGAGTAAATGTGCTTGCTGCTAAACCTAACAGACGACTTTAATTTGATCTCCAGACCCACAGAGTAGAAGGAGAAAACCAACCCTCTAACCGCCACATAGATAAATTCTGACGCATGCGCAGTCCCACAATATGCACACAAATAGATTGCAGCAAAACGTTCTAAATAAAAATAAAGAGGAAAAGATGGAGTAAGGAGAGGAGAAGATGAAGTAGATGAGAAGCTAGGTAATGAGAGAGAAAAAGAGAGAGAAAGAGAGAGGGGGCATGGAGGCAGAAGTGTCTCCACTAGTCAAAGATAGTTTACATAGCTAGGTTGGGTATTATGTTACACTTCTGATTGAGCATTACCATACTTTTAAAGCCCTTGATTAACATTTTTTTAAAAATTGTATAAAAGCCAAATGGAAAAGGGGAGCACGGGATAGGGGTTTTCTAGGAAGGGGAAATGGGGAAAGGGATTGGCATCTGAAATGTAAACAAAATATCCAATAAAAAAAAGAAAGAAAGAAAAGAAAAGCACAAATTTAATAAAGCTGACTAGAGATAATATAGAAAAAAATAAAGAACAGTAGATTAGCACATCTAAAATAACAATTCTTTAACATCAAATCTACAAATCTGCTGATGGGTTATCTTTAGAGAGGAAATCATGGAAACAGAAAGTTTCAATGTGTCTATCTCCAATGAAATAGAAACAATGCATATACTCCACCGCTGTTCCCAGCTGCCTTATTCCCTTCAGTGTTCAAACTTAGACCCAAGTGAATATATACAGTATGCTGTCTCTTTTAATCTGCTGTCCTCCCCACCCCTTAATTATTTTTTTTTCTCCTTACAATTCATTTGTTGAGGAAACCAGGTCATTTGTTCTGTGGAGTTTCCAGTCTGGGTTTTGTTGAATGTATCCCCGTGGTGTCATTTAACATGTTTTTCTGCCCCTCTTATTTCCTGTAAATTGGCTGTTAGATACAGAAGCGTGATCAATTAACGCTTGATTTTTTTTTTCCTACCCAGAATACGTCATAGGCAATGTGTCTCCGTCTATCAGGAGTAATGTCTGCTGCTCTGCTTTGTTATATGGGCATCCAGTGACAGTGATTACCCAGGCTCATTATTCATGGGAGACAACTAATTCATGACATTCTGTCTCTATGATTTCCTCATTATGAGCTAAGATACTTTTCTAAGGTGGACCTGTCTTCAACTATTTGTTTATCCTGTTTTGAATAAGAAAAGCAAGATAAATGTTTGGCTTGAACTCTCTCTGTGTAGATTAGGCTGGTCTCAGAGATCTACCTGCCTCTGCTTCCCAAGTGCTGGGACTAAAGGTGTGCACCACTGTGCCCGGCTTACTTAGTATTTTTTTAATAGCCAAGTTGACATCTTCTAAAGGTAAATGATGGTTTTAAATCCAATCAAAACCAAACCAAAACCCACCCTAATGGTTGGCTGGGGGTTTAGTCCAGTGGTAGAGCATTTGCCTGGTGTTTAATAGATCCTAGGTTTTGTCCCCAGCACTGCAAAAATGAACCAAAAGAAAAACATCATTACGATTTAGACTTAAATGCAGTTGATGTGTTTTAGACTTAGTATGTGTTGACTGCTACCTTAAAATGAGATTTTTATAGGGAAGTCACTACGTTCTGGTGTCTGTTCTTTGTCCGTTTTCTAGAAGATTAGAGCAGGCTTTTCCTAGGGGGCATCAGCCCTCCAGTGGGTACTTAATCCTGCCTTGGTCTTTTCTATCTCTTCCTTGGGTTGTTGCAGCTGTGTGTGTGTGTGTGTGTGTGTGTGTGTGTGTGTGTGTGTGTGTGTGTGTGTGTTGGTCAGATAGATACCTCCCAATGTTCTCATCTTATAAATGATAGAAACGGATACAATAATTTACCTAACCTGGCCTGGGTGGAAGTGTCCTGGCTACTTACCAAGAGGAGAAAGCAGATGGGGTTGGGGAAAGGGGACAAATGGCCTGTGCCTCACCTTCTGTTTGAGCTGAGCCATGGGCCTAGGATCATCTCAAGAAAATCTCCTTCCTGATTCCCAGAGCATGCTTTCCAAACGCCTCTCTTTTACCTCCCACAGCCAGTCACCTTGCTTGCTAATTAACCTCCCTGCCTTCATCCCAGGCTCCTCCCATCCATCTCCCTTTGCACAGAGGTTTTCCAAAACTTAGCTCTAATGGTTTTAAAATGCACTGCTAACTCGTTATTGCCTTTACAATACATCTAAGTAAAACTTAGCACAGTCTTCAAGGCCTGGCTGCTTTCTATCTATCCTGTCACCTTGTCATGACCAGTTACACTGAATTATGCTCCGGTCTTATATGCACTGATCTGAGTAGTTTTGCCTTTTCTATCAGCCGGTTGCTTCTAACTCCCATTTTCCGATTGAAGACCCACCCACTTCGAGGCTTGAACTTAAGAAACTCTATTTTTGACCTGCCTTGGCAGGTTGATATTGAGCACACCAACCACTTTGCCTGCCTTTCCACAACACGCTGTGTTTTCCTTAAACACAAGCACCTTGCTACTGATGTCTTTTTGCTTTGGTTGGGTATTTAAGTGTGTTTAGCCCGGTCCTCTTCCTAACCAGAGCTGTGTCTGTATGTTCAACACCTAGAGGATGTGGAGAGTAAATGAAGTCAGATGAAAAAAAAAAAAAAAAGGTTGGTGGAGTTCTGTGCAGAAGAGGATCCTCGAAGCCTTTTACAAAGAGAAGACTCCACAGTGGCTCCTGGACAGAAGCCCAAGAGACACTAGGATTCTTTGTGGTTGATAGGCATTCTTTGGGAAACAGCTCAAAGTTGTGCTTTTAGGCTGGGTCACGCCTGTCCCTACCTGAGCTTAGTCATCCTCCGACCAGTGTGGGGATTTTTGAGTCTGTGTGTACCCGTGTAGCTCCGTGCCCGCCAACCCCTCCTTTCTCCCGCTGGGAGGATAATTAAAGCGGCAAACGGCGGAGCGGGCGGGCAGTGTTCCCGGGGGCGCATTTCATCGGGGCTGATTAATGAGGCCGGGGAGTTAATGAGGAGAAAGCTAAACGGTGGAGCTGAGCAGAGGAAGCCCTCTCTGCGGCCCTGGAGGGGGCCCTCCGAAGGCATCTCCCGCCCTCTTCTCACCGGCAGCGGCAGTAGCGCCAGCCACATGGTGCCCCTGGCTCCACTCTCAGCTTTGATTCAGGGGAGGGGGTGGGTGACCTTACCACAGTCAGCCTCAATGTAGAAGTTTTGTCCTTCCTCTGCAGATGTTGAACAGACAACCTGACCCTGCATCTAAAAGAGCAAAGGGACGTCAGGAGAGCCCGCTTTCGTTTTCTTTATGGGAAACTTTGAACCTGGGTCTCAGACCTCCTGCAGATTTCACTCCGGGCCGGAACTGAGAAGCAGCTTTGCTCACCGTCAACCCAGCGACCTCAGGAAGGTTTGGTCCTGTGAGAGGCTAATACGCCTGTAAACTGGAGTCACACTCTAGCCTACTAAACATGGCTCGCTGTCGTCAGGAATGAATACTAAGAACTTGGTGATTGAGAATCTCACTGATTCTCCCCAACCACACTAGGGAGCAGGCTCGACCATGAATACCTTGATCCCGCAGATTAGGGCGCTGAAACAGTGAACTGTAATAGCCCGCGGTCACCTAACCTAGCTACCTGTCTGCTGTGATCCAGTGTTCCCAGCACGTCAGCAGTGGAGCTGGGAACTGAGTGCACACAGGCATAGACATCAGATTGTTCATTCTTAGAATCGAGCTATAGTGTTGTTCTCAAAGTGATTGCCAGGGATGGAGCCCTCAAACAGAAAGAGAATAGTGACCATACTCTTTCTGAGGAGTCTGTCCTTGGCCCTTACCCTCTGCGAGTCTGCCCGAGATGGCTCAGTAATCAAGAGTCTTTGTTGCTCTTGCAGGACTGGACTTTGATTCCTAGCATCCACAATGGGCAGTTCCCAAGCTCATGTGACTCGAGTTCCAGGGGATCCAATGACCACTTCTGGATCCTGCGGACACCGACAATCTGCACTCTCGCAGGAAGAGAAAAATAGGGGAAGGGGAGGAGAGAGACAGAATAAATAATTTTTTTAATAAAAGGAATGGCTTGAGATCAATCAGCTTCCAACACAGAGCATATTAGTTAAGGATTTGCTGACTTCTGGACAGGTATCTTCAGCTGAATCAAGGACACAGAAGCTACTCAGGCCCACAGAAAACAAACCTTTTTTTGCCTCTTCTTATCAGACACTAAATGAACCCTGAAACCCCCCCACACACACACACACGGTGAGAGTCAGCAGCACCTACAAAAGGGGAAGCATCAATAATTTTCTCCAAAGGAGCTTGAGTCTAGAGAAACCAATATTTAACATCCCCCATTTACATTGAAAGCGTGATTCTGATTATGAGATGGTAATGAGGGGATTAGCTAGAGGAGAGAGCCCCCTGCTTGCTGCCCTCTCCCATTATTTCCAACATCTCTCCCTCACCAGGCAGGGTGGGCTTACTCCTGGAAGAAGAGTGTGGGGGAGGGGGTGGGGCCCTCCCACAGGGAGAGTATCCAAGATGCCAGAGCAGGACCAGGGCCCTTCAAGACCCATGTGAGAGCCCCTTATTCATGTCTGGAATCAATTAGCCAAGGAGAGGTGATGGGTGAGATGGGAGGCACCTGACTTTGGTCCTTCCTAGTCACCTCCTCTTCTTCCCCATCTCCCTGAAGGAGCTTTCTCCAGTGAGATTCTGCCTTGAGTTCAGGGTAGCAAGTTCCTTATTTTATTTCTTGCTAAGATGAAGAGCAGAAGTTTTAAAAAATAAAAAATAAAAACTATGTTAAGATAACCTTAGGACTTCACACATTGATGCATGCCCATAAGCCCAACATTTGGAAAGTAGAGGTCGGGAGATTAAGAGTTCAAGATCATCCTTGACTACATAATGAGTTTGAGGCCTGTCAGAGCTATGTAAGGCTTTGTCTCAAAGAACTGAAATCCAAACCAAAGTGTGGGGTGGGAGAGAAAAGGAGAAGAGAGAAGACAGGATAGCATAACACCTCAGCCTGGCTCCTCTGTCTAAATGCCCTGCCTCTCTGAAATGGTGTCCTTGTTCAGGGCAGACCTTGCCTTTTAACCAGGCAGCAGTTTACCTCTGGCTTTTCCAATGAGACAAGCAGTGGAGATGGAGATCACCCAAGGGGGTCACCCATCCAGAGGCCCCGTTTGTTGGTGGACAATAGTGTTCAGACAGGATAATTCAGTGTGTGATTGTGGTCACGCCCCCCCTTTTGTGCCCCTTTCAGAGCCAATCTCCCAGGCCCAGATGGGTTAATCCATAATGCAGACGAGCAAGTAATTGGCTGTCAGCCCAGCCCCCTGAACCCCCTCCCTATTAGTGCCACTGCCCTAATGAAGCCCAGCTTGGAGGGCCCCCTTCTCAATGAGGTGCCGGCCCCAACTCAGTCAGACACACATGTGTCTCGCTGCTCTGCCTGAAGCTTGGCTCCCTTTAGGGACCCCCCAGCCCAGCCTCCCCGGGGTGACCCAGCTGCCAGGATTGCAGCGGCCTTGGGGGGAGGCTGTGATGGATGGGAAGGAGTTAGTTAATAGAGCCCAAAACACATGGGCCCTGTCTCCACACACATTGCTCCTTTCCCTGACACTTCCACAGTGCCCGCTGGCAGCATCCCTCATCTTTTAAAGGTAGCCCCATGGAATAGTCTCCAAACTCATGTCCGACATGTGCAATGCTGAAATACAGTTTAAATGAGGTTGATGAAGCTGCTTTCTTGGACACTGGCCCAACTCATTGCTACGTATCCCAGCCACAGTCTTTGCCAACTGACTTCTCCACGTGAGTTTTGGCTAGAGGTGAACGGCAGAGATCCACACTCTTCTTTCTTAACCAACAGGCTTTTCTTTTCTTCACAGTCTGGCCTCCCATCTCTGTCTCTTGACCACAGTTCTATTGCCACTCGCTTTCAGACCAATTCCTCAGCTCCAAGGCAGAGCCTGCACTGAGCCCAGCAGAGGAGACTGACTCTACAGGCAAGAGGTTGCTTTGCATAGCACGTCGGGCTGGAAGGTGTCAAGCCAAGTGGAATGACATTTGTGTAGAATTTCACAGAAGACTGTTTTAGGGGATGTTTAAAAAAAAATTCCTTATTTTATTCCTTGCTAAAATGAACAGCAGAAGTTTGAAAAGCAATATGTTGAGATAATCTTAGGACCCCACACAGTGGTGTATACCCAAAAGTCATTGTCGTCTGACTCTCCACACTTACACCTTAACCTCTCTGCTCCCTCCTTTCATCTAATGCAAGGGTGGGCCATCATACCAAACCAAGGAGGGGAGGAGGTACGGCTGCTCTCTGGTCTTAGGCAGTTCTCGAGTGTCCAATGAGGCAGGAGCTCTGCAGCCTGAGGGTTCTAGAACCACAAGCTTGTCTGTCTCTTCAGCCAACTAGCCCTTTATAAGTGATCTTTTAAATTTCTTTTCACTATTGAAGCTGCATATCAGGTCGGAGTGTGAGCATGTTTGGCGTATGCTTATAATCCCAGCATTAGTTAAAGAGAGAGGTTTCTGAGTTCAAAGTCAGCCAGAGCTACATATTGAGACCCTGTCTCAATAAGAAAAAGTGTGGGAAGGGGAAAAGATACATTCTTTCTCATGTGATTCAACAGTTGCTTATGCATTTGGTTTCTTTTTTATTACCGTATGCATAAATCATTTAACATAATAAAACAGAAGTTTGCTGAGTGTCTATACATCAGGAATAGCACTTAATCATTTTTATACCTGTATTGTAGTAGCAGATCCATTCCTGTTTCCTTCTCCTTTTTCAGTGGCAGGGCTTTTGTCGTGGGGTGGGAAAATCTTCTCATCATGGAGTATTTAGACATAGGGGCCTGAGACTATCAATGTTCAAATCCAGTCACAGTAGGAAATCCCTTTGTGATTAAGTCTCCTGCTGATAAGTGCAAGGTGAAAGGGACAGAGGCAAGGGACTGAGGAAAGTCCAGCCCCCTTTATGATGAGATGGGTGAACAGCACCGGTGGTGAAATAGCATCCAGAGGTTGCTCCTAGGAAATGCTGAATATGTATGAGCTATGCAATCAGGACTGAGGAGGTAAGGCTTAAAGAACAAGCGGGGGCTGAAGGATCCGGGGTAGGGGTGGGCAATAGGTACGGGGAAAGAAAAGGACCAAATCAGGCAAAGGAACGAAGAAAAGGAAAATATGTTTCCTGCATAGTAACCTCTCCTTATATTCCTCTGCTCTCTATGTAGATGGAGGAACGAGGCTCCAGCAAGGCTGGGATTATCAGGTTATGCTCCTTTGTGGGGAGCCCAGAGAGATATTTGGAGTCACCTTTACTCTACGGATTGAGCTCCTGAAGAGCCAATGGAAAGAAACACCTCGTGGTGTGAGAACCCAACAGGGAGTAAAGGTTCCCTGTGGATTCTGGAGCTAAATCTGGGATTCAAGGAGAATAGAAAACCAAACAACAACAACAAAACTACAAACCCATAAGCAACAAGAAAGCATGAACAACTCTCAGCTATGTGACCTGGAAAACTCACATATGTATTTAACACAAAAGCATTTCCCTCTGAATGGGACTCATTAGAGACAAGGGAATATTCCTCTTTAATTGAAAAGTGGGACATCCTCTGTAGGACTTAGGGGATTTGAAGATCCTAATTGGTCTCTTCCTTTGTTAATTTCATTCCCACCAAAGAAGAAGGGCGGGAAGGGGGGAGAGGGAAAGAGATGAAAGAAATTAAGAAGAAAAGTAAAAGAGTCCATTTTTTTACTTTCTTCTGAGACTGGAGAAATGCCAGGTATTAAAAATATGAGCAGATTCAGATAGCAGCAGGATTACTCCAGAGGCTGGAGGATTTGACTTAAAAACAGAGTAGCAGAAAAGGAGTCGTAGGTCTCGGTGAATTTCATACAGCAAAGTGACTGTAGATGTCATTCTGCCCCTTGAATTATGCATGAGGCTGGAATAGGTTCATGCAGGAGGTGGGGCAGGGGAGCTTTTCTTCTGCTAAGGAGATGCAAGGCTTTCCTGGAGATACTGTAAGCCTTTCTGATTAAGCTTGCCTGTGTAGGGTCCTGAAACCTCCATTTCTTAGTCAGATAGCTCTGGGCCACTCCCTTAACCACTCTGCTTGTCTCCCCATCTATAACATATGAATAATAATTGTACTTAATTTTACAGTTATTAGAGTTAACGGGGTAAATACATCACACATATACAGCCTTAGTAATAGTATGTTTATAATAAATATCTTCAACATTAAATGAGGCCTTTTAATAATGTGTCATGTGTATGGTGAGAACAGAAATACAAAGATAAAGAACCCCTCTTGCTCTTTAAACAGAACTTAGAATTTATGGGCAAGAAATAAAATAAAATGCTATCTACGGGAGCCAGACATGTAGCCCGGTTGGTAGAGTGCTTGCTTGGGATGCACTATGTGCACCAGGCCCTGGGTTTGCTCCTCAGCATTGTATAGCCTGGGTGTAACGTCATATGCTTGTAATCCCAGCACTTGTGAGGCATAGTCAGAAGGATCAGAAGTTCAGGGTCGTGTTATAGGTCGTGTTTGCGTAGAGGGTGTACTGGTTGGTTTTGTGTGTCAACTTGACTCAAGCTGGAGTTATTACAGAGAAAGGACCTAACCTTGAGGAAATGTTTCCATGAACTCCAGCTGTAAGGTATTTTTTCAATTAGTGATCAAGGGTGGGAGGGCCCAGCCCATTGTGTGTGGTGCCATCCCTGGGCAGATCAGTCCTGGGTTCTATAAGAAAGCAAGCTGAGCAAGCCGGGGGAAGCAGTCCAGTAAGCAACATCCCTCCATGGTTTCTGCATGCATCAGCTCCTGCCTCCAAGTTCCTGCCCTGTGTGAGTTCCTGTCCTGACTTCCTTTGGTGATGAACAGCAATGTGGAAATGTAAACTGAATAAACCCTTTCCTCCCCAACTTGTTTCTTGGTCACGATGTTTTGTGCAAGAATACAAATCCTGTCTAAGACAGAGGATTTGAGGCAGCATCAAAAAGGGAATATCACCTATGAAGGCATATAGGAGGGGAACAACCCAAATGGTTAATGAAGGGTTCTACAATAAGAGATTCAGGAACATGCATCAATGAGGTGATTAAGGCTGGATCAACAGGTAGAAGGAATATAGATGCTGGTGGATTCGGGGAGGGGCAGGAAGAAATAGCAAGCACCAAGACACAGAAGTATGAAGACTGTTGTCACATAGACAAGGATAAGAAGGAGGTTGATGTTGGGATACAGATGGTTGATGAATAATAACAATGGTTTAAAAAGGTAGACAGCACCTTGAGACTATGGTGAACATTGTCTGTTGCCTGTATGCAGGTCTGTCCTACAGAAGGAGGGAGCCACTGCGATGTGACATGATCGGATTGTACAGAGGCAGACATGTACCTCAGTGACCTGCACTTAGTAGGTGCTTTCTAAGTGGGAGCTAGACAAAGTACAATGACTTCCTGAAGTACTGGTGTGGAGGAAGGCTTCTCAGTAGAAGAGGGAAGGTAGAGAGTTAGAAGGATTTGCTGTAGTCTGGGTGAAAGTTTGCAGGAATATAAACTGACCCAGTGACAATGGAGATGTGTAAGAGGTGACATTACCACTTGGAAACTAACCAGAGTGGCATGATCATTTTGAGCCTGAGACATGAAGTCAGAAAAAGTTCAAAAAGATCATTTATTATTGATACTTAACAGCGATATGAACATTAGAAGAAGCATAATAAAAAATGTTCAATATGTAAAGGAATGAGGCTTTAAGCTTATTAAAGGTAAGCCTGGTAGGTAATGGTAGGTAATCTCACAACCCATTATCCCTGGACTTAGAGGTAGAATAAGCTTTTCATGGTTCGAGTTAGTCACTTCCTCCTCCCTAAAACATGGTAATATCCTGGTACCCTCCATCTCAGCCCTATCCAGCCCTTACTTTTTTGTTGTCTTTTGGTTTTTCCCTTTTTAAAAAAAATAATTTAAATTTTTATTTATTTATTTATTTATTTATTCATTTTTATTTATTTATTTATTTATTTATTTATTTGGTTTTTTGAGACAGGGTTTCTCTACATAGCCTTGGCTGTCCTGGAACTCACAACTCACTTGGTAGACCAGGCTGCCCTCGAACTCAGAAATCCACCTGCCTCTGCCTCCCAAGTGCTGGGATTAAAGGCGTGTGCCACCACCGCCCAGCTGCTATCATTTCTTTAAGTAATTCTTAATGTGTTATTGCATGTTAGGGGTTCATGTGGAGGTCAGAAGACAACTTGATGGAGTCAATTCTGCGCTTCTGTCTTTAGGTGGGTTCCAGGATATAGACTTAGGATGTCAGGTTTGCATCCTTCGAGCCATCTTCTCAGACAGCACTGTTGTTATTTTGATTTCAACAAGTCTTGGGTCAGAACTGGACAATCTACTGATCTCAATTCCCTTCCATTGGCTTCAACTTCTTTTCACATAGCTTCTTCGGGTCATTAATTCATGGCCCCGCTTTTATCTTTATGTTAAACTGGCATGGCCACTCATCAGGGTGTTTCCTGTGTACATCCTCCCCCCAAGCTCCCCGACTCTCACTAAGGTGAGCTTGTCTGGTTCACCCACAGCTATGGACAAAAGCACGTAATCGTATCTCCTGTACCTGTGCTCAAAGAGCCAAATGAAGTGACAACCCCCTGTAGAGACTTGTAATTCATGACCACTGACCGCAGATTGGTTTCTGCTAAGTTCACTCTCACCTGATAACGTTGCTTCGTGGAGAACAGGAAGCAACCAGAAGAGCAAGGACTCCTATGGGCTGCCAATACTACTACACCTTACCACCTCCACTACTGGGTCCCTACATGCTATCCTTTATCTTGTTGGAGGTGCATGCAAGAGGTCAGATGACTATTTGATAGAGTCAATTCTGTGGTTCTGTCTTTACGTAAGTTCCAGGGTTTGGACTCTGAATGTCAGGCTTGCATCCTTTGAGCCATCTCAAGTATAAATCCTAGCCAAGTGAACTCATTAACTTTGTTTTCTCTGCGTCATAATTTCCCCCTTTCAATGACAATCTTAGTGATTCTCTCAATGTAATATAAACATATTCTGTTATAGCCCAAGCTGCCCCAAGATGGGCGCCAAAAATTTTGAGGACCGCTCTATCAATGTTGGAATCTGCACTGACAAAAGCCTTGGGGGCTAAATTGTTAGAGCTCGCACTGTCCCAAACTGCTCCAGTCCTCTGGTCAGGGTTCAGCAAGAGAGAGAGTGAGGACGGACACGAAGAATGGAGACCAGACAGAGTGTGATTCAATCCCATTTATTCTTCAGTCTCTCTTCCTAGTCCAAGTCCCAAGTCTTGAGTTCCTAGTCCCTAGTGCCTCCAAGTTCCAAGTCACTTCTTCCAAGTGCTAAGTGCCTAATGTCTAATGATCTTCCAAGTGCCTAATAACTAACTCCAAGTTGTACTTGTCTAATGCCAAGTTCTTCCTCCAAGTGCCAAGTGCCTAATACCTAATTCTCTGTTCCAAGTTGTACTGAACTCTTCTGTCTGCCTCTCGCCTTTTATATGTCTTACTTCTAAGTCACGCCCTTAAGTCATGCTCTTAGGTCTTATCTCTAAATCTGATCTCTAAGTCACGCCCTTAAGTCTCAGCTCTAAATCACACCTTTAAGTCTCACACACCCAAGGGAAGATCTTGGGTATCTAAAGCAAGATGCTATCAGAGTGTGCTCAGCTGTTGTAGGCTATTGTAATCAAGTTTCTTATCAGGGTATACAGCTCAAGATGGCTGCAAGGATGATAGCCGCCTTCTATCGGCTCCCCACAATTTTCTCTATCTTATTTTTCAACTATCTCATCTCCCCCAACCTGGCCACCATCAAATTTCAATAAAACCACAATTTCTTTCTGTTTATCCTTGAATCTACTCTAGACATATCTGGCTTTCTCTAGTCTATCACATCTACTCTTAAGAGTAATGGCAGCATTCTTACGATTAAATTCAGGCCCATCTTGGTCTTTATTTTACTTGTCTTAGTCCATTTGTCCTCATAGCTCTTGAGGCTGGAAAGTCCAAGCAAAAGTACTGACAGAGTCAATGGTAAGGCCTTCCTCCCTGGTTTATTGATGGAATCACATAATGAAAGAGCTTAGATAGCTCTAGGGGGTTCATTTCATCAGGACACTAATCTCAGTTTTGAGGGTACCGTCCTCATGACCTAATGTATATATTAAAATATCAGGAAGAAGTGTATTATTTTTGTACATGTGTTAAAAATTCATGATTTTGTTCTGAAAAATAATTATTCTATTTATTTTTTTCATGATTCAACGTACAATTTAACTTACCTATTAGTTTATTTGACTGATTTATCTTGTTTATCGTCATCAATCACCTCCACAAGAAAGTAAGCTCACCAGAAGTGGCCTGAAAGGCTTATTTCTGAGAAGTGCATGCAAGTTTCCTGTCATGGTAAATATGATTTGGAAGTTTCTACCCCACCTTAGGTCATTTAGTTCCCCAATAAAAGACATGAAACCTTTATATTTATAATAAGCCTTATAGCACTAGAGCTGGTCAGCTATCAACTTTCTATGATAGTTTGTCTACTTCCCTATCAGTATTCCGAGATATGACTGCCGTGTTCTGCCTGGCCTCTCCTACTCCATCTGGCGAGCCCTCATAACCACACACTCAGGATCCACCTACTCCATGGCACCTCCTTTCATCTTCCTCCTCCTATCCTCAAGTTCTCTCTGCCTCAGACTCAAAGCTCGAGAACCAAAGCCCCACCTACCTCTCTTCTGTCCAGCTCAGGCTATATAGACATCTTTTTTTCAACCAATAGTTTTAAATGAAGGAACAAGGTTTGCACAACAAAAGCTGGTATACATGAGAATTCATTCATCCTAAGGTGACTAGACCTTGGGATACAGAATTTAGCACTACAATACATAGCCACAGATCAAACCTCAACAACTCCCAAAAGAGAGTAGCAGCAAAGAGCCCTACCATACTAGGACATCGATGAACCACAACAATGACCAACAAGGCTTGACAACCCTGAGGGTGTAGTAGTGGCGCATCTACATTGGTGACAACCAACAGCTCTCAAATTGGATCTAATACCCACTCAACAAGAGGGGAATTATGCTTGATATTGGAGACCTAGTCAACTACACAGGAATAGTGAAGTTGTAGATTTATAACTGCCACTTTACTAAACCAATATAACTAACCACATTCTGAATAATTGTTCTTTTACCCACACAGAAGTAGTCCTTACCCCTCATTGTAGCGGGATACTTACCCGCTACATTCGCAATAAGGCTCAGTAATTGGGCTATATAAAAGGTAGGTGGAATGATGAGTTGGAAGGACAGAAGGAGAAGAGAAAAAGAAAGAGAAGGAAGAAGAAGAGGAAGAGGAGGAGGGAGAAGAGAAGGAGGAGGAAGAGGAGGAGGAGGAGGAAAGAGAGGAAGAGGAGAAGGAGGAAGAGGAAGAGGAGAGAAGATGGCTGCAGGTGTACGAGTGTCCCTAGCAGTCTAAGGTAGTTATAATATCTAGGTTAGATAATTGAGTATCAATTCTAACTGTGTGGGCATCTTGTTAATTGAGCATTTCCAAATATATAAATTCATTGGATAATCTTTAAGCATTAAGAGTCTTCATTCTACTGGGTACTGTGGGCATAGCAGGAATGATCTGGCTCAGCAGAGCATTGTGGACAGCTTGGCATCTCATGGGTGCCAGGGCTGGTGTTTCTAGATAGCTGGAGCAGTGGGAAAATGGCGGCTGCCTGGGAACAAGCCGGACCGGGAGCAGTTTTCTAAGTATTACCTCTTAAACTTCATCAAGGAAATGTCTCTTTGTAATAGACAGAGACGATTACAGAAAACCACAATCAAAAATACAGACTGGTAGAACTTAATCTCAGTAGACAATCTACAACACATACAACTTCTATACCCAAGGCTCAGGACTTACTGCAGAAGACCGGGCAGAAAGATTTGAAGGGCCAGAGGAATATGAAGTTTGCTGTGAGATTGTGTTTCCTAAGAATGTCAGCAGCTACACCCATAAAGTGTCACCAACACAACTTCCTACACATGAGCTGAATAAAAACAGCAATAGGCATGCTAATGTGAATGGGAGAAAGTTCGTGGGGGCCTTGCAACCTTACACAAAGAATTACGGGCAAGAAAGGAATGCTGAGCGTGAGAGAAATAGCCTTCCCAGGGGAAGAGCAGCCAATAGGTTATCCAATGACAAATAGTCATTCCTTTCTTGTTTGTTAGTTTTTGTTTTTCGAGACAGGGTTTCTCTGTATAGCCCTGGCTGTCCTGGAACTCACTCTGTAGACCAGGCTAGCCTTGAACTCAGAAATCCAACTCCCTCTGCCTCCCAAGTGCTGGGATTAAAGGTGTGCACCACCACTGCTTGGCCAAATAGTCATTCCTAAAAACATGTTAAATATATGTATGTATATGTATATGATGTATATGTATATGTATACGTGTATGTGTATGATGTATATGTATGTGTATATATATACGTATATATACATATATACACACATATATAAACATATATACATATATGCATATATATACATATATATACATATACACACATATATACACATATATATACACATACACACACATACATACATACATACATGTATTCCTCTGGAATTACATGTTTCTCTGGAAGAGCAGTCAGTGCTTTTAACCACTGAGCCATCTCCCCAGCCTCCAAGGGAGGCTTTTAAAGGTAGCTAGAGAGATGGCTCAGTGGTTAAGAAGCTTGTAGCTCTAGCAGAGGACTGGTGTTAAGTCCCCCAGACCCACAGCAGGCAGCTCACAACCTGCAACTCCATCTACACGCACATGTAAATGTATATGCATACATGTACATACACATAAATAAAAAATAAAACAATAATTAAGGTTTTTTTTGTTTGTTTAAGTGCAGCTAGTCACGATGTTTGCGAAGTCAGGAGTTGGGGCTAGAGAGATGGCTCAGCAATTAAGAACACTAGCTGCTCTTCCAGAGGTCAGGGTTCAATTTTCAACATCCACGTGACCACTCATAACCATCTCTAAGTCCAGTCCTAGAGGATCTGATGCCCTCTCTTCTGGCACCACAAGGACACGGTACATAGATTTACATAGAGGTAAAACACCCATACACACTAAAACAACAATAGGAAAATAAACAAAAAATCAGGAGTTCAAGGCTATCCTTGGCTACATGTGTCAAAGGAACCTTTATTTACTTATTTATTTATTTATTTTTGTTGTTTTGAGACAGGGTTTCTCTGTGTAGCCCTGGCTGTCCTGGAACTCACTTGGTAGACCAGGCTGGCCTCGAACTCAGAAATCTGCCTGCCTCTGCCTCCCAAGTGCTGGGACTAAAGGCGTGCACAACCACCTCCTGGCTCAAAGGAACCTTTAAAAAAAATTCTTAAATGTATTCTACTGGGGTATGGTAGTACAGACTTCCAAGTCCAGCAAAAGGAGCAGGGGTTTGAAATCAACCCGTGCTATACAGCGAAACCTCCCACAAAGCAAACAGCTGGGTCTGGTGGTGCTTGCTGTAATCCCAGCACCTGGAGTCTGAGCAGGAAGATTTTAATTTAGCCTGACCTACATAGTAATAGCCTGCATCCAAAAAAAAAAAAAAAAAAAAAAAAAAAAAAAATCCAAACCAGCTGGGCATAGTTGCATGTACCTTCAATCTCAGCATTTGGGAGGCAGAAACAGGAAGAGTTCTGCAAGTCCAATCAAAGCCAGCCTGTTCTACAAAGCAGTTTCTCGCCAAAACAGGGTTACATGGTGAAATCCTACCTTGAAAAAACAAGCAAGCAAACAAACGAACAAACACTGTCCACCTCCCACCAACAGCACCAAAATCGAAAACAAACAAAGTTACAGAATGCATCCGGCGGATGTACTAATATGCAAAGGCAGACGTGTATGCGTATGAAACTCATGTGTAGCTCTGTCTGCAAAACAAAACCCAGAAAGAAGCTAAATGTGACTGAGTAGGAGACGGTTGTAAGTGCACGGTACAGCAGTGCCGTGTTCAGCATCGTGTGGTGGTATTCAGGTTCCCGAAGGGTAATAATATATGTGCTTAGATGCTTAAAAAAAAAAAAAAAACTTCAAAAGAGGGGCTAACAATGTAGAGAAAGCAGGTCTGCTGTCCTCAGCCTCCGTGATATCCGCAATGAGATGTGTACACTCCCACCTAGGTGCTTCCAGGCTTGGTTCAGTGTATGGCGAAGTGCGCTCCTGCGGGGCTTTCCATTGGAACCCTGTAGGGAAAGGGACACTCTTGGGCAGGGGGGCCTGGCTTATTATCTCAGCAGCTACAGGGTCTCAGCCAAGGAACCTTGACTCCTGCCAGGGGAAGCTTCTGCTGTCTGCCTGCCAGCTGGGTGCTGCTCTTTGCTCTCTGATCCCCCCTCCTGTCACCTCTCTAGCCCCTGCTGGCTGGGTCATTGGCCCTCCGGAATCATCATTCTGAAGTTAGCAACCCTGTTGGGCTATTCTTGGCATAGCACAGTGGGGGTGGGGCAGATGTTAGGTCCCTGTGTCCCTTCCCCCTCCCACACAAGCAAACACATACACCCACACATATGTTCAATGGGAATCCATGCCCTGGGAAGAGATCCAGGCAGGGAGGATGATGCAAGGCAGCAAGCTCTAGGGGAATATAAACCTCTCTCTCTCTCTTTCTCTCTCTCTCTCTCTCTCTCTCTCTCTCTCTCTCTCTCTCTCTCTCCCCTCCCCTTCCCCTCCGCCCCTTCCTCTCCCTCCCCCTCCCTCCCCCTCCCCCATGTGTGTGTGTGTGTGTGTGTGTGTGTGTGTGTGTGTGTGAAGAAGCAGAGACAATAATCAGTGTGGATCGCAGGGGCTGTCTTCAGACTATCCTCAGGGGCAATCACATGCCAGCAGCTCCATCTACTACCAGTTGGCATATGGGTGCTGGACCACCAGGAAGCCTTCCCATATGGCCCCCAGCTTGGTCACTGAAAATTCCCAACCACATTCTCTGGCCTTTGTGCTGGCACTAGGCCAACAAATGTTAGCCTGGGGTACAATTCTCTTATCCAATTCAGATCTCTCTCTCTCTCTCTCTCTCTCTCTCTCTCTCTCTCTCTCTCTCTCCCTCTCTCTCTCTGACAGGTCCCTTTAGAGTCACTTCATTCCCCAAACACCATTCATGTCAGATTCCAGTATGACACAATCACTTTCTTCCTTAGTGCAGTCTCCAAAATGAAACCAAGGGAAAGATGTCTGCTTCATCAACCCCTGTCCCGTGCTCTTCTTTGCAGCTACAGCTGCAAATACACGCTTCCCTTTGAGAACAGAACTCTATCAGGATCTACACTCAACCCCGCCATTGAGGGGCACACCCTCCTATCCACCCCTCCCACCCTCCACCCCCCCCCACCCCCCGTGCCCTTGTCACTTTCCTTCTTTGCCAACTCCCTTTAAAACCTCCTTGTTTTCCTCCCCTGCTCTTTCTAAACCTCAGCTCCACATACTATTGGCAAAAGGAAGTTCCTGAGGTAATATAAAGACGTCCTCGGCTGTAATCCCAGAATTTGGGATATGAGACAGACGGTCAAGACTATCCTTGTGTATGAGGCCACTCTCAACAAACAAACAACAAGACACACAAAACAAAACAAACAAACAAAATCCTAGAGAAAATGGAGTTGCTTGAAATTGAGCTCTGGCTCTTCCTTCAGCCCAAGATGGAAGCTTATAAGTCGAAGGCACAAGTGAACCCCTCCAAGGGCAACGCATAGGCAGTGCTTTCCGTGCTTGCAGGGGATCGCAGATTAGAAAACGGAGGAGGGGCGGGCGTGGGGGTAGGGGGAGTATTGCTGCCGATCCCAGCTAAGCAAAAGACAAAAGCCAGAGTTGTGATCAAGCAGGAGTCACACTCTTTGCACAAGTGCCTTTGCAAGCAACTCACAGAGCAGCTGTACTTGAAGAGGTGAAGGGCTTGTTTCCTGCCTGCCCTGGGACCAGAGTAATGAGTCAGGGAAAAGGGAGGAAGTCTGCAGAATTACTGGGCATGTGTCCTCCACTGAGCCATCTCTTCTTCCTCTGGGATCCCATCCACCTCTGCCAGTGGAGAACCTCTGGGGACCCTGGCGGATGGAGAGGTGGAGAAAGGAGATGGAAGTAACCTGTGATACAGATGGCATAACTTAATCTTCTAGCCATCTCCCTTGAGTCCTTAACCCTCTCTTGTGTTTAGATCTGGCTGGTTTTCTGAGAAGGAGTAATATTCTAAAGACACAACAAACACAGCAAAGGAAAGAGTGGAGAAAGAATCAGGAAAATAGAGTGATTTTTTTTTCATTAGAAGTTAGTTTAAAAAATAGGAGGAAGGGAGGGTTGGAGGGGGAAAAATAGGTGAGATTCACAAGATGGACCAGTTAGGGGCCAAGAGTCCTAGAAAGATGGCTTTCCTCGGTTTGTTCAGCATCCAAACCCAAAATGACAGGGATTAGGAAGCAGCGGTGCCCACGGGCTCCGCTGCCGCCTCCGCTTAGGGAACCCAGAGCAAATACGTCCTGATCCCCACATAAAGGGCCAATTAACTGTGCGGTCTCCGGAAACAAATCCGCTAACAGGGTGACAAGCCCCTAGACGCCGGCGGGGAGTGTGTTTGCCCAGAGGCCGACCGGGAGCAAATCAAGGGATTAGGATAGGGCAAAATCTGCATGGTTAGGGTGTTTCCAGCCTTCCCAGCTCCAAAGCAGGGCCTGGTGCCACAAAGTTAAACTTCTGCCCAGCTTGGGCTTCTAATGTGATGGAACCCGCAAGACTAGCCAGCAGAAGGCCAAGCAAAAGGTTCCTAGGACCCTGAACCTGAAGATAAGACCAGATTAAATAGTCCTATTCATCCTTAACCTAGAAGGGACTGGTCTACAATGGCGATGTCTTCTGATTGGCAAACTCAGCACACACACCCCTTACCTTTCCTGCTGAATGTAGTCTAGCCCTGCAGCAAGCCCCTGCAACAAGAGTCTGATGTAGAAATCTTCTATCTCTTTAGTGCCCTAACATACCCCATTCTCAAGATCTGCTCAGATTTTGTCTTCAGTGGATGCAGCAAGGACCCAGTTCAGCACCCACAGATGACACACAGGTATACCAACTCCCAGGCCTCTATCTAAGTCCCGTGGGACTGTTGAGCCCCATCAACCCCCACCATTTAGTTCAGCCTGCCTTGATCCTGGACAAAGGACTCTGAAGCACTGAATGCCCCAGAATCTGAGTTCCCTTGGTAAGAGAGTGGATTGTAGGGACAAACTGGCTGGCGGAATCATGTTTCTCTCTTCGTTGACCTGCTTTCGGTTCGGAATCCGCCACAGCTTTGCCTTCTACCCTGGAACTGAGTAACCTATAGCTCTCTGAGCTGTCTTCCTGTGCAGGCGTCCCCTTATGGATCAGAAGCGGCCGCTGCACGACGGCTGTCACACAGCCTAAGAGCAATCCAAAGCCCATCACTTACTTGTCCTCGGGACCTACCACAACAAGATAGGAAACCCAGAATCTCTTACTCCACATTCAACATTATTTCCAGTCTAGAAAAAGTGCAGGAGACGGGCAAAAGCAAAGATGGTTGTTGACTGCGATATCTCCAAGGTTAAAATAACCCTAGACAAGACAAGGTGGGGCTTTGGTTTTCCTGTTGCACACCCCACCCCTCCCAACCCGGAGGATAACCGGCTGTTATCTGGGTCGAGCCCTGCAGCAATTTGGCATTATACCTCCTCTATGGCACTTCGCTTCTTTTGTTCTGGACTTTTGGTCTCTTCAAAACTGTAAAACAGCTTCCTAAAACACGTCAGAGCGTCAGAGCGGGGCAATGCGCTATGCTAATACATGCGAGCCGTCTGAATTTTCGGAGTCTCTTCCAGTTTTACTCAGTTCTTAGCACCTGCCAGGAATTCCTGACTGGGGCGTCTGGAGCAGGACTCCAGGTCAAGTTGGGTCACTGTATCCCATGGGCTCCTAGTGGCAAACCACAGAATTAGAGGGGGTCGGGGAGCGCACGTGGGGCGGGAGGTGATCCAGCGGTGGAATGCTCTTCTTCCTCCCACTCCCAAGTATCTTAGCATCCTGCGGTCACGTCTCCAAGCCCCAGAATTTGGAAGGCACTGGAGCCTGGGACATTGAGAGCTCAACAGTGTCTGCTCTTCCAATGCCTCAGTTTCCTGGACGTCCAAGAAAGGAAGTGATTCCTGCTATAATTTTTAGAAAGAAGGACAGAGTCGGACAGAGGCTCAGTCCGTGTCTTGGGTGCTCCGAGAGAGAGAAAAACTCTCCCGCCAGGTTCAGAGCAACATTAGATGAGAGGAGTGTGGGGCGGGGACTCTAACTTGCGCGCGTCCCTGCTTGCGGCCGTTCTGGTGGAGATGGGGGTATGGAAGGAGGCGGATTAAGCCCTTAATTACGGCGTGATCCGAGTGGCACCTGCTTTCCGCCCGCCCAGCTCCCAGGGGACTCCGGCACTGGGGGGTGGAGAGAAGAACCAGCGAAGGAGGACAGCCCGTGCAGAGGCACGGCCGGTACCCAGGCACGCCTGCAGGACAGCGGCATCGTGGCTGCCGCAGCGCTCAAAGGCTGTGGAGGGGCTTACGGCTCCCGGCCCACGGGTCCCAGACCCAGGGGCTGGGTTCCGAGGCCCCCGCCCAAGACCCAGGCGGGCTGCGCTATGCTGCGCTACCTGCTTAAAACACTACTACAGATGAACTTGTTCGCGAACTCCCTGGCGGGGGACATCTCCAACTCCAGCGAGCTACTCTTCGGCTTCAACTCCTCGCTGACAGCGCTCAACCCTAGCCTGCTTCCTCCTGGAGACCCCTCTCTCAATGGTGAGACTGTTCTGTTCGATGGGAACCTTAGATTTGGAGGTCGGGATGAGAGGGCTGCTTGGAATGGAAGACCGGAAGGTCTCCACTTCCAGGACCCAGGGGCGCCTGTCAGGACCCTCCTGGGAAGTGGGGTCCCAAAGGAGCATCTGAGTTGGTGTATTTGCCTGTGGTGGAGGGCTGCTGAGTCCCTTACTCCTCATCTTTCCTACTACCCGCCTACCACACCCACCCCAGGTGAGAGAACCGTGAAGGGCAAATTCCAAGCTAAGAAGGGAAGTTCAGAAGATGGCACGACGCTGTCGCCAGTCGGCCAAGGCTAGAGTCGGGCACTAGGCACTAGGTGATCCAGCCAAGTAGTAGGTGTCACTTCAAGAACCTAAAGTTTTCAAAAGACCTCACTCAGAGCCAGGGTGAGAAAACCCCCAACTTGGTAGGTGTTTTTATGAGAGGAGGCTCAAAAGTCGGCGATCTTTTCAAGGAAACTTAGCACTAAGTTTTTATCCCCTGTGAGAATCACAGCTGACTCAGCCTGGCAGAGTAGTGGCGAGGTCGTTACCGCTAATTACAGTGATTAATAAATAACTTGAGACAGCGCTGTCTCCCTGAGCGCCGCAGGCAGTCTGGAGAGAGGCCTGAGCGCGCTCCCTACTGGATACGTCGAGAACTCTCCCTCTGGGAGACCTCTGCCCCATCTAGGCTAGGGCCCCGGACTCTGGCCACCGTCCACCTTTGTGGGGGTCTAAAAGATGGGGGAAGGCCTCTCTCTCTCTCCCTCCCTCTCTCTCTCTCTCTCGATCCCCACGAGCCCTCTCTCTCTCTCTCTTCTCCGCTCCCCCCTCTCTGGCACTCAGGTGCAGGGGAGGAGTCCCAGAGCTCTATTTGCATGGTCATTAGCTATTCATTAGGCTGCTGTCGAAGCATCTCTGGAGACCAGGAATGACAGGAAAGAAATTCCAGGGAAAGGGAGCCCTCGGCTGTGTCTGCAGGAATTAGGGGAACGGGTGGACCAGAAGGCTGTTGTACGGAAGGAGTTTGAAGAGAGCTGGGATTCTCCTGTCTTGTCACCTTTGGAGAATCCCAAGAGACCAAACAGTTGTTTTCTTGGATTTTCGACTCACCTAGAGCTTATAGCAGACATCTATTTTATTCAAGCTTGAAAAGCCAGTGAGGGGAGATGGTTGTTGGTCGCTACACATTGACACTAGGAAAACACAGCTAAGGAGAGTGACGAATAACTACGTCAGTGATCACAAAAGCAGCACAGAGCAAAATCATGGCATCAGGGAACCTAACTGTATTTTCATCGCATATGAGAGGTCTGTGGGGTGGAGATGGCATGGGTTTAGACATTCTAGATCCTGGAGCCATATTAAAGTGCTGGGGGGGTGGATATTAAATAACAGTACACTTGTCATAGCTAATGGTGTGCTTTATATGCTTTTGGAGTTTTGGACTCACACATTGCAGATAAAGAAGCGAAATTTAGAGACTTGAGCTATTTATTTATTTATTTATTTATTTATTTAAGACCTAGACTAGCTATGTAACCCAGTCAGCCTCTGAATGCCCCCACATCTAGCCTCCGCATCCAGAGCGATGGGCTTACAGGCATGGGCCACCCATAGGCTGAAGTTAAATAATATGTCTAACTTACTAACTCTGGGAAGGGTCAGATCTGAGCTATCAGCTCAGAGAATTTCAAAATCAAAACCTGGGCTTTAGCCACTCCAGGGTCCTCTCTTGGTGGAATGCTTCCAAATCAGGATTGGGAAGGGGAGGGGGGGGGGGGGGGGGCGGGGGGGGAAGAGACGCGTGAGCAGCAGAGATTCCATCTGGAAGGGAAAAGACTGAGAAATTTATTCTCTTCCATATGTGGGAGAGAAACTGATTTTACTCCGAGGAGCAATCAAATTAACTCTCTTAGGGTGGAGCCTGCACCCGCCACGCCCTAGCTTTCTCTATACCAGAACTGTTAAAAGGAAGGGCAAGAAACGAAACCTAATCCCCCACTGGGCTTAGAACCAAGAGGTTCCTGAGTATCTTGGAACAGGGTAGGTGGGGTGGGGGCGAGAGAGAGCCACAGAACAGATGCGCCCAGTAGTCCCTGGTTATTTAAGGACACCAGATTGTGCAAAGCTTCAGCGCCGCCTACTGGCAGAAGCGGATAGCTCTGACTGAGAGCTCAGAGTCTGTATTTGACTATCCTATATAAGGCGAGAATGAGGACCAGGATACAAAAGGGGGCTTGGGAACATTTGTGGGTGAGGATGACACCCAGATTCCAAACTTGAGGCAGGAGATGAACCAGCTTCAGGATGGAGGTCTGTAGGACGAGAAAGGTAGGGGTAGAATCTACAAAGGAACTGTTTCAAGAGAGCAAGGAAGGAAAATAATTTCTTTCCTGATTTTTAAAACTGTACCTTTCAGGAAAAGCAGCGCCACTCAAATTCCCGCTTCTTACCATGTTTAACTTCTGTGACGTCACAGGATCCTTGGAAATAAAAAACAAACAAGCAAACAAACAAAAAAAATACGTGATTACCTGGGGCCTCATAGCATTCAATCAAATTAAGAACCTTTCCAGTCTTGGACCCAACTCTTAACACTTTTTCTTAAACAAAGGATCCAAGGCAGTTTACTTTGTTCATTTCACCTGTGGGAGCAGAGATCACTCCGAGGTGAATAATCTGGTGTCCGCTACGGTGCAGCACGCGTGGTTGTTCACTGAGCAAGAATTATTATGTGTGAGTGCAGATAAATCTGCTAAGGTACAGGTTTCTCACCAAACCGTGCTCTGTCATCTCTCACACTAGTCAAGAAAGGAGGCCTGAATCTCAAGGAGATGCAAAAAGCCTTCCTAGGAGTTTGTGCCCGAATTCCTCTACAGATCTGCCAATCTGAGGGAATTTCTGTCCCAGGCTAAGATGATACCAGAGCAGAAGGACGGGTGGGCCGATGCAGATGGCTCTCTAGCAAAGGAAGCATGAGAGATGAGCGAGGCAGAGGGTTCTCTTACTCTCCAGCGCAAGCCTTGGTCTTTCCCTAGTTGCCTTGGCTGGGTGCTTTGAGTTACCTTCTTCTCCAGGGTCAAGAGTTGGCCCAGAGGATGCCATGCCACGCATCGTGGAGCAACCGCCAGATCTGGTGGTTTCCAGGGGCGAGCCGGCCACTCTGCCCTGTCGTGCTGAAGGCCGGCCTCGACCCAACATCGAGTGGTACAAGAATGGGGCGCGCGTGGCGACTGCTCGGGAGGATCCGCGTGCTCACCGTCTGCTGTTGCCCAGCGGTGCCCTCTTCTTTCCTCGCATTGTGCATGGGCGTCGCTCTCGGCCTGACGAGGGTGTCTATACCTGTGTGGCTCGCAACTACCTGGGAGCAGCCGCTAGCAGAAACGCTTCTCTGGAAGTAGCTGGTGAGAGAGTTCGGTCAGCTGATGCTTCTAGAGCCCGGGGCACTCAGGAAGGCCAACGTAGAGTTGGCTTGGGAATGGGGCGGAGTGGGGGCAGCCCACCTTTGGTCTCTAACGCCAAACTTTAACCATGGGGTTAGAGGTAGGTTTGACTTGGTATTTCAGAAAACCAGGTCAGTTGTGACCCCCCTCCCCGACACACAGCTCCTGTTAACATCATTCTACCTTGTTTATTTTTCTGACCTTTCTTCCCATGGTTCCTTCTCTATTCTCAGTTCTCCGTGATGACTTCCGGCAATCTCCTGGGAACGTGGTGGTAGCAGTGGGGGAGCCAGCAGTAATGGAATGTGTGCCTCCTAAGGGTCACCCAGAGCCTTTGGTGACCTGGAAGAAGGGCAATGCAAAGCTTAAGGAAGAGGAAGGAAGGATCACTGTGAGTGTGTGTGTGTGTGTGTGTGTGTGTGTGTGTGTGTGTACGTGCATATACATGTAGGCAGTGAGTCTAAGACATGCCTCAAAGGAGGAAGTCTTGAATCTAAGACTGCTTTCCAGCCTCTGGGTTGTGACCCCTTTGGAGTCTGCATATCAAATATTCTGCATATCAAATGTTTACATTATGATTCATAACAGTCACAAAATTACAGTTATGAAGTAACAACAAAAAATTTTATGGTGGGGGGGTCACTACGACATGAGAAACTATGAATTAACAGGTTGAAGCATCAGGAAGGTTGAGAACCACTGGTCTTAAGGGTCTTGAGACCTGGGAATAATGTCTTGGTATTGTACAGAAGACAATCGGAAATTAAGTTACTAAGTAAAGAACTCAGGTTTAAAAAAAAAAAGGTGGAGAGAGCTGGGTGTGTTGGTACATAGCTCTAATCCTAGCACTTGGGAGGCAGAGGCAGGAAGATCCCTGAGTTTAAAGTCAGTCTGGTCTACAAAATGAGTTCCAGGGCACCCAGAGCTAAACAGAGAAACCCTGCCTCAACCTCTCCCCCCAACCACAAAAAAAAGTCAAGAGAGAACACCCACAGCCTCCATATCTGACATATAAATCAATTTCATTAGTTTTCTTCTTTAGCTTACTATAAGAACCATATAAAATTTACACACACATGTACAAGCATGCACACACGTACATACACACTCCCAAACATTCTGATGGCTATAAAGGACCAATGTTACCATTGTTATTCTCCAGATACGTGGAGGAAAGCTGATGATGTCACACACGTTCAAGAGTGACGCCGGCACGTATATGTGTGTAGCCTCCAACATGGCTGGAGAACGAGAGAGTGGGGCAGCTGAACTTGTGGTACTGGGTAGGCGCCGGGCATTTTGGAGTTATGGGAGTGTGTAGCCCACTGACCGAGTAGCTGTACAGAACCCCTGACAGCTCAATGGCTCCTACTCTGTAGAGCGTCCCTCGTTTCTGCGTAGACCAATAAACCAGGTTGTCCTGGCTGATGCCCCTGTGAATTTCCTGTGTGAGGTGCAGGGAGATCCCCAACCCAATCTACGCTGGCGCAAAGATGATGGGGAGCTGCCCACTGGCAGGTGAGAAGCCCCTTCCTCTGACAGCAGAGGGATCCAAGGAACCCCAGACCCTACCTGGCTGTGACATGGAGAAATTTATTTCCCAGAACTAGTGGTCCCTGGCTAAACTGATTTCATATAGTGGGTGCTATCTTTTTCTGCACCATTTGAATCCTGCCTTGTCTATCTTGACCCTGGTTGTTTGTTTTGGGGGAGAGAGAAGGGGTTTGTAGCTGTGGCCAACCCAGCTTGGTGTGGGGAGTGGAGCAGGTATGAGATTCGGAGTGACCACAGCCTTTGGATCGGCCAAGTGAGCTCTGAAGATGAGGGGACCTACACCTGTGTGGCAGAGAACAGCGTGGGGCGTGCAGAGGCATCTGGCTCCCTCAGTGTTCATGGTGAGGGCTTCTCCTGGGTCAGCTTGTAGGGGTGACATGAGGAGTGGTGTTTGAGGGGAATGGGGAGAGAGAGGACAGAACAGGAGGTATGGGTAGATCACATGAGCTACTTCTGGAGGGAGAAATGATAAAACCAAAGAGATCTGAGCAAGAAAGAGATGGATGCCTGCTCTATCAAGCCAGCTTTGGACTTCCCTACTACTGAGTGCCAGCTTCTTTTTCTGTCTCTCTCTTTCCCAGTCCCACCACAATTTGTGACTAAGCCCCAGGACCAGACAGCAGCTCCTGGAGAAAACGTGTCTTTCCAATGTGAGACCAAAGGAAACCCTCCACCTGCCATCTTCTGGCAGAAGGAAGGGAGTCAAGTAGGTAGCCCATTCCAAAGCTCCGACCGATTTTCCTTCTGGATCTTTCTCTCCCGCCACTTGCTGCAAACTTCCTCTTAGTGTCCTGTCCCAGAAACTCTCGAAGGTTGAGAGGAGCAAATAAGACAATGAAGATAGACAGGGCCCAGAGCATTTGGGCACTTGGACAAGTCAATGATAATGCAGCCATGTTAGGTGATACAGAACAATTCAGAGTGGCAAGTTCTGAGAGAATCTTTATGTGTTGACCAGTGCTGTCTTGAAAGTGGAAATCCAGCTGAATTTCTCTTCCCCCACACTCTCTGGACCTTGGCTTTTGAACCTGCAAACCAAGTACTGAAGGAATTAAAGCTTCTTAGGGTAGATGGCTTGTTCCATTGATAGCTCATTCCACCAGGGGCATTCACAGACATCTCCTTTCCACCTAGGGAACAAATCCAGGTCACACTACCCAAAAGAACAGAAATGACAACCTAAGTGATTTTCTCTACGGAAAGAGTGGGCACTGTGCTACAGGGTCGCTATACCAAGTCTGGTTATCGTCTCCACACTTTGGGAAAACTACAAGATTTTTGTCCCAAACCATGGCCACTATTTCCTAACATCTCTAGTTCTTGTGACTGTTGTATTTTAATTAGGTCTCCATGGGGATGAAAAGGGTGTTGGTAGGAGGGAGTCAGAGGGGGGTCAGTCAGAGTCTCAGCCTGGCCTGTTGTCCAGAGACCCAAACTTATTTTCTCTCCTTTCCATATGTCTCTCTAAAGTAAGTTGCTAAGCCGGAAAATATTTATCACAGTGTTTTATAAAACATTCACATGATTCCTTCATAATGAGTTTGACCCCTAAGCTTTGAGAGTCAAATTTGGGGAAATCGGGGCTCATAAAGGTTTTATTTTAGTGGTTGATTAGTCCTTCTTTTTTTAAAAAAAATATTTATTTTATGTTCATTGGTGTTTTGCTTGCATGTATGTCTGTGTGAGGGTGTCAGCTCTACAAGAGTTACAGAGAGCTGTAAGCTGCTATGTGGATGCTGGGAATTGTATCTGGCCCTCTAGAAGAACAGCTGGTGCTCTGAACCCCTGAGCCATCTCCCCAGTCCCCACGTGGTTCATCTTCTGAGCTAAGGCTGGTCTCTTAACTTGTGATCCTCCTGCCTTATCTCAGAGCTTAATTTCTTAGAGTTTCTCAATCAATAAAGTCACAGAACTGGGGGCATGGACCCCAAGAGCTTCTAATAAATGTCTGCCATTTTTGTCAGTTGGCCTAACTAATTTAGCCAGGGTCATATCAATGGCTGAAGGCAGAGTGCAAACTAAAATCTTAGGGCTTTCTCTCAGCAGGTGTAGGGTTCTCTACATCCTGCCCATTCCCCATCTTGTTTCCTTGCTCCATCCTAGGTTCTGCTTTTCCCTAGTCAGTCACTCCAGCCCATGGGACGCCTCTTAGTCTCTCCAAGAGGCCAGCTCAACATCACTGAAATAAGGATTGGAGATGGTGGCTACTACGTGTGCCAGGCTGTCAGTGTGGCTGGTAGCATCCTGGCTAAGGCCCTATTAGAGATAAAAGGAGGTATGTGTTCATGGAGAGAGGGTTAGACCCAGGATCTCTAAAGACATTGTTTAAAGAGATCTGTTTCCCTTGGATGCAGTTCAATGTGTCTAAAAGGGAAACGGCATTTTCCCGAGGGACATTCTTGATGTGAAACTAGCAGCAAAATGGTCCCAGGCAGAGACTAGAAATGGTTGTTAAAGCCTTCCTGGGTGACAAGGAGGGAGGGATGAATAGATGAAACAAATAAGGCAGAAGAACAAAGGTTTCCTGACTCAAGTTCTCCCTCTCTCAGCCTCCATGGATGGGCTACCTCCCATCATTCTCCAGGGACCAGCCAATCAGACGCTGGTACTGGGCTCTTCCGTGTGGCTGCCATGCAGAGTGACTGGAAACCCTCAGCCCAGTGTCCAATGGAAGAAAGATGAGAGGTGGCTGCAGGAGGATGACTCACAGTTCAACATAATGGACAACGGCACTCTATACATTGCCAGTGTACAGGTGAATGTCACCCCTGGAATCCTTGTAACTGGAAAAATAGCTATCTGGTCCACTTTCCAACCCTAGTAAGTACCAACTAGGCATCTAATCCATGTCTACCTCTCTGCTCTCTCAGACTTCCTAAAGTATCCAGCATCTTCCTCATCCTTCTGTTACCTGCCTCTCCACCCCTTCACCTTACTTAGCTCCACTCCCAGTGGGCCAGCACTCTACCTTCTCCTACAGGAGATGGACATGGGTTTCTACAGCTGTGTGGCCAAGAGTTCCATAGGGGAGGCCACATGGAATAGCTGGCTCAGGAAGCGAGGTACGTTTAGTCTTGTCTTGCGGCAGCTTTCTTCGAGCCTCGGGGCTAATTTTATCTTCCAAACGATATGTTGGTGGGGATGAGGATGGACTGGTGCACTCGGGAGGCAGAAGTGAGTCTGGGTTAGTATACTATGTCACCTCATAACCATTGCCACTCTTGGAGCTCCATAGATTTTCTAGGAAGGAAGCAGGCCTCACTTTCTTTCCCTAGTCTCTCTATCTATCACTGCAGAAGATTGGGGAGCATCACCAGGTCCAAGAACAGAACCCAGTAATCCTCCTGGCCCTCCCTCTAAGCCTGTAATCACGGAGGTAACCACAAACAGCATCACCTTGACCTGGAAGCCCAATCCACAGTCTGGGGCCACAGCTACCTCCTATGTGATAGAGGCCTTCAGGTACGGAGACGGTGTTGTGTGTCTGTATCTGTGTGCTTGCCAGTGTGCATGTGTATATGTATACATGCACGGAGAGACCACAGCATAGTATCAAGTGGCCTCCCTCGTGGTCTGTGAGACAGTCTTGCTTTGAACCTGGGACTCACTAATTGGTTAGACAGGTTGACTAGTCAGCTCTAGGGAGCTGCCTGTCTCTACCCTCCTCTCCCAATGCTAAGATTACAGATGCATGCCACCACACCTGGAGTTTATGTGGGTGCATTGGGATGTTAACTCAGGTCCTCATGCTCCCTCAGCAGGCAGTTACCTACTGAGCCATCTCTCCAGGCCCATGGAGACAATTGTTGAATACAAAGCGGGGGTGGGGAGGTCCTATGTCCTTAGAGCCTTTGCTATTTTGGGATAATGATTCTTTAGCCCCCTTCTCCCAAGGTAAGGAAGTGGTATGGTTCTATAGGGAATGAGTGAGATTCAGTAGGCAGGTTGGGCATTCCTGGCTTAGAGGGTCCTGTCATCTCATTCCTTCTTAGCCAAGCAGCTGGCAACACGTGGCGGACGGTGGCAGATGGGGTGCAGCTGGAAACGCACACCGTCAGTGGCCTGCAGCCCAATACCATCTACCTATTCCTAGTGAGAGCTGTTGGAGCCTGGGGCCTCAGTGAACCCAGTCCTGTCTCTGAGCCTGTTCAAACCCAGGGTAAAGCCAGAGGCCTTATGGGTATGGGTATGAATGAGTGACAGCAGAGAGTAGCCCCCACCCCATCCAAACCACAAAGTGGTGGCTGTTCACCGGGTTTTCTTTTGATATGGCAGGTCTATACTGATGGCTCAGACTACAGCAGGAAGTCATGTTTCTCATGGAAGGCTGAAGAAAGGGAGGAGAGGAAAGTGAGGGAGTGGGATAGCCATCCATCTCAGCAACTCCCTTACCATTGAGTCTCTTAACCACACGAAGTACAGACCGTTAAGACTAAAAGGGACTTGGGGGAATCAAGTGCATATTAGCGACAGTGGTTTGAGGCCTTTAGTGGATGCAGAAGGAAAAGAGAAACCATTCATACTAGCTGCTCCTCCTGGCTACCTCTGTAAGAGTCCCCTAACGTAGTTATACTATGCCACTATGCATTTCAGTCTATAAGCCTGGCAGCGACAGAACATAGAGTTTGTACACAGCCTTGGTACAAACTTCTTGCCTTTGGTGGCCCCTGCTGACTGGGCTCTTTGGTCAGCAGACAGCAGCCTATCTAGGCCAGTGGAGGACCCGTGGAAAGGTCAGCGAGGACTATCAGAAGTGGCCGTGCGAATGCAGGAGCCCGTCGTCCTTGGGCCCAGAACTCTGCAGGTGTCCTGGACTGTGAGTGTGGCGTGGCGATGGGGGGGGGCATGAGGGCATCTGAGGAGTGAGGGGGAGTAGTGGGTGAGAGGCTAGGGCAGGCAGGAATGGACCAGGGCTGGGCTTGGAGGTCCTGTGTGGCTTCAGCCTCCTTTGGGACTTGAACACACTTTTTTTTCTGTTTCCTATAGGTGGATGGTCCAGTCCAGCTGGTGCAAGGATTCCGTGTGTCTTGGAGGATTGCAGGCCTTGATCAGGGAAGCTGGACAGCATTAGACCTACAGAGTCCACACAAGCAAAGCACTGTGCTAAGAGGACTCCCCCCAGGAGCACAAATCCAGATCAAGGTGCAAGTCCAAGGCCAGGAGGGCCTGGGGGCTGAAAGCCCTTCTGTGACCAGGAGCATCCCTGAGGAGGGTAAGGATGTGATGCGGTGTGGTACAGACTGGAGAGGAGGGAGATTTGAACAGCGAGGTGGGAAGGGAGGATGCCTTTCTGTTCTGTCATGTAATGGTTAGGAGAATGAAGCTTGAGGCAGCTTGCAATGACCATCTGTGTCCTTCTTCTTACCATGCTCCACCCTGGGCTAGCCCCCAGTGGCCCCCCTCAGGGAGTGGCTGTGGCCTTGGGGGGTGATGGAAACAGCAGTATCACTGTATCCTGGGAGCCTCCACTTCCCTCCCAGCAAAATGGGGTCATCATTGAATACCAGGTACAGAGTAGGCCTGGGGATTGGGTCAGTGGAGCTGGGGGCTGGGAGCTGGGGGCTGGGAGTGGGGTGGGGGAGGTGAGACATAGGGCCAAAAGTTATGGTGGAGGGATGGAGGGAATCTTGGGCTGGCTTTGGGTCTGGGAAAAGTCTAGGAGAGAAGAAAAGGGTTCAAGCATTGTAACCAGGGATGAGTTTCCTCTAGCTGCAACCCCAAGTTTCTCTTTGGGGCCTAATTCCAATTCCTGACCACATTTGTATCTTGGGTCTCCCTAGATCTGGTGCCTGGGTAACGAAAGCCGATTCCATCTCAATCGATCTGCAGCAGGCTGGGCACGCTCTGTGATCTTCAGGGGATTGCTACCGGGCCTGCTCTATAGAACCCTAGTGGCAGCAGCAACCAGCGCTGGCGTGGGCGTGGCCAGTGCCCCAGTGCTAGTGCAGCTGCGTGAGTCCGGTGATGGGCATGGGAGAGGAGAGCTAGAGAACTTGGGGGAGCCAAGAGTGGCAGAGCTTTCCTTTAACTCCCTCACTCGGGAGGCAGAGGCAGATGACTCTCTGTGAATTCGAGGCCAGCTTGGTCTACATAGAGAGCTCCAGGCCAGCCAAGGATACAGTGAGAGCATGTTTCAAAATAAATAAATAGAATGAAATTAAAAGTAATAATAAAAATATAACAACTTGGGGGAATAGTGGGGTAGTTGGGCTTACATAACCAGAATGGCGCCTTCCGAGCTCCTGGATTTCGGGTTCGTCTCCTTTCATCTCTCTGACCCCCACAGCATTCCCTCCGGCGGTGGTGCCCGGGCCCGAGGTCAGCGAGGGGCTAGCGGAACGGTTGGCTAGGGTGCTGAGGAAGCCCGCTTTCCTGGCTGGCAGCAGCGCGGCCTGCGGGGCGCTGCTCCTCGGGCTCTGCGCCGTCCTCTACCGGCGCCAGAAGCAGCGCAAAGAGCTCAGTCACTATACCGGTGAGAGCCACGCCTCCGGGCCAAGAAGCCTATGTGGGAGGGGCTTAAGGGGAGGCGGGGCCTCAACTGAGAGGGTGGGCAGGGCCTGAGGTGGGTCCACAGGGAGAACAGCCCACCCGGATAGGGCGTGGCGCTGAAAGTGGAGAGCCAGCCTGGAAAAGAGGGTGTGTCCAGTGGGGGAAAGTACCCAGATTTGGACAGAGGGATTAGATTTAACACTGGGACACTGGCTTTGGAGCTCAACCTCAGTAAACAGGAAAGTACCTTTCAAGACAGAGGGCCAATGTGACCCCTTGACGTCTACACTGGTCGTCTCAAAGATCTACTTCTTAATAGAAGTAATCCCTGAAGTTTGGTTACATGTAGGAATCACTTGCAAAAGTTTTAGGGGAAAAATGTGAAAATGAAGCCAGATGGGGTTGCTCTCACCTGTATTCTCAGCACCGGGGAAGGGGGACTGGCAGAAGCAGGAGGATCAGGAGTTCAAAGCCATCCTTGGCTTATAGTGAGCTCAAGGCCAGTCTGGGCTACATGAAATCTTGTCTCAAAAGGAAGAGAGAGAGAGAGAGAGACAGAGAGAGAGAGAGAGAGAGAGAGAGAGAGAGAGAGAGAGAGAGAGACAGAGAGAGAGACAGAGAGAGAGAGACAGAGAGAGACAGAGAGAGAGACAGAGACAGAGAGAGAGACAGAGAGAGAGAGAGACAGAGACAGACAGAGAGACTTGTCCCATTCCAAGAAATTAGTATAAAATTGGTCCAATGTGCAACATGATGGAGGCGTAGAGAAACAAATGGGATTCCTAACCACTCACCTCTTTTCCCTCTTCTTTTTCTTCCGGGTTCCTTTCGGAAGCCTCCTTTGCCTACACACCTGCAGGTAAGTGTCCCTACTCCGTGGGGTTCAGAACCCCAATACCAGCTCTTCTCTTACCACTTTCCCCTTTATCTTCCTCAGTGTCCTTTCCACACTCAGAGGGCCTTTCTGCATCCAGTTCCAGGTAATTCTTGGGACCTTTCTAATGATTATTGTTTCTGCAGAGAGAGTGTCCCCTCCACTCCAGGCCTGACCATCTTTCCATGTTCGACCTCTCTCAGTTCCTACTCCTAACCATCATTTCTGTCCTGTTACTCTTCATCTCTGCCATCTTCCTCCCTTTGCTGGCCTTTTTTGGCTCCCCGTTCCCAACATTCACCTGCTCCCCCTCAGGCCACCCATGGGCCATGGCCCTGCTGCCTACCCATGGCTGGCAGACTCCTGGCCCCACCCACCTCGAAGTCCCTCAGCTCAGGAACCCCGGGGGAGCTGCTGCCCCAGCAATCCTGATCCAGAAGATAGATACTACAATGGTGAGGCGCTCTAATTTCCTTCAGGGGAGTACACCTACCCCATCCTCCAAGACTTAGCCCTCTCCCACCCTCACTTCTTACTCTGTCAGCTTCCTGGGGCACACTGAAGGGATCTGAGGAACCCTGGCCTTCCTGAGTTTGGTTAGTCCTTGGAGGACTGGGGAATGGACCTTGGGCTTGACCTATAGCACAGCTATGAGACCTCACCCTGTGCCTTGGTTTGACACGTCAGATGTAGGGCGGGGGGGAGGAAATTGATCATGTGGAATCTCCTGCCTTCCATCTTTCTATGTCCCCTATGTTTGTGTGTCTGCCTCCTCCCCTGGGCCTCCCTCTTTCTCCTCCTCAGAGGCGGGAATCTCCCTGTACTTGGCTCAGACTGCACGGGGTGCTAATGCCCCTGGTGAGGGTCCTGTCTACAGCACCATTGACCCAGTAGGAGAAGAGCTACAGACCTTCCACGGAGGGTTCCCTCAACATTCTTCTGGGGACCCAAGCACCTGGAGCCAGTATGCTCCCCCCGAATGGAGTGAGGGAGACAGTGGTATGACCCTCCTCGTTTTAGTCCCATCCACAATATCCTCCATCCTCTGGCACCTGGCCTGTCACTTCCTGCTGACATGCTAACTCATCTCTGGCTCTTTTCTGCATGCTCCTGTCATGCCCCTTTCTCCTCTCCTCAGGAGCCAGGGGAGGCAAAGGGAAGCTTCTGGGCAAACCTGTACAGATGCCCTCTTTGAGCTGGCCAGAAGCCCTGCCACCACCTCCCCCTTCCTGTGAACTGAGCTGTCCAGAGGGGCCTGAGGAGGAACTGAAGGGCAGGTAAGGGTACTGCCAGCAGCTCATGCCTCTCACATTTAGAAAAAGCCAGAGGCTTCCTAGAGCAGCGAATGGGCAGAGATGCTTCCAGAGGAAAAGGTGAAGTTACTCTTTGCTTCTCATCTTCCTTCCCCACCTCAGTTCAGATCTGGAAGAGTGGTGCCCACCAGTGCCCGAGAAAAGCCACTTGATTGAGTCAAGCTCCAGTGGTGCGGGCATGGTGGCTCCAGCCCGAGGGGAAACTCCCTCCCCTACCTCTTCTTATGGGCAGCAGTCCACAGCCACTCTTACCCCCTCACCTCCCGATCCTCCCCAGCCCCCGACTGATATCCCGCACCTCCATCAGATGCCCAGGTAAGGAGGTGTCAAATATCCTGCATATTATAGGCTCTCTGTATATATTTGTTCAGTGGGTGGATGGATACATAGGTGAAGAGGGGCCAGAGGTCTCATGGCTGTGTTCAGATGACAGCATGCCTTGGGAAGGAAGATGACGTCGAGCAGAGCTCACTCATCTTTCAGGCCGTCTCTCTTTGGAGTGGGTCTGCAGACTTCCGAGGCATTGCATGTAAACATGGATGTCCTCACGCTCCCCTGGTTTGGGGCTTTGTGGGAGACAGATCATGTCTTGCCTATCTAAGCATTACGCTGAGTGTACAGCACAATGCCTGGCACATTGTAAGCTCTTGTTTCTGTGGCGTGAACACATGCTGAGGTCTTATGTCATTGTAGGAGGGTGCCCCTCGGGCCAAGTTCTCCTCTCAGCGTATCCCAGCCTGCTCTGAGTAGCCATGACGGAAGGTCTGTTGGCCTGAGTGCTGGCCCCATAGTCTCCTATCATGCTAGCCCCAGTCCTGTCCCTAGTACAGCCAGCAGCACACCAGGTGAGTCTGATGACTTACAGCTTGCTTCCACCTCACTCTCTCCCCTCAAAGCTTCTTTTCCCTTTACCTTCAACCTCCTTTCTCAATACCTTCTCATACCTAATCTCCCTTTGTCTCTTAATACTACAGGGAGAACCTGCCAGGTAACTGGAGAGATGACTCCCCCGCTCCATGGACACCGTGCTCGAATTCGGAAGAAACCCAAGGCTCTTCCCTACAGAAGGGAGCGCAGTCCCGGAGGTGAGAAGAGCCCTGGGCCTGAGAGATGATGACAGTTAGTAGACAGAATGGGCAGGAAACCAAGAGGAATGGAGCAGGTGACAGCAAACCTTGGGTCATTTATTTGCCTCCCAGTGTCAGGGATGGGGGACGAGGAGTATTAGTGTCAGGTGAATCAGGAGACTTGGCTGAAAATAAGTTTTCTCCTCAGACTTGCCCCCACCACCCTTGCCACCACCAGAGGAAGAGACAAGCTGGCCCTTGGGTCTGAGGGCAGCAGGCAGCATGTCTTCCCTGGAGCGAGAACGCAGTGGGGAGAGAAGAGTGTTTCAGGCAATGCCTCTAGGGGCCCAACCTCTAGGGGCCCAACGTGGGCCCCACTCAGATGGTAAGGAGAGCCTGGGCAGTGGGAGGGGACTAGAGGCTTGTAGAAGTCCCAATACTCCCAGCTTCAGTTGGATTCATGTGTCTGGTCAACATTGATATTGTCTCTTGTCTCTTTCACTTTCTCCTAAGTAAAAGTCCTCAGAGTCCCCAAGATTATCCCCCCTAACCCCCTCCCCCACCCCGCCACCTGCAGGACTGAAGCCAAGGATGAGGAAAAAGTAGGGTCTGGGTGCTGTGTCCTCCCTTCTTTAATCTCTCTGTGCTCAGGAGCACCTCACGTGTTTCTGAACCCATATCATGTCAAGGTCATGTGTTAGGCCTTCAACCTGACAGTGCCCGTCTCTCAGTAATTACCCGATGCTGGGAGAGTGTTCAGGGTGGCCAATGGACAAGTGGTGACAGTCTGCTTCCTCCTGTGGGCCCAGCTGCACTTCTGGGTTGTGCTGCAGAAGAGGCCTGGCTTCCATACGGCAGACCAAGCTTCCTGAGCCATGGCCAGGGAACCAGCACCTGCTCTACCGCTGGTAGCAATTCTTCTAGGGGTTCCAACAGCTCGCGAGGTTCCCGGGGCTCTCGGGGCCCTGGGCGCAGCAGAAGCCGGAGCCAGAGCCAGAGCCAGAGGCCAGGACGGAAACGGAGAGAGGTGGGCATCGGAGGAAATAAAGAAGCAGAGCAAAGGGTTGGGAAGATGGGCCAATGGGAAACAGGGAAGTAATAAAGGACTCCAGAGAGGATCACGAAGAGAGGGCCCAGAGAGGGTGGTAAGGGAGGAATCCTTGAGAAAAAGTGACAAGGGCTGAGGGCATAATGACACGTAAGAGGGGAGTCTGGGTATGCCATGGGATGAGTAGACTGGAAAAAAGGCTGATGCTCTCCTGTGCACGGCGGTGACAAAATAGCAGCCCCCCCCCCATGCATTACACAAGTTCTTTTCTCCTCAGGAACCAAGATGACCCTTCATGAAGAGATGAGCTTATTGAAAGCTCCACAGGGCAAAAATGTGAACCCCTTCCCTGGTCAACAGACGTGAGCCAAGAGGAGCAAGGATGGGCGGCCTTTCCTTCCAGCAGTGATGCTTGTGACCCACTCAAGCACACTGTCCCCAACAGCTTTAGTTGGCTTGGGAATCAGAGAACTAGCTCTTCTCTTTCCATCTTTTGTCTGACTGAGACATGTTTGTACAAAAGGAGAAAAAACAAACAAACAAACAAAAAAAACAAAAAATACCCCTCCGATCTGAGTCCTGGCCCCTGCTTATTTTGTGCAGTGTTGTAAGCAGAGAAGGCTATGGAGGTCTGTAGATCAACACACACTGGTGGCTTTTGTGTGCTCTTGAATTTCTGTTAAAATTTCAAGATATGGACAGATGATAAATGACACTGTCCTGGACTGTGTCCCAGAGGAACTGAAGCCACTGTCCCCCAGTGTGTTAGTCCACTGTCCCCAAGGGTGTTAGTCCACTGTCCCCAGTGTGTTAGTCCACTGTCTCCCAGTGTGTTAGTCCACTGTCCCCAGTGTGTTAGTCCACTGTCCCC